>CM032448.1:8432091-8497443 GCA_019049505.1 Pachyrhynchus sulphureomaculatus
TTGCATAAACATTTGGACATGAGAAAGCTATCCGCAAGATGGGTGCCGCGATTGCTCACGCTTGACCAAAAACGGAATCGTGTGAAGTGTTGCAAGGATGGTTTGCAGCTGTTCCAGAAGAATCCGGAGTACTTTAAGCGTCGTTTCGTCACTGTGGATGAAACATGGATACATTACTATACTCCTGAGACCAAACAACAATTTAAACAATGGGGTTACCAAGGGGGAATCTGCACCCAAAAAGGCGAAGACCGTTCCTTCGGCCGGAAAGGTTATGGCGACTGTATTTTGGGATTCGCAAGGGATAATCCTCATCGACTATCTGGAAAGGGTAAAACTATTACAGGTGAATATTATTCATCGTTATTGGACCGTTTGAAAACCGAGCTGCAAGAAAAACGCTCGCGATTGGCCCACAAGAAAGTCCTTTTCCATCACGACAACGCACCAGCACACACCTCAGCAGTTGTGGTCGCAAAATTAATAGAAATAGGATTCCAGCTCGTTTCACATCCCCCTATTCTCCAGACTTGGCTCCCTCGGACTACTATTTGTTCCCCAATTTGAAGAAATGGCTGGCGGGACAAACATTTTATTCAAACGAGGAGGTGATTGCAGACACTAATGGATATTTTTGCAGACTTGGACAAATCCTATTAATTCGGAAGGGATCAACAAACTAAAACATCGTTGGACGAAGTGTATAAGCCTAAAAGGAGACTATGTCGAAAAATAAAAAAGGTTTACCCCAAACACATAAGTAGTTTTTATTTTTGCACGGACTTTTCAAACCAGCCTCGTAGTGTAGTAGTTAAAAATTGTTGAGGGTTTTTTTTTTTTTTTTTTTCATAAATAAAAAATTTACGGTTTTTTCAAACTTCAGTATGCAATTTTCGACGAAAAAATGTATGTTTAATTATTTATAAAAAAATTGTCTATTAGAAAAATTAAAAAAACCGGTCAAGTGCAAGTTGAACTTGCACAATTAGTGTTCCGTACGTTGATTGTTTTTAAAATAAAAATTTTTGTTAGGGTGGTATAAAATGATCAGTGACTTCACAAAACACACCCCAAATGAGTTTTCAACAAAGTTTGTTTCCAATCTTTACTGAAAACTGGTGACCTTGAAATTTTGTTTTTTTTTTATATACCAAATAAATTATTAAAGGTTATGCACTCGTGATAATTTTCGTTCAATCTATACCCCGTGGAGAATATGCCAGAATTTTTTTCAAAATTTTTTGATCAGTACTTTTCGAGATAAGGTAGGGGACAGCGATTTTTTAAAAGTAATACGAAGAAAAGTGTTTTCACAAGCTTTCATTTGACACCACACTCGAAGACCTAGTAAAAAAAAAAATTTTTTTACTTCCGATTTGACCCCTCAAAACGAACCCCTTAAGTCAAAATTTATGTTACGGTGGTATAAAATGATCAGTGACTTCATAAAACACACCCTAAATGAGTTTTCAACAAAGTTTGTTTCCAATCTTTACTGAATCTGATGACCTTGAAATTTTTGTTTTTTTTTATATACCACATAAATTATTAAAGGTAATGCACTCGTGATAATTTTCGTTCAATCTACACCCCGTGGAGAATATTCCAGAATTTTTTCTAAATTTTTTGATAAGTACTTTTCGAGATAAGGCCCGGGACAGCGATTTTTTTTTAAAAATAATACAAAGAAAAGTGCGCGCAAGTATAATATTATATATATATTTTTTACTCGTGTTTTCACAAGCTTTTATTTGACACCACACTCGATGACCTAGTAAATTTTTTTTTTTTCACTTCCGTCTTCACCGCCCAAAACTAACCCCTTAAGTCAAAATTTAATTCTCAAAACTACACGGCTCTGATGAGGCCATCAATTCCTATATTATTACCAAATTTCACCTTTCTATGTCAAATAGTTTCGGAGAAAATCGAATGTGACAGACAGACAGACATGCAGACAGACAGACAGACACCGAAGTGATCTTATAAATGTTCCGTACGGAACACTAAAAAAAACCTCTAAACATTTTTTTAGGAAAAGTAATTATTAAGATTTAAAAAATTAAGAAATATTAAAAATTGACTGAGTAATATGGCAGACACTGTCTGAAAACATAGTTTCGAGAAAAAGGCGAACATACAGCTTGTCCCCCATTCCAGCTTCGCACTGTATGCCTTCTTCCTCTTGTTGTAACCGTTGCTTTACTGGTTTGTAAGTCGATCAAAAATAACACGTAATAAAACTTTTAACTTTTTATTAAGTACATTTTTTAATTCACTTAGTCCCTTTATCTTCAACCTCGTCATGGACAGAATAGTGGAGAATCTTCCAAAAACTAGAGGATACAAAATGGGCAACACACACTTCCACACAATCTGCTACGCCGATGATGCAGTCCTCATCTCCGATTCTGAGGACAACCTTCAGAAGGTCTTTCACGCCTTCAATTTGAAAGCATGGAACATGATTATCAACACAACCAAGACAAAATGTATGGTAGCTTGAAAAGAATTATTAAGATGCGAGCTGGAGATTCAAGGAAGTATTAATGAACAAGTTAATAATTTTAAATACTTGGGAACAATGATAACAAGCTACGAAGACTTAAACAGGGAAGTGAAAAAACAGTCTATGAAGGCATCACTAATAGTAAGTTGTTTGACGGATATAGTATGGAAAAATAAATACCTTACAGTGGAAAGTAAAATAAGAATATTCAAGACAACAGTGAGGCAGATCCTGACATATGCTGTAGAAACAAGAGCTGATACATGTAAAACAGCACAAATGATGAGGATAACAGAAATAAGGGTGATTAGGGACATACATGGAAGAACTATCCACGACAGAATTCGCAACAAAAATCTACAAGAACTAAGTAAGATCTAAGAAATATCCAAATGGACAAGAACTATAAGAAAATAATGGAATAAACACGTAGATCGGATGGACGACAACAGATTGGTAAAATGGGCCAAACTCGATAAACCGTGCGGTAGAAGAACTAGGAGCAGACCTCCGAAAAGGTGGAAGGAATGCTGTCGTCCACATCGGAAGAGGCCTAATTGGCAGTATGCCTACTTATATGACACATCATATAAGAAAGAAGAAGAAGACGAAATTTTAGAATACCTATTAGCTTGGTATGAATATAATATTAGTGCGCGTAATAATAATATTTAATACTTGATGTTATTGTTAATAATAATGCCTTTTATGTCTTTTATTAATTAAATAAGAATAATAATAATGTAATAATGTAATGTAATGTGGTGTAATGTAATGTCATGTGTTCTCTCTAACTGACTGCCTGGTATTTTATACGTACGCCTATGGTAAAATTTACCATAGGCGTATTCTTAAGTTTAACTAACAAATATTTACCTATCATCCTAATAACACAGACCAACAAAAAAAATATTTGTATGTATTTTTGGGTGCTGAAATTGTATCTGGTATCAGTTTTTTTGTATCACCACAGTTCTCTCACAATATGACATCGATTAAATATTAAAGTAAATTAAATCATGTTAAGATTTTCGTTCCGTCATATGGACTAAATGAGCAACAGGCAGTGAAGCATAAGTATTTCCGTTGTGTAACAGAACAACTTTTAAACTAGTTTTTGATGAGTCTATAAAAAGCCTCCAATCTTCCTTCTTGTACTCAATGCCCAATTGGTTCATTAGACTACCAATATCATGGCAGTAAACTAAATCCTCTTCCTGCTGCAAACTGTTGATCTCTGGTTCTATAATGGTAAATATATGTCAGATTCCAATAAATCTTTTTCTTTCAGCCTAGAACCAAGCAATTCTGCTTTTTCCTTAGTCAAACTCAAATCTCTTACTAAATCATTTAACTCAGCTTGTGTAAACAACTGTGGTTTTAAATTTTCTAGAGAACATTGAAACTCATCATCATTCGGTGGACTTTCATTAAATTCGGATTGGACTGTAAAACGTCATCAATAGACTGAGGTGGCTCAGGGATAGGAAGTCCCGGTCCATGTCCTACCGGCCGATTAGCTGAAGTAAAGTTAGGATAGACAATTACTTTCTTATTTTTGGAGTTATATCCAGAAACATCAACGCTGCAAAAATAACAATCATTTGAATGATTTTTCTTGCTCTACCATGGGTACTGCAAATCTAAAAGCTTTCTTTTCTTTCTTATATCATTTCCTAAGATCCTCGACACAAACCTCGTAATAACATTCGAATGATAAAAAATAAACTTTTCACATTTTGAATATTAAAATGTGAAAATTGGTGGGTGATACGACTTTTTTGGTATTATTTTCGGACTCAGCACACCAAAAAACATAGAAACCAGGTAAAATTATTGTGTAATTACAGAGTTCTCGGCTCCATCAAAACGTTTACAAAGAGAATAATTAATTGTAGAAAGTAGTTGTTTTACTGAGCTATCAGTAAGTGTACATAGTAAATCTTTCATTGAGAATTAATTATTGTTAAATTATGGCTTCGGATTAAACTCATAGACGTAGCTAAAGGGCAAAACAATATAGTAATATAATAATAAAAAATAGTTGGTTTGCAACATTCTTGCATCTTCATGTTATTTAATAAGAGATAAAGGTAAAAATCCGTAAAAACAAAAATCGAATTTTTGAATATTCGAGGTGTATGTAATCCCTGGGTTAGAATTCATCCCGTCATTGGCTTTTAGTACCCCGATACCTACGTATAGTATCCCTTTTTCTTCAACAATTACAAGCGTTACTTGTATTTGATTTATCAAATGTTTATTTTAAATTTAAAAATTCTTTGGTTTTGTTTTTCAGGCAATTTATTTTTTTTTGTTCAGGTTCGTCACGATAAAAACACGTTTTGAAAACGACCAGACTAAATAATATTTTTATTATTGGTTTTTTCCTTTCTCCGCCAAATCATCACTAGGCAAAAGGGTTAACAAATCGTCTAGTCTTATAATTAATAGTAAAAACTACCTGACGAATACTTGAGCGGATCAAACCGGATATTATTATGTTCATTTGGTCATACTCGGGAATAACCCGCTATAGCTTGTTTAAAAAAATTAGTTTTTTTTTTATGAAAATAAGTTACAATTAATTTGTTTTCTCTTCGGAATTAATGAATGTAACATGCAGGCTGAAAAGTTTTTGGTCCAGCTACTTCAAACACATTTTTTTTACTAAGTCGGGAATGTGGAATCTTCGGCACAATGATACTACTCAGTATATATCACCACTACACCAAACACTTTATTTTTGCACTCGACGCGCGTTTCGCTAACCATGTTAGCTTCATCAGGAGCGATGATTGACTAAAGCTAAACTACAAATCTACTCTATTTATACTTAGCCTAACCCTTGACTTACTCAAGCGGAACTAATGACATATGCAAGGCCATCAGTTTCGGTCAAGTAACCAGTAGAGGGGACTATAAGGAATAGGCCCTCTGTCTTTATTTAAACTACTTTTACATTTTATGATTTCCATACTTTCGTATGCGTTCAACAATCTCCTATCAGATACATTTTTTATTAATCTTAGATTACACAGTGCAACACGAAAAAAAATAACCATATACGGACACCACCACGTGATAATAGACCAAAAAAAAAAGACCCGTGCCTCCAGTTTTTTCCGAAAGTCATGTACTTTTTTTTATGGGCCCCAAAGATTTGAGGCCTGGGTGTAATTTTTGCAAAAAACTCATCATATTCTGAGGCTCATATCTTGCAAACCGTTCGGAATTTTAATTTACTTTCTGTGGCAAAGTTGTAGCCCTTGTCATAAGGAACAAAAATTGTGAACATTTAAAGTAAAAAAAACTTCATCTTCAAGATCAAAATAGCAAAAACCTGTAAAAAATTCGATTTTTTTTACCTTTTTTTTTTCCCTGTTTAGGCCCAGAGCTAGCAAACCGTTCAAAATTCAAGGAAACAATCAACTACAAAAATGTAGCTAAGATCTTAGTAAACAAAGTTTTTTTGCGATTTTAATCTGGAAGATGAAATTTTTTTGATTTTATATGTTCACAATTTTTGTTCTTTATGACAAGAACTACAACTTTGCCTCAGAAAGTAAATCAAAATTCCGAACGGTTTGCAAGATATGAGCCTGAGAAAATGATCAGTTTTTTGCAAAAATGACACCGAGGCCCCAAATCTTTGGGGCTTCATAAAAAAAAAATGCATTACTTGGGGCAAAACTGGGAGACACGGGTCTTTTTTTACCCGAGGCTCCCAGTTTTGGCCCAATTCATGTACTTTTTTTTATGAGGCCCCAAGGATTTGGGACCTCGGTGTCATTTTTGCAAAAAACTGATCATATTCTCAGGCTCATATCTTGCAAACCGTTCGGAATTTTGATTTACTTTCTGAAGCAAAGTTGTAGGTCTTGTCATAAAGAACAAAATTGTGAACATATAAAATCCAAAAAATTTCATCTTCCAGATAAAAATCGCAAAAAACTTTAAAAAAGTAGATTTTTCGGGAAAATTTTTAACTTTTGCGGCTACCTAAACAGTGTTAAGAATCATTCCTAGGAAGTTCATATATTCCAGAAAGTTGTTTACTAAGATCTTAGCTACATTTTTGTAGTTGATTGTTTCCTTGAATTTTGAACGGTTTGCTAGCTATGGGCCTAAACAGGGAAAAAAAGGTAAATAAAATCGAATTTTTTACAGTTTTTAGCTATTTTGATCTTGAAGATGAAGTTTTTTTTTTACTTTAAATGTTCACAATTTTTTGTTCCTTATGACAAGGGCTACAACTTTGCCACAGAAAGTAAATTAAAATTCCGAACGGTTTGCAAGATATGAGCCTCAGAATATGATGAGTTTTTTGCAAAAATTACACCCAGGCCTCAAATCTTTGGGGGCCCATAAAAAAAAAAAGTGCAAGACTTTCGGAAAAACTGGGAGACACGGGTCTTTTTTTTTTGGTCTACTATCACGTAGTGGTGTCCGTATATGGTTATTTTTCCATAACTTAAAAAATTACACACAGTGTTATCTAATGTTACAGTATGATCAGCTTCAAGGGCATGTTCGGCAATGCTAGACTTTTCTGTTCTATTGTATTTTAAGTGTGCTAAGTGTTCTTTAAATCTTGTTTAGTTTGCCCAACATACTTTTTGTCACAATCATTACAACTAATTTCATAAATTCCACTTTTCTCACAGTTGGGAATCTTATCTTTGGGATTTCCTAAGATATTCCTCAGATTGTCTGATGACTTATAGACTAAGGTGAGGCCTACCTTATTGAGTCCCTTGCTATATTTCGGATTATATGGTATGGAGACATACTTGGTGTTATTTTCTTCGCGTGTAAAAAAGGTGGAATTCTGAATATTAAACCTAAACTTATGTCTATTTATTAGCTTATTTACTAAATCATCGTCATAACCATTAACTCTAGTTATATTTCTAATACGATTCCTTTCTTTATTAAAATTTACTCTATTCAGAGGGAAATTGACCAAACGATGAACTAAAAAATGTAATGAGGCTAATTTATGTTGTTTGCAATGAAAATACATTTTTTTTTGCAAAATTCGACTTTATTCATCAATATAGTCTCCTTCAAGAGCGATACAATCAGTCCAACGCTTTTCTGACATTTCTAAACGGTTCTTATAAAAGGATTTGTCTTTGCCTTCAAAATAGGCCTCAGTTTTGGCGATAACTTCTTCTTTGGAGCCAAATCTCTTTTCCGCGAGCATTTTTTTGAGGTCTGCGAATAGATAATAGTCGCTCGGAGCTAAATCTGGAGAATACGGTGGGTGAGGAAGCAATTCGAACTTCAATTCATGCAATTTTTGCCATCGTAACCATTTGACTTGTCACACGGTGCATTGTCTTGATGAAAGAGCACTTTTTTTCTTGTTCATTTGGAGCAGTTTCTTTGCGATTTCTGCCTTCAAACGCACCAATAACTTTATATAATGTTCGCTATTGATGGTTTTTCCCTTCTCAGCATAGTCGATGAAAATTATTCCATCATGCGCATCAGAAAATACAGAAGCCAAAACCTTCCCAGCCGACTGTTATGTCTTTGGTCGCTTCGGGCGGCTTTCACCAGCTGCTGTCCACTTAGCTGACTGCCGATTTGATTCAGGTGTGTAGTGGTGGATCCATGTTTCATCCATTGTCACATATCGCATGAAAACATGTTTTTTATTGCGCTTAAACAGGTCCAAACAGCGTTCAGAAACATCAACACGTTGGTGTTTTTGGTCCACTGTGAACCAACACGGTATCGATTTCGAACAGAACTTTTTCATACCCAAATGTTCATGCAAAATGTGACCAACACGTTCTTTTGATATCTTTAGGGCAGGGGTGCTCAAACGGTCGATCGCGATCGACACGTCGATCGCGAGTGCTTTTGAGTCGATCTCGAGAAAAAAATTCCGATATAGAACTATTCACAGATTTTGTTTTAGGTAACTAAAACAAAATGTAATGAATAAACTACTAAAAATTTATTTGTTCCACAATTAGGCCAGAATAACCCCCCTCATCACTTTCTTTTATCGTAATAACCCCCTGCTAGCGTCAAAAGGCGGCTTTATCAAAGGAACGCGCGGTATTGTCAACGAAAAAAGCCGTTGTTTTTGATTCCCGCCGATTTTTCTAGAAACTTCGGGCGGCGTGTTTGGCGGCAACATTCGAGACTTCGTTCGCGCCGATATAAATGTTGCGCCTGCAGGAATAGGAGTCAGTCTGAGTTGTAACTTGAAGGCGATACATCGATACAAAGTTTATTAATAAATAGTCCAAAATGAGTGCGGCGAAGAAAAGTAAAACTTATTATTTTAATAACGATTAGGAGGAAGAATTTTTCTTTTGTATGGTAAAGGATAAGTGCATTTGTCTCATTTGCCGTGCGTCAGTTGCAATACCTGGGAACTTAGAGAGGCATCATAAAACGGTTCATAAAAACTATGACAAGGATTTTCCGTCACAGAGTGAATTAAGAAAATGAAAAGTACGTGATTTTTGATAACTTGTTTGAAAAAAGAACAAACCATGTTCACAATACCAGCCAAACAATCAAAAGCTGCAACGATCGCGTCATTTAAAATATCTCATATATTGGGCGAAACACAAGAAACCATTTGATGATGGATTGGTTGTGAAGGAAGCATTTATTGAAGCGGGTGAGGCTTTATTTGGAGATTTTAAAAATAAAACAGAGATTATGTCTGCTATTAGAGAACATCAGTTATCTCGTCCGACTGTCACAAGGCGTGTTGAAGTCATGAGTCAGGACATGGCAGATAAACTAAAACATGATATCATGGAATGTACATACTTTTCTTTACAGTTCGACGAATCCACCGATATGACAGACACTGCCCAGCTGTGTATTTTTATTCGAATGGTATTCAATGACAAGGAAGAGTTTTTGACAATGATTCCTCTGAAAGGAAAGACCCGTGGCGAAGATATATATGACGTTTTCTTCAATTTTGTACCAAACTACAAGCTACCAATATATAAACTAGTGTGCATTACAACCGATGGAGCACCAGCAATGACTGGAAACAAAAACGGTTTTGTGGCATTGTGTCGAGCTAATGATGATTTCCCTTCATTTTTCTCCTTCCATGGCATTATACATCAACAAGTTTTGTGTTCAAAAGTTCTAAACATGGAGGAGATTATGGGCATTGCAATAAAAATTGTGAATTCTATTCGTGCACGTAGCTTGCAACGACGGCTCTTTAAATTGCAGTTGGAAGATAGTGAGTCAGCTGAACACACTGATTTAGTTCTTCACACGGACGTCAGGTGGTTGAGTCGCGGAAAATTCCTAGAAAGGTTTCAAGAATTATTGCCCGAAATAACAGCTTTTCTGGACGAAAGAGGTGATGACACTCAGATGCTGAAAAAAAACGGAAAATGGCTGACTGATTTGGCATTTTTGACAGACATCACAATGCATTTAAACACCATTAATTTGGAGCTTCAAGGTAAAGGAAAAACTATTATTGAGATGATTAGCGCAATAAACGCATTCAAAAGTAAATTGCAACTTATGATAGATCAACTGAAAAGAAAGGATCTGAAAAATTTTCCATCTTTGAAAGCAAGGATTCCTCAGTTGAATTATGATATTTATGAGACAGAATTATCAAATATTTTGGGCCAATTCCAAATACGTTTTTATGATTTCAGTAAATTGGCAAATATCGCATCATTTATGAGTTATCCTTTTTCATGTAAAAACATTGAGGAAATTAGCTACTGAAATAGCAAGTCAGTTTAACATGGACTCATGTTCTGTTGAAAATGAGTTAGTGCAGATTATATCAGATATACATCTCAAAGCCACAACATCTGATACAAAATTCTGGTGTTTTATATCTGAAGATAAATATCCGAATCTAAGGCAAACCGCCCTTCAACTGACGGCAATGTTTGGGTCAACTTACTTGTGCGAGTCTGCATTTTCTGAAATGAAGATAATTAAGTCAAAATATCGCAATCGACTAACTGACGAACATAAGTCATCATGCTTACGATTAGCACTCGGTAATTACGTATCATCTTATGAAAAGTATGCTGAGGGCATGCAGTGCCACGCTTCAACATCCGAAGTTACTCTTTAGTTAAGTTTAGACACTAGAACTCGTTTGTTTTGTAAGAGCCAATAAACTCGCAATTTTGAATAATTATGAGTTTTTTCATTGACATTTTAGAACAGACCTACACTTACCTTGACTAAAAAAATGTATATTGTGCGGAAAACTAATATCTATGCCACGATACACCCTACCTAGACGACAACCCTGCATCACACTTACTTGCAGCCTCTCAGAGTCGATCGATCGTAGTCTAACAATATTGAGGTAGATCGTCAGCAGTTCAAGTTTGAGCACTCCTGCTTTAGGGTGTCAGCTATCTCACGCAATTTCACTTTAAGGTCATTCAGAACAATTTTGTGGATTTTTAAAATGTTTTCTGATGTAACCACCTCATTTGGGCGTCCAGAGCGTTCAGCATCATTTGTGTCTGTCTGTACGACCGCATTTAAATTCAGTATACCAGTAAATGAAGAGTGATTTTCTAGGGGCAGAGTCCCCGCAACATTTATCAAGCCATTGCTTTGCTGGAACGGTATTTTTTTCCATCAAAAAAACAGTGTTTAATCAACATACAAAATTCGATTTTTTCCATTGTTTTGAAAATATTAAAAGTAGCGTCACTAAAACCACTGTAACTTGTAAACTAATCGTCGAAATGTCATGAAATTTTGACACGTATCGTTTGAAGGTTGATACTTCCTAAAAATCATATGGATTTTTTGAAAAGGGCGACATCTATGTGTCAGACCAAAAACTTTTCAGCCTACGTGTTAGAAGCACTTTTGAAAATCATACAAACAGATTGTGAATCAATATTATACACTTCTCGGAAATGTTCTTTAAAGTTTTTCAAATCGATTCCGGAAAAACCGGAAGTCAGAAACCATTTGCCGGCTCGTCCTGTTAGTTTTTCCACCGTATTTCGCATTACAATGACCTCGTTCCAACGAATAAAATAAATTTTTGCTCGTACAGTTGGCGATTATCTTTTTTTCTGACTCGTTGAAATCTGATATATTTTCCTGGGAATTTTTAGTATTCTGTACGGAACACTTATGAGATCACTTCGGCGTCTGTTTGTCTGTACGTCTATCTGTCTGTCCGATTATCACACCCGATTTTCTCAGAAACTATTTAACACAGAAAGTTGAAATTTGGCACTAATATACGAATAGATGGCCTCATCAGAACCGTGTAGTTTTGAAAGTTAAATTTTGACTTAAAGGGTTAGTTTTGAGGAGTAAAATCAGAAGTAGAATGGGATGAAAATATGACTATTTAACCTAACTTACCTTAGTCCAAAAATTCGTAATTTTTGAGATAGAGGGTGTCAAAGTTATACTTTTATTTTAGTTTTTCTTAAGTAGCTTTCGTAATAATTGTACTATTTGTACAAGATTCGGTGCTAAGAGCTTTTCTGAGATGAGAAATCGAAATCAGCTCAGAGTTGTAAATAGGGGACGCCACTTATTGCACTGTGTATACTTTTAACTTGCCATAACTTTTTTATACCACCATGTATGATATTTTTAATTAAATATTTGTATTCTCTGCCTTCTACTGTCTAAAAAAGCTCTCCTGGTAAATGTTGCTACGAGCAACAGCTTCTGAGATACGAGACTGGTAGTCTCCTTTTAGGCTTATACACTTCGTCCAACGATGTTCTAGTTTGTTGATCCCTTCCGAATAATAGGATTTGTCCAAGTCTGCAAAATATCCATTAGTGTCTGCAATCACCTCCTCGTTTGAATAAATTCTTTGTCCCGCCAGCCATTTCTTCAAATTGGGGAACAAATAGTAGTCCGAGGGAGCCAAGTCTGGAGAATAGGGGGGGATGTGAAACGAGTTGGAATCCTATTTCCATTAATTTTGCGACCACAACTGCTGAGGTGTGTGCTGGTGCGTTGTCGTGATGGAAAAGGACTTTCTTGTAGGCCAATCGCGGGCGTTTTTCTTGCAGCTCGGTTTTCAAACGGTCCAATAACGATGAATAATATTCACCTGTAATAGTTTTAAACCCTTTTCCAGATAGTCGATGAGGATTATCCCTTGCGAATCCCAAAAGACAGTCGCCATAACCTTTCCGGCCGAAGAAACGGTCTTCGCCTTTTTTGGTGCATATTCCCCCTTGGTAACCCATTGCTGTTTGGTCTCAGGAGTATAGTAATGTATCTATGTTTCATCCACAGTGACGAAACGACGCTTAAAGTCCTCCGGATTCTTCTGGAACAGCTGCAAACCATCCTTGCAACACTTCACACGATTCCGTTTTTGGTCAAGCGTGAGCAATCGCGACACCCATCTTGCGGATAGCTTTCTCATGTTCAAATGTTTATGCAAAATATTATGTACCCGTTCAGTCGAGATGCCCACAGCACTAGCAATCTCACGCACCTTAACTCTTCTGTCATCCATCACCATATCATGGATTTGATCAATGATTTCTGGAGTCGTAACCTCCACAGGCCGTCCAGAACGTACAGCGTCACTTGTGCCCATATGGCCAGTCCGAAAATTTTGAAACCACTTATAAACTGTTCTAATCGAAGGTGCAGAGTCACCATAATGTTTATCAAGCTTCTCTTTAGTCTTCTCCTGAGACGTTTTGCCTTTCATAAAGTAATGTTTAATCACCACACGAAATTCTTTTTCGTCCATTTCTTGAAAATCACTCGACTTCCTTGATTCACACGAATGCCAAACACAAAGAAATAGACCAATATGGCTGAAAATTGGTGTGCGTTCATTTAAGAGATGCTACTAACTAAACATGACCTCAATACGCGCCGGTGGTGCCATCTCTCGGACTTTGCACGGACTTTTCAAACCAGCCTCGTAGTGGGATGTTTTTATTAATTGATTACAAATTTATCAGTTTTTGGGTAATCTTTTATGCCCTTAGCCAGTTAGTTTTTACATTCTTACTGTTGTTGGCACGTTGGTTTTTAAATTTATTATTGTTGTTAGCCTGTTTGCCTTTAAGTATGCTCCAAATTTCAAAGACTATTCTTTTGGAGCTGTCCTAAGCCTGGATGGAATTAAAAAATCGAAACAAACATCTCATTTTCTCAGGAACTGTTGCTCGGATCAACATTTACCAAGAAATAGTTCGTGTTGGCAAAAAACCTGTAATCTGTAACTAGGTTAAATAAAATAACCGGTCAAGTGCAAGTTGAACTTGCGCAATTAGTGTTCCGTACGTTGATTGCTTTTAAAATAAAAATTTTTGTTACAGAGGTATAAAATGATCAGTGACTTCACAAAACACATCCCAAATGAGTTTTCAACAAAGTTTGTTTCCAATCTTTACTAAAATCTGATGACCTTGAAATTTTTGTTTTTTTTATATACCAGGTAAATTATTAAAGGTAAGGCACTCGTGATAATTTTCGTTCAATCTACACCCCGTGGAGAATATTCCAGAATTTTTTCAAAATTTTTTGATAAGTACTTTTCGAGATAAGGCGAGGGACAGCGATTTTTCGCGATTTTTTAAAAATAATACAAAGAAAAGTGCGCGCAAGTATTACATTATATATATATATTTTTTACTCGTGTTTTTACAAGCTTTCATTTGACACCACACTCGATGACCTAGTAAAAATTTTTTTTTTTCACTCACTTCCGATTTCATCCCCCCTTAAGTCAAAATTTAACTCTCAAAACTACATGGCTCTGATGAGGCCATCAATTCCTATATTATTACCAAATTTCAACTTTCTATGTAAAATAGTTTTGGAGAAAATCAGGTGTGACAGACAGACAGACGGACAGACACCGAAGTCATCTTACGTACGGAACACTAAAACGGTAATGGGAAAGTTGGAGATCCTGGGAGATAAGGAGAAATATTAGGAGAATGGCTTGAATAATGATAGATAAAGAGATATAAGCCCCTGTATTACTGGAGAATTCGAGACTATGGGAGATAATGCGGAAAAATGACAGAAAATGCAATATATAAGCATTTATAATATGGGAAAGTTGAAGATTCTGGGAGATAAGGAGAAATATTTGGAGAATTGCTTGAATAATGATAGATAAAGAGATATAAGCCCCTGTATTACGGGAGAATTCGAGATTATGGGAGATATGGCGAAATAATTGGAGATAATGCCGAAAAATGACAGAAAATGCAATATATAAGATTTTATAATATGGAAAGTTGGAGATCCTGGGAGATAAGGAGAAATATTTAGAGAATGGCTTGAATAATGATAGATAAAGAGATATAAGCCCCTGTATTACGGGAGAATTCGAGATTATGGGAGATAAGGCGAAATAATTGGAGATAATGCGGAAAAATGACAGAAAATGCAATATATAAAACTTTATAATATGGGAAAGTTGGAGATCTTGCGAGATAAGGAGAAATGTTTGGAGAATGGCTTGAATAATGATAGATAAAGAGATATAAGCCCCTATATTACGGGAGAATTCGAGATTATGGGAGATAATGCGGAAAAATGACAGAAAATGCAATATATAAGCATTTATAATAAATATGTGTTCCTATTTTAATTTCGGTGATATTGATCATTATTTAGAGAAAATTCTGTAATTGAATGTAAAGCATAAAATTGTGTAGGAGCCATTTAAACGATAAATAGATAGTCTTAAATTCTTTCTAAAGTGAGATAAAAGAACAAAAACAATTGCTAGTATATCCGCCATGGGCGTCTAAGTCTAAGAGTTTAAATCAGTTTTTGCCGGTCACCTGTCAAACAAATGTCAACTTGTGATGCATCGTTGGAAAGAGAATTTCAAAGCGAATTGAAATTGTTAAAAAAAATACAGGGTTCCATTAAAAATAAGAAAGTTGCAGTCACTTCCGGTCAAACCGGAGGGAGTTAAAAATATTTCTTAAGTGATAAAAAAGCTTAATAATAATGTCCCATTCTGGTATCTAAAAATGCAAATATGTAACTTTCAAAATAAAAAAAATTACAGAGTGTTACATGTTGGCTGTGTCACCCAGTATAGCCTTATATGAAAAAATATCGACTCGTGGAAGAAATAATACGAGGCTGGTTTGAAAAGTCCGAGAGATGGCACCACCGGCGCGTATCGAGGTCATGTTTAGTTAGTAGCATCCCTTGAATGAACGCACACCAAGTTTCAGCCATATTGGTCTATTTCTTTGTGTTTGGCATTCGTGTGAATCAAGGAAGTCGAGTGATTTTCAAGAAATGGACGAAAAAGAATTTCGTGTGGTGATTAAGCATTACTTTATGAAAGGCAAAACGCCTCAGGAGACTAAAGAGAAGCTTGATAAACATTATGGTGACTCTGCACCTTCGATTAGACCAGTTTATAAGTGGTTTCAAAATTTTCGGACTGGCCATATGAGCACAAGTGACGCTGTACGTTCTGGACGGCCTGTGGAGGTTACGACTCCAGAAATCATTGATCAAATCCATGATATGGTGATGGATGACAGAAGAGTTAAGGTGCGTGAGATTGCTAGTGCTGTGGGCATCTCGACTGAACGGGTACATAATATTTTGCATAAACATTTGAACATGAGAAAGCTATCCGCAAGATGGGTGTCGCGATTGCTCACGCTTGACCAAAAACGGAATCGTGTTAAGTGTTGCAAGGATGGTTTGCAGCTGTTCCAGAAGAATCCGGAGGACTTTAAGCGTCGTTTCGTCACTGTGGATGAAACATGGATACATTACTATACTCCTGAGACCAAACAACAATCTAAACAATGGGTTACCAAGGGGGAATCTGCACCAAAAAGGCGAAGACCGTTCTTCTTTCGGCCGGAAAGGTTATGGCGACTGTCTTTTGGGATTCGCAAGGGATAATCCTCATCGACTATCTGGAAAAGGGTAAAACTATTACAGGTAAATATTATTCATCGTTATTGGACCGTTTGAAAACCGAGCTGCAAGAAAAAACGCCCGCGATTGGCCCACAAGAAAGTCCTTTTCCATCACGACAACGCACCAGCACACACCTCAGCAGTTGTGGTCGCAAAATTAATGGAAATAGGATTCCAACTCGTTTCACATCCCCCCTATTCTCCAGACTTGGCTCCCTCGAACTACTATTTGTTCCCCAATTTGAAGAAATGGCTGGCGGGACAAAGATTTTATTCAAACGAGGAGGTGATTGCAGACACTAATGGATATTTTGCAGACTTGGACAAATCCTATTATTCGGAAGGGATCAACAAACTAGAACATCGTTGGACGAAGTGTATAAGCCTAAAGGAGACTAATGTCGAAAAGTAAAAAAGGTTTACCCCAAACACATAAGTAGTTTTTAGTTTTGCACGGACTTTTTGCAGCCTCGTATTTGCTCATGAAAAAGCTATGTGCCCGATGGGTGCCGCGTACTCTTACGATTAGTCAAACATAGCAACGAGTTGCTATTTGGCACTGTTTCGGCGTAATCCAAAGGAGTTTTTGCGACAATTCAAAACGTTGGACGAAAGACTGGCTGGAAAGGTATTGGCAAGTATTTTTTTTAGGATGTGCATGGAATAATACTGATCGACTATCTTGAGAAGGGACGAATAATCACCGGATACTATTACGTTGATTTATTGTTTGAACAACAAACAAAAAGGCCATATTTAGCACAAGTCGAGAAAATCGATGGTGAAATTGGACCAAATGGCCTATGAATTGCTTCTTCATCCACCTTATTCACCAGATCTAGCTCCCAGCAATTATTACCTCTTTTCAAGTTTGAAAGTGACTTCAGGGAAAGCGATATGCCTCAAATGAAGAATTCGAATGGGAAATTGAGGCTTATTTTAGAGATGTCGACAGGTTTACCCCAAACACATAAGTAGTTTTTATTTTTGCACGGACTTTTCAAACTAGCCTCGTAGTTATCACCTGGACCAAACCTATCAATGTTCCGAAGCAAAACTCCGAAGTTATAAAACTGTTTTTATTGTGAAAATTATCATAATCGATAATTAATGCAGAAAAACATATGGTTGAGCAATATTTGTTTTTTATTAGCATATTAACTATTTACATATTTAATAAATGTTTAGAATGTTTGCAGAACATCATATGAGGTCGCTCGAAAAGTAAGGTAAATGACACACTATTGTAACCGACCATTGCTTTACTGCTTGTAAGTCGATTAAAAATAAAACAAGATAAAACTTTTTATTAGGTAAATTTTTTATAATACTTACTAGCCGTGCCCGCGGCTCCGCTCGCGTGGACTTGATTCGCTATTATCGTCACTGTTCATTCCTTATATTACCTAACGTAATAAAATATATAATATAATCTGGCCAGAGAATATACGAGGCTGGTTTGAAAAGTCCGTACAAAAATAAAAACTACGTATGTGTTTTGGGGTAAACCTTTTTTATTTTTCGACATAGTCTCCTTTTAGGCTTATACACTTCGTCCAACAATGTTCTAGTTTTGTTACTTTTTCGAGCGACCTCATATGATGTTCTGCAAACATTCTAAACATTTATTAAATATGTAAATAGTTAATATGCTAATAAAAAACAAATATTGCTCAAACCATATGTTTTTCTGCATTAATTATCGATTATGATAATTTTCACAATAAAAACAGTTTTATAACTTCGGAGTTTTGCTTCGGAACATTGATAGGTTTGGTCCAGGTGATAACTACGAGGCTAGTTTGAAAAGTCCGTGCAAAAATAAAAACTACTTATGTGTTTTGGGGTAAACCTGTCGACATCTCTAAAATAAGCCTCAATTTCCCATTCGAATTCTTCATTTGAGGCATATCGCTTTCCCTGAAGTCACTTTCAAACTTGAAAAGAGGTAATAATTGCTGGGAGCTAGATCTGGCGAATAAGGTGGATGAAGAAGCAATTCATAGGCCATTTGGTCCAATTTCACCATCGATTTTCTCGACTTGTGCTAAATATGGCCTTTTTGTTTGTTGTTCAAACAATAAATCAACGTAATAGTATCCGGTGATTATTCGTCCCTTCTCAAGATAGTCGATCAGTATTATTCCATGCACATCCTAAAAAAATACTTGCCAATACCTTTCCAGCCAGTCTTTCGTCCAACGTTTTGAATTGTCGCAAAAAAACTCCTTTGGATTACGCCGAAACAGTGCCAAATAGCAACTCGTTGCTATGTTTGACTAATCGTAAGAGTACGCGGCACCCATCGGGCACATAGCTTTTTCATGAGCAAATACGAGGCTGCAAAAAGTCCGTGCAAAACTAAAAACTACTTATGTGTTTGGGGTAAACCTTTTTTACTTTTCGACATAGTCTCCTTTTAGGCTTATACACTTCGTCCAACGATGTTCTAGTTTGTTGATCCCTTCCGAATAATAGGATTTGTCCAAGTCTGCAAAATATCCATTAGTGTCTGCAATCACCTCCTCGTTTGAATAAAATCTTTGTCCCGCCAGCCATTTCTTCAAATTGGGGAACAAATAGTAGTCCGAGGGAGCCAAGTCTGGAGAATAGGGGGGACGTGAAACGAGTTGGAATCCTATTTCCATTAATTTTGCGACCGCAACTGCTGAGGTGTGTGCTGGTGCGTTGTCGTGATGGAAAAGGACTTTCTTGTGGGCCAATCGCGGGCGTTTTTCTTGCAGCTCGGTTTTCAAACAGTCCAATAACGATGAATAATATTCACCTGTAATAGGTTTACCCTTTTCCAGATAGTCGATGAGGATTATCCCTTGCGAATCCCAAAAGACAGTCGCCATAACCTTTCTGGCCGAAGGAACGGTCTTCGCCTTTTTTGGTGCAGATTCCCCCTTGGTAACCCATTGTTTAGATTGTTGTTTGGTCTCAGGAGTATAGTAATGTATCCATGTTTCATCCACAGTGACGAAACGACGCTTAAAATCCTCCGGATTCTTCTGGAACAGCTGCAAACCATCCTTGCAACACTTCACACGATTCCGTTTTTGGTCAAGCGTGAGCAATCGCGGCACCCATCTTGCGGATAGCTTTCTCATGTCCAAATGTTTATGCAAAATATTATGTACCCGTTCAGTCGAGATGCCCACAGCACTAGCAATCTCACGCACCTTAACTCTTCTGTCATCCATCACCATATCAGGGATTTGATCAATGATTTCTGGAGTCGTAACCTCCACAGGCCATCCAGAAGGTTCAGCGTCACTTGTGCCCATATGGCCAGTCCAAAAATTTTGAAACCACTTATAAACTGTTCTAATCGAAGGTGCAGAGTCACCATAATGTTTATCAAGCTTCTCTTTAGTCTCCTGAGGCGTTTTGCCTTTCATAAAGTAATGTTTAATCACCACACGAAATTCTTTTTCGTCCATTTCTTGAAAATCACTCGACTTCCTTGATTCACACGAATGCCAAACACAAAGAAATAGACCAATATGGCTGAAACTTGGTGTGCGTTCATTCAAGAGATGCTACTAACTAAACATGACCTCGATACGCGCCAGTGGTGCCATCTCTCGGACTTTGCACGGACTTTTCAAACCAGCCTCGTATGTAATGAATTAAAAAAAAAAAACACGTAAATCGAGTAAGGTCTCGAGTCATAAGCACACTAACGAACAAACAGACAGACAGAGAGACGTTACGTTTTATATATATATATATATTATACAGATTATTATTATTATATAACCTGGCCAGAGAACATATGTATGAATTAAAAAAAAAACATAAATCGGGTAAGTGCTTCTCGAGTGATAAGCGCACTAACGGACAAACAGACAGACAGACAGGCAGGAAGACGTTGCATTTTATTCCAACGGCAAGCCTTGGTTTGACCGAAAATGCAAAGAAGCTGTTTCTTCTAAACATCTTGCTTACCGACAGTGGCGTGAAAACCCTAACACCATAAATCGTAACACCTTTGTTCGTGCCGGGACAGATGCAAAGGAATTATCGACATAACCAAGGGGGCGTACAATCAACGAATTAGAAACAAACTTCTCGCTTGTCCCGACAATTCCAGGTCCGTTTGGTCAGTCGCTGAAGTTTGAGTAGATTTCTTTTGCTCAGCAGTGTAGATCGGTGGCACCAAACATCTGGCCAAAGATATGCAAGGTATAGTATTTTTTAAGATCTAAGAAAGTGATTTGGCAAATTGATGCAATAAAAACATTAAACGATCGTTAGGATCTGCGCACGTACCTGGGCCGTAACAGGATCGTAAATGATATATATATATATATATATATATATATATATATATATATATATATATATATATATATATATATATATATATAATATATATATATATATATATATATATACCTCCCACTCAATCTAACATTTTATTGGCTATTTCGTGTTTATAAATATAAAGAATATTCTTAATTTTATCTGCAGTATTATACTGAAATAGTGTGGATTATAAATTTCAATAGTGTCTTAAAATGTCCGAAGCCCTTTCCATCAGAAGCCGCAAATGTTTGCCCGTTGAGGCAAAGGGATAGTTAAAAGTGTTTATTTAAGTTAGTGTAGCGAGGCCACGAAAAGTACTTTTCATTGATGGAGACATCAGCTTTAACAAGCAGCCCTGAAAGTACAGTTTCGAAAATTGTAAATACAGTCGACACTGTTTATAGTGAAACTCTATATAGTGAAAAACTCTTTATAGTGCAATTTTTTCAAGACCTAGAATATTTTAATGAAATTTCATGTAAAAAGCTCTGCATATAGTGAAACTCTATATAATAAAATTTTTACCGGAATTTTATGTATAAATTTTTATGCATTTATTGAGATCTTGGCCATTTCGGGTTTCCCATTTTTATCTAACATTAGCACGAATTCCATTTTTATGACGCATTCTTTTGAAAAGGTTCTTAAAGCGTTTGGTTGGCAATAAATCAGGTAGATTTCTGTGAGAAACCCGGTGAAAAACCCATTTTATAGAAACCCGGGGAAAAACCCATTTTATAGTCGAGGCCTAGTAATTCGCAAATTCAGGTTCAGTTTCTTTTTGTTTAAGAATCAAGTAAGATGTCCAAGCGAGTGTGTTTAAGTTTAGCTGAGAAAATTAAAGTTTTGGAGGAAGTTGATAAAGGCTGCAAAAAAATTGATGTTGCTGCAAGATTTGGTATTTCTCCAAGTTGCGTCTCTCTGATAATAAAAAATCGCGACAGTATCATCAAGAAACCTAGTGTTCCAAGCAGTCGAAAACGAGTACGGGTGAGTACTTACGAGGATGTAAATGAAGCAGTTTTACGATGGTTTCAAGTGGCCCGTACGCATCAAAACGTACCAACATCGGGAAATTTAATAAAGCAAAAGGTTCTACAATTTGCTAAAGAATTTAACTGCGTTAATTTTCAAGCTAGTGAAGGGTGGTTGAGTGCCTGGAAGACTCGCAATTCAATTGTTTTCAAGACGGTGTCTGGCGAGAGTGCAAGCGTTAGTCAGGAGGACTGTGACATTTGGACTGAAACTGTTTTAAAAAGTGCATTGAAAAAGTACGAGCCAAAAAACGTTTTCAATTGTGATGAAACCGGTTTGTTTTTTAAATATTTGCCAAATAAAACTTTTACTTTTAAAAGTGATAAATGTTTTGGTGTTAAAACAAGTAAAGAAAGGGTGACACTTATGGTTGGAGCAAACATGGATGGCTCAGAAAAACTGAAATTACTGCTCATAGATAAAAGCAAAAATTCCCGTTGTTTAAAAGGAGTTAAATCTCTAGAGTTAGATTACACTAATAATAAAAAGGCATGGATGACTTCTGAGATTTTCGAAAGATAAGATAGATCAAAGAACTGGACACGAAAATGAAAAGCCAAAAGCGAAAGATTGTGATGTTTATAGACAATTGTCCTGCACATCCAGTTACTGTAAGTAAAAAATTAAGGAATATTGAATTGATCTTTTTTCCACCAAACATGACCTCCAAATTGCAACCTATGGACCAGGGTATTATAAAAAACATAAAACATCATTACCGAAACAGAATGGTTCACAAAATTGTTAATGCGATTGATAACAACCTTCCAGTCCAAAAATTGATTACCCTTAAAGAGTGTATAACCGAAGTCGCTAAAGTATGGAGTGAAAATGTTTCTCAGAAAACTATCAAAAACTGCTTTTCTAAAACAGGTTTTACTGAAAAAATTGACGAATGGGAAGAAGAAGACGAAATTGATCTCGCTACCTTAAAAAGGCAATGGGGTATTCTACAAAAAACTGCTACCGTCGACGCAGATTTTTTACTTTTTTTTTTTTTTTTTTTTTTTTTTTTTTTTTTTTATTGGTCTAGCACAGGTGCTGCAGGGAAGTCCCTAAAGCGCTCCAGAAGCGGCACGAGTGCGGAAAAAGCGATTCACGTTGTTCTTGAATCGCTGTAAATTGTACTCGGTGGGAAACACAGCGCTGGGCAAATTATTCCAAAGGGATGACGTTCTCCAAAGATTGCTTGAAAAGCGTTGTACGCGGAGTAACAAGCTGAACCTCATACGGATGCGAAGCACCAGCGCGACGTGTATTTCTAACATGCACCGCTTTGAAGATTTCTTAGAAATCGACAATGATGTTGGCACGACAGGTCTCCCAACTGACCAAGACATAATTGACGATATAAAAAGTATAGAAGATCATGAAGAAGAAACTGAAACCGGGGAATGTCCTACTAAATTTAGTGAAAATGAATTAAGAAATGCATTTGACATTGTGCGAACTACTCTCAGGTGCCAGGAAAGTGTGTCTGATCAAATCTTTATGCATTTGAATAAATGCGAGAATTTTGTTGAGCAACAATTATTTTTCAAAAGTAATGTTCAAAAGAAAATAATTGATTATTTTTCCTAGTACGTATGTACGTAATATGTACATATGTATTAACAGATTTCGTATTATTCTTTTTATTTCGTATGTAGTACATACATACATAAAGTCCGTACGTTATATCTTTACACGTGCGTCATAGTTTTCAGGCAATATCCCAGACGACTATTATATTTTTTGTCTCTTTTTACCAATACCTACGATTTATTGGTGAAAAGGGACAAATAATATAATAGTCGTCTGTTATATGGCCTGAAAACTATGACGCGCGGGTAAAGATATAACGTACGGACTTTATGTATGTATTTAGCCCTGTACATGCTATGTACTATTTAAACTTTCAAATATTTAATAAAATCTTTTCTAATAATTCAATTTTGCAATTTTTTTTGTTGCTTGTACCTTATAAAATACAAGTAAATGATTACTAATATAAAATACATACATAGCAATATATACGGATTTTTTCTTTATATAGTAAAAAACTTTCTAAAGGAAATTTCGGTCATTTGGTCTTTCACTATATAGAGTGTAGATTGTAATTCGATAGCGTCTACAAAAACACTATAAGACAAAGGTGTGTCGAAATGTATTGATTTCTGTCAAGAAGACTTAATCCGCCGCAAAATTTATGAAATGTATGCAGAACAAAAAGTTCCTAAGTTATTGTCACTTTCACGGAGGCTGTCCGAGGATAGTTGTGACACAAAATGTTCCACTGCAACTTTATGGCGTATTCTACATCGTTTGGGGTTTTCGTTCAAAAAATAGACGAAAGGCAAGTTATAATGGAATCACGGCGCTTACAACAACCCAGAATGAAAAAATAAATACAGCTAGATCGGAAAATCGAACGATAATCTACCTAGATGAGACTTGGTATGACACCCACGACACACCCAGTAAAGGATGGATTGATAAATCCAAAAAATGCCACACAAAGCTTCATCAAATAAAGGTAAAAGAATAACTATTTTACATGCGGGGTCAGAAGAAGGCTGGATACCAGAATGTCTATTTCTAGCAGACAAGAATTTTTCAGGTTCCAGCTTGGATTATCATTGTGATACAACCGCTGAAGTTTTTGAAGATTAGCTTCAAAACAAATTAATGCTCAATATACCACCGAATAGCTGCATTGTGATGGATAATGCATCCTATCATAGTCGCCAAATAATTCGGCTTCCACCATATTATTGTATGTTTAATGCGATCGAGTTGATATGGCATAAAATAAAGTCTAATATACGTGCTCACAATAATACACCCACTTCAAACAGTAGTGTGATTGAGTTGATAAAGACAGAAGCCAGAAATGTAACCGCTGAAAACTGGAGAAACTGTATTCAACACGTCAAAAAGATTGAAAACTCATATAGATGTATATACATAAATATTAATAGTTTAGAACCTGTAGAAAAACTTATTATTGATTTGCAAGATAGTAGCGATAGCGAAATTGAACTAGATATTAATTAATAACTAAAATTGTAACAAATGTACTCGAGGACACCGCACACCAGGGGTGCTCAAAACGGTCGATCGCGATCGACCAGTTGATCGCGAGTGCTTTTTGAGTCGATCTCGAGAAAAAAATTCCGATATAGAACTATTCACAGATTTTGTTTTAGGTAACTAAAACAAAATGTAATGAATAAACTATTAAAATTTATTCGATCCACAATTAGGCCAGAATAACCCCCTCATCACTTTCTTTTATCGTAATAACCCCCTGCTAGCGGCAAAAGGCGGCTTTATCAAAGGAACGTGCGGTACTTGTCAAAGAAAAGCCGCGTTTTTTTGATTCCCGCCGATTTTTCTAGAAACTTCGGGCGGCGTGTTTGACGGGAACATTCGAGACTTCGTTCGCGCCGATATAAATGTTGCGCCTGCAGGAATAGGAGTCAGTCTGAGTTGTAACTTGAAGGCGATACATCGATACAAAGTTTATGAATAAATAGTCCAAAATGAGTGCGGCGAAGAAAAGTAAAACTTATCATTTTAATAACGATTGGGAGGAAGAATTTTTCTTTTGTATGGTAAAGGATAAGTGCATTTGTCTCATTTGCCGTACGTCAGTTGCAATACCTAAGCGTGGGAACTTAGAGAGGCATCATAAAACGGTTCATAAAAACTATGAAAAGGATTTTCCGTCACAGAGTGAATTAAGAAAACGAAAAGTACCTGATTTGATAACTTGTTTGAAAACAGAACAAACCACGTTCACAAGACCAGCCAAACAATCAAAAGCTGCAACAATCGCGTCATTTAAAATATCTGATATATTGGCGAAACACAAGAAACCATTTGATGATGGATTGGTTGTGAAGGAAGCATTTATTGAAGCGGGTGAGACTTTATTTGGAGATTTTTAAAATAAAATAGAGATTATGTCTGCTATTAGAGAACTTCAGTTATCTCGTCTGACTGTCACAAGGCGTGTTGAAGTCATGAGTCGGGACATGGCAGATAAACTAAAACATGATATCATGGAATGTACATACTTTTCTTTACAGTTCGACGAATCCACCGATATGACAGACACTGCCCAGCTGTGTATTTTTATTCGAATGGTATTCAATGACATGTCGGCTAAGGAAGAGTTTTTTGACAATGATTCCTCTGAAAGGAAAGACCCGTGGCGAAGATTTATATGACGTTTTCTTCAATTTTGTAACAAACTACAAGCTACCAATATATAAACTAGTGTGCATTACAACCGATGGAGCATCAGCAATGACTGGAAACGAAACGGTTTTGTGGCATTGTGTCGAGCTAATGATGATTTCCCCCTTCATTTTTCTCCTTCCATTGCATTATACGTCAACAAGTTTTGTGTTCAAATGTTCTAAGCATGGAGGAGATTATGGGCATTGCAATAAAAATTGTGAATTCTATCCGTGCACGTAGCTTGCAACGGTGGCCCTTTAAATTGCAGTTGGAAGATAGTGAGTCAGCTGAACACACTGATTTAGTTCTTCACACGGACGTCAGGTGGTTGAGTCGCGGAAAATTCCTAGAAAGGTTTCAAGAATTATCGCCCGAAATAACAGCTTTTCTGGACGAAAGAGGTGATGCACTCAGATGCTGAAAAACGGAAAATGGCTGACTGATTTGGCATTTTTGACAGACATCACAATGCATTTAAACACCATTAATTTGGAGCTTCAAGGTAAAGGAAAAACTATTATTGAGATGATTAGCGCAATAAACGCATTCAAAAGTAAATTGCAACTTATCATAGATCAACTAAAAAGAAAGGATCTGAAAAATTTTCCGTCTTTGAAAGCAAGGATTCCTCAGTTGAATTATGATATTTATGAGGCAGAATTATCAAATATTTTGGGCCAATTCGAAATATGTTTTTATGATTTCAGTAAATTGGCAAATATCGCATCATTTATGAGTTATCCTTTTTCATGTCAAAACATTGAGGAATTAGCTACTAAAATAGCAAGTCAGTTTAACATGGACTCATGTTCTGTTGAAAATGAGTTAGTTAGTGCAGATTATATCAGATATACATTTCAAAGTCACAGCATCTGATACAAAATTCTGGTGTTTTATATCTGAAGATAAATATCCGAATCTAAGGCAAATCGCCCTTCAACTGACGGCAATGTTTGGGTCAACTTACTTGTGCGAGTCTGCATTTTCTGAAATGAATATAATTAAGTCAAAATATCGCAACCGATTAACTGACGAATATATGTCATCATGCTTGCGATTAGCACTCGGTAATTACGTACCATCTTATGAAAAGTATGCTGAGGACATGCAGTGCCACGCTTCAACTTCCAAAGTCACTCTTTGATTAAGTTTAGACACTAGAACTCGTTTGTTTTGTAAGAACCAATAAACTCGCAATTTTAAATAATTATGAGTTTTTTCATTGACATTTTAGAGCAGACCTACCTTTATCTTGACTTTATATTGTGCGAAAAACTAATATCTATGCCACGATACACCCTACCTAGACGACGATCCTGCATCACACTTACTTGCAGCCTCTCAGAGTCGATCGATCGTAGTCTAACAAGATTGAGGTAGATCGCCAGCAGTTCAAGTTTGAGCACCCCTGCTGTACACTGTTTTAATATATTTGTGTAATTACTATATTGTGTATTATTCAGTACATAAAACATTAAAATTCAACTGTCTTATTACAATAAAATTTTAAACCCAACAATTATACAATTAGGTATAGTGCGGCCTTGCACGATGCCTTGTCATTAAACAGCCATAAGTTCACTTTCGAATGCTGTTAAATTTTGAGTGGGTTTAGGTAGCTAAGTTATTTTCTTAGATCGTGAAAAATACTATACTCAATCGGGGGCCCTTCGATGAAAAACTAACAACTGATGTCCTCCTTTTAACACGGGCCCAGATCACACTAGTGGTGGGACTGATTGCCAATAGGGGAGAATAATTTTATTAAAGCCTTTAAAGAAAGTGCCTGCCCTTTTTACAGAGATTTTCTATTAATATATATATATATATATATATATATATATTTATATATATATATATATATATATATATATATATATATATATATAATGCAACGTCTCTCTGTCTGTCTGTCTGTCTGTCCGTTAGTGCGCTTATCACTGGAGAACCACTTATCCGATTTACGTACTTTTTTTTTTTAAAAATATACATATATTCTCTGGCCAGGTTATAGGCTAAATTTTATTACGATAGGTAGCATAACAAATGAGCAGTGGCGATACTAGTGATTGGAGTCGGAAAAAAGTTTGCCGCTAGCGCGTTCCTTTGCAATACACAGCCTAAACCATTAAATATAAAACAATATTATGTAGCAGAGAATATCTATATTCTATAATCTACAATATATATAAAATGCAATGTCTCTCTGTCTATCTGTCTGTCCATTAGTGCGTTTATCACGCGAGAACCACTTATCCGAGTTACACGTCTTTTTTTAAATTCATACATATATTCTTCGGCCAGGTTATATTATAATAATAATAATCTACATCTATAATATATATAAAATGTAACGTCTGCCTATCTGTCCATTAGTGCGCTTATCCCTCAAGAACCACTTATCCGATATACGTAATTTTTTAAATTCATACATATGTTCTCTGACCAGGTTATAGATGTATATTTTATTACATCTATGATATATATATATATATATATATATATATATATATATATATATATATAAAGGGTGGGCCATCTATCGGTTTAAATTTGAACCACCGGTTATTTCGAATCTGGCAATACTTATGTCATTCTATTCTGTCACAAAATTCAGTATATTATCTCCACTGAACGAAATGAATCGATTTACGCTTGAGCAACGTTGGGATTTATTGGAAATTTATTTCCAAAACAAAGACAATTGGTCGGAAATTGCACGAAAATGTCGTACAAAATTTGGTCGCAGAGAAGGACCAACAGTGCCCGGTATACGCAAGTTTATTGCTAAAGTTCGTGAAACTGGTTTCATTGTTGATGCGCCAAGACGTGAGCGTGCTCGTACAGTGTGTACACCCGAAAATATCGAAGCTGTGGCTGAGAGTGTGCGTGAGAATCCATCAACATCAACTCGTCATCGTTCTCAAGAATTGAACATTTCACTCACCAGTTTACGTCGAATTTTGCGAAAAGATCTCGGTATGACGCCTTACAAAGTTCAATTGGTTCAAGAGTTGAAGCCGCATGACCATCCGCTTCGTTTTCGCTTCGTTAGATGGGCCAACGCGAAACTGCACGATGATGTCGATTTTGCCAAAAAAATCATCTTTTCGGATGAAGCTCATTTTCATCTTGGTGGGCACGTTAATAAGCAAAATTGCCGTATTTGGGGCTCAGAAAACCCACACGTGGTTTTACAGAAGCCAATGCACCCATTACAAGTGACTGTTTGGTGCGGCTTGTGGAGCGGAGGCATCATTGGCCCATATTTCTTTGAAAATGAGGACGGCGCAACCATTATGGTCAATGGAGACACCTATCGCACCATGATAACCGATTTTTTTGTGCCCGCTCTTCATGGTATTGATGTGAACGATGTTTGGTTTCAACAGGATGGTGCAACTTGCCACACATCTCATGCCACAATCGATTTATTGCGTCAAACGTTTGATGGCCGTTTAATTAGCCGAAATGGTGATGTCAATTGGCCGCCAAGAAGCTGCGATTTGACACCGTTGGACTATTTTTTGTGGGGGGCGCCGTTAAAGACAAACCAGAGACAATTGAGCATTTGAAGGCCAACATTCGTGATGCCATTGCCGAGATACGACCCCATACACTCGAAAAAGTGCTCGAAAATAAGTTGGTCCGATCGAATGGGGTACTGTGAGGCCAGCCGCGGCAGCCATATGAATGAAATAATATTCCATCTCTAACCGGAACAATTGTACTTCACAACATAAAAATAAATTTGGCAAAATTTCAAACCGTTTTTGTTTTATTGCATTTTTAAATTTAAACGGCCCACCTATATATATATATATATATATATATATATATATATATATATATATATATATATAAATATATATATATATATATATATATATATATATATATATATATATATATATATATATATATATATATAATGCAACGTATCTCTGTCTGTCTATCTGTCCATTAATGTGCTTATCACTGGAGAACCACTTATCCGATTTACGTACTTTTTTTTTAAAACATACATATGTTCTCTGGCCAGGTTATCTATAATCTTATATCTATAATATATATAAAATGCAACGTCTCTCTGTCTGTCTGTCTCTCTGCCTGTATGTCTGTCTGTCTGTCCGTTAGTGCGCTTATCACTGGAGAACCACCTATCCGATTTACGTGCTTTTTTTTTAAAACATACATATGTACTGTGGCCAAGTTATCTATCTATAATATAAATAAAATGCGACGTCTCTCTGTCTGTCTATCTGTCTCTCTGTCCGTTAGTGCGTTACATACTTTTTTTTAAAACACACATATGTTCTCTGGCCAAGTTATAGGATATATTTTATTGCGTTAGGTAACATAAAGAATAAGCAGTGACGATAATAGTGAATCAAGTCGGAAAAAAGGTTACCGTTAGCGCGTCCTCTTACAATACACTGCCTAAACCATTAAATATGGAACAATATCATGTTGCAAAGAATATAATGTATATAAAATGCAACGTCTCTGTCTGTCTGTCTGTCCGTTAGTGCGCTTATCACTTGAGAACCACTTATTCGATTTACGTGTTTTTATATAAATTTATACATATGTTCTATATAATTCGATATAAGCCTAGATAACGGGAGATAAGGTGAGATAATGGGAGATAAGTATAAATAATGGGGGAGATAAGGAGAAATAATGGGAGATAAGCAGGGATAAGTCTAGATAATGGGAGTTATGGTGAGATAATGGGAGATAAGGAGAAATAATGGGATATAAGGAGAAATAATGGGAGATGAGCAGAGATAAGCCTAGAATGGAAGTTATGGAGAGATAATGGGAGATAAGGAAAAATAATGAGAGAGACAAGGGGAAATAATGGCAGATATTTTATTACATTAGGTAATATAAGGAATAAGCAGTGACGATAGTAGTGAATCAATTCCACGCGAGCGGAGCCGCGGGCACGGCTAGTTATGTGATAAAATAAAAATATCAGAAAAAAATCGTCTACCGTCAGTTTTTATATTTTTCAAAAAAATGGGTCGGATAGGTGGAGATAATTATCCGCTTCCTGTTTAAATAAAACACGTAACTATTATATATTTAAAATAAAAACCAATATTTCTAGGAACGATAATATGATTTAAACGCTGCAACTTCTCTTGGATACCTTATTAGCACTAATCATGTACCTATAATTACAAAAATAAATACCACCATGTCTAACAGATACATAAAAAAGGGGAATTATTTTCCGGGAATAATTTTCCATATTAATATATTTAAAATATGGTTTTTAAAGTTTTTTAACATTTTATTGTAAACATATAATACGAGGGTCGATTAATAAATACAACAGAAAAGGAAAAGGGATATTTTTTTAAGACTTGCTACTTTGTTTTAATACGAGGGTTGTTCCACAAATTCTCGGCAGGACACAAATATCGCACCAAGATGATCAACTTATTATCATATTTGTACAGTGTTATCGACTAGGTGGCGTGCTGTGAAGTTGCGCATATGTGTGTTTAGTTGTATTTACGTAACAATCGTGTAAACCAACCAGTTTTTTTGAAAAAGGGATAAAATTGAAGAGCGGGCTGTTATAAAATACTTCATTTTAAAGGGTTTAATTCCTATCCATCCAAAAAAGTTAAATAATAATAATAATAATAAAAGTCTTTATTTTTATATCAATATGGAATTTGGTATAAGTAAATGCAAAGTGCTCTACATCAACAAAGGCCAATGGAAAGGCCACCATAAGACAGAAACCATCAACAACGAAACAATCCAAGGTTAGATTTCACCCATTACGTCAGCATTTTGACATAACCTCAAAAAACACCTCAAAAATGGTCAGAATTACGTTTGTAAGTTAAAAATAATAAATGACTACCATATCTGTACGTATTTTGGGGTGCTTAATCCGATTATACCAAAAGAATTGACCTATTGAGATCTTGAAATAACCTCAAAAAGTCCAGTCTTTTAATTCACAGGTTGCTGGATTAAGGTGAGTTCCCTCGCTTCGCGCCCACTGGATGCTTTATAAAAATGATTCCCCTCGATGCTGGACGCAAATATGTCAACAGAATTGACCTATTACGTCAGGATTTTGAAATATCCTCTTTTAGTCCAGTTCTTTCATTCACAGGATGCTGGATTATGGTAAGTTCCACCGCTTTTAACCCTCGGCATGTTCTATTAAAGTGATTCACATCACTTCTCACCTTCGATGTACCTTATTATGGTAATTTCCCTCGCTTCTCACCCTCGGGGTGCTTTATTTACGGGCGCAGGTAATTTCCACACCACTAATCCGTTTATGACCTAGACATATTTAAGGGATTGTAATTGCAGAAGTAAATTCCACACCGAGTACTTTCAGATAGAGGATGAGGGTTGATAAATGGGTGGTGGTACGCACCGGCCTGTTCAATTAAATCATTATTAAACCCTTCTACATATCAGTTTAGTACATATTATTAATTTGTGATTATTACTTGGTTGTGCGTATATTTTTTAAAGTGTTGCTAATATGGAAGCAAAGTTAATAAAAAGTAATCGAGGAAAGGACATGTTATGTGTGAATTACTACACTTACTTTTGACAAAAGGTGCTAAAATGTGGAGAAACATTTTGGAGATGTTCAAAAAAAGAACTAACCTGAACTAACCTGTTTTGTAAATATATATAAATAGATATGTATAGGTTTGTAGCATTATCTAGTATACAGTCGCTGGCCAAATTATTAGACGCACTTTCAAACGACATGTATCAAAATTTCATGACATTTCGACGATTAGTTCACAAGTTACAGTGGTTTTAGTGATGCTACTTTTGATATTTTCAAAACAATAGAAAAAATCGAATTTCGTGTGTCGATTAAACACTGCTTTTTGATGGGAAAAATACCGTTTAAGCAAAGCAATGGCTTGATAAGTGTTACGGGGGCTCTGCCAAATGATGATGAACGCTCTAGATGCTCAAATGAGGTGGTTACACCGGAAAACATCACAAAAATCCACAAAATTGTTTTGGATGATCATAAAGCGAAATTGCGTGAGATAGCTGACACCCTAAAGATATTAAAAGAACGTGTCGGTCATATTTTGCATGAACATTTAGGCATTAAAAAGCTCTGTTCGAAATAGGTACTGCGTTCACTCACGGTGGACCAAAAACAACAACGTGTTGAGGATTCTGAGCGCTGTTTGGACCCGTTTAAGCGCAATAAAAAGGATTTCTTCATGCGATATGTGACAATAGATGAAACATGGATCCACCACTACACACTGGAATCAAATCGGCAGTCCGCTGAGTGGACAGCAGTCGGTGAAAGTCGCCCGAAGCGACCAAAGACACAACAGTCGGCTGGGAAGGTTTGGGCCTCTGTATTTTGTGATGCGCATGGAATAATTTTCATCGATTATGCTAAAAAGGGAAAAACCATCAATAGCGAATATTATATAAAATGATTGGTGCATTTGAAGGCAGAAACCGCAAAGAAATGGCCCGAAATGAACAAGAAAAAAGGCTCTTTCATCAAGACAATGCACCATGTCACAAGTCAATGGTTATGATGGCAAAATTGCATGAACTGAAATTCGAATTACTTCCTCATCCTCCGGATTCTCCAGATTTGGCCCCCAGTGACTATTATCTCTTCATAGATCCCAAAAAAATGCTCGCGGAAGAGATTTGGCTCCAATGAAGAAGTTATCGTCGAAACTGAGGCCTATTTAAAAGACAAAGTCAAATTCTATACATACAAATACAAGAAAGGTATAGAAATGTTAGAAAAGCATTGGATTGATTGTATTACTCTTATAGGAGACTATATTGATGGATAGAGACCCGATTATATGCATTTCCATTTTTTGTTAAGGGGGAGGCCTATGTAAAAAAAATTTTTTTTTTATATAAAAAGTTAGTTTAACATCCGAAGAATGTCCTCACAAGTTTTAAATTAAAATTCGAACTCTAAATGCACCTATCCTGTCATGAAAGAGACCGTCTCTGAACGGTACCAAGGGCATATATGTAAGCGGGCTCGTTGTTTTATCTTTAGGTGTTATGACTAGAGACTGGATTATATGCATTTGCATATTTTCATATGCATTTGCATATTTAGACCATTCTCACCGATTATTGTATATTTTACCCAAAATCTAGTAATGATGCATATTTTCCCTATATTTACAATATTTCTCGGTATTACTAGGCAATTGAATTGCTCAGGGTATTGTTAATGTCGCCATCTGGAACCGATCTTATCGCCGGAATATTACCTGCAATAGGCTAAACATCGATTAGGTTATAGTGCCAAGGGAATACCCAAAATTACGACGGTATTTTATTCCTTTGTTTCTTGGTCGGGATATTAAGTGATAAGTAGTAAGTTTCTAAGAATATTTGTTTGAGCGGGGATCAAATAAACAATGTTCTCGAAGACGAATTTATTATTAAAAAAATATTTCCTGAATCTCCTGCAGATGAAAGAGTGTTTATATTTCTCTCAGATGCAGGGAGCAGCCAAAGTCTTTCAAGTATTTTATCCAAATTTAATTCATGTGACGTGCTTTGCTCACGGAGTTCATCGACTCGCTGAAGAAGTACGATCCACGTTTGGAAATGTAAATAAACTGATTTCATCAGCAAAGAAAGTGTTTCTTAAGGCACCTGCTCGCAATAACGCCTATAAAGAAAAACTGCCAAATGTACCTTTACCTCCCGAACCAGTGGTAACTCGATGGGGAACATGGATTGAAGCTGTACTATTTTACAATGAACATTTCGAGGCCATCAAAGGTGTAGTAAATGACTTCGATAGTGCAGAGGCTATGGCAGTTCGTCAATCCAAGGAAGCATTTAACGATTCTGATATTAAAAAAAAATATAGCTTTGATTAGCACTCACTTTTCCCACATACCTGCGGGTATTAAAAAGCTTGAAACTTGAGGTTTGGCGTTGACCGAATCAATTCAGTTAATGAATAAAATCCGCCAAATAGACTCTACATTGCCAGATGTATTCCCGCGTAGAGTTAAAGAAAAGTTTGAAAACATTTTGTGCAATAACCCAGGCTTTGAACCTTTGTGTCAAATTGACAGTTTTATTAATGGGACGGGGTGAACTTTTGCCAGAAACAATAAGTGCTAACATAGCACCCAAATTCAAATACTGCCCAGTTACCGCAGTGGATGTGGAACGGTCTTTTTCCACTAAAATATTTTAAGTGATCGAAGACACAATCTTACTACCGAACATTTGGAACAATACCTTATTGTTTACGTGTACAAGAATACAAATGTTAAATAATTTAAAAAAATGTTAAATAATTGTTAATAAAATTTAAACATCTTCGATAACTTATTAATTTTATGCTGATTTTGAAGTAAAAAACTAAAAATTACTACTTTTATTATTATTTAATATTGCATATTTTGACCCTTTTCATGCATATTTTAAACATTTTTCATGCATATTTGCATGCATATTTCAAGATTTTTATGTTGCATATAATCCGGTCTCTATTGACGAATAAAGTCGAATTTTGCAAAAAATGGGTTTTAAGTAGCTAGACCGAAAACTTTTTAGCCTATGTTTTATGTCAAATAGTTTCGGAGAAAATCGGGTGTGACGGACGGACAACGAAATGATCCCATAAGTGTTTCGTACGGAACATTAACAACCACTGGTCTCGAACGTCAAAATACGAAATCGGTAGAGTTGCCCACCAATACCGGTATATTTGTACCCAAAATCTGTATATGAAAAAAAAAATACAGTATTCAATCTAATTTGTTTATTTTAAACTTCTTTATTTTTGTAAAATAATAGGAACTTACAGAATATACTAAGTATACAATTAAAACAAATAAGAGTAATTATTTTTTTTTTACAATATTTTATATATGAGTGAATAAACACTAGTGAATACTAGTAAAACATAACGAAATCGAAAAAACAAAAACATAACAGACTAAGTAATTTTTAATTCGTTTATTACTAAAGAAACTTAATATTCTTTGGCCATAGCCGCAGTCATCTTTAAACTAACTTCAAAGTCATAACAATTAGCGTCATTAAATAGTCGTTTTCTATGTAATAGACCAGTGATTGACTCAGTAGACAGCTTATTTCGCTGTTTTGTTTTCATAAGATTAATATGTGAGAATATGCGCTCAACATTACCGGATGAGTGGGGCAGTGATAAAATCGTAAAGATGAAAGTAGACAACAAAGGAAACATTTGAGTGTCGCCGCCACACTTTAGTAAACTGACATTATCCCATAATAGTTCTATGTCATTAGGAAATGTTTTGATTGTTCACAATTTCTTAAAATACGCAAGTCCGTATCAATTTGTTTTGAACAATATTGGGAAAGAGTCTACTAACAGGAATTATCGAAGCAGTTTTGCCACTTTTAACATTCGTGGGTTCAATTATGTCTAAACCTTTTATTGGATTATTTTTCGATGGAAACCGTGCAGTTATTTGCTTGCAAGCTTCGATATAAAAATCTAGGGATCGGCGTTTAAATAAATTTACTTGATCTGGGCTGAAATCTGAATTACTAAGTAGTGTATTAGAGGGTTGCCAATTTGGAAATGTAAAATCCGTAAAAAAATTGGGAGAATTTCCTAGCATTCTCAGAAATCGTGGAAAAATCGTTAAATTTCGGTAGGACAGACCCCATATCGGTAGAAATACCGAAAAATCGGTAGGTTCGAGACCACTGCTAACAACAAAATTCAGTACATTAGCACATATTTACATCGCAGATTTGACTAAAACGTTCGACAAGCTTCGACTGGATCGAAAGAACTATTTACAGGGTCGGATGTTTGGGCTCTACAAGGCGAGCCGACTGCTGTACGTAAAAATATCCATTAGAAAAACTAAACGCATCGCCAAAGATTCAATCAGATGCAAACTCAAACCTACAGAGCAAGGGGTCGAATTTAAGTACCTCTGTATGGACTTATGAGGCAGTTTTAGCCCAACGAAGGAAGTAAATAACCGATTAAGTGCAAGTTGAACTTGCGCAATTAGTGTTCCGTACGTTGATTGCTTTTAAATTTTTTTTTTCTTCTTCTTCTTCTTCTTCTACTACAAAGAAAAGTGTGCGCAAGTATTACATCTATATATATATTATATATATATATATATATATATATATATATATATATATATATATATATATATATATATATATACAGTCCCTGGCCAAATTATTAGACGCACTGTATTTTTTTTAGTAATTTTATGTTTCTTAAGAGTTTTTATGCAATAATGGTATATTTAAACTACAATATTATTGATTTTTATTTAAAAGAATTGTTGTAGACTACATATTTGTATTTATTTTTAACATATGGCAACACTGTGTTGACAAAGTGATACATGAACGTAAACAAGTACAAACCTGTATCAGTCGCGATCGGAATCGAGTCAGGTACGGACGTGTTTCTGTGGCTTTATGGACTGTGATTGTTTGTTTAACAGTTTTATACTACTCAGTTATTAGTTTATTTTGTATGCAGTGTTTTAAAAAAGTAATTGGACTATTTTCATTATGGGTAGAAAAGGCGATCTTTCACCACGTAAAAAAGCTGAAGTGAAGGCCCTTGTGATTGCGAAAACATTTACAAACCGAGAAATATCACGAAGATTGGAGGTTTCTGAAGCTAGTGTACAACGCATAAAAAAGAAAATTGAGTCAGGGAAGGAATTAAGCCCGAAAAGAAAGAAAAGATGCGGTAGAAAATTTTCACTCCACGGTCAGAGAGATGTTTGAAGAAAATTTGTGTAGAAAACAGATTTGCTACCACAAAGGTAATAAAATCACAACTCCAGGATGCTAGCGTAAATGCTTCTGAGCGCACTGTTCGAAGAAAATTGAAAGAATTAGATTTTAAGGCCTGTCGCCCCGCCAGGAAGCCCAAGTTAACAGCTGCAATGAAAGCAAAGCGCCTGAAGTGGGCCAAACAATCGCAAGACAAAGATGTGGACTTCTGGAGATCGGTAAGATACAGCAATTTAATCAATAATTGATACATTATTATCATTTTCAGTTAAATAAAGCAAATAAACATGGAAGTTTTATATATTTTTCCTATTTTTGACAGGTCTGCTTCAGTGACGAAAACACATTCGAAATTTTGCAGAATAAAGCTCAGTATGTGCGTCCACGTCATGGAGAAAAGTTTCATCCTGATTGTGTCGTCCCGACGGTTAAACATCCCACCAAAGTGATGATTTGGTCAGTCATCAGCGGCAAGGGCACTGGACGTCTGTACGTCGTCAAAGGAATAATGAGGCAAGATCAGTACAAAGAAGTATTACAAAATCGGTTGATTCCGCAGCTCAGAGAATGGTTTCCAAATGGGGAACCATTCACTTTCATGCAAGATGGAGCTCCCTGCCACACTGCTCGGTCTGTTAAAGCTTTTTTGGCAGAAAAAAATATCCCTCTGTTGGATTGGCCCTGATATGAACCCCATTGAAAATGTGTGGGAGCTGATGAAAAGAGAAGTGGCTAAAGATGTGATTACCAACAAAACCCAGCTCCTAGAAAAGATTATTCATGTGTGGAATCATCATCCTCAAATGCAGGAGACAGTACAATCTTGCATTGATAGCATGCCGCGCAGAATTAAAGCTTTGATAGCGGCTAAATGTGGCTCAACTAAATATTGACTTTTACTAACATTAATTTCACTTTTCTTTAAAACTTAATAAACTTATGCTTTTCTAAATTAATGCTGTTTTATTTATGTCAAATAAATAGGTAATTGATTCGATAATATAAAAATAAAAAACAAATCAATTTAAAATAATAAAACGGTACAATATCACTCGGTAATTAATATTTTACATGAAATCTTGCAGTGCGTCTAATAATTTGGCCAGGGACTGTATATATATATATATATATATATATATATATATATATATATATATATATATATATATATATATATATATATGTTAGCTTTTATTTTAAAAGAAAATAATTTAAACACTTTTGGGCAATTTCGACAACAATAACTTTTATTAACAATTGCAATCAGACATCTAACAAAGCTGGCCTCTTATTCATAGTGCGTACCAAAATATCTCTGTTACCTAAATCTCATTAGGGTTACCTAAACAGTTTTTATAAGCTATGGTCATATCTGTCATAATAATAATAAATTAATGGTTTCGGGACAAATCAATAACAGTAACTTAAGTATAGTTAAATCTACATAATGTAAACAAGTCAGTCTGCCTGAATGCAATTATAAGTAATTAATAATCTCCTTCTTATATTGCATCGTTCGGCCAATCCTAATTTTTTTCAACCAGGCCTGGAACGAGGGTTTTTCCATATAGAAAAATGCTGACAGCTAACATATATATATATATATATATATATATATATATATATATATATATATATATATATATATATATATATATTTTATTACGTTAGGTAAAACAGGGAATAAGCAGTGACAAAATGGTGAATCGAGTCGGAAAAAAGTTTGCCGCTAGCGCGTTCTCTTGCAATACACTGCTTAGACCATTAAATATGGAACAATATCATGTAGCAAAGAATATAACATATATAAAATGCAACGTCTGTTTCTCTGTTCGTTAGTGCGCTTATGATTTGAGGCGTTGCGGATAGTAAGGGCGAACTCAACAAAATGAAGTTTCGAAAAAATTGAATTTATAGAAAAATCTAAATGGCGAACTCAACAAAATATTGGCAAAATTAGGTTTTTATTATTTATTTATAATTTATTAGCTTTTTATTATTTACTTAAGTAGAATAGTGTATTCCGTGAATTTTTAAATGTTCTTTAAATATTTATTTGTGTATTTTTTTTTCATATTTTACTGTTCGTTTCTGATGCTACACTATCACCTAAAATTGGCAATACCTGGGAAAAAATTAGACCGGTATTAAAAATTTTGAACACATTTTATTTAATTTTAAGGTTATTGTTTTAGTTAAAGGTTTTGTTATTACAAAATAGTTACTTGATACCACATACAAAACAGTGGAAATATGGTATTGAAACTAACATAAAAAAAACTAAAGAAAAGAAACACATAATTAGCCAAGTTCAGTTGTAATCTATTTGGTCATCGTCCATAACATCTTCATTTTCGGTGCTCTTATTCGTTGCTGCGTCTTGAGAGGCTATAATGTTAGTAAAGTACCGACTCCAAGGTAGGGGAACATACGGTAACAAGTCCTGAATGTCCTTTAATTTGGGGGCTGGTATTTTAATGGGAGCACTGTAAAGTCTCGTCAGTGTTTCACTGGCCAAATGAAAATGATCAGGATCATAGTTTTTCACCTTGCCTTTTTGTAGTTTGACTGCCGTTTTTGACATCCAAATTGTAAGCAGAATGAACGTAGAAACCTTGCTTAAAGTTATTTGTAAATTCAAAGATCTTTCCATCTTTAAACTTAGCACCAGCCATCTGCATTTTAGTAATTTTCTTTTGAAAATTAGAGAAATTGAAAATCATGTCCTGTCTAAGTTGGACAACGCAAAACTGGTTTTTTCGGCGACAGCTTTCAATCATTAACTTATAGTGATCCATGGTATACACAGTGCTATTCCGTATTTCTCTCTCAATGTTCCCAAAATCCCTATCACAGGGAAGGTATGAGTGCCCAGGTATCATAAAATAGTGTTTAATTTCAGTGAACTGGTCTTTGTGTATAAAGTATAGATTTACCAAACAAGATTTAAATTCTTGTTCTGTCCAGAACAGTTATCACTGAACATAATAACTTTTTTAACATTAACATCAACTTTACACAAATAATCGTACAAGCAACTTGCAATCTCACATGATCCACGCCTCCCTGTACTTTCATCCCAAAGGTACATCGTTGAAGAACCGGTTTTTACATTATGGGTACAAAAGTTATAGGTCCATAGCTTCCTTTTGTAATACTGAATCCCAGTAGTCAGCTTTGGGGTTGGCAAAGCCTGCTGCAGATCAAAAGCTATGACCAGAAAAGAGTCATCGGCATTACTCCTTAATCCCTTAAGAAGAGACTGAGCAGCTTTTGCACGGGTCAGATGTAACTCCTTCTCTTGTTTAAGATTCTCGATTTCAGCAACATTTTCGGAATCGTGCATTTGACTACTTTTAATTTTTATGTCTACTTTATCGCAATAATTACAGGTGTCACTTTTTGGGGGCTCAAAACCAATATTGAACTGCATATTAAACGTATCACGATAATAGTGCTGATTTACCGGGCTGTAACCAGGGTAATTTTCCGTAAGCCATTCATTGTAAAGAGAATAGAGCTTTTTAATATTAAGTCCAACAGGTAAGTATTTTCGATGAGGGCTTTTGGCGCGACTGTAATGACTGGTGACAGTAGGTAGTGACATGATGTGTTCTTTTACTTTAGAAAGATCGTCATTTCCTATTTTCTTCGCGGGTTCACACCTCCCCCTTTGATCCGTTGTAACAGTTCCAGTTCTGCCGGTTTTGTCAAGTACGACTCGAACGCGCTTTTCAGAGATGCCATGAATGTTATAAAACGCAGTACGACAAACTTCACGATTAGCGTGATCAACAGTCACATTATATTGAATGGGTCTCAGGGTACGACTTGGACGCCCCTTTACGTAAGATCTTTTTACATCATTGCAGATCAACAATTTTGATAAGTAAGCATTCTGTAGATCATAGTTTCCAATTTGCCAAAAAGAGACAAAAATATTGGTTCAGCGCCTATTTTCTCAAAACATCCACACTTGCAAGGAGGTCCAATTTTGCGGGCAACAACGTGCCTTTTGTTATTTCTTGAAATGTAAGCACTTCCTGAATTTCGTTTCAACTTACACTCGTTTTTTTGCCAATCATTCATCTTAGCAGGTCTCTTTCGCGAATAACCCGACATAGCACTACCATCTAAATGTTGTACACTTACTTCACTACTAGAAGGTCCAGGTTGCGCCATACTTTTCTTAAAAAAAAAGAAGCAACAAAACCAAACAAAACATAAACGTATTAACTTCAAAATTAACTTGAACTAACACGCAGAAAGCGTAAAATTTCAAGTAAACCTCATTTAGTGACGCAATACCGGCGGTTGCTCCGCGCGAAATTGTTGAGTTCGCCCTTACTACCCGCCCGGCTATCGCCTGTTCGAAATTTTTCATTTATTTGATACTGAAATTTGAAGGCGAAGCAAGGGCGAACTCAACAATTAGACCGGTATGTGATGTAGGAAAAGTACTATAAAATAGAATTATATAAAAAAAAAAAATTTGACCCAATGTTGAGTTCGCCCTTACTATCCGCAACGCCTTATTTGAGAACCGCTTATCCGGTTTAAATGTTTTTTTTAATTCATATATTTGTTCTCTAGCAAGGTTATCTATAATCTTCTATAATATATATAAAATACAACGTCTCTCTTTGTCTGTCTGTCTGTATGTCTGTTTGTCCGTTAGTGCGCTTATCCGATTTACGTGCTTTTTTTTTAAAACATACATATGTTCTCTGGCCAGGTTATCTATAATATATATAAAATACAACGTCTCTCTGTCTGTCTGTCTAGTGCGCTTATCACTCTAGAACCACTTATCCGATTTACGTGTTTTTTTTTTTTAAACATAGATATGTTGTTAATATGTTATAAGCAGTGACGATAATAGTGAACCAAGTCGGAAAAAAGATTGCCGCTAGCGTGTTCTCCTGCAATACACTGCCTAAACCATTAAATATGGAACAATATCATGTAGCAAAGAATATAATATATATATAAAATGTAACATCTCTCTGTCTGTCCCTTAGTGCGCTTATCACTTGAGAACCACTTAACCGATTTACATGTTATTTTTTAATTCATACATTTGTTCTCTGGCCAGGTTATCTATAATCTTCTATAATATATATATAAAATGCAACGTCTCTCTGTCTGTCTGTCCGTTAGTGCAGTTATTATTCGGGAACCACTTATCCGATTTACATGTTTTTTCTTTTAATTCATATATATGTTCTTTGACCAGGTTATAGGATATATTTTATTACGTTAGGTAACATAAGGAATATGCAGTGACGATAATAGTGAATCAAGTCCACGCGAGCGGAGTCACGGGCACAGCTAGTTATATATATTTTTGAACTCGTGTTTTTACAAGCTTTCGTTTGACACCCCACTCGATGACCTGGTATTTTTTTTTTACTTCCGATTTCAGCCCCGAAAAGTAACCTCTTAAGTAAAAATTTATCTTTCAAAACTACACGGCTCTGATGAGGCCATCGATTCCTATATAAGTAATAAATTTTAACTTTCTATGTAAAATAGTTTCGGAGAAAATCGGGTGAGACAGACAGGCAGACAGACAGACGGATGGACGGACGGACAGACACCGAAGTGATCTTATAAGTGTTCCGTACGGAACACCAAAAATAAAATTAACAGAGCCACAGTAATGCCTGACCGCTTAAGCAAAGAGAGAACCCATATTTTTAAAATTTTGGCAATGGTACTCTTCCTGTCATGAAGCATACGTAAACGATTTATGGCAGATCAGTTACAAATTGCTCTACTTCTGGCCTAATATAAATTATTGTGACTATAACTCTTTTGGTTGATATGGTAACTTCTTGTATTCGTAATGGATAATAAGGCACTCAGCAAAAGTCCCTATCGATTAAAAATTTGCTCTTTCCTACGTTTTATCACCGATGATCCTTTGGTGCAGAACACCTGGAACGTGAATCTGACGCATGAATAATTTTATTTATAAATTATTGGCACGGCCACTATGTAGGTGCGTTTAGAAAATTTAATTATCATGCGTACATTTATGTGCAATGATTTTTTGGTCAAGGATGAGGGTAATGTATTGAAAAGAATTTTCTGATTTAAAACCTCTTTACTTGTAAATATTAAGTAACATTGTAAGTGCTTTGTTGACTATAATGATTTTCTTTTAAATATCAAATGCGTTCATTTAGTGCTTATTTATAAGTATATTTTTTCATAATAGTTAACCTCTTAACATTTTCAAAATAATTTATTCATTGCTTCATTAACCAAGTATATTTTTCAATGATTACACTGGTGTACAAAGTTAGAAGGTGAAGTTAGGTGATCAATTAGGGTTTAAAATCACAAAGGTGAAATCTTAAACCGTATTTGTCGCTCACGGTATCCAGGTTTTCGGAAAAGAAGGTCAGATGCATACCAATAGTTCATTAATTACACAGGTCTGCAACAAAAATGCTGTCTGGATGTTTTCAACTGATTTCTATGTATTTAGGTGTTCTGAAAACTAAAAAATACTCAAAAAATTCCAGAACGTCAGGTTATTTTGCAAAACGCAAAATTTTATTATAAAAAAGGGTTTTTTTGGGCTAACTTGAAGTCATAAATAAATAGGTACAATTTTATTTTGATTACTGTTTTTAAATGTATACAGGCCATAACTATCATTACTTTCTAAATAAAAAACGCCCTGGTGTGAGCTAAATTAACAAACATAAACGTTGTAACCAGAACGTGCGCGCTCCGATAGTGTAGAAAGTGGCGCGGTACAATTACGTGTTAACTGGTCATTGTTTTATAGATCTTGGTTCAATATAGTGCAATGTCATCTGTGCGGAAGTGTGTGAATTCGTCTGACAGTTTCTGTTATAATTTGTGGCGAATATATGGTATTAAAGCAACAACTTAATATGATGGACTTTGTAAAAAAAGTATACACGTATTTTGGCTTAAAACTTGGAGATCAGGATAAAGTTTTTGGCACCTCATAAAGTCTGCAAACGATGTGTTGAAGACCTTCGAAATTGGTTTAAGGGCAAGAAAAAAGCTTTCCGATATGCGATTCCTATGGTATGGCGCGAGCAAAAGAACCATAGTGCTGATTGTTACTTTTGTTCGTGTAATGTGAAAGGGTATAATTCAAAATGGAAGCAGTCCATTTCATACCTCAATCTGCAATCAGCTATTCGTTCCATCCCTCATGGGACCGAAATACCAGTGCCCAAGGCCCCTGCTACCTTGGAAGAGATTCCAAGTTCTGACGAAGATGGTGCTGTACCTGAACCCTATGACAAGTCAAGTTTTCAATTTGAAGATGACAGCAGTCCGAAATTGTTTTCCTAGGGCGAGCTAAATGATTTGGTAAGAGACATGAATCTTCCCAAAAACGCTGCTGAGTTGCTTGGATCAAGGCTCAAAAGCAGGAACTTACTTTTGCCGGGAGTGTCTTCCTCCTGGTTTAGATATCGTGAGAAGCAGTTCACTTCCTGCTTTGCCCAAGAGGACGAGTTGGTTTATTGTACCAATATTGAAGGTTTGATGGATACATTTAAGATCTCATACGACCCAGCACAGTGGCGTATTTTCATAGATTCTTCAAAAAGAAGCCTTAAAGCAGTTCTGCTTTACAATGGCGGTTTCTATGCTTCCATTCCTGTCGGTCATTCCGTACACCTCAAGGAAACCTACAAGAACTTGGAATTGGTTCTTTGCAAATTAAAAGACCATGGTTGGCAAGTGTGCGGTGATTTAAAAATCTTGGGCATGTTGCTCGGACAACAATCTGGGTTTACCAAATTCCCTTGGTTTTTGTGTCTATGGGATAGTAGAGACCGAGCAAATCACTGGACCAAAAGTGTTGGCCTCCGAGGGAGCTTAAAGTTGACGAAAAGAACGTCCTGCATGAAACTTTGGTGCCTCCTCATAAAGTTCTTCTACCACCGCTTCACATAAAGCTGGAATTGATGAAGCAATTTGTAAAGTCACTTCCAAGAGATGGAAATTGCTTCAAATACTTAATATCAAAGTTTCCAGGCTTCTCGGAGGCAAAGTTCAAGGAAGGTGTTTTCGTTGGACCAGATATTAGACGGCTTATGGCTGATCCACAAAGGGTGGATTGCCTTTAAAGAGGTCATAGAGAAATCTTTAGGCAATAACAATGACCCTAAAACAAACAAATCGTCAAAAGAATGTTAAAAGCATTTCAAGCTTTAGGTTTCCTAATGAGTTTAAAAGTATATTTTCTTCATTCCCACCCCGACTACTTTCCAGAAAATGTAGGAGATCTGAGTGAAGAGCAAGGTGAACGATTTCACCAAGATATTAAGGAGATGGAAAAAAGATACCAGGGAAGATGGAGCGTCTCAGTGATGGCAGACTACTGTTGGACGCTTCAGAGAAACCTTCCAGATGCTTCCTATAAGCGAAAATGTACCAAAAGGAGTCTCACTGGGAAAAAGAAATGTGTTTAGTGCTTACTAATGAATGTATTTTAGATAAAAAAATAAGTTTTGTTACGCAATTATAAATTAAAAAAAAAATTTTTAGTCTTTTATCTTTTATTTTAAGATGATAACTACATTGTCAGAAAACGTGACGTTCTATGACAAAATGAAAGTCATTTTCGGATTCAGTACACCCAAAAACATGAGAATTACGCCAAAAAACGAAACTCAATTTTTTTTTTGCAGACTTGTGTTATAAATCGTTTTTAACGACATTTTCAGAGCAGTACCAGAGAGCTTTCTTAAGAGAATTTAGGTTTTGTTCACAGATGTTGTTATCCTCTAAAATTTCCCGTATTTGAATCCCTACAAATATCTCTTCTTTAATATTTTCTTTACTAATTTTTTTCCAATGAAAATCAATTGCCGCATTTATTTACTGCTTTTACAGGATTTTTGAGTCCCAGTTTTTTATACAAAGGTATCTTTAAAACATTTTTATGTTCTAAGATAAATGAGTCGACGGATTTCTTTCTAACACCACTATCAACGCCGCTGTGCCCGAGGGCTCCATACTGTCTCCTACTCTCCTTCTAATGTACATTACAATTAACGATCTGCTGGAAAAGACCGGGAATCCAATCTACAGCTTTGCAGACGAAAGTACGCTTGTCTCCTCATTTACTTTGAACGCTTGGACATCGGCTACTCGGACAGCAGGAAGTCATTCAACTTAACAAAGACCTGGAAGAAATTCTATCTGGGGCTGATGTTCGTTCCTCTTGTTGACAAAAGAGATCGTTTCTAACAACGGACAGATTCCAAAGTTACGCCTTAACTGGGAATAGAAGTCGTACCCAGGATAGAGAAAGTTGACTGTGTATACAATTTGCAGCGACCAACATGAATCGCTTTTTTCGCACACGCGTTACTCCTTTAGAGCTTTAGAGATTCCCTTGCAGCACGTGTAATATGCCCATGAAAAAATCTGTTCAGCCCTTTTTGTGCGGTGTAGGAACAAGCGAAAAAAAAGTCTCTAAATGGTTGTTTTGGCAGCTATATACAGGTATGTAGATTCAAATCCGTTTGCCCTTTAGGTGGATGCAAAAGGCAGAAGAGACAAGTAGGGGTTTGCTCTTCCCCAACTCTTGAAAGTTTAATTGCTTTTTACATTTCCTGAATAAATAGACTTCCAAAAGAGATAAGTTCTGCAGTCAGCTGAGTGGACAGCAGCCGGTGAAAGCCGCCTGAAGTGACCAATGATACAATAGTCGGCTGGAAAGGTTTTGGCCTCTGTATTTTGGGATGCGCTCGGAATAATTTTCATCAACTATGTTGAGAAGGGAAAAACCATCAATAGCGAATATTATATATAGTTACTGGTGCATTTGAAGACAGAAATCGCAAAGAAATGGACCCAAATGAACAAAAAAAAGTGCTCTTTCATCAAGACAATGCACCGTGTCACAAGTCAATGGTTATGATGGCAAAATTGCATGAATTGAAGTTCGAATTATTTCCTCATCCACCGTATTCTCCAGATTTCACCACAGCTACTATTATCTATTTGCAGACCTCAAAAAAATGCTCGAACGAGATTTGGTTCCAACGAAGAAGTTATCGCCGAAACTGAGGTCTATTTTGAAGGCAAAGACAAATCCTTCTACAAGAAAGGTATAGAAATGTTAGAAAAGCGTTAGACCGATTGTATCGCTCTTGAAGGAGACTATGTTGATGAATAAAGTCAAATTTTGCAAAAAAAAATGTGGTTTAAGTAGCTATACCAAAAACTTTTCAGTCTACGAGATTCTAATTTGAGGTCAATAATTTTGTTCTTTTGAGATTATCTCAAAACTAAAGTTTACATTAACAATTCTATAATTATCTGACAAGCAATGGCAACAATAATCAAAATGATATGCTGGGAAGTGATCAATAATTTGAACGCTTGCTTGCCCAGAAGAACGCCGGGAACGTAACGGATCAGATTTGGATGTCTTACTTTTAATTAAATTTTCTATGGACTGCAGTTTAATGTACAGGGTGAGTCAATGATAGAGTAAAGATCATTATCTCATTTGTTTCGGGAATGACAAAAAATGTTAATTACAATAGTTTTAGGAAATGTTAATGTGCACAGTTTAAAATTAATTTTGAGTATACAGGGGCTGATACAACATATGTTTTTTTTTTTAAATGGAACATCCTATTTTCTAATTTATTTTTAAATTCTGCGTAAAATTTTATAACTTTTTTATTAATAATGTTATATACCTAAATCTAGTAGTTTTTCTAATATTTCAATTTTTTTTAACAAAAATACTAGTTTTCAGTTTTGTAAAAAATTGCAGGCAGGGCCATTGTTTCTGAAGGTGGAATACTCATAATTGGTACGAGCGTTCTATAGAGATGAAAAAAAAGATATGTGTAAAGAAATTTGAGTTAGATGCTACAGGGTGTTCAAAATAAATTTATACATTTCAACTATTTTAAATTGACAATTCTCAAATTTTTTAAATGGCACATCCTGTATATTATTACTTTTTCTTAAGTATATCATATACCTATTTCTAATAGTTTTTCGATTTATTTTGATTTTTTTCAATTTTCATTTAAAAAAAATATATGTTAAATCGGCCACACTTTTTTGAAGTACCCTGTACATTCAAAAATAACTTCAAAATGGGCACTTTAACATTCCCTAAAACTATTGTATTTAACATTTTTTCGTCATTCCCGAAACAAATGAGATAATGAACTTTACCCTATTGTTGAGTCACCCTGTACAATATAGGTTTTTCCATTTCTTAATTTGTTTTTAGGGTAAATATTGTATTTTGAGATTTAAGTTTTTATGGGACACCGTGTACACTGATTAATAATATCTACCAGTCACTTTAGCAAGAAACCTCTTAATATAGAGGTGCAAGTCCAAGTCTATTATATGATAGGATAAGGATACTGTCTTAATCCGTACCACAAACTCATCCTTATCAAAAAAAAGTGCTAACTCATTCTCATTATTTGATCATTTTGGTCCCCACTTTTTCGTCTTCACGTATAGCAAGTCTCGACTGTAAAATGGTACCAGTAGAGTACCAAGTCAGATGGTTCAAGCGGTGATCTAAACGTATCGCGTGCATGCTGCGTCCAGTGTCGTTCGTTGGTAACACTTTTACTTTTCTTTGGTTCCCTTTGAGGTACAAAAGTGGAATTACAGAAGCGCGATCTAAAGAGGTAGGCATGTTATTATTTACTGGTCATGTTTATTTTTACAATTTATAATTGTAATTTTTTATTGCTTAATTTAATTTAATTTAATTTATTGCAAAAGCGGAACATTTATATAATTAACTCGATGTTTGTCCGTTTGTGTGTATGTCAGAGATTATTTAACGTAAAGAAGCGATTTTTAGTGTTCCGTACGGATGTGATGTGATGACTTCGGTGTCTGTCTGTCCGTCTGTCTGTCACACCCGATTTTCTCCGAAACTATTTGTCATAGAAAGTTGAAATTTCGTAATAATATAGGAATTGATGGCCTGATCAGAACCATGTAGTTTTGAAAGTTAAATTTTGACTGAAGGGGTTAGTTTTTGTGAAAACACGAGTAATACGAGGCTGGTTTGAAAAGTCCGTGCAAAGTCCGAGAGATGGCACCACCGACCCGTATCGAGGTCATGTTTAGTTAGTAGCATCTCTTGAATGAACGCACACCAAGTTTCAGCCATATTGGTCTATTTCTTTGTGTTTGGCATTCGTGTGAATCAAGGAAGTCGAGTGATTTTCAAGAAATGGACGAAAAAGAATTTCGTGTGGTGATTAAACATTACTTTATGAAAGGCAAAACACCTCAGGAGACTAAAGAGAAGCTTGCTAAACATTATGGTGACTCTGCACCTTCGATTAGAACAGTTTATAAGTGGTTTCAAAATTTTCGGACTAGCCATATGGGCACAAGTGACGCTGAACGTTCTGGACGGCCTGTGGAGGTTACGACTCCAGAAATCATTGATCAAATCCATGATATGGTGATGGATGACAGAAGAGTTAAGGTGCGTGAGATTGCTAGTGCTGTGGGCATTTCGACTGAACGGGTACATAATATTTTGCATAAACATTTGGACATGAGAAAGCTATCCGCAAGATGGGTGCCGCGATTGCTCACGCTTGACCAAAAACGGAATCGTGTGAAGTGTTGCAAGGATGGTTTGCAGCTGCTCCAGAAGAATCCGGAGGACTTTAAGCATCGTTTCGCCATTGTGGATGAAACATGGATACATTACTATACTCCTGAGACCAAACAACAATCTAAAACAATGGGTTACCAAGGGGGAATCTGCACCAAAAAAGGCGAAGACCGTTCCTTCGGCCGGAAAGGTTATGGCGACTGTCTTTTGGGATTCGCAGGGAATAATCCTCATCAACTATCTGGAAAAGGGTAAAACTATTACAGGTGAATATTATTCATCGTTATTGGACCGTTTGAAAACCGAGCTGCAAGAAAAACGCCCGCGATTGGCCCACAAGAAAGTCCTTTTCCATCACGACAACGCACCAGCACACACCTCAGCAGTTGTGGTCGCAAAATTAATGGGAATAGGATTCCAACTCGTTTCACATCCCCCCTATTCTCCAGACTTGGCTCCCTCGGACTACTATTTGTTCCCCAATTTGAAGAAATGGCTGGCGGGACAAAGATTTTATTCAAACGAGGAGGTGATTGCAGACACTAATGGATATTTTGCAGACTTGGACAAATCCTATTATTCGGAAGGGATCAACAAACTAGAACATCGTTGGACGAAGTGTATAAGCCTAAAAGGAGACTATGTCGAAAAATAAAAAAGGTTTACCCCAAACACATAAGTAGTTTTTATTTTTGCACGGACTTTTCAAACCAGCCTCGTATATATATATATATATATATATATATATATATATATATATATATATATATATGTATATATATATCTATAATATATATAAAATGCAACGTCTCTCTGTCTGTTGGTCTGTCTGTCTGTCTGTCTGTCCGTTAGTGCGCTTATCACTGGAGAACCACTTATCCGATTTACGTACTTTTTTTTTGAAAACATACATATGTTCTCTGGCCAGGTTATAGGCTATATTTTATTACGATAGGTAGCATAGGGAATGAGCAGTGACCATAATAGCGAATGAAGTCGGAAAAAAGTTTGTCGTTAGCGCGTTCCCTTGCAGTACACAGCCTAAACCATTAAATTTGGAACAATATTATGTAGTAGAGAATATCTATAATCTATAATATATATAAAAAGCAAAGTAATGTATCTCTGTCTGTCTGTCTGTCTGTCTGTCTGTCTGTCTGTCCATTGGTGCGTTTATCAGGCGAGAATCACTTATCCGATTTACGTGTGTTTTTTTAAATTCATACATATATTCTTTGGCCAGGTTATATAGTAATAATAATAATAATCTATATCTATAATATATGTAAAATGCAACGTCACTCTGTCTATCCGTTAGTGCGCTTATCCCTCGAGAACCACTTACGTGATTTTTTAAATTCATACATATGTTCTATGAAGGTTATATAATAATAATAATAATCTATATAATATATATAAAACGCAACGTCTCTCTGTCTGTCTGTCCGTTAGTGTGCTTATCATTCGCGAACCACTCATCGGATTTACGTGATTTTTTTAATTCTTAATTTAATATATGTCAAAAAAAATCTATAATATATATAAAACGTAACATCTCTCTGCCTGTCTGTCTATCCATTACTGCGCTTAGCACTCAAGAACCACTTATCCGATTTACGTGTTTTTTTATCATAAAATACAAAGGGAATAAACAGAGACAAAATTCTAATATATAGGAAAAAAAGTTGAAAATTTAGCAGTAAGCTTCGCAGAAAGACTGAATAGATGGGATACTTTAGAGAAACATTAAATGGAGATAAAAATGAGGAGTTGAATGAGAAATAGGAAGCAAAATTAACTGAAGGGCAGGAGTCGACAAATAAACCCTGCAAAGAAGAAATAAGAGAAATACTCAGAACCCAAAAAAAATAAGGCCCCGGGTGGAAATTATAGAACTGATAAAAGCTGGAGGAGTAGATCTGGAAAATGAAATATGCCGGTTGGTGCAAGAAATATGGGAAACAGAAAAGATGCCAGTGAGCTGGAGAGAGTCGCTCATTTGTCCAATATACAAAAAAGGAGAAAAAACTATATGTGCTAATTATAGACCAATAGCCTTACTGGATGTCGTGTACAAGATAGTAGTGTTGACTATCAAAAACACACTAGCATAGAAAGCCGAGTCTATTCTGGGAGAGAACCAGTGTGGATTCAGGAAAAATAGATCGGTTACAGACCAGATATTTTCGATTAAGCAAAGCCAAGATAATAGCTTAGAACAACATTTGGCACTACACTTAGTCTTTGTGGATTTCAAAGAAGCATATGACTCTGTAAATAGAGAAGGACTCTACAAGATAATGGAAGAACTAAAAATTCCAAGTAAATTGATTCGCATGGTGAGAATGACCCTGAATGACACAGAAAATAGAGTGTTGGTTGAGGGTAAAGTATCAGGCATTTTTAGGGTGAAGAGAGGATTAAGACAGGGGGAACCAGTGTCCACATGTCTATTTAATTTGGTACTAGAGAAGATAATCCGGAGTCAGAAATAAAAACAAATGGAACGATATACCAACAAACCTGCCAATGCTTGGCCTATGCGGATGATGTAGCAGTGATTGCAAGAGCAAAAGAGAACCTCAAAAAAGCCATAAGTAGGATAGAAGAAAGGGGAAGGATGAGAGGACTAAAGATAAATGAGGAAAAAACAAAATACATGGAAATTACAAAGAAGAAGGATATTAAAAACAACAAAAGTTTAGATGTAATAAACAACTTAGGAAAAAGATATATGTTTGAAAAAGTAGACAAATTTAATCATCTGGGAGTAACAATAACATAGAGTGGACAAGAAAGGACGGAGATACAAGAAAGAATAGCGAAAGGACAGAGATGTTTGGGGGCAATGAATCCAATATTGAAATTAAAGAATGTATCAAGAAAAGCAAAAGAAAGAATATATACGACAGTTGTCAGACCCACGGTGATATATAGATGCGAAACGTGGAAACTGAATGCAAGAGAAAAGGAGACGTTGAAGGTGTGGGAAAGGAAAACTTTGAGAAAACTCTGCGGAGGAAGGAACGAAGAGGGACTGTGGAGAAGAAGAACAAACTACGAATTTTAAAATGCCTATATACGAAACCTCTAATAAGCCAAATCATAATAAGCCAGCGATTAGGATGGTTGGGACACGTGGCAAGGATGAAGGAGGAAAGACAGGCAAAGCAAGCCCTAATAAGAGGAGTGGTTGGAAGAAGAGGCAAGGGTTGACCTCGATCTACATGGATTCAGGCAGTAAAGCAAGATCCGGAGTTGATGGGAATCCTGCACTGGGAAAAGCTAACAGGAGACAAAAAGTAGTGGAGACAAGTATGCAACCAAGCCATGGGCCTCTAAGGCCCCTTGAGCTATATAATAATATAAACATAACGAATAAGCAGTGACGATAAAGGTGAATCAAGTTCACGCGAGCGGAGCCGCGGGCACGGCTAGTATATATATATATATATATATATATATATATATATATATATATATATATGTATATATATATATATATATATATATATATATATATATATATATATATATGTATATATATATATATATATATATATATATATATATATATATATATATATATATATATATATATATTGTAACATTCATTTTTTCTTAGATTTTAAGACCATGTAATGTTACTGATTTTTCGCTTTAAATTGTACTTCTTTTCATTTTTGTATCGAGCAGTATATTAATCAGAAATTGCTAGCCGCTCGTTATATACTGTGCAGTGCGGGTTTCTGACCGAATCTATCGATACGCCGGGATTGGTCAAATGTTTGTATCCGGAGTTTTGGTTCCGGCGTCGCGATTTTACAGACAGAGTGCCCACGGTTTATTTAAGGGTCCGGAGAACGAAAATCTAGGCTTAGTACCATCAAGCCGTAGCCGGGAGAATTTCCACCAAGCCGCCGTGAAGGCTGACTTCCACCGAGCCGAGAGGTTTACTTCGACCGAGCCGCAGTAGAGGCTCATGACAATATTTACGAGAGCCAAGTTAAGCACGAGTTTTTTAACGTAAAGCCGTAGTGGGCTTTGTGTGTTTTCTACATGGAGTAGCCAAAGTAGGCTCTTCTCAAAAGTGTGAAATCGGTTTTGTGTTCCATCAAAGGCCTAGAAGCCCATAGGAAAACCGTAAGTTACCAGAACATTCATCAATAGATCTATTCCCGCAAATAAGTGTTTTAACAGCAATTTGAACTGACAAAACGTGAAGAGAAAATCACGATTCTTCGATTTCGGGTGTAGTCAGGTTTTAGAAGTAAAATGTCTGATTTAGGGACTCTAATAATAACTACCTGTTAGGCTAGAATTTTTTTTGTAATCCTTAAGACTGCAAAGGTTGGAACTTTTATTTTAAAATCATGAATAAATTTTCTTTTTGTTGATTAAAGCTAGTGTCTCACTGAATACCTATCTTACTTTTCAGGATAATGACGGCTGTACCAAACTGTTTTTTTATTTAACAACTGTACACCCTTTCAGTATTTTTTCATTTTTTTTAGCTGAAGTTAGATCCTTTCTATTTTAAAATGAATGGTGCCCAAAATTCGTACAGCTGAGGCCTTTTAAAAATAGAAAATAATTCCAAAAAGACGTACAAAAATTATCTCTTACCCATATCTCTCTACCAAGGAAAACTGAGCTAGTGTTTGTTTAATTTCTTTAGTTCTTTTAAAATCATTATTCACTCAATTCATTCTCAGAAATTAAAAAGAGGTTGCAAGAAAATTGCGCCCAAGCGTGGGAAAAACAATTTTCACAGGGTACAAAAGGACGCCGCAAAAAAAGCGGGCGAGTTAACACCTTACAAAATGACGCAGTCTACGTGGGGCGCAATTAAACACTTTTTCATAAGCTACAATATATATATATATATATATATATATATATATATATATATATATATATATATATATATATATATATACAGTAATACCCCGCTTAGCGCGACCCCGTTATGCGCGGTTTCACTATAACGCGAATTTCAAATTTCGCGCTCATGTAGTCATTAACTTCTCTATGGTCGCGGGGGGATCCCCGCTTTCTCTGAATATTCTCTTTGAAGAATTGGGAATTCCCTGTCCTTCGACTTTGTTCTATGGGGATTTCCTCGTTCGTTTCGTGTGTTCATTTGTTCCGTAATGTTAGTTCGGTCGGCTGGCAGTTTTGTTTTAATATTTATTGGAGATACATACATACATAATTTAACCCTACGTTAAAAATGCCGCCTGTAAAGAAAAAAGAGCGTAAAAGCGTCACTTTGGAATTAAAGATGAAAGTGTTAAGAAGAATGGAAAATGGAGGCAAAGCAACAATTGTTGGGAGAGATTTTGGACTCTCAGAATCGACTGTGAGAACGATTTATAAAAATCGGGAAAAAATTAAAATCTCCAGCGAAGGTTCAACACCTATAAGTGCAACAAAACTTTCTCGTTCGAGATCATCTATCTTAGAAAGAATGGAGAAATTACTGTCAGTCTGGATCGAAGATTTGAATAAGAAGAACACACCACTAAGTCAAGATCTCATATGCACAAAAGCAAAATCTTTGTATGAGATGCTGAAAACAAAAGAAGGAGAAGGGAGTGCCACTCCGACTTTTGCTGCCAGCAGAGGCTGGTTCCATCGGTTCAAGCAGCGTTCTAATCTTCACAATATCCACATAACAGGCGAGGCGGCCAGCGCGGACATTCAAGCTGCAGCTGAGTTTCCAGACAAGTTTCAAGACTTCGTTAGACGAGAGAAAATTCCTGCTTGTCTCATCTTCAATGTTGATGAGACCGCACTTTACTGAAAAAAAATGCCATCTCGAACATTCATTTCTAAGGAAGAACGTCAAGCCAGTGGTTTCAAAGCTGCGAAAGATCGACTAACACTTCTGCTGGGTGGTAATGCCACTGGTGATTTCAAACTGAAACCTTTTACTAGTGTACCATTCAGAAACACCCCGTGCAATGCGAGGCACAGACAAGACAAGTCTACCAGTTGTGTGGCGATCAAACAGAAAGGCGTGGGTTACACGGGAAATTTTTCAAGAATGGTATTCTAATAGTTTTTGCCCATCAGTCAAATCATACTGTGACAGAAATGGGCTTGAACCTAAAGTTATATTACTCTTAGACAATGCCCCAGGACATCCAACCTCACTTGATACGCCCAGAGACTTAAAAGTGTACGTAAAGTTCCTTCCACCAAACACTACGTCAATATTACAACCTATGGACCAGGGAGCAATAGCAAACTTCAAAGCTTATTACCATCGCCGCACTTTTAGCCAACTAATTCATGAAACTGACGGGGAAGGAAGACAGTCTATGCGAGAGTGGTGGAAGTCATACAACATTATGAAGTCTATTCACAACATAGAAGAGGCTTGGAAGGAAGTTAAAATGAGTTGTATGAATGGGGTGTGGCGTAATCTTTGGCAGATGTAGTGGAAGCACCTAGAAGAATTGTCCAGATGCAGAGACAAGTGCTTGAAGACATTGCTGCAATGATTGAGGGGTCTGAACTTGAAGATGTCACGGTAGAAGATCTCGTAGAACTTGTAGCAACGCACGACGATCCTATTAGCAATGAAGATCTGATCGAGTTACAGAATAATCCTATCTACGATGAGGAAGAACAAGTAGAAGAGAAAGTTTTATCTTCAGGGGAAATACAAAATGCACTTTCAAAAATTTATTCAGGTTTGGACATATTGCAGAGTATAGACAATAATGATGACCGTGTCTTGACCGTGTGTCAAACAATTAAAAACAGTGTTGGGTGTTATGAACGTATTTTTACAAGAACGTAAACAAAAACGTTACCCAAAAGACAATAGATGTATTTTTCCGTAAAAAATAAGAGTATGTATTGCATAAAGTGTTCTTAGAATTAAAGTGATTGATTAAAATTATTTGTATTTTTTTGTATTAAATTTTGACTATGTTTAATCATAAACCTCGATATATACGCGAATTTCAGTTAACGCGATTTTTTTTTCGGAACGTATCCCTCGCGTAAAGCGGGTATTACTGTATATATAAATATATATATATATATATATATATATATATATATATATATATATATATATATATATATATATATAATGTAATACTTGCGCGCACTTTTCTTTGTATTATTTTCAAAAAAATCGCGAAAAAATCGCTGTCTACCCGCCTTATCTCGAAAAGTACTTATCAAAAAATTTTGAAAAAATTCTGGAATATTCTCCAAGGGGTGTAGATTGAACGAAAAATTATCACGAGTGCATTACCTTTAATAATTTATCTGGTATATAAAAAAACAAAAATTTCAAGGTCAACAATTTTCAGTAAAGATTGGAAACAAACTTTGTTGAAAACTCATTTGGGGTGTGTTTTGTGAAGTCACTGATCATTTTATACTTCCGTTACAAAAAATTTTTATTTTAAAAGCAATCAACGTACGGAACACTAATTGTGCAAGTTCAACTTGCACTTGACCGGTTATTGATATATAGTCAAATCCGTTTATAACGAACTCCAAAAAATCACTGGTTCGCTATATCTCCGAAGTTTGTTACTAACAGTAAACAAAATCCAATATCATACTTTTTTATTTAGATTAGGCCCTAATGCTTAGAAAAATGAATAATAATAATTATTAAATTAAAAGAAAACGTCCAACGGAAAATAAAACAAGTTACACTAAAGTTATTATTATGTATGTTAGTACATATACGTAGTTTATACAATAAAATCAGTAATTTTCGTTTGTACAATTTTACTTGAAAAAGAAATGATGTTTATATAATTGTCAAGACCACAAAGCTACTTCACGTTCAGAACCTGCACGAGATTCCAAAAAATTGCGAGTTTCAGTCATTTTCTTAGTCATTTCTGAAATGGATGGAACCTAAATATTATCTGGATTGTTTTGGCCTATACTTGGTGGAGATCCATTAAGCTTAAGTTAAGTGAGCAGTAAAACAATATTTTTTTCGTTTACTGGTAAACTCCACATTTATTTTAGACTATCAACATGTTCCGCTATCACTGTAGCTTTATCAAGATTAAATTCATTTATAGTCTAAAATAAATGTGAAGTTTACCAGTAAACGAAAAAAATTATTGTTTTTACTGTTCACTTAACTTAAGTATAAATATTATTTCCTTCTCCAAGCTCGTTTTTGTCGTCATTATCGCTTAAAATCTTTTCAGAAGTCACCGATGTCACAATTTGATCATCAGTTAATATTTCTCTCGTCATTAATTCCTTACATTCTTCAAAATTAAAGTGATTAAACATTTTTTAATCTCAATTTCCACTGTACTTTGTTGAATGTTAGCATCGTAAACAAATTCTAGACAATCAGTAGGATCTTCTCGATGTTTTTCAATCAACTGTGTCAACGGTAGTTCATAATCTGAGTCATATCTGCATTCCTTCCTTAAAAATCCGCCATGCTTAAAACAGTTTGCAATGGTTTCTCTACTGACTCTTTGCCAAGCCATATGGATAAAGTTTATAGCCCCAACAGAGTTACAGCAAAAATGTTACCTTTATCGATCATCTCTAACATTTTCATAAGTAAAGTCTTTTTATAATGACATTTTAAAGAATGTATCACACCTTGATCCATAGGCTGAAGCTTTACACTTGTGTTTGGAGGCATACAAATGAATTTTATTCGTTGTAGATCAACTTCAGGGTGCGCCGGACAGTTGTCAATCAAAAATAATATTTTTCTGTTTGTGAATTTTAATTCTTTGTCCCATTCGATCAGATCGTTTTTAAACATTTCTGATGTCATCCAGGATTTACTGTTTGATTTTGTACTTTACTGGTAATTGTCCTGCATGCATCCGTATCCTATTTTCCATATCTACTGGTATTGTAGGGGATTCACGTAAACACGATGTTTAATGTAGCCCCACAAAAAGAAGTCTAAAGGTGTTACCGATCCATTTTTGTGGGTAACGATCGTTTAAAAATTCCCGAACTTCCCGGTGGTAATGAGCAGGAGCTCCGACTTGTTGAATCCACATTTGTTCCCTTTCAAAGTTAGCAACTTCTTCAAGAAGCTGACGTAATTCAATTTGCAAAAAATATAGAACCGTTTGCGGAAAAAATATGGACCAATAATTCGAAAATTTAATATTCCACATAATACAGTGGTTTTGGTTTTGAACTTCCCAGACCTAAAATGGATGACATGTTATGGCTGTTATCTGCTCCATTACTGCGAAAAGTAGCTTCATCAGAAAACATCATTTTGGATAAAAAATTTGGATCGGCCTCTATTGCTCCATTCATGGTGGCACAAAAGTCGTTCAAAATCACGGTCTTGAAGTTCTTGGTGTAGTTCCATATGAAAGGGATGATACTTGTATCTTCTCGTGGTGCGATTAGCCGTAGATTGGGATGTGTCAGATAAGTCAGCTAGTTGACGGCTACTGAGCTGGGGAATTATCTTCAACATGAAGTAAAATCTCCATTGCTTTTTCCTCATTGGTAGCATTCTGGTTTACTACTTTCCGTTTCGTATACTCAACGCTACCACTACCATCAAACCGTTTCATTATGCACTGAAAAGATTTTCTAGATGGTAAACGCCTATTAGGGTACTTCGCTCCGTAAAGCCTTACTGCCAAGTATATAAACTATATCAATTAATTCATTTTTAGGAAAATCCATAACTATTACCTTTATACGTCACGTACTACAACAAATTGAACTATTTTTACTTGCTTAATAGACATGTTGAAATTTGACAATGCCTAAATTTTTGTTTTGTCTTGGCAATTATGATGTTATAGGGTAAGTGTATTAAAAACAAGGGTAACAATTGAAAAATTCAGAATACATCGAAAACTATTAGAAATAGGTATATAACATACTAAAAGTTGGAGTGGGAAGTTCGGGAATTTTTAAACGATCGTTACCCACAAAAATGGATCGGTAGGGATGGATTTATTCAGTGGCCCCCTCTATCATGTGACTTAACACCTTTAGACTTCTTTTTGTGGGGCTACATTAAACATCGTGTTTACGTAAATCCCTCTACAACACCAGTAGATATGGAAAATAGGATACGGGATGCGTGCAGGATAATAACACCCTTTATGCTAAGGAAAGGGAAGGAAAAGATAGTAAAACGACTAAACATGTGTATTCAAGTAGACAGGCATATTTTTGAACATTTATTACGTCATAATAATTAATCATTAGATAAGTTAAACTATATTAAAATTATTATTAACTATTTTGTTTATGTTTTCACAATAGCGTAAGTGTATTAAAAACAACGGTAAAATTGAAAAATTCAAAATAAATCGAGAACTATTAGAAATAGGTATATGACATACTTAACAAAAATTGGAGGGTTTTGTAAAATCTATCAGAAAAAATAATAATATGCAGGGTGTGCTATTTAAAAAATTTGAGATTTTTCAATTTAAAATAGTCGAAATGCATAAATTTATTTTGAACACCTGTAGCATCCAACTCAAATTTCCTTACATATTATTTTTTTTCATCTCTATAACACGCTCGTACCAATTATGAGTATTCCACCTTCAGAAACAATGGCGCTGCTGTCAATTTTTTACAAAACTGACTGTAAACTAGTATTTTTTTTTAAAATTTGGAATACTAAAAAAACTACTAGGTTTAGGTATATAACATTAATATTAATAAAAAAGGGTATAAAATTTTACGCAGAATTTAAAAATTAAATTAGAAAATAGGATGTTGCGTTTAAAAAAAACATATGTTATATCGGCCACACTTTTTTTGAAGTACCCTGTATACTTAAAAATAATTTTAAACTGTGCACCCTTAACATTCCCTAAAACTATTGTGTTTAACATTTTTTCGTCATTCCCGAAAACAAATGAGATAATGAACTTTACTCTATCGTTATCTCACCCTGTACAGAATTAACAGTTGTTATGGAGGGTGAAGCTTTCTAGTCTGCAATAAAAAATCCCAGCTTTTTGAGAAGCTCTCTTTACTGTGCTTGCAACATTTTCATGCCGAGACCTTATTCTTTGTGTGCTGTATAATCAATGTCCTTGTGGCCTTTAGTAAATATTAATACACTATGTTTTCTTTTCTTTTTTTATTATAAAATTGTGACGCCAGAGTGTCCTTAAAAAACTAAAAAACCATAAACTGCATGCTATAAGGTAAAAATATTCGATAATTATCCGTCCAACAGTTGCGGTTTTACGAAAGTCATCGTCTTTAATTATTGGTTGTGAAAGAAGTAAAACACGTCTTGGAATCGTTAAATCTAACGAATGTATATTAAATTCAAGAAATAAAAATCTCCTCGCGATCATTTTTTTATTGGTCGAAAACTGACAAAATACTATTTGTTTCCAATCAATCTAAAATTTTACATACTACCTTAAAATGCATTTTTAAACACTTTTTCATAATGAATATTTTTGATATTTTAATAAATAGTGTGACTTCTGGACTTAAAACTTTAGAAAATTCAAATTTCCCGCCAAACGACACTGTAAAATCATTTTTTGGATTTCAAGTGATGCAACATCCATTTCTTTTCTAAAGAGCCCGCATAAAAGTATAGGAAAAAGGCAGTTCGGTCAAAATTTTTTAAATTTTGGGAAGAAGTTCTCTGTTATGTTGGGCACAATGCTCAAAATTCCCCACTACCGAATGCATCAGGAAGTGGGGCACCGTTCCTCCACGAGAGGAGGTGTTCCTCCACCGCCGATGGTCCCCACGTGATAGCCCGGGAAAAATCGGGAATCTTTTGTCCGAAACGTTTTCGTCAAAAGTGAAAATAATTTCTAAAAAAAATAGAGAATAAAAGAATCTAATTGGTCTATATTTTTGCATCAAAGGCCACTGGAACTATTGAATTTTGAGCGTTGTGCCCATGAGAACTTTGGTGCAGCATAACTTTTTCCCAAAATTTCAAAAATTTTGACCGAACTGCTTTTTTCTCTACTTTTTGTACTGGGTCCTTTAGTAAAAAAACAAGGACCACGTCGTACACTTTCTGCTTGTCACTGTATATATATATATATATATATATATATATATATATATATATATATATATATATATATATATATATATATTATATACCCTAATAGACGTATACCATCTAGAAAAATCTTTTCAGTGCTAATCGCACCCACGAGAAAATACAAATATCGTCCCTTTCATATGGAACTACACTAAGAACTTCAAGAACGTGATTTTATACCACCATGAATGGAGCAATAGAGGCCGATCCAAATTTTTTATCCAAAATGATGTTTTCTGATGACGCTACTTTTCGCAGTAATGCAGCAGTTAACAGCCATAACATACATTATTATTCAACAGTTAATCCATTATGAGTCCGGGAAATTCAAAACCAAAACCATTGGTCGCTTAATGTATGGTGTGGAATATTAAATTTTCGAGTTATTGGTCCATATTTTTTCCGCGAACCGCTAAACAGTCTATATCTAACTTCAACTTTCTATGTCAAATAGTTTCGGAGAAAATCGGATGTGACACACAGACAGACAGACAAACACCGAAGTGATCTTATAAGTGTTCCGTACGAAACACTAAAAACCATAAATTAAAAAAAAATTGTCTAGTTTACATTCATTGCTTTATGTTTTGCAATAAATTATGTTGCTGGAGTGTGCCTTAAACAACAAAAACCTCAACCTGCATGTGATATGATAAAAATATTTGATAGTTGTCCGTACGACAGTTGCAGTTTTACGAAAATCAAAGTTTTCTAATTATTGATTGTAAAACAAGTAAAATATGACTTAAAATCAAAAAATAAATGTTTAAATTCATGTACCAATCTAACAAATATATTTCAAGTTCAAAAAATAAAACTTTCCTTGTGAACAATTTTTTATTGGTCAAAAACTAACCAAATACGATTTTTGTCCATTCTATTTAAAATTTGCACACGACGTTATATCTAAATTTTGTGCAAATCAGATTACCTCAGCTTCTTGAAGAAGTTGATAACTTTGAAAGGGAACAAATGTGGATTCAACAAGACGGAGCTCCTGTTCATTACCACCGGGAAGTTCGGGAATTTTTCAACGATCGTTACCCACAAAAATGGATCGGTAGGGATGGATTCATTCAGTGGCCCCCCTCGATCATGTGACTTAACACCTTTGGAATTCTTTTTGTGGGGCTACATTAAACATCGTGTTTACGTGAATCCCCCGTTCAACACCAGTAGATATGGAAAATAGGATACGGGATGCGTGCAGGACAATAACGCCCTTTATGCTGAGGAAAGGGAAAGAAAATATAGTAAAACGACTAAACATGTGTATTCAAGTAGACAGGCATATTTTTCAACATTTATTACGTCATAATAATTAGATAAGTTAAACTATATTAAAATTATTAACTATTTGTTTATGTTTTCACAATAGCGTAAGTGTATTAAAAACAAGGGTAAAAATTGAAAAATTCAAAATAAATTGAGAAAACTATTGGAAATAGGTATATGACATACTTAACAAAAATTGGAACGCATCAGGAAATGGGGCACCGTTCCTCCACGAGAGGAGGTGTTCCTCCACCGCCGATGGTCCCACGTGATAGCCCGGGAAAAATCGGGAATCTTTTGTCCGAAACGTTTTCGTCAAAAGTGAAAATAATTTCTAAAAAAATAGAGAATAAAAGAATCTAATTGGTCTATATTTTTGCATCAAAGGCCATTGGAACTATTGAATTTTGAGCTTTGTGCCCATGAGAACTTTGGTGCAGCATAACTTTTTCCCAAAATTTCAAAAATTTGACCGAACTGCTTTTTTCTCTACTTTTGTACTGGGTCCTTTAGTAAAAAAACAAGGACCACGTCGCACACTTTCTGCTTGTCACTGTATATATATATATATATTTATATATATATATATATATATATATATATATATATATATCCAACTTACGCAAAATTCGTGCGTGCGTTTTAACACATGGGCTGAAAAGTCCCGGGCCTAACACATAGATGGCGCTAGTTTTATTGCAGTCACCTTTTTTTCAGTTAATACTAACCTTCAAAAGACAGCTGTTAAAATTTCATGATATTCTATTCATTAGTTTGTGAGTTATTGTGCTAAGAGTGTCGCTACTTTTGTTATTTTCAAAACAATGGATCAAAAACAATTTCGTGTTTTAATTTTACACTGCTTCTTGATGGGAAAAAAATACCGTTCAAGCGAAGCAATGGCTTGAAAAGTGTTATGGGGACTCCGCTCCATCAGAAACAACATATAAAACGTTGGTTTGCTGACTTCAAACGTGGTCGTAGAGACACCGATGATGCAGAACGCAGTGGATGTCCAAATGAGGCGGTAACACCAGAAAACATCAAAAAAATCCATAAAATCGTTTTGAATGATCGAAAAGTGAAGTTGCGTGAGATAGCTGACATCGTAAAGGTATCAAAAGAACGTGTTGGCTTTATATTGCATGAGCATTTGACTATGAAAAAGCTCTGTTCAAAGTGGGTGCCGCGTTTGCTCACTGTTGATCAAAAACAAGAACGTGTTGATGATTCTGAGCAGTGTTTGGCCATGTTTAAACGTAACAAACCGGAATTTTTGCGTCGATATGTGACAATGGATGAAACATGGATCCATCACTTCACTCCGGAATCAAAACGATCGTCATCTGAGTGGACAGCAACTGGTGAACCTCGTCCAAAGCGCCCGAAAGCACAACAATCGGCTGGAAAGGTTATGGCCTCGGTATTTTGGGATGTGCGTGGTGTAATATTCATCGACTATCTTGAGAAAGGAAATACCATCAACAGTGAATATTTATATAGCGTTATTGGAGCGTTTGAAGGCCGAAATTGCAAAGAAACGACCGCATATGGCAAAGAAAAAAATTTTGTTTCATCAAGACAACGCACCGTGTCA
>CM032448.1:8497543-8755043 GCA_019049505.1 Pachyrhynchus sulphureomaculatus
GAGTCCGTGCAAAAATAAAAAGTACTTATGTGTTTGGGGTAAACCTTTTTTATTTTTCGACATAGTCTCCTTTTAGACTTATACACTTCGTCCAATGATGTTCTAGTTTGTTGATCCCTTCCGAGTAATAGGATTTGTCCAAGTGTGCAAAATATCCAGTAGTGTCTGCAATCACCTCCTCGTTTGAATAAAATCTTTGTCCCGCCAGCCATTTCTTCAAATTGGGGAACAAATAGTAGTCCGAGGGAGCCAAGTCTGGAGAATAGGGGGGATGTGAAACGAGTTGGAATCCTATTTCCATTAATTTTGCGACCACAACTGCTGAGGTGTGTGCTGGTGCGTTGTCGTGATGGAAAAGGACTTTCTTGTGGGCCAATCGCGAGCGTTTTTCTTGCAGCTCGGTTTTCAAACGTCCAATAACGATGAATAATATTCACCTGTAATAGTTTTACCCTTTTCCAGATAGTCGATGAGGATTATCCCTTGCGAATCCCAAAAGACAGTCGCCATAACCTTTCCGGCCGAAGGAACAGTCTTCGCCTTTTTTGGTGCAGATTCCCCCTTGGTAACCCATTGTTTAGATTGTTGTTTGGTCTCAGGAGTATAGTAATGTATCCATGTTTCATCCACAGTGAAACGACGCTTAAAGTCCTCCGAATTCTTCTGGAACAGCTGCAAACCATCCTTGCAACACTTCACACGATTCCGTTTTTGGTCAAGCGTGAGCAATCGCGGCACCCATCTTGAGGATAGCTTTCTCATGTCCAAATGTTTATGCAAAATATTATGTACCCGTTCAGTCGAGATGCCCACAGCACTAGCAATCTCACGCACCTTAACTCTTCTGTCATCCATCACCATATCATGGATTTGATCAATGATTTCTGGAGTCGTAACCTCCACAGGCCGTCCAGAACGTTCAGCGTCACTTGTGCCCATATGGCCAGTCCGAAAATTTTGAAACCACTTATAAACTGTTCTAATCGAAGGTGCAGAGTCACCATAATGTTTATCAAGCTTCTCTTTAGTCTCCTGAGGCGTTTTTGCCTTTCATAAAGTAATGTTTAATCACCACACGAAATTCTTTTTCGTCCATTTCTTGAAAATCACTCGACTTCCTTGATTCACACGAATGCCAAACACAAAGAAATAGACCAATATGGCTGAAACTTGGTGTGCGTTCATTCAAGAGATGCTACTAACTAAACATGACCTCGATACGCGCCGGTGGTGCCATCTCTCGGACTTTGCACCAGCCTCGTATATATATATATATATATATATATATATATATATATATATATATATATATATATATATTGTATTCTTTGTTACATGATATTGTTCCATATTTAATGGTTTAGGCAGTGTATTGCAAGATAACACGCTGGCGACATACACTTTTCCGTCTTGAAAAAAAAAGCACGTAAATTGGATAGTGGTTCTTGAGTGATAAGCGCACTAACGATGACTGACAGAGAGACTTTGCATTTTATATATATTATATTCTTTGCTCCATGATATTGTTCCATATTTAATGGTTTAGGCAGTGTATTGCAAGAGAACGCGCTGGCGACATACACTTTTCCGTCTTGAAAAAAAAAGCACGTAAATTGGATAGTGGTTCTTGAGTGATAAGCGCACTAACGATGACTGACAGAGAGACCTTGCATTTTATATATATTATATTCTTTGCTCCATGATATTGTTCCATATTTAATGGTTTAGGCAGTGTATTGCAAGAGAACGCGCTGGCGACATACACTTTTCCGTCTTGAAAAAAAAGCACGTAAATTGGATAGTGGTTCTTGAGTGATAAGCGCACTAACGATGACTGACAGAGAGACCTTGCATTTTATATATATTATATTCTTTGCTCCATGATATTGTTCCATATTTAATGGTTTAGGCAGTGTATTGCAAGAGAACGCGCTGGCGACATACACTTTTCCGTCTTGAAAATAAAGCACGTAAATTGGATAGTGGTTCTTGAGTGATAAGCGTACTAACGGACAGACAGACTGACAGACAGACAGAGTGACGTTGCATTTTATATATATTATAGATGTAGATTCATAACATTCAAAGATGTCCGAAATAATAGTTTTATTCTATAATTTTAATGATTATACAATTTTACATTATTTATTAAAATGTATTTTTTTCAATTTAAGAGTTTTCTGGCAAATTTAAGTGCGTTTTCTGAAAAAACCTCAAGGTGGATGTCTTTTTTTATGATTTTTTTTTTTGGATCCAGCATAAAAAAATACTTAACAAAACACGTGTCTCACTTAAAAGACAGATAATTTTTTTATTTTCTATATCTGTGTTATTATATATGTATTAGATATATGATTTTATAAAGTGTAAAGATAGAAAGCTATAAACTAACTATAGACTATCAATGATAAAGAGTCAACAAAGAAGAATTGTTGACCTCTAAGTAATCTTTGAGAGGAATGTCCTGGTTTTAGCGTTTATTTAATTCTGGAAATTCCAGGTAGTTAAGTATGTGACTTTTTTTAAATGTAGTATTTTAAAATTCTAACCAATGTCATAACATTTACACAATTTGAATCTGTTCCATCATTAGTATAACTGCTAAAATGTTCTCTAATTCTTTTTTGAAATGATCTTCGTTTGCCCCGTTGTTTCATTTTGTTACATGATGCGCAATTTAAATGATAAACTCCTGAATTTTGTTCTTGTTTAGTTTTTTAGTATTTCGTATGGAACACTTATAGGATCACCATGGTGTTCTTCTGTTACACCTTATTTTCTCCGGATTTATTTGACACATATACTATATAATAATAAATACATAAAATTTTTAACATTACTTACTTACTGCTCAGTATATATCACCACTCCACCAAACACTTTATTTTTGCACTCGATGCGCGTTTCGCTAACCATCATCATCATTTAGCCAATCATCAGGAGCGATGATTGACTAAAGCTAAACTACAAATCTACCCCATTTATACTTAGCCTAACCCTTGAATTACTCAAGCGGAACTAATGACATAGGCAAGGCCCTCGGTTCCGGTCAAGTAACCATTAGATGGGACTATAAGGAATAGGCCCTCTTTCTTTATTTAAACTACTTTTACATTTTATGATTTCCATACTTTCGTATGCGTTTCAACAATCTCCTATCAGATATATCTTTTATTAATCTTAGATTATCTAATGTTACAGTATGATCAGCTTCAAGAGCATGTTCGGCAATGCTAGACTTTTTTATTCTATTGTATCTTAAGTGTGCTAAATGTTCTTTAAATCGTGTTTTAATTGACCTTTTAGTTTGCCCAACATACTTTTTGTCACAATCATTACAACTAATTTCATAAATTCCACTTTTCTCACAATTAGGAATCTTATCTTTGGGATTTCCTAAGATATTCCTCAGATTATCTGATGACTTACAGACTAAGGTGAGGTCTACTTTATTAAATAACTTATTGAGTCCTTTGCTATATTTCGGATTATATGGTATGGAGACATACTTGATGTTATTTTCTTCGCGTGTAAAAAAGGTGGAATTCTGAATATTAAACCTAAATTTATATCTATTTATTAGCTTATTTACTAAGTCATCGTCATAACCATTAACTCTAGTTATATTTCTAATACGATTCCTTTCTTTATTAAAGTTTACTTTGTTCAGAGGGAAAGTGACCAAACGATGAACTAAAAAAATGTAATGAGGCTAATTTATGTTGTTTGCAATAAAATGAATCATTAGAAATATATCTATCTGTTACTGTGTCCTTCCTATAGATATCAAATTCTAATCTATTATTATTTTTAATAATTAAAATATCTAGAAAAGGCAATTGTCCTTTGTCTCAACTTCGTAAGTGAATTTAATGGAATCATACCGGCTATTTAATTTAGAAACAAAATCATTAATATTTGCTCTCTTTGTATAAAAAATCGCGAAAATATCATCCACATACCTATACCATACCCTTGGGAAAATATTCGAATTCTTGACTGGCTTCGATTTCAAACTTACTCATGAATAAATTGGCTATGAAGAGTGACAAGCAATTACCCATAGCTGTTCCTTCTTTCTGAACATAAAATTGATTGTTATATTGGAAATAAATTTTGTTCCATACAAAGTTTAGATAATGTTAAGTATTCACGAATAATTTCGTCTTCAAGGTCATTCGTTCTAAGTAATTCTTCGAGATATTGAGATAATATTCAGAATTCCACCTTTTTTACACGCGAAGAAAATAACATCAAGTATGCCTCCATACCATATAATCCGAAATATAGCAAGGGACTCAATAAGGTATTTAATAAGATAGGCCTCACCTTAGTCTATAAGTCATCAGATAATCTGAGGAATATCTTAGGAAATTCCAAAGATAAGATTCCTAATTGTGAGAAAAGTGGAATTTATGAAATTATTTGTAATGACTGTGACAAAAAGTATGTTGGGCAAACTAAAGGGTCAATTAAAACACGATTTAAAGAACATTTAGCACACTTAAGATACAATAGAACAGAAAAGTCTAGCATTGCCGAACATGCCCTTGAAGCTGATCATACTGTAACATTAAATAATCTAAGATTAATAAAAGATGTATCTGATAGGAGATTTTTGAACGCATACGAAAGTATGGAAATTATAAAATGTTAAAAGTAGTTTAAATAAAAACAGAGGGCCTATTCCTTATATTCCCCTCTACTAGTTACTTGATCGGAACTGAGGGCCTTGCCTATGTCATTAGTTCCGCTTGAGTAATTCAAGGGTTAGGCTAAGTATAAATGGGGTAGATTTGTAGTTTAGCTTTAGTCAATCATCGCTCCTGATGAAGCTAACATGGTTGGCGAAACGCGCGTCGAGTGCAAAAATAAAGTGTTTGGTGTAGTGGTGATATATACTGAGTAGTATCATTGTGCCAAATATTCCACATTCCCAACTTAATTACTTACTTACTTAATCCTTATACCTTTCTACCCCTTTTTTTAGGAGTATAAGGCCCGGGGAGTTGAGATATTCTATATTTGTCTTTTCAATATTTCCTTCTATATCTTTCTATCCTGTTTAAATTGACGATTGTCTCTTTTGTTTCTTCTGTTTGTGTGAGTTCTATATTTTGTTCCGGTATTATGTCTCTATGTTGATTTTTGTATACTATGTCATTCCCATCTCATAGATCTTTATAGTATTCCCTCCATATTTCCATAATTTTGTCTTCTTCTGTTACGACATTTCCTTCTATTTTTTTGCATCCATTTCCCTTCCTTTCTGTTTCTGTGATTCCTACATCGGGCATTTGTTGTTCTTCTGTCCGTTCATCCTCTTTTCCGTTTATACCCCTATTATTCCGTGTTCTCAATCTAATAATTCGATAATTATTTCCCATTTCTTTCTTCCTATCTATTTCTTTGATTATCTTCTTATTTGTATTCCTTTTACTAGTCCTCTCTTCCGTATCCTTTATCTTTGCCAGGGTCGTCGTCAATCTACTTATCTCTCTCCTTTTTCTCAGTTTTTCGACTTGATGGTCGTAGTATACTTTATTTGTTCTTTCAGTTTTTCTTCCTCAATCTCCCATTTATATTCTCTTCCTTCGATTATGATTTTTTGATATCCTATTCTCACCCTGTTTCCGTTCTTTCTCTCATTCTCTGCTATATGCTTCAACTACTTTTGAATTTCCCGTTCATTTTTTATTAAATCGTTGTTTATGTAAATTCTCTCTCTTAGGTTTCTCAGTTTGTTTTTGTTTTTCATTACAGCTTCTTTATCTCCTGTGTTTCCAAGTTCTATCTTGTATATAGTCGCTCCTATTTTTATCACATCTTTAATCTGTACTTTTGTGTCCATACTCCTCTCCATAAAATGTTCTGCACCCATTTTCAGATGTGTTTGGCTATTCGCTTCAAATCTCATTCTCGATATTACAATATTATTCCTTACGTTGTCTTTTTCCAGCTCTACTCATCTTCAAATCCATACACAAAAATTAAAACTTACGTTCAATATCCATTTTTTTATTTTCAGAAAATTCATATTTTTTTGTATAATATTTAGTTCAACGCAATATAAAATAGCAAGTTTTAAAATCATTTTTAAATTAAGTTAATTTTAACTTCCAGACGTTTCGTTGACACTACGGTCAACATTTTCAAAGGTGATATGGCAGTGGTCGAAGGTTTCTTCTTGGCTGTTCACTGTCAACTGTGTTCGACGTCGTAGCGTTGTTTGGTTTTGTGTGTTCCGGAGTAGGCGTGGCCATTTCGACTCTCGGCCAGTCTGTCTTTTCCTTACTACTGCATAAGCTCCAAAGGGTAGGAGCATGTTTCAAATAAAGATAAAGACACTGGCCTATCAAAATAAGCGTTGTAAAATCTCTCTATTATTATTAACGGAATTGTTTAGTATAGTCGACGGCATCCTAATAAGTCGGGTCAAACGTCATTTCATTTCAAGCAACGATTAACCACATTTTAAATCACTTTTACAGGCTCGTTAGAAACAATATTTTTTCCTAAGAAAATCTTTATTGTGGTGTTTTATCTCCACCCCTTCTTACGGGTTTTTTTACGCCGAATTGCATATTTTTAGGACACTCTACATAAAAAATTAAATTGGTCTATTTTATTTTTATTTATTTAACAAGCAAAAAATTTTTATGAACGTAAACTTTTTTCGTCAAACTTAAAGGACCAAATTTTTCATTTGATGGCAAGAAAAATCACGCACAGGCTGCGCGTTGTGTGTACAAGCTGCACACAACTTATGCATTTATTATACATAGGTATGTAGGTAACAACTTACTTAAAAAATGGTGCTTAATTTATTAAGCTATTCTAAAGAGGAGCAAAGAATACCTTTAGAAGGCGGTAACTTAACAAATCCGAAGTCCACCCAGAAAGAATATATCAGGAGCATTAAATTTAAACAGAAAAACTGAACAAACGGTCGTTAAAAGAACAAGCAACGATAATTCTACATTAAAAACAATAATAAAATTGAAAAATTAAAATTAAGAAAGTTTAAATTCGCTGTCTGAGTCATCAGAGGTATCACTGTCATTTTTAGATACTAAGAAAACTACAGGGTTTACGTGGACATCTAAAACTTTTTCTCTATCCAACGATTCCAAAATTATTTTTTCTGCATGTTCTACTACTTTTTTCCAGTACTCTTCGGTGATATGGTCCAGAGAGTCTTGCCGTACTATTTCAAGTTCATGATAGGTAGGTCCTTTGGTAATATACTTTTCATAATATGATTTTTGCGCCTGCCCCCCATATTAATTCTATGGTATTAAATTTGGAATGATAAGGTGACAAACGCAAAACCTCATGAACCTGTTCCCTTAAAATTTCATCAACGGCGTATATTTTAGGTTTTCTAAAAGTCTTTCCCATTAAGACTAATTCTGTTTTAATAAATTTGAAAGAAGAGTTTTGATTTTGCTCTACTAACCATTGAAATATTTCATTTTTTTTTTCCACGATGAATTTGGTTGTTTATTCAAAATTCTAGAATGATATGAAGCATTATCCAAAACGATTTAATGAGGGTTGATCGAAATTTGGAATAAGCATTTCTTTTAGCCACTTTTCGAATGTTTCATTATTCACGCTGTCGTGGTAATCGGCGCTTTTCGATGTACTTGAAAATATTAAACTGGCCCCAGGTACAAATCCGGTGTATGAACCAGCATGCAAAAAATAATAAACTTCTTTCCAGAACTGTACCCCTTCTTCCTTTTTACTGATTTAACCGAATTATCTTGCCAGGATCGGGACCCGCTTCCGTTTAAAAAAAACCCATGTTTCATCCAAAAAATTTACTTTTCTAAACTGTGAATTTAAATTTTCAACATACTTCCTTAAAAATGTTACTCGTTGACTGGCAATATTGGGGAGTTCACACAAATATCTTCAGTTGCAGGCTTTTTTATATCGAAATCTTAAATGTTTCAATAATTTTGACAAAGACTTTAGTCTAATTTCTAAAATCTTTCTATCCTGTAAAGGATCTTTTAAAGTCGTAAGAGTTATGTTCATATTAGATTTTATACATGTCGTAAATCAAATTTCTCACGAATTCGCTTAAATCCTTAGTTTTTGGCCTTTTCTTTTTCCTTTTTTCGGCGTTTTTTTCGCGGTTATACCGCTGCGATCTTCATTAACAATCCTTTGTGTGGTTCTAATACATAAATTAAAGCTTCGATACTTGTTTCTCAATGAATTTCGGAGTCAATAACTTACTGTCTTTGGTAGATTTTCTGTGCTCCTTTTCAAAGTAGCTTATTAAATTAGGCACCATTTTCTTCGTCTGAGGATTTAAAAAGGCCGCAAAACGCTTTTTGGCTTCCGTTATTATATGTTTAATAAAATTTTTTGACACTGTTGAAAATTAAAAAAAAAATTGGCATTGACATTGACAAAATAATGCTGCATTCATTTTTAACACCTAAAAACCTTTAGAGACATTTACAAGAATATTTTTCTGTCTCGATTTTACTAAAGTATTCTATATATTCCTATTCATTAAGCTCTGAATGCTCTCAGATGAGCAAGCAAAAATAATGGCCTAACATGAACTAATAAGTTCAGTAATATTTAAATATTATGTATATTATATCATAAAATAAAATAATTCAATCATTGTTACATGGCATATGAAAAATACTATTTTTGCTTTTGTCCATGTATTCTTTTAAACATTTTTTGAACAATTTTAAAAGTAAAATTTGAAATTTGAACGCACTAATGTTTTTAATATTTAACGATTCTGAACGAGTTTTTTTCTCAAAATATTTAGATGGCTGCTTGCCAGTGGAAATTATAGTTGGCTCTCTGTTTCGGACATAAAAAGTCTTGTCATACCATTTCAAGTTCATGATATGTAGGTCCTTTAGTAATATACTGTTCATAATAGGATTTTGCGCCTGCCCATATTAATTCTATGGTATTAAATTGGGAATGATAAGGTGACAAACGCAAAACCTCATGAACCTGTTCCCTTAAAATTTCATCAACCGCGTATATTTTAGGTTTTCTAAAAGTCTTTCCCATTAAGACTAATTCTGTTTTTAATAAATTTGAAGAAGAGTTTTGATTTTGCTCTACTAACCATTGAAATATTTCATTTTTTTCCACGATGAATTTGGTTGTTTATTCAAAATTCTAGAATGATATGAAGCATTGTCCGAAACGATTAATGAGGGTTGATCGAAATTTGGAATAAGCATTTCTTTTAGCCACTTTTCGAATGTTTCATTATTCACGCTGTCGTGGTAATCGGCGCTTTTCGATGTACTTGAAAATATTAAACTGGCCCCAGGTACAAATCCGGTGTATGAACCAGCATGCAAAATAATAAACCTCTTTCCAGAACTGTACCCCTTCTTCCTTTTTACTGATTTAACCGAATTATCTTGCCAGGATCGGGACCCACTTCCGTTTAAAAAATCCATGTTTCATCCAAAAAATTTACTTTTCTAAACTGTGAATTTAAATTTTCAACATACTTCCTTAAAAATGTTACTCGTTGACTGGCAATATTGGGGAGTTCACACAAATATCTTCAGTTGCAGGCTTTTTTATATCGAAATCTTAAATGTTTCAATAATTTTGACAAAGACTTTAGTCTAATTTCTAAAATCTTTCTATCCTGTAAAGGATCTTTTAAAGTCGTAAGAGTTATGTTCATGTTAGATTTATACATGTCGTAAATCAAATTTCTCACGAATTCGCTTAAATCCTTAGTTTTTGGCCTTTTCTTTTTCCTTTTTTCACATTTTTTCGCGGTTATACCGCTGCGATCTTCATTAACAATCCTTTGTGTGGTTCTAATACATAAATTAAAGCTTCCGATACTTGTTTCTCAATGGATTTCGGAGTCAATAACTTACTGTCTTTGGTAGATTTTCTGTGCTCCTTTTCAAAATAGCTTATTAAATTAGGCATGTTTAATAAAATTTTTTGACACTGTTGAAAATTAAAAAAAAATTGGCATTGACATTGACAAAATAATGCTGCATTCATTTTTAACACCCAAAAACCTTTAGAGACATTTACAAGAATATCTTTCTGCCTCGATTTTACTAAAGTATTCTGTATATTCCTATTCGTTAAGCTCTGAATGATCTTAGATGAGAAAGCAAAAATAATGGCCTAACCTGAACTAATAAGTTCAGTAATATTTAAATATTATGTATATTATATCATAAAATAAAATAATCCAATCATTGTTCCATGGCATATGAAAAATACTATTTTTGCTTTTGTCAGTGTGTTCTTTTAAACATTTTTTGAACAATTTTAAAAGTAAAATTTGAAATTTGAACGCACTAATGTTTTTAATATTTAACGATTCTGAGTGAGTTTTTTTTCTCAAAATATTTAGATGATTGCTTGCCACTGGAAATTATAATTGGCTCTCTGTCTCGGATATAAAAAGTCTATTAGACTTTTTTTCAATTTTCCGACGTGGGTATTAATTAAATTCATGCTGACTGCAACTTTAACAAGGATGACAATAGACAACTTTATTGCAGCTAAGACGATACATCCGACTTATTAGAATGCCGTCGACTATACTTAATACATACTTTTTGAGAGGATAGAATTGAATAACAACAATGGTAACAAAGCGGTAAAACTTTTGTTTAAAATAGGTGAGTTTTAGCTCTAGCATTTTAAGAGTATTTTGATTTATAAAATATCGATAAGCGTATTAAAATACAAACTATTGCAACAACAGTTGCAAAATTTATGGTATCAATTTAAGTGAAACTGGATCACGATCAGACAACTGATACATTTTAAAACACTTGAGGACATTTTTGTTATAAAACACCGAAATAGCAATTAGATATAAATCATTGTTACAGCTGGCGTTCAAGCGTAAACTCATTTTTTGAATTATTTCTCCCAGCTGTCAAAAAAAAAACAAGGTAATATATCTGATTATGGATAAAGTAAAATTAACCTCAATTAATAGCCCAGTCGTCGGAGGTATATTTTGACGAAAAGCTCTCATTAAATGTTAACAGGCTGCATTTTGGCATACAGATAGTTGGCTGCTGTAAAGTGTACGCAAAGCCTACAAAATCGAAAATAAAAAGAGAAATTCAGTTTTTCGCAAATACAGTAGAACCCCGGTTATCCGAGGTAACGTGGGGGGGGGGCACCTTCTTCAGATAACTGAAAACTCGGATAATCCGCATTTGTTTTTTTATTCATTCAAAAAATAAACACCAATACTTTAAACCGATGTATTAACGTTTTTAACATATAAATAGGTACATACATTATAAAACAGTGAAATAGGTATCTATGCGCTTCTGTTTCATATTGCATCTTCTTTTTCTCGCTGCAATGTTCCTCTATCTATTAAGAAGAAGCAAATCCGCTGGGGTTGCCTCTGGTTGTTGTTCGATATACCTCAAAGCTTTTTCCAAAGAAGCAAAACCTTCTTGATGAGAGATCTTAGTGGGAGACTGTTCATCCACCGCCGCTTCCTCATCTGATTTTTCGGTTTCCTGAAAGGCATTCGTTATTTCTTCAAAACTCATTTCTTCTTCTAAATCATCTGCTGTAATCCATTGAACATCTTCTCTTGTCACATTTTCGCAACCTTTTAATTTTTGCATTAATTCAAATAAACTTTTTTCTTTTTCTTCTATCTCGCTGTCAAAATTTGAACAGGACATTTCTCCATGGCTTCTCAATTTCAAAGCTAATTCATTTAATGGAGTATCATCTTCACTGTCATTATAGTCCTCAAAATCAATAACTTTTGAACAAGATTTTTGAATAGTGGTAGTACGCAGAGAATCCCAAGCTTGACTTACCCAGTAAATAACATTTTTCAGTGTAACCTTTTTTATCCCATTGATAAATATCCTCCTTTTCTGTGTATTCTAACAGATGTTCAAGATATAAACGCCTATAATTTTTTTAATGTTTTCGAGGATGCCTTGATCCATTGGTTGCATTATGCTGATTACATTTGGAGGAAAAAATTTTACAACAATTTCGCCCACATGAAGTCCTTCTCCAGGGTGAGAGGGGGCATTATCCATTAACAAAATTGCTTTAATGGGAAGACGGTTTCTGTTCAAAAAATTTAGTCACACATGGCACGGACTCTTCTTCAAACCAGTTAGTAAAAATAAGGTCGCATCCATCCATGCGCTCTTCTGACTTTTGTAATAGACTGGTAGGGCTTTGGGTGAGATGTCTTTTAAAGCTCTTGGACGTGCAGACTTGCCAATCACCATCAGTGGGATTTTGTGCTTGCCAGATGCATTGGAACAATACCATTATAGTTAATCTGATTTTTTTCCTGTCGATGTTTTTGATGGAAGCATTTTATAATTCAGACCAGTTTCATCACAGTTGTAAATTTGATCTTCTTAAACTTCTCAGTTAATGACACATCAGCAGAAAGTTTTTCACCACATCCAGTCAGTTGTCGTACACCGTACCGTTTTTTCTAGCGGTCAAGCCATCCAGAACTGGCGGTAAACTGATCTATCTCTGGGAATTGCCTATTAATCATTATTGCTTTCTGTTGTAAAATTGGACCTGACAGAGGCACACCTTTTGATCTCTGTTGGTTAAACACATGAATAAAGCTTCGTTAACCTTTTCATAGTCGTCGGTTTTCATTGATTTTCTTCCTGAGGACGAGGAGGCTTGATTTATACACCCCTCTTCTATTTTTGTGCGGTTTCTTTTCCAATCTCCAACTGTTACCTCACCTACTCCATAATCTCGTGGCTTTTAATTTTTCTTCAATAGGAACGACGATTCTTTTACGCTTGTTTTGCTCCATTATAATACGACAAACAAAAATTCAAACAAAGCAGTTCGTATTAATTACACTTAACTACCAGAACTCCAACCAAATAAATTATGTGAGTATACTCGTACTTCTCCGTAGTAAACGCTATAACGCACTGCATTCACACAAATTTTACATGCTGAAAGAGTGCAAAAACATAAATAGGGGAACCCCTCACACGGGTCAGGGGGATTCGCCAAAGGCCCGACGATTTTAAATGAAATATGTACATACATATTTTTAGAAGCTCGGTTAATACGCAGCATAGACGCGCGTACCTCGGATAATTAGGTTCTTAGATTGGCTCGGTTAATCCGGAGCTCGGATAATCGCAACTCGGTTAATCGGGGTTCTACTGTATATATGTATATATATATATATATATATATATATATATATATATATATATATATATATATATATATATAGGAGTATGTTTGTCATATTAAATTGTTACTTTGTTAGTGTTTTTTTGGAATCACGCGTTTGCTAAGGAAATAATGAGTAAATTACTTTACCGATTACATACATTACATATCTAAAGATTTCAAGCTACATAATAAGGTAACGATTACCCTCTTTTAACAAAAATTCACGTTATTACAAAACGTCCGAAAAAGCAACTGCCGCCTAAAATTTGTTAATGGCCCATAATAATTGCCAGGTAATGTCGTAAAGTCTTTACTTTACGAAATAATCACGCCCCTCCTTAGTGTCTGAATGTAATGTGGCAATGTGTAGCAAGTACCATCGAGCTAAATGGTACCAGACGGTATGGTACAACCCATAACATCGTTTTTTCGGTCAGTGGTGCACGCTGTATTGTGATTTATTAAGTAGTACTTTTACTTTTACAAACTTGAAACACGACGTATATATTACTCTTTGATTGGAACGGATTTACAGGTGGCCTACAAAGAGAGGTAGGAATGTGCTTTTTTCGGTATTGTCTTAAATTTCTGCGGTTGAAGTTTATGGTTATCACTTCGGTGTCTGTCCGTCCGCTTGTCACACCCAATTTTCTCCGAAACTATTTAACATAGAAAGTTGAAATTTAGCACAAGTATAGGAATTGATGGCACAATCAGAGCCGTGTAGTTTTGAAAGTTAAATTTTGACTTAAGAGGTTAGTTTTAGGGGGTGAAATCGAATGTAAAAAAAAAAATTTACCAGGTCATCGAGTGGGTTGTCAAATCAAAGCGTACAAAAAATATATATGACTAGCCGGGCCCGCGGCTCCGCTCGCGTGGACTTGAGTCATTACTATCCTCACTGCTTTTTCCTTATGTTACCAACGTAATAAAATATCCCCCATTATTTCCCCTTATCTCCCAATATTTCTCCTTATCTCCCATTATCTCTACATAATTTCCATTATCTAGGCTTATCTCTGTTCATCTCCCATTATTTTCTCCTTATCTCCTATTATTCTCCTTATCTCCCATTATCTCAACTCATTTCCCATTATCTAGACTTATCTCGACTTATCGCGCAATATTTCTCCTTATCTCCCATTATTTCTCCTTATCTCCCATTATCTCACCATAACTTCCATTATCTAGATTTATTTCTGCTTATCTCTCTTCCCATTATTTCTCCTTATCTCCTATTATTTATACTTTATCTCTCATACTCACCTTACCCCCCATTATCGAGGCTTATCTCGACTTATCTCCCATTATTTCTCCTTATCTCCCATTATCTCCCATTATCTAGGCTTATATCGAATTATATAGAACATATGTATAAATTTATAAAACACGTAAATCGGATAATTGGTTCTCGAGTGATAAGCGCACTAACGGACAGATAGACAGAGAGACGTTGCATTTTATATATATTATATTTCTGGCTACATGATATTGTTCCATATTTAATGCTTTAGGCAGTGTATTGCAAGAGAACGCGTTAGCGGCAAACTTTTCTCCGACTTGATTCACTATTATCGTCACTGCTTATTCCTTATGTCACCTAACGTAATAAAATATATCCTATAACCTGGCCAGAGAACATACGTATGTTTAAAAAAAAAAGCACGTAAATCGGATAAGTGGTTCTCCAGTGATAAGCGCAGAAACGGACAAACCAGACAGAGAGACGTTGCATTTTATATATATTAATAGATATCCTTTGCTACATGATATTGTTCCATATTTAGTGGTTTTAGGCAGTGTATTGCAAGAGAACGCGCTAGCGCAAACTTTTTTCCGATTTGATTCACTATTATCGTCACTGCTTATTCCTCATGTTACCTAACGTAATAAAATATAGTCTATAACCTGGCCAGAGAACATATGTATATTTAAAAAAAAAGCACGTAAATCGGATAAGTGGTTCTCCAGTCATAAGCGCACTAACGGACGAACAGACAGACAGACAGAAGGAGAGGACGTTGCATTTACATATAACCTGGCCAAAGAATACATGTATGAATTTAAAAAAAGACACGTAAATCGGATAAGTGGTTCTCGCATGATAAACGCACTAATGGACAGACAGACAGATAGAGAGACATTGCATTTTATATATTATATTATAGATTATAGATATTCTCTGCTACATAATATTGTTCCATATTTAATGGTTTAGATTGTGTATTGCAAGAGAACGCGCTAGTGGCAAACTTTTTTCCGATTTCATTCACTATTATCGTCACTGCTCATTCCTTATGCTACTTATCGTAATAAAATATAGCCTATAACCTGGCAGGAGTACATATGTATGTTTTAAAAATAAAGTACGAAAATCGGATGAGTGGTTCTCCAGTGATAAGCGCACTAACGGACATACAGACAGATAGTACAGACAGACAGACAGACAGAGATACGTTGCACTTCATATATATTATAGATGTAATAAAAGTATATCTATAACCTGGTCATAGAACATATATATGAATTTAAAAAATCACGTAAATCGGATAAGTGGTTCTCGAAGGATAAACGAACTAACGGACAGACAGACAGACAGAGAAACGTTGCATTTTATATAGATTATTATTATTATATTATATAACCTGGCCAAAGAATATATGTATGAATTTAAAAAAAGACACGTAAATCGGATAAGTGGCTCTCTCGTGATAAACGCATTAATGGACAGACAGACAGACAGAGAGACATTGCATTTTTATATATATTGTAGATTATAGATTATAGATATTCTCTGCTACATAATATTGTTCCATAATTAACGGTTTAGGCTGTGTATTGCCAAAGGAACGCGCTAGCGGCAAACTTTTTTCCGACTTTACTCACTATTTTACGTCACTGCTCATTCCTTATGCTACCTATCGTAATAAAATATAGCCTATAACCTGGCCAGAGAACATATGTATGTTTTAAAAAAAAAAGTACGTAAATCGGATAAGTGGTTCTCCAGTGATAAAGTCACTAACGGACAGACAGACAGACAGACAGAGAGACGTTGCATTTTATATATATTATAGATGTAATACTTGGGCACATTTTTTTAAAAAAAATGGCCGAAAACCCCTGTCCACTCACCACATCTCGAAAAGTATTGATCAAGAAATTTTGAAAAAATTCTGGAATAGTCTCCATGAAGTGTAGATTGATCGAAAATTATCACCAACAACATGGTGAAGGTTAAACCGGAATTAATAGCTACTGCTTTAAGCATTAGGTACCAAGACAAAATAATTTTATTTCATTCGTTTATAGTTAAACAAATATTTAGGTAGTAAATATTTATTTTAAACTTTTACCACTGGATTTTAGATTGAGTTAGATTGATTTAATGGTTATTGGGTACTTAAAATGCTATAACTATTATACATCATTGACTAAGAAAAAACGCGAAAATACATATGTGATCGTCCACAGGAAAACGGCCCTTATCTTCTCCGGGAACAAAATCGATTTTTTTGCATTTTCTAAAAGAAAACAATATTCTGAATAAAATGATGTATCAAACACCCGGAAATTCCAAAAGTTGGCTCAGTTAAAACATTTTGAAGTTGTGATGTGAAAAACTCTTTTTGTGAGATGTCGAGTTATGAAAAACACATTCAAGTCCGTACATGGGCCTGTCTTATAAGATTTTTGTGTAGATTTCAAATTTGTAAAGAAAATTGATCCAATTTTTGTCGTTTTATTGCTGCAATAAACATTTTGAAAGATGGTACTTAAAACTGCAGATTAACAAGAGGGACCTTAACTTTCCCATACGAAACACATGAAGGAAGTTAATTTCCCTTCTCCCGATTGCAAAGGTAGAAATTAATTATTATTAACTTCTAGTCCATGTCGAAAATTTACTTTTAATTATTACTTAATTATAATAATTAATTAACATTAAAAAATAAACAGCATTAACATTGTTTAGTGTTTTCTTTTTTTATAAATATTACAAAAAAATTATGAGGATATAAATGATTATTATTGAATTATTAGGATTTTTTCATGATTTTTTTTTCACCTGACAAATTAGGTCTGTGCCGTGGACTCAGGCGACATAGGTTATATTATCTCTTTCTTGTCATTACCTTTTCCTTCATCTTCACCCGGATGAAGACGGAGCACATCGTCATCTGGATAATATTCCCTAATTCTGCCGTAAAAATATTTTTTTCTTTTGTATGTGAGTCTTTTAGGTGTTAATTCGTTAGGAAAGTCCTCTGGCCAGGAAATATCAGTAGGTGTTTTACTTATGTTCCGTCAACCGTGTTTTTGTGCAGACAAATCTTGGTTCCTACTTAGGAAATCGAAAATGGAAATAATTTGTAATGAGTGTATTGCTTTTCTATTGTTTGCTTTTGAAAATACGAGGCTGGTTTGAAAAGTCCGTGCAAAATAAAAACTACTTATGTGTTTGGGGTAAACCTTTTTTATTTTCGACATAGTCTCCTTTTAGGCTTATACACTTCGTCCAACGATGTTCTAGTTTGTTGATCCCTTCCGAATAATAGGATTTGTCCAAGTCTGCAAAATATCCATTAGTGTCTGCAATCACCGCCTCGTTTGAATAAAATCTTTGTCCCGCCAGCCATTTCTTCAAATTGGGGAACAAATAGTAGTCCAAGGGAGCCAAGTCTGGAGAATAGGGGGGATGTGAAACGAGTTGGAATCCTATTTCCATTAATTTTGCGACCACAACTGCTGAGGTGTGTGCTGGTGCGTTGTCGTGAGGGAAAAGGACTTTCTTGTGGGCCAATCGCGGGCGTTTTTTCTTGCAGCTCGGTTTTCAAACGGTCCAATAACGATGAATAATATTCACCTGTAATAGTTTTACCCTTTTCCAGATAGTCGATGAGGATTATCCCTTGCGAATCCCAAAAGACCGTCGCCATAACCTTTCCGGCCGAAGGAACGGTCTTCGCCTTTTTTGGTGCAGATTCTCCCTTGGTAACCCATTGTTGAGATTGTTGTTTGGTCTCGGGGAGTATAGTAATGTATCCATGTTTCATCCACAGTGACGAAATGACGCTTAAAGTCCTCCGGATTCTTCTGGAACAGCTGCAAACCATCCTTGCAACACTTCACACGATTCCGTTTTTGGTCAAGCGTGAGCAATCGCGGCACCCATCTTGCGGATAGCTTTCTCATGTCCAAATGTTTATGCAAAATATTATGTACCCGTTCAGTCGAGATGCCCACAGCACTAGCAATCTCACGCACCTTAACTCTTCTGTCATCCATCACCATATCATGGATTTGATCAATGATTTCTGGAGTCGTAACCTCCACAGGCCGTCCAGAACGTTCAGCGTCACTTGTGCCCATATGGCCAGTCCGAAAATTTTGAAACCACTTATAAACTGTTCTAATCGAAGGTGCAGAGTCACCGTAATGTTTATCAAGCTTCTCTTTAGTCTCCTGAGGCGTTTTGCCTTTCATAAAGTAATGTTTAATCACCACACGAAATTCTTTTTTCGTCCATTTCTTGAAAATCACTCGACTTCCTTGATTCACACGAATGCCAAACACAAAGAAATAGACCAATATGGCTGAAACTTGGTGTGCGTTCATTCAAAAGATGCTACTAACTAAACTTGACCTCGATACGCGCCGGTGGTGCCATCTCTCGGACTTTGCACGGACTTTTCAAACTAGCCTCGTACTATTTCCAGTCATAGACTGGAACTAATATTTGCACACTTTCAGTATCAGTCTGAACTGTCTGGTTGAGTTGGAAAGTTGAAGTTGATTGATGATACATATCTTCAATGTAACTAGCACTCTAACTCGACTCTGAATCGCTGTTTGAATAGCCCGAACGCTCAATCGACGCCAAATTTTGTAGGCCCAACTTAATGCATTTATCTTTGTCTTCTACCATGACTGTCCTCTTTGGGGTCAGTTTTTGATGTTTATGAATTGGCGGCTCAAGTCTTTTTTAGTGTTTTAAAAGTCACTTAAATCGTTTTTCCTTGATCCCGTTTGCAAAAAGAAAGAGCTTTTTGTACGCACTTTCTCCCCTCCTCCTCTGAACCTACATTTTTTATTTCAGATCTGGTGTAATAATTGTCTTGGAATTTTGAGCTATATAGTTGTTCATAAAATTCTTGCTCTACAATTACTATCTTGTCTTTTCTGGTGATTGTTGTTCCTTGTCTGTCTTTAAGTTTTGCTATTTTTGTCCTTCCTCTTGTCTTGTCTTTAAAATTCTCATGTTTTTGTTATTTTCAATTGTGTGTTCTTAACAAGGTCTGTTTTGTAATCTCGTAGATCTTTTCTGATATTCCTCTTTATTTCTTTGTTAAATGCTTTATAGTTTTCAGAATCTCGAAGTAATTCTCTTCTTCTTTTTATTAACTTTTTTGTGTTGTTACTAATTTTGCTACACTTTTCTTTATGTTTGTACATATTTCTTTGTAAGCTGTTGTTTTATATGTTCTGTGAGTTCGTCTATTTTTATATTTTCCAGTTTCCTTCCAATTTTACCCTGAAATAATTCTTTATTCTGTTTTAAGATCTCGGATATTAGAAAAGGTTGCTTTTTAGTGACGTATTTAGTGTTGATGACCATGGTGGTTCTTATTAATCGATGCTCGTTGTTGCTGTCAAACCTATATAAGACAGTAACATTACCGTGCCATTTGGGCTTCTCCATGTCAATCTTCTCTTTTTTTTTGGAGGAGTTCATATAATAGAGATACTACACGTAATGAATTAACAGCTATGTTGGAAAAACTGCTTCATGCATCGTCACGAGTTGGACTGGAAATGAATCTGAGCAAGACAAAGAACCTAGAGCAAATAGCGATTACTATCGAAAATCGGCCATTAGAGAACATATCCGAATCCTTGGACAAAAATAGTACTAGAAAAGAAGAACCAAACAGCAGAAATTTCTCGAAGAGTGGATCTTGGTTGGGCAGCTTTTGGTAAACTCGGGTTTATTTTCAGATAACGAGATATCCTTGTAAATCTCAAAAGAAAAACGTATGAGTCGTGTGTACTGCCAGTTCCCACGTACAGTCTTGAAATGATGTCGCTAGCAAGTAAGTCTATGAACAGACTTCGAGTGGCGCAGCGTGCAATAGAGAGAGCTATACTTGGAATGAGTTTGAGAGATAGAATCTCAAATGAGGAAATTCGGCGAAGAGCACAGCTGACGGATGCTCTGCAAAGAACGGCTCAACTAAAGTGGAGATGGGCTGGCCACGTAGCGAGAAAGAATAATGACAGATGGGCCTACAATCTTACAGTATGGCGCCCGAAGGAGGGTAAGAGGAGCGTGGGACGACCACAAAGAAGGTGGCGAGACGATATCCAGAATATCGCAGGAAAAAAATTGGGACGGAACGGCCCTGGACAGGAAAAAATAGAAAGATTTGGAAGAGGCCTACATCCAGAAGTGGATGAGAACAGGCTGAAAAGAAAAAGAAGAGGAAGAATCTCCTTTCGCTGCAACTCACTTAAGCCTACGTTTGTTCGATCTTCAAAACATTTACTTGATTTCTGCTTGTATTGCTTTTAAAACTGCCAGCCCCTGTATTTTTTAAAAAATAGCTCCCTTGATTTAAAGGGTTTAAAAATGTTTTTATTTAAATACATTTGATTGTCCCAAGAGATTAGGTTTTCTTTTATTGTAGCTTGCATTATCTATAATAAGAAACGAAATATTTTTTTTCATTCGTAAATATATTGGCAAAAAAAATTGAGCAAATATAAGTTATAATTTCTGCAGTAACTGGGTCGTGGCTAATATTTGCTGGTCATTAGAGAATTAGGCTATTGACGATTAATGATAATTCGTAATGTGCAAGAAACTATCTTAGATTTACCAATACAATATTAATATTTTAAAATCAGCGTAGTGACCAATTAATATATAAAAGTTAATTACATTCTTTTTAGGTTTTTTGTTCATGCTTATTGCACCAAAAAGAAAGAAAAATTAGAAGCGAACATTTTATTACTTCAGATATTCTACATAGTCCCATGCGACCTCAATACAACGTTCAGAACATTCATACAACCATGTAAAACTGTTAGAAGAATCTTCTTTTGAAATCATGTTTAATTCGCGCGTCTTAGTGGCTTAATGACCTCCATATCGTCATGGCGTTGACCTTTCATGTGGAGCTTGATTTTTGGGAATAAAAAAAGTAACTAGCGGGGAAATCAGGCGAATAAGGAGGGTTATGAAGTACGGACACTTGTTTTCGCGCCAAAAACTTCACCATAATATCAGTCGCGTAAGCGGGCGCGCGTGATCATAAAACAAGAAAAAATCCTTTGTGTTCCATCGTTCGGGTCGAGCCTGCTGAAACCTCTTGCAAAGTCGATGGCATCCACGTAGTACCTGGTGTTCACTGTTGTGTCTTCGGGAACAAATTGACCTTGTTCTTGACTTTTGCACTTTCCTCGGTCTCGGCGAACCACAACCGAGCCATTGCGCATTTTACCGCTTTGTGGTAGGCTCGTATTGGTAATACAGTCTGTCAAATAAGAACGTGACCACGCATCAATAATCGCCTGGCATCTTCGAGACATGCTATTGACGAAATTTTCTGCATACTCGGGCAATGAGCTCCAAATTTTTCGAATCTCATGAGACAACCCCCATTGCTGTTTTAGTTCGGGTGTCAGGCGGGGGAAACAAACTTCACAGCTACTTTCCTCTTGTTCAAAACATTCCAGACAATGTTTTGAACACTTTATTTAGAGATGTTAAGCTTTTTTGCCATCAATCTGCATGAAAGATGACGGTCGGTTTGCAGAAGATGACGAATTTTCACGTTTGGATCGGGCCGAACTTGTGCTGGAACGTCCTGACCCTGCATCTTCCTCGAGCGACTCTGGTCTTTCCTTAACTCCAACAATTGTAAATGCGATAAACAATCATCGCCGTAAGTTTTTTTTCAAAAATTTAAACAACTCAGTATATATCACCACTACACCAAGCACTTTATTTTTGCACTCGATGCGCGTTTTGTTAACCATGTTAGCTTCATCAGGCGCGTTTGACATCATCGCTCCTGATGAAGCTAACATGATTGGCAAAATGCGCGTCGAGTTTAAAAAATAAAGTGTTTGGTGTAGTGATGTATATACTGAGTAGTGTCATTGCGCCAATGTTTCCGTAGCTGTCCATCCAGTTTCAGATGAAGTTTGATCACTGCTGGCTCCTTCATCACACGTCTGTGACACAACGACTACGACACATACAGTTTACACGTCTACCCTTCAGTACTGACCGATCATAACTGGCTGGTTGAATGTGTTGTTTATAGACTGGAGTTCAAGTCTTTACTATTGTTTACGAGATGGCGCTGCTTACAGGCCGGAAAAAATCTGTCCGGGAACTTTTTGGATAGACGGTGTATGTGACAAAACCTGTTAAGATTTTCGAACAGGCAATAATGTATTACCAATAATGAGTACAAACAATTTAGCGATGATAAAATAGACTCAAATTATTATGAAATGAAATCTGTCGATTCTTCGTCTGATTTACCGAAAAATCACAGTGGAGACTATCGAGTTTAGATTGGTTATGGTTGGCAACACTGGAACAAAGTCCCAGTTTGCCAACAATCATCATAAGGCACGGCAATCTTTAAGTGTTGGCCAACCAAAGCAAAGTTTGTTTTTTTATACACTCCGCTGAATTTGTCTACTATTGATAAGATTGTTGTTATATTTTTAGTTTCAACTTCAGGAAAATATTTTTAAATTTAGAAGTTAATTAAATAATTATGTCATAAGAATAAAAAGTAAGCAGTAAGGAATAATAACAACCTTAAAAGAACCAAAAACTATAGGTCTTATTTCTTGATTAAGTATTATATATGTAACAAGTTTAAAATAGATAGCCCATTACATTCGAGAGTTATCATACCAACAACCCGATAAATAGACAAGCCAGCGGAAATGAGCGACTATGTTTCTCGTGATCTAGGAACCACAAAAGTGAAAAAAGCGAAAATTGCGAAGGGAGGTTTTTTTTCACTAATAATAATAGTTTCCTTTAGGAAGGAAAGTAAAAAGGACAAAACAAGAAGCATTAATTGTGATTCTTCATTAAAATATTCTGATAATTCTGGTATTTAGAAACTCATCAGATTAAAATTCCTATTTTTTTTGTTCGTGCCCGGAATGGATGCAAAGAAATTATCGACGAAGGAGGCACACAATCAACGAATTAGAAACAAACTTCTCGCTTGTTCCCAACAATTCCAGGTCCTTTTGGTCAGTCGCTAAGGCAGTCAGTCAAAATTTCACTAAATCCACCATACCACCACTTACACGGCCAGATAATTCTATTGCAACAACACCTATTGAGAAAGCGAACTTACTTGTCGGTTGAACTTCTTGCTTCACATTGTATTGTCGATTTCCAAGGAAAATCGCCACCTATTATTTCCATCATTCACCTTAGCTCTGGAAGAAGTATTTAAAAATCTGAAACTGGCATGACAAAGGAATTAATATAGATGGCGTACGACTCAACCACTTAAGGTTCGCAGATGACGTTGTCATTATTAGCGAGGCAGCAGAGGAACTTCGAATCATGTTGCACCAACTTCATGAGGCTTCTTTAAAGGTTGAACTAGAAATTAACGCAAATAAAACCAAAATAATAAATTCCCGAGACATAGATGTGACTATTGTCAACCAATTGCTCGAAAACGTGCCTTCGTATATATATTTAGGACACAAGATCCAATTGGTAACAGATTATTCCCATAGTGCAGTCAAGGATGCCCGATATTGTCTTCAGACAGCGTATTTTAAAACGTATTGTAATGAAGCTTGATACCAAAAAAGATTTTGACGGAATACTTGCCATAGTACTCAGAAACTACGCAGAACTAACACCAGTTTTCTGTAGACTTTTCAACCTATCCTACAGAAAGGGGATATTTCCTTCCTGCTGGAAATGTGCCACGGTTTAGCCGATACCTAAAAAAGGCAAGAAGACCTTGCCAAATAACTACCGTCCAGTCGCACTGCTTTCAATAATATCGAAAGTCATGGAAAAGGCTATCAATCAGCATCTTCTAAAATATCTTGAAGGATTCAAGATTATTAGCGATCACCAATATGGCTTTCGTAAACACAGATCAACAGGAGATCTTCTAACTTATGTAACACATGTTTGGAACAACGTAATTGAACACTTTGGAAAATTTTAAAGCGGTTGCTCTTGATATATCCAAGGCATTCGACCGTGTTTGGCCCGATGGATTATTGGCTAAGCTACGCACTTCTGGTATGTCTGGAAAGTTCTGTTTATGGCTCTCATGTCTCCTCAAAGAGTGTTGTTCACGAAGTCGACGGATTTCTCTCTGACACCTTCACTATCAACGCCGGTGCGCCCGGAGTACACTTTTCAGCGATTCAAGACCGACGTGATTCGCTTTTTCCGCACACGTATCGTTTCTGTAGCGCTTTAGGGACTTCCCTGCAGCACGTGAGCTAGGCCTACAAAAAAAAGTTAATAAAGTCTTTATGAAAAGGTGCAAACCCTGTACAGTATTTTAGATTCGACCCCGACAGGCAGATTGTGCAATATATAGTACTTTCGGTCAACTGATGAGTTTGTTCATTTTTGATAGTCGATACTGATTTTTTTATAAGTAGGGTGGAATCCTGATCGACCGCGCTGCATAGGGGCCGTTCAAGTATTACGTAAGCAGAGTTTCAGCCATTTTTAACCCCCCCCTCCCCCTTGTCAGCGAAAGTAAGAAAGCTCTTACAAAGATTTTGCCAAATACTAATGGTAATTCATAAACAAGTATCATTGTTATTAATTTAAGCCTATTACAATGAAACAAGCAATTTACGAATAAATTTTATGTATTTTTTAATAGTACGAAATATGTTTTAAAATATGTCGATACTTTCCCTCAATCCTCATTTATTCATAAAATACCACGTGAGAGCGAGTTGGCAATATAAACAAAACAAAAGTTGCTTATAGATGGGGAATCCCCAAACATCGAGCATAGTCAAGTAGGGTTGCCTTATATTCTATTCAGGATCTACCAGATCTTTCGTGGAAAATGTGAAGGTTGAACAAATGTACCAAAATCTACCAAGGCCGAGGAAAAGTTAAATTATAAAACAGTTATTGTACTGTTCGGTTGCTGACGTAATCACCAAACCCCCCCGGCCCCGTTGTCATCAAAAATAAGCAAAGTAAAAACCCCTACGCCCCCTTAACTGGACAATCCTGTGGTGATCTGGGGCCTTGATGACGATGGAGGACAGGCAAATTTTAAAGTATTAGACTTTCACCAGCCAAAACAATTTGATGTATCTTATCGCGATACTTCCAGTGGTTTATAAAAGTCAAGATCTCAAGCTTTTCCTGTAGTAAATATGAATGCATTTTTGTACGGGGATACGTAACAAAACTTTGAAACCACGTCTCAATCAGGATACCATAACAATGAAATAAAGAATGGAAAACTAACAAGATCAAAATCATTGTAGCAGATTAAAATTTATTTTGATGATTTAACAAAATTACTTAATATCATAAGAAATGAAAAGTCACACCTATATCGTCATGAGTTTATTATTGTTATTATAAATGTAATAATATTTCAACAAATTAACATATGTTAATTCTAGAAAAAAAGTAATTTCTTCTAAAAACAATAAATATGGAATTTCAATGACTGCTGATTCATTATTGTTTTGGTAATTTTGTTTTTATCGAATTTTAATGATCAGATGGATGATAATCATTCGATGATTAGAATGTCTTATTTTGTTTACAAACAAAGTTATCCGATAATGTTGCCTTAGGGGGGTCTGGTCTAGCGGTCGAGATTTTATGCTATTTTTGTGATTTTTTTGGGAGAAAAGTATAATAGTCCGGCCGCCAGGGGTTTTAAGCTCTTATTAAATGTTAGCATGCTGCACTTTGGCACACAGGTAGTTTTTTGGACGTAGAATACGATAAAAAAAGTTTGCTCAAGTCTGATGGACGCTAAGCCCACAAAATCCAAAATAAAATCAAAAATTCGTTTTTTCAGTAATATCTCGAAAAATAAAAAAGATATCGCAAAACTAATAGCACCACATGAAAGAGCGGGAAATTTTACAAAAAAATGGTACATAGATTTTTGTTCCAGATTCTCTTTATTAGCGTGAGAATTTATGTAGCGCGCAAAACAGATTAATTTGAAAGTTTTCGTGCACCGCTCGAAAGTTAATCGAAATTGCTTGTTCCCAGAGTATAAAAAAAAATTAAAAGATAGCTTTTTGAAGGGGGAGACTTCTAGCTTTCCGATGATACTAATAGTTTTTATTTTTGTTGCTTTATAATTTGTAAAACTCAAAACGACATTTTTGTTTTCATGATTTTAACGCGCATACAGTAAATTACAAATATTTAATAAAATATAGTATTGACAAAAAAATACTTGCGCATATATCATTATTAAACCTTAAGTTTCAATATAAGAATAATTAAAAATACCCACATTGTCTGTGTTATTTAAAAATTGAGTTTTAAAATATGAAAATTTGCCAGCTGTAGTGCGCGGCCGCACAGTGGGACGAAGCTCCACTGTGCCACTCAAATTACCCTACAGGTCTTAATTTTGAAGTAATCGGAAAGATTTTTTTTTCGACTTATTAGTTTTTTCATGACCAATCGATGTGTCTGTCGAGAGATCTTTTTTTTTTTAATTAATTAACAAGCAATGCCGAATTTTAAAACAATACAAAAAAATATCTTAAGACGACAATAAAGTAAAAAAGAAAATTTTAGAATAAGAATGAGGGAAAGAGAAAAAAGAAAATTATTAAAATAATAATAAAAATAGAAAAAGAAATAATGACTGTAACAATAAGTAACAAAATGCACATCATACTCCACACAACTGTTTATAAAATACAGATCTTCCAACGAAAAAGTCCAGACTGGAATGCTCATTGGCAAGGCGACATGACCTAGATACAAAATTATTGCATCCGTAGTTGGTCCTGTGGGATGGCACAAAAAAAGTGTACCTCGAATGAGTCACCCTGGAAGGTACATGCAGACGAATTCTGTCCAGCAGAAAGGAACAATGGTAGTTACTATGGAGAATATTATAAAGCATTTTGAGATCGATAGCAAATCTGCGATCTTGTAAAGTTTGAATATGAAGCTTAGATTCTATCTGAGGGTAGGTAAGCCCAGGTCTATTGATCTTAAAGGCAATGTATCTCAGAAATTTGTGCTGCACTCTCTCAATGCATTGAACGTGAGTACCATAGCAAGGACTCCATACACTGGAGGAATACTCTAAACGAGCTCTAATCATTGAACAGTAATGCTGCTTGATTGCAGCTATACTATTAAAGCCCAGTGTAATACGCTTAATAAATCCCAAAAGGTGGAGAGACTTGGAAACGATATTCTGTATATGAGGTGACACTCGTTCAAGAACAGCATCCCCGATCTTGTATGGATAATCTAACTGAGTCCGGGACTTACTGAAAACGATAGAATGGCACTTAGTCGCATTTAGCTCCATACCATTGTCCAAGCTACAAGCTGATTCAAATCTGTCTGAAGTTTGTAACAATCATCAAATACAGACATCTCAATATACAACTTTAAATCATCGACAAAAAAGAGGACTTTACTATGTGTAAAACGATGAGTCAAGTCATTAATAAATAAGTTAAACAGAAGAGGACCCAAGTGCAATCCCTGAGGAACTCCAGAGGGGACATGTATACTATCTGATAAGTAGTTATTAAAACGGACAGTCTGTGTACGTCCAGTCAAATGGCAGGCAAGCCAATCCAACATCAATCCTCCAACACCCGCCCTCCTTAACCTGGACAGAAGAACAACATGGTTTACCCTGTCAAACGCCTTGGAAAAGTCAGTATAGATCAAAGCGCCAGACACAAAGTCGAGATATGACAGCAGATTCAGATCCGTACTTTTGCTACCCTACGTTTTTTTTTTCACAGTTTTCCGGAATTTTCAGAAGAAGTATTAATTTTTATGAAAAAACTGTGTTTTCGCGGGAAAATCACTCTATAGATCGTAATTTTCACTTAGTTATGACATTTTTTTTTAAATATCCATTTTTTTTGCAAATCGATCGGTCGGGTTGGATTTTTTATTTTCCCCCCGTGTTTTGTCAAAAATTTGAGAATAAGTTTGTATAGCAATAGCTACTCAGATGGTTTTCCTTGCATATTCAGGGCAGATTTTTGTTAAAAATCAATTCTTTTGATGGACAATCAATCTACCGACCTCGGTTTATCTTTTTTGCCCCAAGTTTTTCAAAAATTGCAAGCATCTTTGGCGTTACTCGGGATACACCACATGGATGTAGTGTCTGCTAGTATCCCTTTGTATATGTGTGCGTGTGCGTGTATGTTTTGCCTACAATAACTCATGTACCTACAAATAAGACTGCTGTTTTTAGTTTTAGACTTTAAAAAAACGCGTACGAATTTTTCAAATTTTACCAGGTGTACAAGTATGAAATGCGGATTTCAGGCAACAGATAGTGCACCAATGCAGTTTGTGCTATAAAGATTTGACACTGCGCCATTTTGTTGTGTCATCAACAAATGTCAGACGCGCACGAGTGATAAATTGGAAAAATGTGTGCATAGTGTTGTGTTCAATATGTCGAAACTTATACCGAACAAAGAGCATTCGCGGACAGCATTAATTTTTTGTTTTCATTTGAAGAAAACTGCTGTTGAATCATACCGATTACTTCGAAAAGCTTATGGTGAACATGCTCCATCGCAAGATACGTGTGAACGATGGTTTCGGCGTTTCAAAAGTAGTGACTTCGATATTGCAGACAAAGAACGTGGAAAACCGCCAAAAAAATACGAAGATTGGAATTGCAAGCATTGTTGGACGAAGATGATTCGCAAACACAAAAACAACTCGCCGAGCAATTAGGCGTTAGTCAACAAGCTGTTTCCAATCGGCTACGAGAGATGGGAAATATTCAGAAGACCGGTAGATGGGTACCACAGGAGTTGAACGACAGGCAAATAGAAAAGCGCAAAAACACGTATGACATTTTGCTCGCTCGGTACAAAAGGAAGTCGTTTTTGCATCGTATAGTTACAAGGGATGAAAAGTGGATTTATTTTGAGAATCCCGAGCGCAAAAAATCATGGGTAGACCGAGGCGCACCACCCACATCGACCGCAAGACCGAATCGCTTTGGCAGAAAGACGAAGCTCTGTGCTTGGTGGGACCAGAGAGGGAAAACGGTTAATACTAAACGTTACCAACAACAATTGACCGATTTGAACCGTTCGCTACTTGAAAAAAAAGCCAGAAATACCTAAAGAGGCAACACAAAGTCATTTTTCTTCATGACAATGCTCCATCACATATGACAAAACCAGTTCGCGACACGTTGGAAGCAGTCAGCTGGAAAGTTCTACCCCATGCGGCTTACTCACCAGACTTGGCTCCTTCCGATTATCACTTGTTTGCATCGATGGGTCACGCACTTGCTGAGCAGCGCTTTGGTTCGTACGAAGATGTGAAAAAAATGGCTAAATAAATGGTTCGCAGCAAAAGGGGAAGATTTTTACTGGCGTGGTATTCACAAATTGCCCGAAAGATGGGAAAAATGTATAGCAAGTGATGGAGCATACTTTGAATAAAGCACTTTTTATCATTCTTCGGAATTTAACATGTTTTTTAGAAAAAAATCCGCATTTCATACTTGTACACCTGGTACTACAATATTCATTGTCAGGATGTCGAGGAATAATCATAAATGAATTTAGAAATATCCTGGGTATTAGATCAGCGAAAATTAACGCCCATTTATTGCAGGACAGTTCTAACGAAGAAGAATCCCGTCAAATCTAAATGATTTCATTATTATTGAGTCGAAGAAATAACTTGCAATTTAAAGAATCGCTTATTAAATAAATTTACTTAAGTTTCGAATAAATTTGGACGAATTTTAGGTAAATTTGGTAGAATATTTGCTGATTTTTGCTAATCGCTACTAATTTAAACAAAGTTCCAAATCCTGCTAACCAGTGAAAATTTAAATTATTTCAATGAATATTGAATAATTTTGCTGAGATTTGAGTTTGAATTCGCTGAAACTCGCATTAATTTAATTCAAGATTATTATATAATTTTTTTTGTTATTCCAAAAAAAATCACAAACTTTTTTTGTATAGTCATGATGAAACAACTTTATTTATATGAATATTTTACATAATTTCTTAATTTCAATTCGTTTTACGCATTTAGTGATTACAATGTTTGAAATGAAAAAAGGTATTGATATTAGATTTTGTAATCTTTAACCAAATTTTTAAATTTTATACACCATAAAATTCGCTGCAATGCTTTGCTAATTTCGCAAGATTCGGACGTCTTATTTCTGTCAAATTTCATCTTCATTGTTTGTAATTTTCCAGTAATTTTGAAAACAAATAAAATATATCCTAAAATTCGTTACTACAAAATTTTTCACACACACACATACACAGCATATACACATAGACAGACACACACACGCACACACACACACACACACACACACACACACACATACACACACACACACACTCACATACACATACACATACACACAAAGTGATACCAGCAGGTACTACATGTGGTGTATCCTGGGTAACGCCAAAGATGTCTTCAGTTTTTGAAAAACCTAGGGCAAAAATAATAATCCAAGGTCGGTAGATTGTCCATTGAGAAAAATCTGTCCTGAATATGGAAGGAAATCCATCTATAAATAGCTATTTGCGGAAAAACCGTAGTTCCATGGAAATACAGTTTTTTTTTTTGAAATTTGTGAAAAGCATGGGAAAAAAAAAACCGATCCATTGGCAATAAAAAACCGAATATTTAAAAAAAAAATGTGTTATGATTAAAAGAAAATTAGGATTTACAGAGTGATTTTCCAGTGAAAAGCGCCGTTATTTCATAAAAATTAATACTCTTTCTGAAAATTCCGGAAAACTGTGAAAAAATCTAAAATCTAGCTCGACAGATCGATTGGTCATGAAAAAAAGAATAGTTAAAAAAAAATCTTTCCGTTTACTTAAAAATTAAGACCTGTAGGGTAATTTGAGTGGCACAGTGGGGCATCGTCCCACTGTGCGCCGGCAATTTTACGTTCAAAGCAAGACGAAATGGTCAAAAAACTCGTTTTTTTTTTAGTCATAGTTAAAAGTATACTTGATTTTTATCGTATTCTACGTCCAAAAAATTACCTGTATTCCGAAATGCAACCTGTTAACATTTAATGAGAGCTTTTCATAATAATTATATGTTTGAAATATATTTATAAATTTCTATACTACCAAATAATTATAATCATTGTTAAAAATATAGCAAAAGAACGCGAAGAAAAAAACGGTACTCGAAGGCGACCGTGATTTCAGCAGTTCTATTCATCTGAAACAAAAAAACCAAAGAGATTCTTAATTAGTAGGAATAGCCGGTACCAGAATGTGAAAAAAATCGTGAAAATGTAAAAAATGGCGCCATGTAGAAAATTGAATATCGATTTTTGACCTTTTTTTTACCTTTGAAGGGCTGTAAAAAATACGAAACAAAAAATCTTGACTTCATCATATAGCCACATATATGCTGAAGATTTGTGCAAAAAACACGACACAATTGCTCAACTGGTTTTTGAGATCAGTCACCTATTCCAGATCGATACAGTAAACTTTCTTGTTGCTCAAAAAAATCATACAGACATGATAATTCTTCACTATGTTGTGCTCCTTCTTTTCACACCCCACTCGATGACTTGGTAAAATTTATTTTTTCCCCTCCCCCCCAAAATCAACCCCTTAAGTCAAAATTTAACTTTCAAAACTACACGGTTCTGATGAGACCACCAATTCCTATATTAATATCATATTTCAACTTTTTATGTCAAATAGTTTCAGAGATAATCGGCTGTGACAGACAGACAGATGCACAGACACCGGAGTGATCTTATAAGTGTTCCGTACGGAACATTCATTACACAGCCGACGATGAAAAATTTTTTTAATAATTTTACCTGATTCCTATGTTTTTTGGTGTGCTGAGCCCGAAAATACTAATAAAAAAGTCGTGTAACCCACCAATTTTTCACATTTTAATATTTAGACAAGGCGAAATCGGCGCCATCGTTGGAAAAAATTTTCTAATTGAATTTTTTTTCATAACCTTCTCCAGGAGATGCCCCTGAAAGAGGATCAACATGTTGCCGGGCGGTAACCTGGTCCGAATTTGTTTAAAACAATTTTTTTTTAAACAAAGTCCAAAAATTGAAATTTTCGCCCCGGAAGGGGGTAAATTGGACCATTTTGAACAAAAAATGTCTCTTGTGAATTTTCTCTAAAATGCGGCCGTTTTCGAGATATCGGCGATTTTAGGTGCGAGAAAAACGCGAAAATGGCCACTTTCACCTCCCAATATCGGGGTCAAAAATTAAAATTTTCAATGTTGCCAAGTGTCCAAATTAAAGTTTGAGATCTCCTCTACAAATTACCGTAGGAAATATTGCAATATCTTCATTTTTAAATATTGTTTTTTAACAGTTAACAAATTGCGTTCGAGCGCCCGCGGCTGCATCGAAACTGTATACATAGATATATACGCAACGTCCGTACGTAGGCGCACGGAACTGTATACGCACTGCGATGCTCTATAAAGCTTTGTTTCTTGATTTCTTATTAAAATTAATATATTTGAAAAGTATGTAAAAAAATATTTATTTATTAAAGAGTAATTGTTATATCATATTTAATTATTATAACAAATGAATATAAATAAAAATTCAATATTCGATTAGGATGGTAGAAGAATTAAAACAATTTTATGAAATATAACTTATATATATTTAATAGAATTTTCGCAAATATTTAAATTACACCCACACATGAGTATACAACTTACGTTGTTGCTTTTGCAATTACATGCATTAGTTTTACAATTTTTTGTACATTTACATTGCCTAATTAACGAATCTGGTATCGAATTTTTTTAACATGAATTTGGGTAACAATTCACCTGTTTCTATAGTGTAACCAAATTCTGTTGCATCTAAATGTCGATACCGAGAATACAATGACATTTTCCATATGTACGTTTGTAGTGAAGCTCGTGAAATGTGCAATTTTAAAGCATCGGATGTACATGGAATTTTTCCAAAATTAATACCCAACCCACAAGAACGTTCTAAAATTATTTGTCTAGCATTATCTGCTGTTTCTCCAGCTTTATTCAAAATTTTCAAATACAATTTTTCTAATGCATTGAATTCCATGGCATTTAATTGTAAGCCAGTACCAAGTGGGGTTAATGCATTTTGAGTATCTAAATCAAAGACTAAATCTAAAGCTTTATTTTTAGTACCTACTTTACTAGTAGTATCACAGCCTGTAAACGCATGTAAAGCAGGCAAAACTTGACAAACTTGACTAGTTAAATATTCAGCAGCAGCTACATTACAAGACAATAATCTTGGCTTCTGACCAACTACTTTAAAATACAATCCTGTACAACCAATTAATTTGAAAAAGCTCCAATAATGAATTGCTAATATAAAAACGTCGGTATCAACGGAATGAATTATTATTTCAGAATTATAAGGTAACATATATCGAGCATGACAAAATATCCTTGTATCAGCCTCTAAGTGATTGTTTTCTAACTCAATAATTTCATGTATATTATTTCCCTGTATACAATAGCACTTTTCAATGTTATAGAATCCACCTGATATTATTAATTGTTGAGTGTGACTTAATGCAACGTAATTTACAGCATTATTAGATAAATATTGAACCGATTGAAACTTATTATTTGTATTCATCATTAAAGTTTTAATATTTTTTGGAATTTTTGTATCACAGTTTTGAATATAAATATATTCGCGCCTACGTACGGGCGTTGCGTATATATCTATGTATACAGTTTCGATGCGGCCGCGGGCGCTCGAACGCAATTTGTTAACTGTTAAAAAACAATGTTTAAAAATAAAGATATTGCAATATTTCCTACGGTAATTTGTAGAAGAGATCTCAAACTTTAATTTGGACACTTGGCAACATTGAAAATTTTAATTTTTGACCCCAATATTGGGAGGTGAAAGTGGCCATTTTCGCGTTTTCTCGCACCTAAAATCGCCGATATCTCGAAAACGGCGCATTTTAGAGAAAATTCACAAGAGACATTTTTTGTTCAAAATGGTCCAGTTTACCTAAACTACTTGTTCCGGGGCGAAAATTTCAATTTTTGGACTTTGTTTAAAAAAAATTTGTTTAAACAAATTCGGACCAGGTTACCGCCCGGCAACATGTTGATCCTCTTTCAGGGGCATCTCCTGGAGAAGGTTATGAAAAAAAATTCAATTAGAAAATTTTTTCCAACGATGGCGCCGATTTCGCCTTGTCTAATTCAAAATGTGAAAAGTTTATTTTTATCATTCGAATATTATTAGGTTGGCAATAAAAATCAGAATTTTATAAGGTTGACAGTAAAATCAAATTTTATTAGGTTGGCAGTTCCGATAAATGTTTTCTTCCAGTTAATATAATCCCGCATTGCAATGTTTAACCCATGTGCTTTAATTCACACTCAAAGTATGGCTAATCGTGGTTGTAAAAACTCTGCCAACACTTGTTATATATGTGGCGAGTTTGTAGTTAAAAAAACATCAAAGAATTATTACTGACTTTGTAAAAAAAGTATACTTTGCATATTTTGGTGTAGAAATCGATAATCAAGAAAAAATGTTGGGGTCCTCACAAAGTATGTTATGTTTGTGTCGAGGATCTCAGGAAATGGTATAAGAAAGAAAAGAAAGCTTTTTAGATTTGCAGCACCCATGGTATGAAGAGAGCAAGAAAATCATTCAAATGAATGTTATTTTTGCAGAGTTGATGTTTCTGGATATAACTCCAAAAATAAGAAAGTAATTGTCTATCCTAACTTTACTTCAGCTAATCGGCCGGTAGAACTTGGACCGGGACTTCCTGTCCCTAAGCCACCTCAGTCTATTGATGACTTTTTACAGTCCAGTCCCGAATTTAATGAAAGTCGACCGGATGATGATGAGTGCCAATGTTCTCTAGAAAATTTAAAACCACAGTTGTATTCACAAGCTGAGTTAAATGATTTAATGAGAGATTTGGGTTTGACTAAGCAAAAAGCAGAATTGCTTGGTTCTAGGTTGAAAGAAAAACATTTATTGGAATCTGGAACATCTATTTACCATTATAGAACAAGAGATCAACAGTTTGCTCAGTTTTCAAGTAGGAGGAAGATTTGGTTTACTGCCATGATATTGGTAGTCTGATGAACGAATTTGGCATTGAGTACAAGAAGCAAGATTGGAGGCTTTTTATAGACCCATCAAAAACTAGTTTAAAAGGTGTTCTGTTACACGACGGAAATACTTATGGTTCATTGCCTGTTGCTCATTCAGTCCATATGAAGGAAACTCACGAAAATCTTAACATGATTTTGCAGAAAATCTATCCAGCTGACGATTGGATACTATGTGGAGATTTAAAAGGGGATTTACAAAGTTTCCATGTTTTATATGTGAGTGGAACAGCAGAGCAAGGGATCAACATCGGTCCAAAAAACAATGGCCCGTAAGAAAAACTTTAACACCTGGCAAGAAGAACATTTTGCATAAAACTTTAGTAGACCCAGAAAAGATTCTTCTACCACCACTACACATCAAGTTAGGCTTAATGAAACAATTTGTGAAAGCCTTGCCTAAAGATGGTAAATGTTTTAAATATTTGTGTAAAAGATTTCCTCATTTATCAGAAGCGGTTTTCGTTGGGCCTGATATTCGTAAAATGATGTTCGATTCCAACTTTGAAGCAAGGATGATTACAAAGGAAAAGGAGGCTTGGATATCATTTAAAGAAGTTGTGACTAAATTTTTGGGCAATGTAAAAGACCCTAACTATGAACTTATTGTAGCTAATATGATAGAGAAGTTCAAAAATCTGGGTTGTCTGATGAGCCTTAAAGTCTACTTCTTGCACAACCATCTTGACTTTTTTCCTAAAAACTTAGGCGATGTGAGTGAAGAGTAGGAGGGACGGTTCCATCAGGATTGTTGGTCACTACACAGAAAACAACAAAATGCACCACATCGAAGAAAAAGCTATACAGGAAACTTCACAGAGAAAAGGGAAAGAAAATACAAAAAAATAAGCACCTAAAATATTTACATTGAAGTGAAGTCTGTTATTGTGAGTAAAAATTGTAGCCTAATCAAATAAAAGTACGGTTTAAGTATTTATTTTTATGTATCAAATTTTCCCTATTTTGAAATTTAATCGATGTCATATTGTGAGAGATCTGTGGGTGATACAAAAAAACTGATACCAGGTAGGGTTTCACATAACACTTATGTGTATTGGTTTAAAAAGTTTTTACAAATATTTTTTTGTTGGCCTGTGTTATTATCAATTACGTGTTGTTGGATGAAAGAGCATAGCATCATCGTGGTACTGTCTACTTACATACCATTGTCTATTAAAAATTTTTTCTGTGAGTGAATTTCGAAAAAAGCCATCTCCACAATATTTATGATATAAAAATTTATTTGAAAAATTGTATTTTGAAATTCATTTAAAAAAATTAATGTTATTGGTGTCAGTTGCATGGTTCCTCAGGTCTTTTATTTTTTCAGTACTTCCTACCGATAAATGGTAGATTATGTTCAGCAACACACGAGGCTAATCTTATTTCATCTGAAAATATAAAAAGGAATTAAAAAAGACTTATCTACTATACATTGGTAGAATACAAAAAATAATATAACAATGTACTGGTACTTAGTAAAAAATAATGAAATATTTTTACCTAGTTTAACTTGTATGTCAGGTTTTTGAGTTTTCGTCACAGTAAATGATGATATCTTTAGTTGCGATTTTATATTCTGTGATGATACCGCGTGTGCTTGTGAAGAATTGTGTTTCCTAAGAGCCTCTTTCCCTGATGTAATATTAATATCCCTATTACAACTTTTACAACAGGCACTGTTTGCTTTTTTACGGCTTTCTTGCAGCAAGCCTGAAAATTCTTCTTCCGTTCTTTTCTATAAAATTGTAGGTATTTTTTTCTTTTTGCACTCGCGCTTGTACTCGTTTCTTTGTCTGAGGACATTTTGACTTGGTATTATAATAATATTTTTGGTAGATACTACTAGTAGAGGCTATTAGTAACTCGGAGAAAGTTTCTCTTCTAAATAATAAAAATTAATGAAACAATAAAATCCGAATTCTTGTTTATATAAATACTAGCCGTGCCCGCGGCTCCGCTCGCGTGGACTTTATTTACCTTTATCGTCACTGCTTATTCGTTATGTTTATATTATTATATAGCTCAAAGGGCCTTAGAGGCCCATGGCTTGGTAGCATACTTGTCACCACTTCTTTTTGTCTCCTGATAGCTTTTCCCAGTGCGGGATTCCCATCAACTCCGGATCTTGCTTTACCGCCTGAATCCATGTAGATCGAGGTCTACCCTTGCCTCTTCTTCCAACCACTCCTCTTATTAGGGCTTGCTTTGCCTGTCTTTCTTCTTTCATCCTTGCCACATGTCCCAACCATCTTAATCACTGGCTTATTATGATTTGGCTTATAAGGGGTTTCGTATATAGGCATTTTAATTCGTAGTTTGTTCTTCTTTTCTACATTCTTCTTTCCTTCCTCCGTAGATTCTTCTCAAAGCTTTCCCTTCCCACACCTCCAACGTCTTCTTTTCTCTTGCATTCAGTTTCCACGTTTTGCATCCATATGTTACCGTCGGTCTGACAACTGTCGTATATATCCTTTCTTTTGCTTTTCTTGATGCATTCTTTGATCAATATTGGACTCATTGCCCCCAAACATCTCTGTCCTTTCGCTATTCATTCTTGTATCTCCGTTCTTTCTTGTCCACTCTCTGTTATTGTTACTCCCAGATAATTAAATTTGTCTACTTTTTCAAACATATATCTTGTCCCTAAGTTGTTTATTATATCTAAACTTTTGTTGTTTTTATTATCCTTCTTCTTTGTAATTTCCATGTATTTTATTTTTTCTTCATTTATCTTTAGTCCTCTCATCCCCTTTCTTCTATCCTACTTATGACTTTTTCGAGGTTCTCTTTTGCTTTTGCAAAAGAGAACCTCGTTGTTGCATCACTGCAACATCATCCGCATAGGATAAGCATTGGCAGATTTCTTGGTATATCGTTCCATTTGTTTTTATTTCTGACTCCCGGATTATCTTCTCTAGTACCAAATTAAATAGACATGTCGACACTGGTTCCCCCTGTCTTAATCCTATCTTCAACTTAAACTTGTCTGATACTTTGCCCTCAACCAACACTCTATTTTCTGTGTCATTCAGGGCCATTCTCACCATGCAAATCAATTTACTTGGAATTTTAAGTTCCTCCATTATCTTGTATTCTCTATTTACAGAGTCATATGCTTCTCTGAAATCCACAAAGACCAAGTGTAGTGCCAAATATTGTTCTAAGTTATTATCTTAGATTTGTTTAATCGAAAATATCTAATCGATAACCGATCTATTTTTCCTGAATCCACACTGGTATTATCCCAGAATAGACTTGGCTAGTCTGTTTTTGATAGTCAACACTATCTTGTACATGACATCCAATAAGGCTATTGGTATATAATTAGCATATATAGTTTTTTCTCCTTTTTATATATTGGACAAATGAGCGACTCTCTCCAGCTCACTAATATCTTTTCTGTTTCTCATATTTCTTGCACCAACCGGCATATTTCATTTTCCAGATCTACTCCTCCAGCTTTTATCATTTCTGCTGTTACACAATTTCCACCCGGGGCCTTATTTTTTTTTTGGCTCTGAGTATTTCCCTTATTTCTTCTTTGCAGGGTTTGTTTGTCCCCTGCTGCCATTCAGTTAATTTTGCTTCCTATTTCTCATTCAACTCATTTTCATCTCCATTTAGTGTTTCTTTAAAGTATTCCCCCCATCTATTCAGTCTTTCTGCAAAGCTTACTGCTAAACTTCCATCTTTTTTCCTAGATATTAGCATTTTGTCTCTGTTTATTTCCTTTGTATTATAAACAAAAACATGTAAATCGGATAAGTGGTTCTTGAGTGCTAAGCGCAGTAATCGATAGACAGACAGACAGAGAGACGTTACGTTTTATATATATTATAGATTTTTTTTGACATATATTAAATTCAGAATTAAAAAAAAATCACGTAAATCGGATGAGTGGTTCTCGAATGATAAGCACACTAACGGACAGACAGACAGAGAAACGTTGCGTTTTATATATATTATATAGATTATTATTATTATATAACCTGGCCAGAGAACATACGTATGAATTAAAAAAAAAACACGTAAATCGGATAAGTGGTTCTCGAGTGATAAGCGCACTAACGGACAGACAGGCAGAGAGACGTTGCATTTTATATATATTACAGATATTCTTTGCTACATGATATTGTTCCATATTTAATGGTTTAGGCAGTGTATTGCAAGAGAACGCGCTAGCGACAAACTTTTTTTTCCGACTTGATTCACTATTATCGTCACTGTTTATTTCTTATGTTATCTAACGTAATAAAATATAGCCTGTAACCTGGCCAGAGAACATATGTATATTTAAAAAAAAAGCACGTAAATCGGATAAGTGGTTCTCTCGTGATAAGCGCACTAACGGACTGACAGACAGACAGACAGAGAGACGTTGCATTTTATATATATTATAGATATAGATTATTATTATTACTATATAACCTGGCCAAAGAATACATGTATGAATTTCAAAAAATACACGTAAATCGGATAAGTGGTTCTCGCCTGATAAACGCACTAATGGACAGACAGACAGACAGAGAAACATTGCATTTTATATATATTATAGATTATAGATATTCTCTGCTACATTGTTATTTGGATTGTTCCAAATTTAATGGTTTAGGCTGTGTACTGCAAGGGAACGCGCGAGCGGCAAACTTTTTTCCGACTTCATTCACTATTATCGTCACTGCTCATTCCTTATGCTACCTATCGTAATAAAATATAGCCTATAACCTGGCGAGAGAACATATGTATGTTTAAAAAAAAAGTACGTAAATCGGATAAGTGGTTCTCCAGTGATAAGCGCACTAACGGATGGACAGACAGACAGACAGAGAGACGTTGCATTTTATATATATTATAGAAGCGAATTAACTCGGGGATCCCCTAAAACGTCGAATTCAAGTTGTAGGACACAAGAGTCTTCCCCAAACGATATCGAATACATTCTGCAATAACTACTTATCATGCAATCGAGAGATTCTTTGTAAAAACGTAAACGAAAAGGGTTGCCAACTTGGAAATGTAAAATCGGTAAAAAATCGGGAGAATTTCGTTGTACCGTATTCTCAGAAATCGTCGAAATATCGTTAAATTTCGGTATTTCGGTAGGACAGACTCCATATCGGTGGAAATACCGAAAAATCGGTAGGTTCGAGACCACTGTTCATATGAGGAATGACCCGAGGTCAGAGAGTGTCAAATCAGCTGACTTGGGGAAACTTTTATCCTATTCCAAATTTTACAGTCCGGGAAGTTTCAGCTCTCACCACCAATAATATGGGTTTGGGATTCTTCAGTTCATTATTTGGGTGGTATTTGTTATTAATCAACAGTAACATTAACTTTATTCATTAAAAACCACCTGCATAATGCGTAAAATATTGTGTTTGTAATAAATTTATACATAGGTATTTAACAAGATTGAGGTTATTATTTGAAAAAAAATTATAATAATTAATATGTGAAGTAGACTGTAAATTGTATTCTTTTCTACATATGTTTAACAAAAACTGCAATTTTTTTTCCTATCGCCTGTTATTCTGACATTTTGTTACATAAAAGGAAAATTCTTATTTCTTGATTAGCTCAGTGACTATAAAAAAAACCGGTCAAGTGCAAGTGGGACTTGTGCAATTAGTGTTCCGTATCGTGATTGCTTTTAAAATAAAATAATATCCTTACCTAGGTTAAGTTAATTAGGTCCCTGACACCTTAAGATCCAATATGTATTTTCACATTTTTTCTTATTCAATAATGTATAATAATTATAGTATCTGAGCTACCTAATAGCCGATAAATCAATCTAGCTCAATCTAGAATCTAGTAATAAAAATGTCAAACAATTACTTACTACCTAAATATTTGTTTAAATATACAGTCCCTGGCCAAATTATTAGACGCACTGCAAGATTTCATGTAAAATATTAATTACCGAGTGATATTGTACCGTTTTATTATTTTAAATTGATTTGTTTTTTATTTTTATATTATCCAATCAATTACCTATTTATTTGACATAAATAAAACAGCATTAATTTAGAAAAGCATAAGTTTATTAAGTTTTAAAGAAAAGTGAAATTAATGTTAGTAAAAGTCAATATTTAGTTGAGCCACCTTTAGCCGCTATCAAAGCTTTAATTCTGCGCGGCATGCTATCAGTGTAAGATTGTTCTGTCTCCTGCATTTGAGGATGATGATTCCACACATGAATAATCTTTTCTAGGAGCTGGGTTTTGTTGGTAATCACATCTTTAGCCACTTCTCTTTTCATCAGCTCCCACGGGGTTCATATTAGGGCTATTACCCGGCCAATCCAACAGAGGGATATTTTTTTCTGCCAAAAAAGCTTTAACAGACCGAGCAGTGTGGCAAGGAGCTCCATCTTGCATGAAAGTGAATGGTTCCCCATTTGGAAACCATTCTCTGAGCTGCGGAATCAACCGATTTTGTAATACTTCTTTGTACTGATCTTGCCTCATTATTCCTTTGACGACGTACAGACGTCCAGTGCCCTTGCCGCTGATGACTGACCAAATCATCACTTTGGTGGGATGTTTAACCGTCGGGACGACACAATCAGGATGAAACTTTTCTCCATGACGACGACGCACATACTGAGCTTTATTCTGCAAAATTTCGAATGTGCTTTCGTCACTGAAGCAGACCTGTCAAAAATAGGAAAAATATATAAACTTCCATGTTTATTTGCTTTATTTAACTGAAAATGATAATAATGTATCAATTATTGATTAAATTGCTGTATCTTACCGATCTCCAGAAGTCCACATCTTTGTCTTGCCATTGTTTGGCCCACTTCAGGCGCTTTGCTTTCATTGCAGCTGTTAACTTGGGCTTCCTGGCGGGGCGACAGGCCTTAAAATCTAATTCTTTCAATTTTCTTCGAACAGTGCGCTCAGAAGCATTTACGCTAGCATCCTGGAGTTGTGATTTTATTACCTTTGTGGTAGCAAATCTGTTTTCTACACAAATTTTCTTCAAACATCTCTCTGACCGTGGAGTGAAAATTGGTTTTTCTACCGCATCTTTTCTTTCTTTTCGGGCTTAATTCCTTCCCTGACTCAATTTTCTTTTTTAGGCGTCGTACACTAGCTTCAGAAACCTCCAATCTTCGTGATATTTCTCGGTTTGTAAATGTTTTCGCAATCACAAGGGCCTTCACTTCAGCTTTTTTACGTGGTGAAAGATCGCTTTTTCTACCCATAATGAAAATAGTCCAATTACTTTTTTAAAACACTGCATACAAAATAAACTAATAACTGAGTAGTAAAAAACTGTTAAACAAACAATCACAGTCCATAAAGCCACAGAAACACGTCCGTACCTGACTCGATTCCGATCGCGACTGATACAGGTTTGTACTTATTTACGTTCATGTATCACTTTGTCAACACAGTGTTACCATATGTTAAAAATAAATACAAATATGTAGTCTACAACAATTCTTTTAAATAAAAATCAATAATATTGTAGTTTAAATATACCATCATTGCATAAAAACTCTTAAGAAACATAAAATTACTAAAAAAAATACAGTGCGTCTAATAATTTGGCCAGGGACTGTATCTCGTTACAAGACCGACTCGCCACTCGGTTACAGTAATGTATATTTAAAAGTATATTACCGCAAACCTTCATCATACGTCAAGGAACATATTTTTCATAGTTTTTTTTATACCAGATAAATTACACTGTCAACAAAAATTCAACTTTTTTTTGTTACACGGATTCTATCATATTTTTAATCTAGTAGAAGATGGCAACAGTACAATATGTCCTCTCTTATAAACCCTGTTCATTCAAACTGTGTATTTGTACTTCTTATCCATTTGTTTTTACATGCATCTATAAATAAACATCTCCAAAAACACTTATAATTTTGTTTATTTACATTAATTAAATTAAGTCCATCTCTGCAACCTATCATAAACAAAAGGTCAGAATTTTTATATTGCCCACTTAAAACGGCAAAAATCAGGATCTTATATTTTGGGACAGGCTATAACAGGCTGCATTTTGGTACACAGGTAAACGTAGAATACGATAAAAAAGAGTTTGCTAAAGTTTAATGTACGCTAAGCTTACAAAATCCAAAATAAAATAAAAAATTCGGTTTTTCGGTAATATCTCGAAAAATAAAAGAAATCGAAAAACTAATAGCACCACGTGAAAGAGCGGGAAATTTTACAAAAAACTAGTATATAGATTTTGTTTCTAGATTGTTTTAATTAGCGTGAAAATTTATTAAAAATTCGGATAAGTGATTCAGAAATGTAGCGCGCCAAACAGGTTAGTTTGAAAGTCCACGCGCACCACTTTAAGGTTAGCTTTTTGAAGAGAAAAATAGATAGCTTTTTGAAGAGAAAAAAAATTATCTTTCATTGTTAGGCCGAGGACTTTTTAGACAGCCCACGTTATTCTTATACTTGTTCTCGAGAAACACTGGACGGTTCTTGTAGTAACATTTAAGTCGAAAATAAAGCGACGTTGGTTGGCGGAATCCGCTAATTTGTCCCGGCTGAAGATCGGCCCTTTGGAAGTTTACCCCTTGCCAATTTTTCTTCGTGTGAACCGTTTTTTTAATTTTTTTTTTTTTTTTTTTTTTTTTATGGGTCTAGCACACGTGCTGCAGGGAAGTCCCTAAAGCGCTCCAGGAGCGGCACGAGTGCGGAAAAAGCGATTCACGTTGTTCTTGAATCGCTGTAAATTGTACTCGGTGGGAAACACAGCGCTGGGCAAATTATTCCAAAGGGATGACGTTCTCCATATAAAAGATTGCTTGAAAAGCGTTGTACGCGGAGTAACAAGCTGAACCTCATACGGATGCGAAGCACCAGCGCGACGTATATTTCTAACATGCACCGCTTTGGGAGGAATTAAGCGGGCTACATCCTTCGAACACTTTCCATGAAAATACTTGTAGAACAGACTCAAGTCGCCAACCGTTCTTCGATGTTCCAGCGAATCAATGCCGCCGGTCAATTCCGGGTCCCCAGTCAGACGGACCGCTCTTCTCTGAACAGAATCCAACAAATGCAGTATATGTTTGGGAGCGGAGCCCCAAACGTGGGAGCATTATTCCATAGTTGGTCGAATTTGGGCTTTGTAAAGAATTAACAGTTGCTGTGGGGTGTAAAGCTTTCTGGTTCTAAATAATATTCCCAACTTTTGAGAAGCTCTCCTTGCTATGCCCGCAACATGTTCATGCCAAGACATATTTGCTCCCAAACTAACGCCCAACAAATTGAGCGACGATGCTAGGGGAATGGAGTGCCCCGACATAACTATGTCGGGTTCAGCAACGTTAACTTTTTTAGAAAAAACTGCCGCTTGGGTTTTTGTAGCGTTAAATTCCACTTGGTTACTGTCACCCCAAGATAGAATTTCTTCCAGGTCTTTGTTAAGTTGAACGACCTCCTGCTGTCTGCGGATATTCGCCTGAGCAGCCGATGTCCGAGCGTTCAAGGTAAATGAAGAGACAAGTGTACTGTCATCTGCAAAGCTATAGATTGGATTCCCGGTCTTTTCCAGCAGATCGTTAATGTAAATGAGAAAGAGAGTAGGAGACAGTATGGAGCCCTGGGGCACACCGGCGTTGATAGTGAGGGTGTTAGAAAGAAATCCGTCGACCGCCACTCGTAAAGCACGCTCTCTGAGGAAACATGAGAGCCACAAACAGAACCTTTCAGATATACCATAAGAGCGTAACTTAGCCAACAGTCCATCGTGCCAAACACGGTCGAATGTCTTGGATATGTCAAGAGCAACCGCTCGAGATTCTCCAAAGTGTTCAATTGCGTTGTTCCAAACATATGTTACATAAGTCAGAAGATCTCCTGTTGATCTATGTTTACGAAAATCATATTGGTGATCGCTAATAATATTGAATCGTTCAAGATATTTTAGAAGATGCTCATTGATAACCTTTTCCATGACTTTCGATATTATTGAAAGCAGTGCAACTGGTCGGTAGTTATTTGGCAAGGTCTTCTTACCTTTTTTAGGTATCGGCTGAACCGTGGGACATTTCCAGCAGGACGGAAATATTCCCTTTCTGTAGGATAGGTTAAAAAGTCTACAAAAAACTGGTGTTAGTTCCCTTGCACAGTTTTTGAGAACTATGGCAGGTATTCCGTCAGCGCCAGAAGCCTTCTTGGAGTCTAGCTTTATTAAAATACGCTTTATGATGCGCTGTCTGAAGACAACATCGGGCATCCTTGACTGCAATATGGGAATAGTAGGTGGTGTTTTTTCCTTGGAAATCGACAGTAGAATGTGAAGCAAAGAGTTCAGCCAACAAGTTCGCTCTCTCAACAGGTGTGGTTGCAATGGAATTATCTGGCCGTGTGAGTGGTGGTATGGTGGATTTGGTAAAATTTTGACTAACTGCCTTAGCGACTGCCCAAAAGGACCTGGAATTGTTGGGACAAGCGAGAAGTTTGTTCCTAATTCGTTAATTGTGTGCCTCCTTGGTTTCGTCGATAATTCTCTTGCATCTGTTCCGGGCATGAACAAAGATGTTACGATTTACGGTGTTAGGATTTTCACGCCATTGTCGGTAGGCAATATGTTTAGAAGCAACAGCTTCTTTGCATTTTCGGTCGAACCAAGGCTTGCCGTTGGAGGAGCATTTCTTCGAAAAAGGGATGTAAGCTTCCATACCAGCCAAAATAACATCGGAGACCTCCCTGGCGCAGTCAGATTGGTTATCGGATCGAAAACAAATGTCCATCCAAGGGAAAATTTGAAAGTATTCCATGAGATCTTCCCATTTAGCAGATTTATAGTGCCAAATCTTGCGCGGCCTAGGCGCCTCTCTGTCACTGATTGGCAGGATACTCGATGTCGAAAGCAGTTTATGGTCGGAAGAACCTAACGGCGGATTTACGGTGACCGTGTATATCTCCGGATTGTGGTTAAAAACAGATCAAGAAGACTGGTGAACTCCCCGTCTCGATCAGGGATCCGTGTTGGTTCGTCAATAAGCTGAGTTAAGCCATAACTGTTTGAGAATGATTCAGTTTCACGACCTGGTTCGTCGGTAGTATTTGAATATTTAAGCCAGTTGATATTGTGGACATTAAAGTCGCCCAGGATGGCAATTTCGGCACTTGGATAGTTACTTTGTAAATGATCGATGGTGTCTGCAAGAGAAGCGAAAAGTGTTCGAAAATTGGTATCACTTGGTGGTCGATACAGGATACAGATGAACCTTGTGGTTTGTTGAGTCGTTATTTTTAACCACATAACATCAAAGTTTGGGGGCTCCAGAGCTTCTTCTCGTTGACAAGAGAGGTCGCTTCTGACCAAAAGACAGATTCCAAAGTTACGCCTAAATCGGGAATAGAAGTCGTACCCAGGATAAAGATAGTTGACCGTGCTGGTCGATGGACTGACCTTGGTTTCACATAGAGCGAGTACATGAGGTTTATTTGATTGCAGGTGTTGATGCACTGAATTTATGTTCGAGTTTATACCTCTTATGTTGCAAAAATCTATCTTAAAATTATGATGTCTGCAAGTCGACGCCTCCGAACCAGCCCCCACCCGGAGATTCGAACGGGGGGCCATTCTACCTCCGGAACTTCTTGCATCCAGGCGCCTCATCATGCTCTTTGGTCCCACAGTAGTGAATGTGGAATTTTCTTGTTCTGTCACATGTCTATCTTTGCCTTCTTGGCTTTGATCCAGGGGGTGTTATTATTGAGTAGTTTGGGTTCTGACCAGATACTTTTCCAATGATCTGTGTGTTCTTGTTTGTTTGGTGGTGGTCACTGCTGTCTGTTTGCTGTGCATAGTTTTCCGGTAGAACTGTGTTTGGCTTCTTCGGAAGAGGTTGTTGGTATCTTTCCCCTCGTTTGGTTCTTTGTATCTACGGAGTCTTGCGGCATATACGGATAATTTTTGTTTCAGAGTATCCAGGATTTCTGGCAGTGTTCTGTTGGGAGACCCGGACTTGATCTTGGTTATACTCTGTGTGACTCGTTTGGACACGTTCCCGTTGATAAACTGGGTAAGGTGTCCTAGATATCTCCTGATGTTGTTTATAATATTGGGAAAACCACAGGTTTCTTTTTGTCGTTTTATAGTATATATACACCTGATATTGCAGCACTCTGTATAACTTTGTTGTTAAATCAATATTTCCAAATAGCTCATTGAAATGAAAAATGGAATGATGATCGCCTTGACAACTGGACGCTACTTGCGTATAAAAGTGGGTTGCTTATATTTACTTTCTGATATTTACGTCTTATTATTGAAGGCATGTTTAAAATAAAATTGGTAAAGTGGTTTAACCAAAGCTTCCCTTGCAAACACGCAGTTCCGGAGTAAATACTGAATTTGATTTTCTTATAGTAAAGAACAGCTTAATTGAAGCATAAAAACTTGAAGTTTTAAACAAAAGTTGCAACAGTAACGTCAGAAATATTAACAACTGAAAACTGACATTCCCCAGTTCCATTTTGAACCAAACACAAGAAGAACTAACTACTATTCAAATTATTCAAAGTTTATGGATCCCTAACCCTTCACCGTCATCCTCTGAAGTAATATCGTTCAAAAGCTATAGGCTCTATTTTTAGTTCCAGTATTATATATTCACTAAATCTAAGATTGATATCTTATCTTGTTCCAGAGTTATCTTGCCAATAGAACGATAGACCGACTAAAACATCCAACTATGTTTTTCGTTATACAGGAAACGTCGAGACATGCAAAAATCACGCAGAGAGATATTTTTACGAGTATTATTTTTCCCTTTAGGAAGGAAAGATAAAGATATATATACAATAGCAAATAGGCACTTACTTTCATACTTTCCTAATAAACAGTACTGGACTGTTATAAATTATATTACAATGTTGTAAGAATAAAAAATTTTTGTTTATTCATATATATAATTGCAAGAAAACCTCTGTTAAAAGAATAGTCTCTGAACACAACTGCTCATTCTCAAAATCCGCCCGAATGGCTAGAATATCATCATATGGTGTGAAAGAGTAGAAGCAAGAAGTTTTGACCTAATGTCACTTTTGGGTTCCACAAGTTTGCCGTTTAAAGTCCTGTAATTGGATGCCACCCTACTCTATTTTAGCATTTTGTCTAATTAATCTAGCCGAAAGCTTGAATCATATATATATATATATATATATATATATATATATATATATATATATATATATATATATATATATATATATATATGTAGTAGTGGTTTTTCGGTGGACGGTTTCGCTGACGTTTCGATGGAATCTCATCCATCTTTTTCAAAGGACGGTGTCTTGGCGTTGAAATTCAACTCCAAGACATTTCACACCCATGAGAACATTCGTCAAAACATCTATAATATAGATAAAATGCAACGTCTCTCTGTCTGCCTGTCTGTCCGTTAGTGCGCTTATCACTGGAGAACCACTTATCCGATTTACGTACTTTTTTTTTCAAAACATACATATGTTCTCTGGCTAGGTTATAGGCTATATTTTATTACGATAGGTAGCATACGGAAAGAGCAGTGACGTAAAATAGCGAAGGAAAACGGAAAAAAGTTTGCCGCTAGCGCGTTTCCTTGAAATACACAGCCTAAACCATTAAATATGGAACAATATTATGTAGCAGAGACTATCTATAATCTATAGTCTATAATATATATAAAATGCAATGTCTTTCTGTTTGTCCATTAGTGCGTTTATCACGCGAGAATCACTTATTCGATTTACGTGTCTTTTTTTTAAATTCATTCATATATTCTTTGGCCAGGTTATATAATAATAATAATAATCTATATCTACAATAATATATATATAAAATGCAACCTCTCTTTGTCTGTCTATCTGTCCGTTAGTGCTTCTTATCCCTTGAGAACCACTTATCCGATTTACATGATTTTTTAAATTCATACATATGTTCTCTAACCAGGTTATAGATATATATTTTATTACATCTATAATATATATAAAATGCAACGTATCTCTGTCTGTCTGTCTGTTCATTAGTGCGCTTATCACTGGAGAACTACCTATCCGATTTACGTGCTTTTTTTTTTAAACATGCTAAACCATTAAATATGGAACAGTATCATGTAGCAAAGAATATCTGTAATAAATATGAAATGCAACGTCTATCTGTCTGTCCGTTATTTCGCTTATCACTGGAGAACCAGTTATCCGATTTACGTACTTTTTTTTTAAACATACATATGTTCTCTAGCCAGGTTATCGGATCTATTTTATTACCTTAGGTGACATAAGGAATAAGCAGTGACGATAATAATGAATCAAGTCGGAGAAAAGTTTGCCGCTAGCGCGTTCTCTTGCAATACACTGCCTAAAGCATTAAATATGGAACAATATCATGTAGCAAAGAATATAATATATATAAAATGCAACGTCTCTCTGCCTGTCTGTCTGTCCGTTAGTACGCTTATCACTCGAGAACCACTTATCCGATTTACGTTTTTTTTTTAAATCATACATTTGTTCTCTGGCCAGGTTATCTATAATCTTCTATCTAGATTATATATAAAATGCTGTCTGTCTGTCTGTCTGCCTGTCTTTCTGCCTGTCTGTTTGTCCATTAATGCGCTTATCACTTGAGAACCACTTATCCGATTTACGTGTTTTTTATTTTATGCATATGTTCTATAAAATTCGATATAAGCCTAGATAAGGTGAGATAATGGGAGATAAGGAAAAATAATGGGAGATAAGGAGAAATATTGGGAGATAAGGGGAAATAATGGGAGATATTTTATTACATTGGGTAACATAAGGAATAAGCAGTGACGATAGTAGTGAATCAAATCCACGCAAGCGGAGCCGCGGGTCCCGCTAGTATATATATATATATATATATATATATATATATATATATATATATATATATATATATATATATATATATATATTAGACGAGCCTGCGGTTTCGCTCGCGTGGATTTGATTCATTATTATCGTCACTACTTATTCCTTATGTCGCCTAACTTAGTAAAAATAGATTCTATAACCTGACTAGAGAACGTATGTATTTTTTAAAAAAAAACACGTAAATCGGATAAGTGGTTCTCGAATGATAAGCACACTAATGGACAGATAGACAGACAGAGAGACGTTGTTTTTTATATATATATTATATAAATTTATTATTATATTATTATATAACCTGGCCAGAGAACATATGTATGAATTAAAAAAAAAACACGTAAATCAGATTAATAGATAGACAGACAGAGAGAGACACAGAGAGACGTTGCATTTTATAGATATTGTATTCTTTGTTACATGATATTGTTCCATATTTAACGGTTTAGGCAGTGTATTACAAGAGAGTGCGTTAGCGGTAAAGATTTTTCAGACTTGATTGACTATTATCGTCACTGCTTACATACGTGTTTTTTTTAAAAAATAGCAGGTAAATCGGATAAGCGGTTCTCGAGTGATAAGCGCACTAACGGACAGACGGACAGACAGAGAGACGTTGCATTATATATATATTATAGATGTAGATATTCTTTGCTATATGATATTGTTCCATATTTAATGGTTAAGGCAGTGTATTGCAAGAAAATGCACTGCTTATTCCTTATGTTACCTAATGTAATAAAATATAGCCTATAACCTGGCCAGAGAACATATGTATGTTTAAAAAAAGCACTTAAATCGGATAAGGCGTTCTCCAGTGATAAGCGCACTAACGGACAGACGGACAGACAGAGCGACGTTGCATTATATATATATATATATATATATATATATATATATATATATATATATATATATATATATATATATATATATATACAGGGTGCCCCATATGTATGGAATAATGATGCCACAGCATTTATTAATCAGTGTATCACAAAAATGTTTATATAAAAGTTATAGGGTATTATACGGAGCACATGCTATCAGTTCGAAGAAATTACGCCATCTTAAATTTTTTTAAGTGGAAAGCTCTGTTTGTTATTTTATTTTTGAGTCCTATTAAAAATTCTAGATATTATTTGTCTAACATACCATATATCTAAATTGAACTGTTTTGGAATTATTGATATTTGAAATTAAGGAGATCAAATTTAAAAAAAAAAAGAAATTAAGCTAGCTTGTGCCAAACATTTTCTTTTTGGACAAAAGGTGTAGGGTTTATTTATCTAAAACTTTCATAGAAAAGCTTACACTGAATCGCCCTATTTATCTATGGTTATTTAAGAAAGATTCGCATGTCTTAATATAACTATGCTAGTATTGTAATTTTTATAACGAAGAAGCAGCTTTCACTTTTTTTTTAATTATTAGATAATTCATTTTTATTAATACATAATATATTATACTCAACATAAAATAATTTGATTTTGTTAAAATAGCAATTTTATTTATTTATTTATTTACCACATTATACAGTATTCCAATTACAGAATGGGAAAATAACATAATGAAATGTACTAAACCTAATTAAAATAAAATAGCTTATTAACAAAATATTTTAAAACTACATTTTTTTTTTATTTTTGTCACGCTGCAGGTGAAAATATCAAGCTGGTTCTGCTCTTGATTATATTTCTCGCAAATTTGAAAAAGGGGGAGAAAAATGTAGGACATTTGTTCTTGGGATTGGTAAATTAAAAGTTTGCAGACTATGTGCCGCGGGTCTAGGTACATGAAAAGGCAGACACTGCAAGATTTTGTTTGCATCAATTTTGTTTGATATTATCTTATGTAAAAATAAAGGGTGGGCCATCTATCGGTTTAAATTTGAACCACCGGTTATTTCGAATCTGGCAATACTTATGTCATTCTATTCTGTCACAAAATTCAGTATATTACCTCCACTGAACGAAATGAATCGATTTCTTGAGCAACGTTGGGATTTATTGGAAATTTATTTCCAAAACAAAGACAGTGCCCGGTATACGCAAGTTTATTGCTAAAGTTCGTGAAACTGGTTTCATTGTTGATGCGCCAAGACGTGAGCGTGCTCGTACAGTGCGTACACCCGAAAATATCGAAGCTATGGCTGAGAGTGTGCATGAGAATCCATCAACATCAACTCGTCATCGTTCTCAAGAATTGAACATTTCACGCACCAGTTTACGTCGAATTTTGCGAAAAGATCTCGGTATGACGACTTACAAAGTTCGTTTTCGCTTCGCTAGATGGGCCAACGAGAAACTGCACGATGATGTCGATTTTGCCAAAAAAATCATCTTTTCGGATGAAGCTTATTTTCATCTTGGTGGGTACGTTAATAAGCAAAATAGCCGTATTTGGGGCTCAGAAAACCCACACGTGGTCTTACAGAAGCCAATGCACCCATTTACGAGTGACTGGTGCGGCTTGTGGAGCGGAGGCATCATTGGCCCATATTTCTTTGAAAATGAGGACGGCGCAACCATTACGGTCAATGGAGACACCTATCGCACCATGATAACCGATTTTTTTGTGCCCACTCTTCATGGTATTGATGTGAACGATGTTTGGTTTCAACAGGATGGTGCAACTTGCCACACATCTCATGCCACAATCGATTTATTGCGTCAAACGTTTGATGGCCGTTTAATTAGCCGAAATGGTGATGTCAATTGGCCGCCAAGAAGCTGCGATTTGACACCGTTGGACTATTTTCGGGGGGGCGCCGTTAAAGACAAGTGTTATGCCGACAAACCAGAGACAATTGAGCATTTGAAAGCCAACATTCGTGATGCCATTGCCGAGATACGACCCCATACACTCGAAAAAGTGCTCGAAAATTGGTCCGATCGAATGGGGGTACTGTGAGGCCAGCCGCGGCAGCCATATGAATGAAATAATATTCCATCTCTAACCGGAACAATTGTACTTCACAACAAAAAAATAAATTTGGCAAAATTTCAAACCGTTTTTGTTTTATTGCATTTTTAAATTTAAACTTTTCAATGGCCCACTCTATATAATTTGGGCTTAGTTTCGGCGTGCCTCTAAACTTTCCATCAAAAATCTATCCAAGAGACTTTCATAGGGATAACCTATTTCGGGATATACTCCATCGAGTTTAAAACTGGCGTACTTTAAAAAACGCTTTTGAATTTTTTCAATATTTTGAATGTGCGCCTGATAAAAGGGGCACCAAACAACAACTGAGTATTCAGCCGTGATTTCACGAAACTATTAAAAAGTAATTTTAGAGTGTCATATTCAACAAAGTCGGCACTATTACGTATGATGGAACCCAATAGTTTTTAAAACTCTCCGCCATAAATATTTGCAATATGGCCACGAAAAGACAAGGCAGTATCCAGCAAAACACCCAAATCAGACACCGACTGACATCGCTCTAGGACCTGACCGTTCATACTACTGTAGTTGAATTGTATGGGACTCAATTTTTTTTTGTAAATGTGATTACATTGCACTTGGATACATTCAAAAATAGTTTGTTGTTACTACACCAATTGTTTATAAGATTAAAGCCATCCTGTAGTCTTATGCAGTCGTTCAGGTCTCGGATTCTGCAATATAGCTTTACGTCATCAACATAAAGTAGGTATTCAACACCCGCTCTCTGATTAAAATCGTTTATAAATTTATTGATAATATTTTCATAAATAAAATCATATTTCTCCATAAATCAAAAGTTATTTTCTTGCAAATCAATTAATTTAATAATGATAATATGGGAAGTGTCGTCCCAGTGTTTTTACGCTGGGTACTACTCGATCTACGTTTTAATCCTCTTATATCCTACGTATGTAGCACCACAAGTACTAAAAACCTGGTAAAAGGGAAAAAGCAAACATTAGAGAAAAAATAAAAAAAAATACTTTTGGGCGTTACTAAAATAAATGATTTAAACAATATCCTGACTTAATAAACAATACATAAATCCAGCGTTTCTCAACCTGTGGGCGCGCCCTACTAGAGGGGCGTGATTACACTATTGGAGGGGCGCGAGCGTATCGAAAATAAATTATTATTAAAAATATTAATTAAAAATATTTAATATAATTTATTGAAAGGAAAGTAAAACAAAATACATTCTGACATAATAACAAATAAAATACACATTTACACTGATATAATAATACACCTATAAATAGGATTGTATTAGTACTGCACAATGTATTTACCTAATAATTAGCATATCAATACAAAATTAAAAACAAGTTTAATAATTATTAGTGACTCGCTTGGGCCTGTTTTGCAGAGCAAAGATTTTCGAAGGATGGTTTAATATTAGAAATAGACACTCTGAGTTATTTTTCTATATTTAGTTGAGATCTATATTTTGTTTTCAAAGCAGCCACCGCAGAAAATCCGGTTTTGCAAAGGTAGGATGTTGAAAATGGTAATAGAATACGAAATGCTCTTGTTTTCAGTGTAGAAAACTCATCAATCACCCCTGCCCAAAATTTAAAGAGTGATTTATTATTAAATTGTGTTTTAATCTTGTCACTTGCCGTGAAGTCTATGAAGATTTCTTCTTCGGAAGTTGAGAGCCTTTCGGGACTATTTTGAAATGGATCCCTAACCCACTCGTAACTTGCTACCAAGTTGTCGTCAGTAAGAAAATACTTTTTAAAATTCTTTGTCAACATGGCTTGATGATTTTCAGTGGTTACTAAAACAACTTTCACATGTTGTTCTTCAGCCTTGTATGTTTTAACACATTCACCCACATTTGCAAACATTTCTAGGTGTTTTTTTTGCTTTACATTTCTGCTCCACAATTCCAATTTTCTACAAAAAGCATTAATTTTATCACTTGTATCGAATATATGTGTATTTGTTCCTTGGAGTTGAAGATTTAAGGTATTTAGTTTCTGGAATATATCGACCAAGTAGTTCAATTTCATTACAAATAAACTATCTCGACATTTCTCGGCTTCCGATCGGTTTTCCTCTTCTAGAAAAATGGCGATTTCATTTCTTAATTCATAAACACGTTGCAAACATTTCCAATGTGATAACCATCTTTCCTCGCAATAAAATAGTAACGCTGAATGTTCAGCACCCATGTCTTTACAAAGTGCAGAAAAAATTCTAGATTTTAGGGGTCTCATTTTAATATAATTTACTACGGTTACAGCTGTAGTGAGCGCAATATTCAGAGCAGGACTCATTTCTTTGGAAGCCAGAGCTTCTCTGTGGATGATACAATGTGTCCACACACACATTGGAGATTTTTGTTTCACAAGTGCTTGTCCACTTTGAAAGCTTCCAGACATTGAATGAGCACCATCGGCACATATTCCGACGCAATTTTTCCACTCCATATTTGCCTCGTTTATAAAATTATTTAAGATAGCAAATAATGCGACGGATGTTGCTTTGAGTTCTATTAGTTTGTAGAAAAATAGTTCTTCTAATGCTGACATACCATCACAAAATCGAACATAGGCAATGAAATGAGCATCTTTATTACTATCTGTTGCCTCATCAAGCTGAATTGAAAACAATTTGTCACGCAACTTCCCGAAAAGCTGATGCTGTACATCTTCAGCTATATCACCAATTCGACGGGCAACAGTATCATCAAGTTTTTTCTGCCTGGTCTCTTTTTTGGAGAGTCTATCCCACCCTCCTTTTCTTCTCTTAAAATTCTGTGAACTGTGGCTTTACCAATTCCGGTCATTAAGGAACATTTTGTCACACATTAGGCCACACCTAAATCACAATTTTGATCGTTTTTAACGTAGTCAAATACTTTTTTAACTATACGCTTTTCATTACGGGTTAGCTGCCCGAACTTTTGGCGTTTCGATGGAGAAGACCTTTTGTTAACACACTAACTGGCTTGACACTTGGGCATGCTGCTTTAAATATGTATTTATAGTTGGGGCAACAGGAAGGTATGTAAATAAAATGATTTGATCGGCAGTAAAACTTCGTTACAAAAGAGCATTGTTACCTAACAAATACCTGGGAATAGATAGCATGCCTCTGTTATGGGACCGCCGATCAGTCCACTGGCATTTTTATTACTATCAGTTTCAAATAAATAGAGTATAATAGCAGTATTAATACCCTATAGCCTATGGCGATCCCAATGTGGATATTTATTTTCGCGACCTTGCGATTTGTTCTTAAAATAAAGGTTTTTGCAGTCTATATCAGATGACGCTGATCTTTGTTGGCAACTAATATCTTGAGAGGTGTACTTCTTAAATTCTTACTGCTGTCGAGTATTGCGAGTACCTTTTTACCTGGGCTATTTCTGAAATGGAGCGAAACTGGAGAATTTCTAATTGGGTGCTTAATGGATAGTACGCCCGAGTTATCCATTATGTTTGGACTTTCTTATTTTAAATGTAAATGCACAACTTCCTATACTTATATTTTTAGACCCATAAATTACTATACAGTAAAATCTCGATTATCCGAAATAATATTGACCAAAGTGATTTCAGATAATCGAAATTTCGGTTAGTCAGAATTTTTTTATAAAATAGAAGTTTAGAATGAATACAACATTGCAGATTGACTTAAAAGCATTTGTACGATATGCTATTACGTACATAGCTATTTATTAAAATAAAGAATAGAAGAATTCGTTTACTTATTTTATGTATATGTACGGAAAATCGAAAATAAAGCAGTTTCATTCTTAATTTTAATGTCTTAAAAATGAGGTAATTTTTAACGGCACTCGTTTTGCGTTAGTTCTGTTTTTGGCTGCAATGTCTCGTTTGATAAGCAAAACGTCCGCGGCGGTTGCATTTTCTTGTTGTTCTACATAAGTTAACGCTTTTTCTAGGGCCTCTAGTCCTTCTGAATGTGACATTTTTACTGGAATATTGTCAGTGGCTTCTACCTCGTTATCATCATCGTCATTACTGTCTATTTTATTAGAATTTTTGCATACACTTTTAATTAATTCTTGGTGAGTCATTTTATCTTCCACACTATCACTGTTTAACCATTCACAAACATCGGTTTCCGTAATACTTTCACATCCTGATATTCTTGGAATAATTTGATGTAAACTTTCATTATCTTCTGTTTCTGCCTCTGAGTAATGTCTCTCCTCTTGTGGAATCAATTTCGATCAAGATTTTTCCACAGTACTACACTTTACTTGATTCCAGGCTGAAGCTATCCAATATATAACAGTTTTCAAATTTATCTTTTTTAGACAATCAGTAAGATTGCCACCTTCATCTACTTCTTCTAAAATATGCTCCAATAACAAACGCCTGTAATTGCGTTTTAAATTTTCCAGTACACCCTGATCCATAGGCTGAATGAGAGAAGTTACAGCAGGCGTCAAAAACATTGCTTTTATTTCCCCACTTTCAAGTTGCTCCGCACTTGGGTGAGTGGGGGCGTTATCTAGTAACAGAATACATTTTCTAGAATATCCACGTTTTTTTAAAAAAAGTTCCACTTTGGGAACAAAATCTCCAAAAAATAGAGTCGCGTTTATCCAGGCATTGTTTTGATTTTTATACAAAACAGGAAAAGCATTGCGACGAATATTCTTAAAGATTCGTGGGTTTGCTGACTTACCAATACATAATAATGGGAGTTTGTGTCCCCTAGAAGTATTACTGCATGCAAGAACAGTAATATGTTTGTAACCAGGTGCTCCAGCCTCCGTTGAAGCTAAGGTATTTGACGGCAATATTTTGTAGTTCAAGCCTGTTTCATCACAATTATAGATTTGGTCTGGTTGTAAACCATGTTCTTTCATAAGCTGATCAAAATTCTCTGCAAATTTTTTTTGCAGCAGATACATCAGCTGACAATCTTTCTCCACAAACTTTCAGTTGAGGTACAACATGTCTTTTTTTTCCACCTGTCTAGCCATCTATCGCTTGCAGAAAAGTTTGCAGGCGCTTTAATAACCGGCAACTCTTCGCTTAAACTCACTGCCTTATGTTTTAAAATTGTTCCTGAAATTGGTATTCCACGTTCTCGATTCTGTGTAAACCATAAAAATAAAGAATTTTTTGGGTATTCACCGCTTTTCATACTTTTTCGTGCCTGTGTGGGCGATGACAAAACACTACAGCATTTTTCAAGTTTTTCGCGATTTTTTCTCCACTCTAAAACAGTACTCACGGCTACACCTAAATCCTTCGCTATATTTTTAAGAAGTTCACCATCATCTGAACGTTGAATTCAAGTTTCTCTTTTAAGGTAATAACAACACGTTTACGCTTATTATTATGACGCTCCATTTTGCAAAATATCTATTAAAACGAAACTATTACCTTTGCGATAATAATAGACGTAATGAGTAACTTATAACACTCGTCGACTAACCAAAACATAGACAGCGGTGAAATTGTAGACGTCGGGGAGTCCCCGACGCGTTAAGGAAACCACTCATCATCTGTCTCGAATAATGAGGATTTTTTCGTTTAATGGGAATACAATACAGTTTCTTTCGGATAAGCCGGATTTCAGATAATCGCGATTCGGATAATCGGGATTGCACTGTATATATTTTTTATCTGTATATTTTTTCACGGACTTAAAATTCGTTTTTATTAATAATTTATTTATATAATCTATTAAATAATTTATTTTCAATATTATTACATAACATTTTATGTCTAGTAAAAAAAATTTTTTTTTTTTTAATTTTTTTAACTTAATATGCAATATTAGGTTTGCAACTCTCATATCTGCCCGTAAATCACATGCAAGTTTCCGGGAAATTAATATTTTTTCATTATAATAATTTAAGTAATTAGTATTTCATATATTATGTCAATTTACTACCACTTATATGTAATAAAAATGTCTATAAATTATGGAACCTTAATAACTATAATATTTAATTTTTGTATGAGACCAGAAAAAAATAATTTAATTGAAAAAAAATTAGGTATTATATATAATAGTAGTTAGTTTTAAATTAGTAAATTAATATTAATAAACATATTTTTATATATATACAGGGTGTTATGAAATTTACTGCATATATTGAAATGGGTTACTCGTGGGGCCACGTAAATTCAATACTTTTTTTTTTCAAATTCGAAAATTTTCCAAAAATTTTTTTTTAAAAAAAGCAAAACTCCTTTTCATCAAAGATTTACAAAATCAACCCGCCCATGAAAGGCTGACATACGCATTGGTAAGGCGCCTGAACAACTATATCTTTCCCCCTTATCAGCTGGTTTCAAGTAGTAGTAGGGCAAAACGACCCATACCTTAAAAAAATTGTAGTCAAAAATAATAATAATTAAATAGTAGTATACATTATTGAAACTGGAATCTGGCTGGTTTAAATGTACAGAGCTCAATAGAGATTATGATAGGAAATTATTGTTTTTTTTTAAGTATGTTATTAACCCTGTTTTTTGGAAAACTTTCAAATCCACCCTCATACTTCCAAATTAATGTAGAAAAAATATTTAGAAAAGGCGGCTTCTTGTCACTTCAAGTCAGAATTTCTTGTAGATCTTTAGTAACCTATACAATTTTCTATTGTCTGATGACATTTGCATAAACAGCTCGTGTTGAAGTATTCATGGTGAATGTAGACACAAGCGTACTATTATAAGCACAGCTACAGAGTCGACTTATGGTATATTTCTGCAGATAGAGAGTAGGCGAAACTATAGCGCCTTGTGGTGTAGTGGCGAGGATCGTTAAGATGTTGAAGAGAAATCCATCCAGTCCTACTCACGAGAAACGATCTCTCACAAAAACTCGAAAGTCCTAAATAAAGTCTTTCAGAAACCAGTTAGCCAAACAGAATCGAATACCTTAGCTACGTCGAGACTAACCTTTCAAAACTCTGCATAATGTTTAATTGAAAATCAACTTCTTGAACTGTATCACATGTAAGAAATTACATTCTTTAATTGATCTATTAATATTGTTACATATGTACAGGGTGAGTCAAAGATAGAGTAAAGTTTATTAGTTTAGTAGTAGTTTTTCTAATATTTCAATTTTTTTGTAAAAAATTGCCAGTAGCGCCATTGTTTCTGAAGGTGGAATACTCATAATTGGTACGATCGTTTTATAGAGCTGAAAAAAAAGATATATGTAAAGAAATTTGAGTTAAATGCAAGGTGTTCAAAATAAATTTATACATTTCGACTATTTTAAATTGAAAAAAATCTCAAATTTTTTAAGTGGCACACCCTGTATATTATTATTTTTTCTGATAGATTTTAAAAAACCCTTCAACTTTTATTAAGTATGTCATATACCTATTTCTAATAGTTTTCGATTTGTTTTGAATTTTTCACTTTTTACCCTTGCCAAGACAAAACAAAAATGTAGGCATTGTCAAATTTTGACATGTCTATTAAGCAAGTAAAAACAGTTTAATTTGTTGTAGTAAGTTACGTATAAAGGTAATAGTTATGAATTTTCCTAAAATTGATTAACCGATATGGTTTATGTACTGGGCGAGGCGGGAAAAAATTGTCTTTTGGCAGTAAGGCTTTGCGGAGCAAAGTACCCTAATATACGTATACCATCTAGAAAATCTTTTCAGTGCTTAATGGAACGGTTTTGATGGTAGTGGTAGCGTTGAGTATACGAAACGGAAAGTAGGAAACCAGAATGCTATCAATGAAGATTTTACTTCATGTTGAAGATAATCCCCAGGTCAGCAGTCGTCAACTAGCTGACTTATCTGACAATCTACGGCTAATCACACCACGAGAAAATACAAGTATTATCCCTTTCATATGGAACTACACCAAGAACTTCAAGACCGTGATTTTGAACGACGAGAAAATTTTTGTACCACCATGAATGAAGCAATAGAGGCCGATTCAAATTTTTTATCCAAAATAATGTTTTCTGATGAAGCTACTTTTCGCAGTAATGGAGCAATTAACAGCCATAACATGCATTATTATTCAACAATTAATCCCTTTTGGGTCCGGGAAGTTCAAAACCAAAACCATTGGTCGCTTATTGGTTCATATTTTTTCCGTGAATTGCTTAACGGGCATATAAACTTAATAAAAGTTGGAGGGATTTGTAAAATCTATCAGAAAAAATAATAATATACAGGGTGTGCTGTCTAAAAAATTTGAGATTTATGAATTTAAAATAGTCGAAATATATAAATTTATTTTGAACACCCTGTAGCATCTAACTCAAATTTCTTTACATATATCTTTTTTTTTTATCTCTATAGAACGCTCGTACCAATTATGAGTATTCCACCTTCAGAAACAATGGCGCTACTGGTAATTTTTTATAAAACTGAAAACTAGTATTTTTTTAAAAAAAATTGAAATATTAGAAAAATTACTAGGTTTAGGTATATAATATTATTAATAATAAAATTTTACGCACAATTTAAAAATAATTTAGAAAATAAAATATTCCATTTAAAAAAAATATATGTTATATTGGTCACACTTTTTTGAAGTACCCTGTATACTCAAAAATAATTTTAAACTATGCACCTTAACATTCCCTAAAACTATTGTATTTAATATTCTTTCATCATTCCCGAAACAAATGAGACAATGAACTTTATTTTATCGTTGACTCACCCTGTACATAAAGCTTTCCTCGTGAATATTTTGCTCTGGTTACGATTACGATCGAGAATCAGACAAAAAAAGTTAAGAATAAGTTATCCATCACAAAAGGTAGTACATTAAGTCAATTAGCTTAAATATGCAAGTGCTAATGTGTCTGCTGCACTCAACATTAGTTATGAATTAAAGAACTATGTCGATTGCTGTTGTTGCAAGTCTATCTCAAATATGCAGGGGAGAGTGGGCGACAATGGGTTATCATGTACTTTTTTGAAAAACAAGTCTACCGCCTCTGCATGTGTTTAACTTTCTATTTATATTAACAATAACTGCTGGGCAGATTTTTATATTTTAAGGATATTTAGGACTAAATTTAGTTGTACATATACAGGGTGTTGCGAAAATTGCTTAATATATTAAAACTGGTACATCTCCGTAGCAAAAGCAGTTGAAGAAAAATATTGATAGATATTTTATTATTGTAATCAGTGGACGGACCATTTAATTATTTACATGCTTCAGAATAATTATTACACGATTTGTTTCTTCTTTACAACTACAAATCAGATATCACTATTTTTGTTGAATTAGGCAAACTGTCACAAAAACTGTCGGTTATTTTTGGCAACATCAATAAAACACTTAGGGTACTTTTTCCAATTTGCAATATTTTAGGAAAAAACATTTGTTTGCAGCACGTACCAAGACATAAAGAAAAGGTATGGTACCATTTCACCGATGATTGTATCATATCTCTTCAACTTGCTTAAAAAACTCCTTTTTTCTCTCTTATTCAGGCATTCTAATGTTTATCTTATTTATTTTAGTTATTTAAAAACTTTAAATTGTATTCAAATTTACTAAAAGTAAGTGTTTCTTCATGAATGGAGTCGAGAAGTCACTCATTTCAATATATATATATATATATATATATATATATATATATATATATATATATATATATATATATATATATATATATATATATATATATGCGCCTATCAGTACCTATTCGTTCGAGATGTTGGTAAGCCTGATTTGTTGGCTACCACCAGTTTGAATAATCGGATCGATGTTATCCTGGACGTCTCTATTCGTCATTTAATTTCCAGAAAATGATGCTAGTCCTCGTTGACGGTGTAAGTTAATTCATTTGTTTTTTCAGTAGGAGTTTCTGCTTAAAATTTGTCTTCTGTACTCTGGCAAGACACTTCTACAGTTTTTCGTGGCTGCTTCGCAAGGAAATTGCTGACAAATTGTCCTTTTGTAAAGATTCCCTGTTTGACATTATCAAGTGCTTTCTAATGGAATAAATTTTACGAAGAAGTAATGAGAGAACGGAGATATTTTCTCATAATTCTCTTGTGGTTGTGTTTTTATATGGTTTCTGTACTTCTTAGCGTGAATTATAAAGGCCTACGAACGGTGGTTGCGAACTTCAGCCTATTTACTGACTATGCCAATATATGTGACGTCAGGGAAATTAAGATTGGTTCTCAACTAAGGTGAGGGAAACGGCGAGATAAATGTGCGACCAACAAGCCAAGGTACGCTGCCTGGTGCTGTGGCAGATATACGCAGCGGTATATACCCTGAAATCGTGAGTTATAATCCCACCGGATGGCATTTTTTTTTTTAAATTTCTTCAAGTATTTTCCGGATTATTCCTAGTTTCGATACCCTTAACAGACATCATTTTCTTTCTTTGAAACTTCGATGTCTTCTCGAATGATTGATGTTTTGTAATATTGTATGGTAGTTATTTGTTTCCGACTGTTAAAATCGGTTATGGGGCCTGTCGCTGACAGGTATCAAAAGAAAGCTGATGTAGTTTGTTTGTTATGAACCTAAGGGTATTTTTCGAGTTTTTGCTCCAGTTCGCAATTTCAAATGAGTAGCTGAGTGCGGAACACTAAGTCTTTTTATGAACTCGTCTGTCAGTTGAGCTTAGATTGTTTGGGAGCCAGTTCGTATAGTATTTTATACCCAAGTAGATTTGTTTAGCATCAATACTCAGACCATACTGCTTATCAAATGCATCCGGTTGAGCTTCTCGTCGAATTATTTTTATTATATTAATTAATATTAAAATACTAGTCAGTTTTACCTTAACAAAAAGGATCCATTCATACCCACTCTCCCCTATTAAGTGAAGATTACAAAAACAGTGATTAACTTGTACGAAAATGAAAGTTAATGACAAAATTAAAGTACGTAAACATCGATCGCCGAAGGCCACAAGAGTATGCACAAGCATTGTTCGATAAATGGGACGTGCCAGTTGGCTAATAAGTACCATCAGAGATTGAAATGGTACCTGAGAACAAATAGTGGTATTTCGTGAAGAACGTAGTGAATAAGATTTACGAGTTTATAACGTAACAGAGAAGGTAATTTTTTGATATTTGACATCTGTCATTACTATTAATTCAGGTTAGTTCAGGATAATCTCAATTAACTATTAAAACAGCATGTTCTGTTTTTACTTTTCTTTGAGTTTATTGCACTTCCTTATCTTAGAGGTTCTCTGATTGCGCGAAATAAGATTTCCACGTTCCGTCGTTATGTCGGTTTGTTTGGCTGTCTGGTGACACGCTAGCTCGCGGACAAAATAAGAACCTTTATCTATTTTTAGTACAAATTTTTTTATAAGCCCCAGTTTTATGTGCAGGGGGGGTAAATACACCTTTTCGGGATCCACTAATGGGGTATTTGATACATTTTTATGCTCAGGAATAAGAGATTCACGTTTAGGCCATTGTTTCCTTATGTAGTGAGACTCCTTATCCCTGCTATCCCATTCACGCAAGAAACAGCAGAATTTCGTGTATCTAAGTTGCAAACCTAACAATAAAGCTATAACCTTCAAATCACCACAGATATTCCAGTAATATTTAGTATACTGATTTTTTTCTAACAGCAATTTCATATTTTTAAATGTCTCCTTCATATCACTGGCATGCGCGAGTACTGATGGTAATTCATTCCTATTATGGAGTAGAACAGCCTTCAAACTGACTTTCGATGAGTCTATGAACAATTGCCACTCATCTGGCTGATGTTGATGTCCAAGAGCCTCCATTACTGCACAAACATCATTACAAAAAACTACATGGTACGGTGACTTTGTGCTCAATAAATGGATTGAACTATCATCTGCCACTATTCTTGGTTCTGTACCATGCTCTAATGCTTCATGCAATGACTTCCCGGTTAACTGTTTCACCTGATCCATCCAACGTGAAGGTAATCTACACAACTTGAAGGTGATCTACCCCTGCTGCGCTTGCCTTCAACCGTTCCTTGTACGACCAGTGATTTCAGTCTTCTGCTGAGGTGGCCAAAATACCTCCAATATGTCTAGTTTATAAGCGAATTCAGGCTTTTAGTAATTTTTAGTTCTTGTAAAATAGACTGGTTAATTCGATGTTCCACCCACGATATCTTGAGAGAAGTAGTCAATGAAATCACTATGACGTCTACGATAAACGCATATCCTTCTATATTTTTGGAGTAAATTCCAACCTTTGAGCTTGGAAGTTAAAAGCTCAGCTGACTGTTTAGACAAATTTAAATCCCGTATAAGATCATTAAGATCTTCTTGAGATAAAAAGTAAGGTTCTGATGAACTACTTGCTTAAAATGTAGGGTCACTTCTCTCGCTTTTTCCGTCTTCAGTATGAACTGGATCGGAGTCGGAATTATCACTTAAGGTCATGAAATCTGAAAACTTTGGTACAGGATACTCATCACTATGTGGCACAGGTCTAATTACAGGTGCCAGATTGGGGTACTTAACTGTATATTTTGTTTTGGATGTAATTCCTTTAATGTTAGTTAAGCAGAAATAACAATCAGTTAAATGGTCCTTCTGTTCCCTCCAAATCATAGGGACTGAAAACGGCATATCATGAGTACCATTTTTTCAACCAGTGAGAAACCTAACACATGATACACAGCATAAATTTGGGGTCCGGTCTTTATCAAAATCACCAGCTTTACACCCAAAATAAAGCGCATAATATTTTTTTCATAAGCGATGTAAAATTTCGCCTCTGAGACTTGAAAGTCAGTTCACCACACACGTAGCAGAAATTGTTTGGTTGATTTACACACTTTTTTAGCATTTTGAAACGTTTATAAATAAAAGCTTGCTAAAAAAAAGTGCAATATTTGTACAAGATAGGACAGGTTTGAGCATCATTAAGCCCGGACATAGTTAAAACATGTTTCAACATGAATAAGTCTGCCTGGTGCCAAATTATTCTGAATACAAATTCCCGTTCTATATTTACAAGAATTATAACAATGAAGTCCTAATATAGAGAAGGATATTACACAAAAATGACTGTCACAAGAAAACTATGCCTGATAGAAGAAATCTGATAACATATTTGAATTCAGCATAAAAAACTGAACTAGGGTCTTCATTCAGTTTTTTTATGAAAAAAATCATGTTGACCAGTGTAATATTTTACGCCCAGGCGCACCACCACTAGCCAGAACGGCCCCTTTTTTGTTGTTTGGGGCTAAATAATATGAAATACTATGTAGCCCCAAACAACAAAAAAGGGTCGTTTTCCTACTGTATTCAAACATAAGCGATTGCGAATATTAGACCGATGCCAGATGGTATTCCAATAAAGTTGTTGAACTAGTGTATTACAGGTAAAATGTAGGTAAAACTCTGAGGCCTTTACTACTGTTTGATGCTAATTTGCATAATTATAGATAATTTATTGCTATCACTTTCAATTAGAGTATAGGATATATATTATTTATTAAATCATTTTAATAATATCTGATATACAGAAAATCAAACACAAAAACTTTTATTCAAAAGGATTTTTTTTTGCAGCAATAACTTTTCACTATGGACATGCCATCAGATATAGCAAAATGGTACGCAGGTCAAAGTATATTTGTCACAGGAGCCACGGGCTTCATGGGCAAAATTCTGGTGGAAAAATTACTTAGATGTTGTCCGGACGTTTCGAGCATTTATATCGTCATCAGATATAAAAAAGGCAGGAGTTCCTTGGAGAGGCTTGAAGACTTTTTAAATAGCCCTGTAAGTATAACTGCTTTTTTTCTTCTCTATTTATATAATCTTAATTTTATTGAAATATTTATACATATACAGTAGAACCCCGATTAAACGAGTTGCGATTATCCAAGCTCCGGATTAACCGAGCCAATCTAAGAACCTGATTATCCGAGGTACGCGCGTCTATGCTGCGTATTAACCGAGCTTCTAAAATATATATGTACATATTTCCATATAAAATCGTCGGGCCTTCGGGGAATCCACCTGGCCCGTGTGAGGGGTTCCCCTATTTATGTTTTTTGACTCTTTCAGCATGTAAATTTTGCATGAATGCAGTGCGTTATAGCTATTACTACGGAGAAGTACGAGTATACCCATATAATTTATTTGGTTCGAGTTCTGGTAGTTAAGTGTAATTGATACGAATTGCTTTGTTTGAATTTTTGTTTGTCGTATTATAATGGAGCAAAACAAGCGTAAAAGAATCGTCGTTCCTACTGAAGAAAAATTAAAAGCCATCAGAAGCAGGAGAGACAATTAAAGTTGTTGCACGAGATTATGGAGTAGGTGAGGTAACAGTTAGAGATTGGAAAAGAAACCGCACAAAAATAGAAGAGTGGTGTATAAATCAAGCCTCCTCGTCCTCAGGAAGAAAATCAATGAGAACCGGCGACTATGAAAAGGTTAACGAAGCTTTATTCATGTGGTTTAAACTAACAGAGATCAAAAGGTGTGTATCTGTCAGGTTCAATTTTACAACAGAAAGCAATAATGCTTAGTAGGCAATTCCCAGAGATAGATCAGTTTACCGCCAGTTCTGGATAGCTTCACCGCTGGAAAAAACGGTACGGTGTACGACAACTGACTGTATATGGTGAAAAACTTTCTGCTGATATGTCATCAATTGAGAAGTTTAAGCAGAACTTTAAAAAGCAAAGCGAAGATTGTGGATACATATGTGATCAAATTTACAACTGTGACGAAACTGGTTTGAATTATAAAATGCTTCCATCAAAAACATTGACATCTGGACAGGAAAAATCAACTCCTGGGCACAAACGAAGTAAGGAAAGATTAACTACAGAGATCGAAGTGATCTTATAAGTGTTCCGTACGGAACACTAAAAAGACAATTTAACTTGACAACGTGGTGGAAATTTTTTTTTATAAAAAGTTGTGAATTTAAACGTGACTAAGAGCTAGGAAATATCAATACGTATTCTTTGTAATCAGTAATATAGTCATACTTTTCAGTACGTTACTGCTTTAAGCGTTTGGCCAAGATACAGATAAAATAAATTTCAAGATGACTGGTGACCAATGGCTAAGTACCAATACAAAATAATTTTATCACAGTAACCGGCTTGCATTCGGTCATTTTTTTTTGAATTGTATCTCCTTGTTGTCAAAAAAAACAAAAGGATATTTCTAATTATGATCACGGCATAAGAAATTTACCTCAGTTAAACTACTTATACAAAAGTTTTCATTAGTTTGATGTTTCTTTGGAATTTTTACCAAGTTTTGTTCTAAATTCAATTGCAGCTGTCTGTTGCTGTTGTTTATATAATGGTATGTTCCAATGCATCTGGCAAGCACAAAATCCCACTGATGGTGAGTCAGAAGAGCGCATGGATGGATGCGACCTTATTTACTAATTGGTTTGAAGAAGAGTTCGTGCCATCTGTGATTAAATTTTTGAACAGAAACCGTCGTCCTATTAAAGCAATTTTGTTAATGGATAATGCCCCCTCTCACCCTGGAGAAGGACTTCATGTGGGCGAAATTGTAAAATTTTTTCCTCCAAATGTAACCAGCATAATGCAACCAATGAACATCTGTTAGAATACACAGAAAAGGAGGATATTATCAATGGGATGAGAAAGGTTACCCTGAAAAATGTTATTTACTGAGTAAATCAAGCTTGGGATTCTGTGCGTACTACCACTATTCAAAAATCTTGGTCAAAAGTTATTGATTTTGAGGACTATAATGACAGTGAAGATGATACTCCATTAAATGAATTAGCTTTGAAATTGAGAAGCCATGGAGAAATGTCCTTTTCAAATTTTTGACAGTGAGATAGAAGAAAAAGAAAAAAGTTTATTTGAATTAATGCAAAAATTAAAAGGTTGCGAAAATGTGACAAGAGAAGATGTTGAATGGATTACAACAGATAATTTAGAAGAAGGAATGAGTATTGAAAAAATAACGAATGCCTTTCAGGAAACCGAAAAAATCAGATGACGATGACGAAGCGGCGGTGGATGAACAGTCTCCCACTAAGATCTCTCATCAAGAAGGTTTTGCTTCTTTGGAAAAAGCTTTGAGGTATATCGAACAACAACCAGAGGCAACCCCAGCGGATTTGCTTCTTCTTAATAGATGGAGAAACATTGCAGCGAAAAAAAAAGAAGATGCAATATGAAACAGAAGCGCATAGATACCTATTTCACTGTTTTATAATGTATGTACCTATTTATATGTTAAAAACGTTAATACATCGGTTTAAAGTATTGGTGTTTATTTTTGAATGAATAAAAAAACAAATCCGGATTATCCGAGTTTTCAGTTATCCGAGGAGGGTGCCCCCCCACGTTACCTCGGATAACCGGGGTTCTACTGTAATTAGATTCCGTAGGAAAGACTAAATAGTCAGTCAAGTAAGAAAGTGCCGTGCATTGTTCATTAAAAAATGCATTTATTTAAAAGTTTTTTACATCATTCGACAGTAAACGATCGCCATTAAAATGTTAATGATTCAATAGTTTCTCCAGTTCCCATCGGCCTCGATGATCATCTGGCATCTTCGCGGATACTTTTCGACGAAAGTTTCCGCGTATTCTTGGGGCAAAGATTTCTAAATTGTCCGAATTTGCCGTGCCCGGTGCTTCACTATGTACGCTTTTTTTACTACGAAGCTTGTGATTGATGTACGTCCACACATTCTCGATTGAATTCGCACCGGGCGATTGGGTTGGCCAATCTAGTGTGACGATACCGGATTCCCCTTTCCATTGGCTACACGTTATCCACCGATGTTTGGGGTGATTATTCTCTTGAAGAATCCACTTCTCATTTTTATCGACAAACCACCGTTTGGCAGCCTGTATTCTCTCTCTCTCATATCGTTGCTCGGATCTGCACGTCGTGACCTTTATTGCATTGTTACACAGAATTTACAACAACATCCCTTCAGGCTTCTCTATCTTCGACACTTCTCATCATCTTTTTTTTTTATGAGTCTAGCACACGTGCTACGGGAAAGTCCCTAAAGCGCTCCAGGAGCGGCATATGTGCGAAAAAAGCGATTCACGTTCTTGAATCGCTGTAAATTGTACTCCGTGGGAAACACGTCCCTGGGCAAACTATTCCAAAGAGATGATATTCTCCATATAAAAGATTGCTTGAAAAGCGTTGTACGCGGAGTAACAAGCTGAGCCTCATATAGATGTGAAGTATTAGCGCAACGTGTATTTTTTAACATACACCGCTCTGGGAGGAATTAAGTGGGCTACATCCTTCGAACACTGTCCATGAAAATACTTGTAGAACAGACTCAAGTCGCCAACCGTTCTTCGATGTTCCAGAGACTTGAAATTTTTGTTTTTTTTTATATACCAGATAAATTATTAAAGGTAATGCATTCGTGATAATTTTCGTTCAATCTACACCCCGTGGAGAATATCGCAGAATTTTTTCAAAATTTTTTGATTAGTACTTTTCGCGATAAGGGGAGGGGCAGCGATTTTTTAAAAATAATACAAAGAAAAGTCTGCACCTGGTAATTTTTTTTTCACTTCCAATTTCACCCCCCAAAACTAACCTCTTAAATCAAAATTTAACTTTCAAAACTACAGGACTCTGATGAGGCCATTAATTCCTATATTAGTGCCAAATTTCAATTTTCTATGTCAAACAGTTTCGGAGGAAATCGGAGCGACAAACGGACAGACAAAGAGACGGACAGACAGACACCGAAGCGATTTTATAATAATAACAAATAAATTAACCGAGGATTTAAGTTTCAAATTTTTAAAATTCCAAAGATAGAGGTACATTTTTCTTTCGTGGTTACCTGGCAAATATATGTTTTTTTTTTGTTTTTAGGTTTTCGATAAAATAAGAGATGATCCAAATGGTGAAAAAATCTTAGGGAAACTTCGGTGCCTAAGCGGCGACGTCACATATCCTTATTTAAATCTTTCTGAGAAAGATCGTCTTGAATTGGAAGAAAATATCACTACCGTATTTCATATGGCCGCCAACGTCAGATTTGATCAGCCTTTGAAAAGTGCCGTTTTATTTAATACTGGTAAGAATAGTGTAGCGAACTAGCACGTTATTGAACTTGATGGGCAGTATTTATGCCGCTTAACACGTAGGTTGAAAACTTTTTAGTCTAGCTACTTAAAACACATTTTTTTTTTTGCAAAATTAGACTTTATTCATCAACATAGTCTCCTTCAAGAGCGATACAATTAGTCCAACGCTTTTTTAACATTTCTATACCTTTCTTGTAGAAGGATTTGTTTTTTGCTTTCAAAATAGGACTCAGTTTCGGCGATAACTTCTTCATTGGAGCCAAATCTCTTTCCCGCAATCATTTTTTTGAGGTCTGAGAATAGATAATAGTCAGTGGGGACCAAATCTGGAGAATACCATGAATGAGGAAGGCAATTCGAACTTCAGTTCATGCAATTTTGCCGTCGTAACCATTGATTTGTGACACGGTGCATTGTCTTGATGAAAGAGCTCTTTTTTCTTGTTCATTTATAACTTTATATAATATTCGCTATTGATGGTTTTTCTCTTTTCAGCATTGTTGATGAAAATTATTCCATGCACATCCCAAAATACAGAGGCCAAAACCTTCCCAGCCGATTGTTGTGTCTTTGGTCGCTTCGGGCGGCTTTCACCGGATGCTGTCCACTAAGCTGACCAATTTGTTTCCGGTGTGTAATGGTGGATCCATGTTTCATCAATTGTCACATATCGCATGAAAAAATCATTTTTATTGCACTTAAACAGGTCCAAATAGCACTCAGAATCATCAACACGTTGTTGTTTTTGGTCTACTGTGAGCAGGCGCAGTACCCATTTCGGACAGAGCTTTCTCATTCCCAAATGTTCATGAAAAATATGACTAACACGTTCTTTTGATATCTTTAGGGTGTCAGCTTCTCACGCAATTTCATTTTATGGTCATCCAAAACAATTTTGTAGATTGTTTTGATGTTTTCCGGTGTAACCACCTCATTTGGGGCGTCCAGATCGTTCAGCATCATTTGTGTCTGTACGACCGCGTTTAAATTCAGCATATCAGTTGATTTTCCAGGAGCAGAGTCCCCGTAATATTTATCACGCCATAGCTTTGCTTGAACGGTATTTTGCTACATCAAAAAATAGTGTTTAATCAAACACACGAAATTCGATTTTTTCCATTGTTTTGATATCAAAAGTAGCGTCACTAAAACCACTGTAACTTGTAAAGTAATCGACGGAAAATTTTGACATATATCATTTGAAGGTTAGTACTTCTTAAAAATCATATGGATTTTTTGAAGAGGGCGACATCTATTTGTCAGGCCAAAAACTTTTCATCCTACATGTGCGCTGAGTACCTGCGTTTATTAACTAGCCACATATGCCTTACGGAACCTTTCGTCTAAGTTTACGTTTGTTTGTGCGTGCTTAAAATATCTCAGACCATTGCAAATCCCGCGGATTGTGATATACGCGCTGTAATTCGTTTCTTAAACGCAAAGATGTGAAAGCTGCCGAAATTCATTGGCAGTTTACTGAAATGAATGGTAAGCAAATGGCATTTAAATATTCCAGTTCAAACGTGCACGATGTAGTGCACATTACCTAAGAAAGTGAAGTTCAAGCAAACAATTTCAGTCCGAAAAAAGATGTGCACTTTGTTTCTGCACTTTGTTCCTGCACTTGGCGGTCAGTGCTAGGACACCGACGTTGACGCCAGGCGGCAGATTTCTGAGGATAGAATACAGAAGTTGGTCTTACGATAGGACAAGTATCTTAATACAGGAAATTATGAATTATTATGGGCGTTCATGTAAAAATAAAATTAGTAAAAAAATGGTCTTGGCTTGTTTTCTTTAATATCAAAACCTTATTTACTTTAAAAACGAGCCTTGTATTTTTCTGGGCTCAGTATATGCCCTACAGGGACCGTTATTATCTGGATTAGACGTCTGTTAATTAATTTCACCTTAATGATTTAAATACGCTTTAGTTACATAAATTGTTTTATATTCTAGGTGGAACACTTAATGTCCTGGATTTAGCTTGTAGATTTAAGAAACTCAAAATGTTTGTCCATACTTCTACCTCATATTGTCACTGTGATGAAAGAAAGTTAGAAGAAAGATTGTATCCAGCACCACATAATCCCAGGTACTACGATTTTATTATATTTATTATATATTTCACCGACAGAGTGCAGTATAAGCATCTATTTTGTCATTATTTTCCGTTAGTACCTAGATAAGGACTGAAAATTATGTTCTTGTATTTGCTGAACCTAGCCCAACTGATGAGCCATGATACGATGAAACGCTTCTTGGGATTATCCGGCAAATACAAAGTACACTTTGGGGAACTTCTGAAGTGCACATTTTTTGATTCGGCTTTAGTTGCTTATATATATAACACATGGGCTGAAAAGTCCCGGGCCTAACAAAGAAAACACGGTTTTTTTGGTTCAAAATTAGCTTTATTCATCAACGTAATCTCCATCAAGAGCAACGCAATCATTCCAGCGCCGCTCTAACATTTCAATACCACTTTTGTAGAACGATTTATCTTTTGCCTCAAAATAGGCCTCAGTTTCAGCGATAACCTCTTCATTCGTGCGAAATTTCTTACCGGCGAGCATTTTTTTCAGGTCTGCGAACAGCCAGTAGTCGCTGGGAGCCAAATCTGGCGAATACGGTGGATGTGGGAGCAATTCGAAGTTCAATTCATGTAGTTTTGCCATTGTTTTGATTGACTTGTGACACGGTGCGTTGTCTTGATGAAACAAAATTTTTTTCTTTGCCATATTCGGTCGTTTCTTTGCAATTTCGGCCTTCAAACGCTCCAATAACGCTATATAATATTCACTGTTGATGGTATTTCCTTTCTCAAGATAGTCGATGAATATTACACCACGCACATCCCAAAATACCGAGGCCATAACCTTTCCAGCCGATTGTTGTTCTTTCGGGCGCTTTGGACGAGGTTCACCAGTTGCTGTCCACTCAGATGACGATCGTTTTGATTCCGGAGTGAAGTGATGGGTCCATGTTTCATCCATTGTCACATATCGACGCAAAAATTCCGGTTTGTTACGTTTAAACATGGCCAAACACTGCTCAGAATCATCAGGTCTTGTTTTTGATCAACAGTGAGCAAACGCGGCACCCACTTTGAACAGAGCTTTCTCATAGTCAAATGCTCATGCAATATAAAGCCAACACGTTCTTTTGATATCTTTACGATGTCAGCTAACTCACGCAACTTCACTTTTCGATCATTCAAAACGATTTTATGGATTTTTTTGATGTTTTTCTGGTGTTACCGCCTCATTTGGACGTCCACTGCGTTCTGCATCATCGGTGTCTCTACGACCACGTTTGAAGTCAGCAAACCAACGTTTTATTGTTGTTTCTGATGGAGCGGAGTCCCAATAACACTTTTCAAGCCATTGCTTCGCTTGAACGGTATTTTTTCCCATCAAGAAGCAGTGTAAAATTAAAACACGAAATTGTTTTTGATCCATTGTTTTGAAAATAACAAAAGTAGCGTCACTCTTAGCACAATAACTCACAAATTAATGAATAGAATATCATGAAATTTTAACAGCTGTCTTTTGAAGGTTAGTATTAACTGAAAAAAAGGTGACTGCAATAAAACTAGCGCCATCTATGTGTTAGGCCTGGGACTTTTCAGCCCATGTGTTATAATATATATATAATTTATATATATATATATATATATATATATATATATATATATATATATATATATATATATATATATATATATATATATAGATAGTCAACCTGTGCCAGTTAGGCACAGGTTGAAGCATACTAAAAATATACAGTAATCTTGTATGTATAAAAATCTCCTACAAGTTCTAGGGTTCCAGAAACGTTGGTACTTAAACCAGGGAATTTCGCATTTAGTTCAGGTTGGCCAAGCGCCAGTTTCCATAAGATTAGTGTGAGGCCCTTTATGCATTTGATTTACGTTTAATAGTGTCTTAGTCTTAATTGCATTTTTTAAACTGCATCGGCTTCTTTTAGACACATCCTAGACCTTGTCAAATGGATGGACGGGGACCTCCTGAAAATGCTTACGCCAAAACTGCTAGCAAACTCCCCCAACAGTTACGCTTATACAAAATGTTTGACTGAACAATTAGTAGCAGAATATGGAAGTAGAATACCAATAGCCATTGCCAGGCCATCTATAGGTAAGCCTAGTAAAAATTAAACTCTTGTGTAATTGCGGTGGAAAGAATAAAAGAACAGAACTTAATATCCTTTTTTTTTTTTTTTTTTTTTTTTATGGGTCTAGCACACGTGCTACAGGGAAATCCCTAAAGCGCTACAGGAGCGACACGTGTGCGGAGAAAACGATTCACGTTGTTCTTGAATCGCTGTAGATTGTACTCGATGGGAAACACAGTCCTGGGTAAACCATTCCAAAGGTATGATGTTCTCCATATAAAAGACTGCTTGAAAAGCGTTGTACGAGGAGTAACAAGCTGAACCTCATACGGATGTGAAGCATTAGCGCGACGTGTACTTCTAATATGCACCGCTCTGGGAGGAATTAAACGGGCCACATCTTTCGAACACTTTCCATGAAAGTACTTGTAGAATAGGCTCAAGTCGCCAACCGTTCTTCGATATTCCAGCGAATCAAGGCCGTCGGTCAATTCCGGGTGTCCAATCAGACGAACAGCTCTTCTCTGGATAGAATCCAACAAATGCAGTGTATGTTTGGGAGCGGAGCTCCAAACATGGGAGCAGTATTCCATAGTTGGTCGAATTTGAGCTTTGTAAAGAATTAACAGTTGTTGTGGAGTGTGGAAAGCTTTCTGGTTCGAAACAATATTCCCAACTTTTGAGAAGCTCTTCTTGCTATACCTGCAACATGTTCATGCCAGGACATATTTGCTCCCAAATTAACGCCTAACAGATTGAGTGACGATGTTAGAGGGATGGAGTGCCCCGACATAACTATGTCGGGTTCTGCAACGTTAACTTTTTTAGAAAAAACTGCCGCCTGGGTTTTTGTAGCGTTAAATTCCACTTGGTTACTGTCATCCCAAGATAGAATTTCTTCCAGGTCTTTGTTAAGTTGAATGACTTCCTGCTGTCTGCGGATATTCGTCTGAGTAGTCGATATCCGAGCGTTCAAAGTGAATGAAGAGATAAGTGTACTGTCATCTGCAAAGCTGTAGATTCGATTCTCGGTCTTTTCCAGCAGATCGTTAATATAAATGAGGAAGAGAGTAGGAGACAGTATGGAACCTTGGGGCACACAGGCGTTGATAGTGAAGGTGTTAGAAAGAAATCCGTCAACTGCCACTCGTAAAGAACGCTCTCTGAGGAAACATGAGAGCCACAAACAGAACTTTTCAGACATACCATAAGAACGTAGCTTAGCCAACAGCCCATCGTGCCAAACACGGTCAAATGCCTTGGATATGTCAAGAGCAACCGCTCGAGATTCTCCAAAGTGTTCAATTGCGTTGTTCCAAACATGTGTTACATAAGTCAGAAGATCTCCTGTTGATCTATTTTTACGAAAGCCATATTGGTGATCACTAATAATGTTGAATCCTTCAAGATATTTTAGAAGATGCTGATTGATAGCCTTTTCCATGACTTTCGATATTATTGAGAGTAGTGCGATTGGTCGGTAGTTATTTGGCAAGGTCTTCTTGCCTTTTTTAGGTATCGGCTGAACTGTGGCACATTTCCAGCAGGAAGGAAATATTCCTTTTCTGTAGGATAGGTTGAAAAGTCTACAGAAAAACTGGTGTTAGTTCCCTCGCACAGTTCTTGAGCACTATGGCAGGTATTCCGTCAGCGCCTGAAGCCTTTTTGGTGTCTAGCTTCATCAAAATACGTTTTTATGATACGCTGTCTGAAGACAATATCGGGCATCCTTGACTGCACTATGGGAATAGTAGGTGGTGTTTTTCCTTGGAAATCGACAGTAGAATGTGAAGCAAAGAGTTCAGCCAACAAGTTCGCTTTCTCAACAGGTGTCGTTGCAATAGAATTATCTGGCCGTGTGAGTGATGGTATGATGGATTTGGTGAAATTTTGACTAACTGCCTTAGCGACTGACCAAAAGGACCTGGAATTGCCGGGACAAGCGAGAAGTTTGTTTCTAATCCGTTGATTGTGTACCTCCTTGGTTTCGTCGATAATTTCTTTGCATCTGTTCCTGGCACGAACAAAGATGTTACGATTTATGGTGTTAGGATCTTCACGCCACTGTTGGTATGCAAGATGTTTAGAAGCAACAGCTTCTTTGCATTTTAGGTCAAACCAAGGCTTGCCGTTGGAAGGGCATTTCTTCGAAAAAGGGATGTAAGCATCCATACCGGCCAAAATAACATCGGAAACCTCCCTGGCGCAGTCAGATGGGTCGTCGGATCGAAAACAAACGTCCAACCAAGGGAAAGTTCGAAAATATTCTATGAGATCTTCCCATTTAGCAGATTTGTAGTGCCAAATCTTGCGCGGTTTGGGCGCCTCTCTGTCACTGATTGGTAGAATACTCGATGTCGAAAGTAGTTTATGGTCGGAAGAACCCAACGGTGGATTTACGCTGACCGTGTAAATCTCCGGATTAGTGGTTAAAAACAGATCAAGAAGACTGGCGAACTCTCCGTCTCGATCAGGGATCCGGGTTGGTTCATCAATAAGCTGAGTCAAGCCACAACTGATTGAAAATGATTCGGCTTCACAACCTTGTTCGTCGGTAGTATTTGAATATTTAAGCCAGTTGATGTTGTGGACATTAAAGTCGCCCAGGATGGCAATTTCGGCATTTGGATAGTTAATTTGTTTTTAAAGTTTTAAAGTTTTTAAAACTAACTAACTGATTATGGCAAATTACTGTCTAAGTTACCTGATCTAACAATTATCAAGCTCTCTTACGCACTTATTGTTAAGTTGCTCTTCTTGCTGATCGTTCATATCAGGCCTAACATCAGGAATCCCATCAAAAGCCGCTTCGAAACAGTAGAGGAGATATGAAAACAAAAAAAAAACCTTTTTGATACAAATTGTTTTATTGTTTCTCAAAATATTCGCCCTTAAAGTTTATATATTTTTGCATGCGTTCGAACCAGTTCCACTCATGGTTTTGAGAGGATTCAACAGTTTCTTGAGGTGATGGAAAGCCCTGTTTTTTTGACATTCGAGAGCAAAAAGAATTCGTTTGGCGATAAATCAGGTGAATACGGGTAATGAGACATTAATTCGCTTTTTGCTTTTTTTCGTCAAATAACACTAGTTCACAAAAAAAAGTACTTATTTTTGTTCATCGAACGAAATATATTTTTTAAATAAACTAAATAGGCTAGTTAATAAAGTATTTTTGTTTTCCACTATGACGTCATAATTCTTAGATAAAACCGTTTCTGTTTCTCATCTACCCGCAGTACTTGTAATAATTTCTTTGTTTGATTCTGTAAACAACGAACTAAATCTCGAATGTGTAAAATTAATCCAAACTATTTTTGCTACGTTTGTGGCAAAATTGTTCATTTAAATCGAGACTATCCTATAACAAAGTTACTGCAAAACGCCTATTTACATTATTTTGGATTTCCGGTGTCACATCAAGATAAATACTGGGTTCCTCATGTGGTTTGCACAAATTGCAGACGGGTTCTCAACTCCTGGTATTCAGGTAAAAACAGATCTTTGAACTTTGGTAAACCAATGATCTGGAGGGAGCCAATTAATCACGCAAGCGACTGTTACTTTCGCTTGACTAAAACTTTTGGTTTCAACTTCAAAAACAAAGATAAAATAGAATATGCAGTTTTTTCTGCATCAGTGCCTAAGCCTGTGCCTCATTCAGAGGATTTGCCAGTTCCTACACCACCCGCAGAAGTGACCAAACCCGAAATGTTACAACTACATCGAGCATTATTCCACTGCACCAGAACAGTGATAGTGAGCAGTCCAGCTCGTATAACTTTGTCGGCGATGAGGACAGTCCATATTTGATAACTTAGTCTGACTCAACAAGATTTGCAGTTGCCTAAGTCTAAAAGTGAATTACTTGCCTCAAGGTTGCAGCAGTAAGCTCCAGGAGTAAGACCTATGCTGCTTTTTTAAAAAAGAAAATGAATTTTGTTATTGTCATGATATTAATGGACTATTCGAAGAAATGAAACAACCATACAACCCAGAAGAATGGCGCCTTTTTATCGATTCCTCGAAGACAAGTCTTAAAGCTGTTCTTTTGCACAACGGAAATAAAAAGCCTTCTATCCCAAGAGGTCATGCAATAAATTGTAAAGAAACCTATGAAACAATTAATTAAATTGATCAAATATGAATGTCACAATTGGTATATCTGTGGTGACCTAAAAGTCATTGGTATGCTTTCGGGTTTGCAAGGCGGCTACACAAAGTACTTTTGCTTCTTGTGCTTATGGGACTCGAGGGCAAAGAAGGATCACTATAAAAAGAAATTTTGGCCTTTTAGAACCGAATATGTTCCAGGTAAAATGAACATTAAAAGTATATGTTTGGTTAACCCAAAAAAAATTGTATTACCACCGCTTCACATCAAGTTGAGCTTAATGAAAAATGTCAAAGCTTTGAATAAGATAGGGCCAGCGTTTCTGTACTTCTACAGTGTATTCACGAATCTTTCTGACGCTAAACTAAAAGAAGGAATATTTATAGGTCCTCAAATCAGGAGAATAAGACATTTGAGAGCCATTTGGCAGCCTGGTAACTTACTGAAATGTCTGACGAAAGACAGTCTTCAAGAAATCAATTAAGTTGAAATATTTGATCAGTGACTAATATTACTGAAATTTAGTTTATATTAAAAAGAGAATCTAAAACTTGAAATTAATAAGGTTTTACATGCCCTTTTTATATTGCAGTTTATAAACCTTTAGGCAATGCAATGAAGAACTTTTCTAGTTACAGTCTGTCAAGGAAGAACGTGTCCGCGATAATTCATTGTTGGTAGGTGCGATTCTAGCGATTCAACAAAAAATCGGTAGAAGGAACCTTTGCTAGGACGCATTTTAGTAAAAGCATCTATCGATTCCGAACTTTCGTCGAAATCACGTAAAATCCAAAATTAGTCACTTGTTTGCGCGTCAGTTCGAGGCTTTCTTTGTTTTCATCCAAAAGGGCCTAAAATGACACATTCTGCAGCTGCCAAATATATTAAAAAGTCGGTATCGTTTGTCAAGAAGTAGGTAAATCATTTTAACGAGACAAAAAATGTCGACCACTTGGCTCAGTAGGCAAAGTCACTCCAACAGTTGAAACACAAATCGTGTCTTTGTTTTCACAGGACCTGAAATTGACGCTGCCTCAAGCAAAACTAAGAAAATCAGGTTTGAATGTGTACCATGAGACCATTCGATAACCTTTGCTGGGCGAAAATCACGTCGCGAAGCGGCTCACTTTGACCCACGATAAGATACTAGAGTGGCCCTCACAATCGCCGGACGCCAACCCTATTGAAAACATTTGATCCCTTGTCAAGAGAAAGCTCAGGGGAAAGACTCTGAGGACTTTGACTTAGCTGTCTCGCGAGATTGGCTAAATTTGGAGATCATTTTCGTGGTATACAGAAAATCAGCATGTCTCGAATATGTCAAGTGATTATTGATGCAGGAAGTAATTGCGTACCAAAGAATACATTGATGGCAAGAAACACATTTTTTCAAGAATACGAGCGGTCACATTGTTACTTGATAAACTGTACAACCATTGAAGGATGTAGTTTTCTTCAAATATCCTGTAGTTACACAATAAAACGAAAATTAGTGTTTTCAATAAATTCCTGATATAAGCAACACGTGAATATGCAGACTAAATCATTTTCGCATCAATTTTTTATTAAGTAAGGGATAGATACTGCACTGACTTAGCCGTTACTGGATGGAGATCCATAATCACTAGAAATTTACGAATTATGCTGTCACTTGTAATAAAACCTATATAAGACAAACAGACAGATATTTTTATAAAAATCAGAAGCGATGATTGACTAAATAGTCAATCATCGCTCCTGATGAAGATAACATGGTTAGAGAAACGCGCGTCGAGCGCAAAAATAAAGTGTTTGGTGTAGTGGTGATATATACTGAGTAGTGTCATTGTGCCAAAGATTTCACATTCCTAACTTAGTAAAAGAATAAAGGAACACAAATGTCAAAATTTAAAAAAAAATATAAAAAAATTAAAGGTTTTTTATGACGAAATCATTTTATCTTTCTTTTTAGTTATAGCTGCATGGAAAGAACCCCTCCCAGGATGGGTTGATAATCTAAATGGCCCCACGGGAATCCTAGTAGGAGCTGGTAAAGGAGTTATAAGAACCATGCACTGTAATGGAGAATTTATTGCTGACGTGGTGCCGGTAGATGTTAGCGTAAATAGTTTAATAATTATAGCGTGGAAAAATGGAACCAAGCCCAAAAAAGATGGCGTGGACGTTTATAATGTGACTGCCAATCAGGTACATACAAATATTTTCTAAAAGTGACATTTTTATGTCACTTGTATCGTGATCTGAGGAATTGATAAACCAACATTCCATTGAGATTGTTACCGACACCGGTACCATGTCAAAGGCAATTGTTTAGTATCTTAGCTTATTAATCTGTTCGTATACGTATGCCCTGTGATTCAATGCTGTCGAAAACAGTGGTATATATATATATATATATATATATATATATATATATATATATATATATATATATATATATATTAGGGTGACCGCAAAAAATCGATGTCGGAATTTTGTTCGTCTGGGACCCCACAAAACGATTCCCCTTTCCAGATGTTGAGGTAACAGGTCACGTTTTTGGGGCTAAAGGCTGTTGTAACTCGGTTTGACTTAAAATAACAACAATTATGTATAGAATATAAATTTTGAAGAACAACATTAGCTTTCTTTTGAGATATTAAGCGTGTTTCTATTATTTACCGTTCTGGAGTTATGGCTCCATATGTCAGCTTTTTGGCCAAAAATTTGGATTTTTTCAAACTTTGAGCGACGAGCAGCACGGGTTAACGTCGTTTAATCGAGCTCAAATTTCGGCTATCTCAATATCTGGAAAGGGGAATCGTTTTGTGGGGTCCAGACGAACAAGACTCCGACATTTTTTTTCCCCCTCTATGAGATCCGGTCACTCTAATATATATATATATATATATATATATATATATATATATATATATATATATATATATATATATATATATATCCTTTGATGTAAGAACAACTGAAAACGGACGAAAGTCCGCATTTTGGCAGTCCACTTACTGTTCTTTTATTTATCAAATCCATCCCGAGACGCGTTTCGCCGTCGGGCTAGGATTGACAAACAAGAGAACAGAATTTTCTGGTACTTAAGCTAGTACTGCCGGCCAACGAAATAATATGGACCAAAGTGATTTCAGATAATCGAAATTTCGGTTAATCCGATTTTTTTTTATAAAATAGAAGTTTAGACTGAATACAACATTGAAGATTGACTTAAAAGCATTTATACGATATGCTATTACGTACATAGGTATTTATTAAAACAAACAATTAGTTTACTTATTTTATATATATGTACGGAAAATCGAAAATAAAACAGTTTCATTCTTAACTTTAATGTCTTAAAAATGAGGTAATTTTTAACTGCACTCGTTTTGCGTTAGTTCTGTTTTTGGCTACAATGTCTCTCCAACGTTTGATAAGCAAAACGTCAGCGGCGGTTGCATTTTCTTGTTGTTCTACATAAGTTAACGCTTTTTCTAGGGCCTCTAGTCCTTGTGAATGTGACATTTTTACTGGAATATTGTCAGTGGCTTCTACTTTGTTATCATCATCGTCATCACTGTCAATTTTATTAGCATTTTTGCATACACTTAATTAATTCTTGGTCAGTCATTTCATCTTCCACACTATCACTGTTTAACCATTCACAAACATCGGTTTCCGTAACACTTTCACATCCTGATATTCTTGTAATAATTTGATGTAAACTTTCATTATTTTCTGTTTCTGCCTCTGAGTAATGTCTCTCCTCTTATGGAATCAATTTTGACCAAGATTTTTCCAGAGTACTACTCTTTACTTGATTCCAGGCTGAAGCTATCCAATATTTAACATTTTTTAAATTTATCTTTTTTTAGACAATCAGTAAGATTGCCACCTTCATCTACTTCTTCTAAAATATGCTCCAATAACAAACGTCTGTAATTGCGTCTTAAATTTTCCAGTACACCCTGATCCATAGGCTGAATGAGAGAAGTTATAGTAGGAGGCAAAAACGCACTTGGGTGAGAGGGGGCGTTATCTAGTAACAGGAAACATTTTCTAGGATATCCATGTTCTTTTAAAAAAAGTTTCACTTTGGAACAAAATCTCCAAAAACCAGTCTTTAAATAGAGTCGCGTTTATCCAGGCATTGTTTTGATCTTTTATACAAAACAGGAAAAGCCTTGCGACGAATATTCTTAAAGGTTTGTAACCAGGTGCTCCAGCTTCCGTTTTTGAAGCTAAGATATTTGACGGCAACAGTTTGTAGTTCAAGCCTGTTTCATCATAATTATAGATTTGGTCTGGTTGTATACCATGTTCTTTCATAAGCTGCTCAAAATTCTCTGCAAATTTATTTGCAGCAGATACATCAGCCGACAATCTTTCTCCACAAACTTTCCGTTGACGTACACCATGTCTTTTTTTCGACCTGTCTAGCCATCCATCACTTGCAGAAAAATTTACAGGCGCTTCAATAACCGGCAACTCTTCGCTTAAACTCACTGCCTTATGTTTCTCTTTTAAGGTAATAACAACACGTTTACGCTTATTATTATGACGCTCAATTTTGTGAAATATCTATTTAAACGAAACTATTACCTCTGCGATAATAATAGACGTAATGAGTAACTTATAACACTCGTCGACTAACCAAAACATAGACAGCGGTGAAATTCTAGACGTCGGGCAGTCCCCCGACGCGTTAAGGAAACCACTCATCGTCTGTTTCGAATAATGGGGATTTTTCGTTTAATGGGAATACAATTTGCTTTTTAAAAGTTTGTTTCGGATAAGCGGGATTTCAGATGATCGCGATTCGGATAATCGGGATTGTACTGTATATATGTATAGAAAAAGAAAAATTTAGTTAGGATGCAGTCAAAAACAGCTGGCCAATGAAACTCTTTGTTTAATTGTTAAGCTTTCGGATATATTTAATCCTTCTTCAGAACATCTAAAAAATTATTTACGATCGGTTTTCAAAAACACAACTATAACAAAGTTAGATTTACAAACTTGAGATTATCCACTAGAAGCTGACATGATTCTAGAAATACGAATCATGTATTTTATAAAGAATTACGACGTAGTAAATACATTTTTCGGTTATATTTTCCCGGCACAACAGAACACGTGGTTTTAATTCTTAGGTTGGTAAAGATAAGCAATAGGCGGTTTTATAAGAGTAACAGTGATAGTCGTGTTGTACAGTTGGTAGACATAAACTAAATTTTCTTTTATATTATTCTTTTTTTTTTCTTTTATAATAGTTTTGCTGTTTACAAAAGCTTTTACACCATAACACAGATCACACTATATATAATTTACTAAAATTTTCTAATTCAAGGTCAATTTTAGTTCATGTCTACCAACTGTACAACACAACTATCACTGTTACTCTTATAAAACTGCCTATTGCTTATCTTTACTAACCTAAAAATTAAAACCATGTGCTCTGTTGTTCCGGGAAAATATTACTGGAAAATGTATTTGCTACGTCGTAATTCTCTATAAAATACACGATCCATATTCCTAGAATCATATCAGCTTCCACTGGATAATCTCACGTTTATAAGTCTAACTTTATTATAGTTGAGTTTTTGAAAACCGATTGCAAATAATTTTCTAGATGTTGTGAAGAAGGATTGAATATATCCGAAAGCTTAATAATTAAACAAAGAGTTTCATTGGCCAACTGGTTTTGACTGCACCCTCACTAAATTACTTTTTCGTTCTCACGAGTCAATCACGACTATTTCCAAATATATATATATATATATATATATATATATATATATATATATATATATATATATATATATATTTGGAAATATATTCAAACCAGCCTCGTATATATATATATATATATATATATATATATATATATATATATATATATATATACGAGGCTGGTTTGAAAAGTCCGTGCAAAAATAAAAACTACTTATGTGTTTGGGGTAAACCTTTTTTATTTTTCGACATAGTCTCCTTTTGGGCTTATACACTTCGTCCAACGATGTTCTAGTTTGTTTATCCCTTCGGAATAATAGGATTTGTCCAAGTCTGCAAAATATCCATTAGTGTCTGCCATCACCTCCTCGTTTGAATAAAATCTTTGTCCCGCCAGCCATTTCTTCAAATTGGGGAACAAATAGTAGTCCGAGGGAGCCAAGTCTGGAGAATAGGGGGGATGTGAAACGAGTTGGAATCCTATTTCCATTAATTTTGCGACCACAACTGCTGAGGTGTGTGCTGGTGCGTTGTCGTGATGGAAAACGACTTTCTTGTGGGCCAATCGCGGGCGTTTTTCTTGCAGCTCAGTTTTCAAACGGTCCAATAACGATGAATAATATTCACCTGTAATAGTTTTCACCCTTTTCCAGATAGTCGATGAGGATTATCCCTTGCGAATCCCAAAAGACAGTCGCCATAACCTTTCCGGCCGAAGGAACGGTCTTCGCCTTTTTTGGTGCAGATTCCCCCTTGGTAACCCATTGTTTAGATTGTTGTTTGGTCTCAGTAGTATAGTAATGTATCCATGTTTCATCCACAGTGACGAAACGACGCTTAAAGTCCTCCGGATTCTTCTGGAACAGCTGCAAACCATCCTTGCAACACTTCACACGATTCCGTTTTTGGTCAAGCGTGAGCAATCGCGGCACCCATCTTGCGGATAGCTTTCTCATGTCCAAATGTTTATGCAAAATATTATGTACCCGTTCAGTCGAGATGCCCACAGCACTAGCAATCTCACGCACCTTAACTCTTCTGTCATCCATCACCATATCATGGATTTGATCAATGATTTCTGGAGTCGTAACCTCCACAGACCGTCCAGAACGTTCAGCGTCACTTGTGCCCATATGGCCAGTCCGAAAATTTTGAAACCACTTATAAATTGTTCTAATCGAAGGTGCAGAGTCACCATAATGTTTATCAAGCTTCCCTTTAGTCTCCTGAGGCGTTTTGCCTTTCATAAAGTAATGTTTAATCACCACACGAAATTCTTTTTCGTCCATTTCTTGAAAATCACTTGACTTCCTTGACTCACACGAATGCCAAACACAAAGAAATAGACCAATATGGCTGAAACTTGGTATGCGTTCATTCAAGAGATGCTACTAACTAAACATGTCCTCGATACGCGCCGGTGGTGCCATCTCTCGGACTTTGCACGGACTTTTCAAACCAGCCTCGTATATATATATATATATATATATATATATATATATATATATATATATATATATATACAGTAATACCCCCCGCTTAGCGCGACCCCGTTACGCGCGGTTTCACTATAACGCGAATTTCAAATTTCGCGCTCATGTAGTCATTAACTTCTCTATGGTCGCGGGGGGATCCCCGCTTTCTCTGAATATTCTCTTTGAAGAATTGGGAATTCCCTGTCCTTCGACTTTGTTCTATGGGGATTTCCTCGTTCGTTTCGTGTGTTCATTTGTTCCGTAATGTTAGTTCGGTCGGCTGGCAGTTTTGTTTTAATATTTATTGGAGATACATACATACATAATTTAACCCTACGTTAAAAATGCCGCCTGTAAAGAAAAAAGAGCGTAAAAGCGTCACTTTGGAATTGAAGATGAAAGTGTTAAGAAGAATGGAAAATGGAGGCAAAGCAACAATTGTTGGGAGAGATTTTGGACTCTCAGAATCGACTGTGAGAACGATTTATAAAAATCGGGAAAAAATTAAAATCTCCAGCGAGGGGGGGGGGGGGGGGGGGGGGGGGGGGGGGGGGGGGTGGGGGGGGGGGGAGGTTCAACACCTATAAGTGCAACAAAACTTTCTCGTTCGAGATCATCTATCTTAGAAAGAATGGAGAAATTACTGTCAGTCTGGATCGAAGATTTGAATAAGAAGAACACACCACTAAGTCAAGATCTCATATGCACAAAAGCAAAATCTTTGTATGAGATGCTGAAAACAAAAGAAGAAGGGAGTGCCACTCCGACTTTTGCTGCCAGCAGAGGCTGGTTCCATCGGTTCAAGCAGCGTTCTAATCTTCACAATATCCACATAACAGGCGAGGCGGCCAGCGCGGACATTCAAGCTGCAGCTGAGTTTCCGGACAAGTTTCAAGACTTCGTTAGACGAGAGAAAATTCCTGCTTGTCTCATCTTCAATGTTGATGAGACCGCACTTTACTGGAAAAAAATGCCATCTCGAACATTCATTTCTAAGGAAGAACGTCAAGCCAGTGGTTTCAAAGCTGCGAAAGATCGACTAACACTTCTGCTGGGTGGTAATGCCACTGGTGATTTCAAACTGAAACCTTTACTAGTGTACCATTCAGAAACACCCCGTGCAATGCGAGGCACAGACAAGACAAGTCTACCAGTTGTGTGGCGATCAAACAGAAAGGCGTGGGTTACACGGGAAATTTTTCAAGAATGGTATTCTAATAGTTTTTGCCCATCAGTCAAATCATACTGTGACAGAAATGGGCTTGAACCTAAAGTTATATTACTCTTAGACAATGCCCCAGGACATCCAACCTCACTTGATACGCCCAGAGACTTAAAAGTGTACGTAAAGTTCCTTCTACCAAACACTACGTCAATATTACAACCTATGGACCAGGGAGCAATAGCAAACTTCAAAGCTTATTACCATCGCCGCACTTTTAGCCAACTAATTCATGAAACTGACGGGGAAGGAAGACAGTCTATGCGAGAGTGGTGGAAGTCATACAACATTATGAAGTCTATTCACAACATAGAAGAGGCTTGGAAGGAAGTTAAAATGAGTTGTATGAATGGGGTGTGGCGTAATCTTTGGCCAGATGTAGTGGAAGCACCTAGAAGAATTGTCCAGATGCAGAGACAAGTGCTTGAAGACATTGCTGCAATGATTGAGGGGTCTGAACTTGAAGATGTCACGGTAGAAGATCTCGTAGAACTTGTAGCAACGCACGACGATCCTATTAGCAATGAAGATCTGATCGAGTTACAGAATAATCCTATCTACGATGAGGAAGAACAAGTAGAAGAGAAAGTTTTATCTTCAGGGGAAATACAAAATGCACTTTCAAAAATTTATTCAGGTTTGGACATATTGCAGAGTATAGACAATAATGATGACCGTGTCTTGACCGTGTGTCAAACAATTAAAAACAGTGTTGGGTGTTATGAACGTATTTTACAAGAACGTAAACAAAACGTTACCCAAAAGACAATAGATGTATTTTTCCGTAAAAAATAAGAGTATGTATTGCATAAAGTGTTCTTAGAATTAAAGTGATTGATTAAAATGATTTGTATTTTTTTGTATTAAATTTTGACTATGTTTAATCATAAACCTCGATATACGCGAATTTCACTTAACGCGATTTTTTTCGGAACGTATCCCTCGCGTAAAGCGGGGTATTTACTGTATATACATATATATTAGTTTTTCTTGTAACAATATTGTATTTTTTGACAGAAATTTGCAAAAAGTTGGAAAGAAGCTTTAGAAATTGGTAGAAAATTATTTTACGACTACCCATTTAGCGTATGTTTATGGTATCCAGGAGGGCGACATTAAATCAACATATATAGCACATGTTATAGCAGCGTTTTTCCTGCACACCGTGCCTGCATATATTGTAGATGGTTTTATGTATTTGACAAATAACAAACCATTGTAAGTATATTGAACAAATCTAGATTTAAGCGTTAATTGGCCGACATCATATCCATGTTGGATACAACAAAATTCTTGATTTATGTTGGATATATTATGGACCAATTATCTTAGAACTGTTTCCAATTTTCACGGTTCCTTGTATCACACTGGTTAACAGGTTGACTGCCGACCACTCCGATCGGAGTGTGTCGGGTCTCTTCGCCAACGCCGTCTACTCCGATCGGAGTTCGACATGCGTTCTTATGAAACGTTTTAGTATTCCATCGGCGTTGTATATGAAACGTGTTTCTAGTGGTGGCGTTGCTTAAAAACGCAAGTTCTAACAGGTGCTTAAGTGGTTCCGCGGATTTGCTTTTGGTTTGGTTGTAATCTGCCGTACAATATGGACAATCAACCTGGGCCTTCTGGTATTAAAAAAAGACATTGTAGTGATGAAAAAAAAGGTATATGATAAGAAAAAGAAGCTAACTGACACTGAATTATTGCAGCTATTGGAAGAAAGCGGAGGTAGTAGTGACGAACATTACGTACCAGACACACAGACGATAGTGATGTAAATTCAAGCTCCGAGTCCGAAGAAGAGAATTTTATAGATCCAAACCCAGGAATTATTGGTGCAAATTCCAGGACAGGGTGCACCTATCGATTTTTTCGAAATGATCATTGATGATGATTTTTTACAAACTATTGTAGAACGAACGAACTCTTACGCATTCGAGGTTTTGCTGCGCCCAGAAACAAGTACAAAATCACGTATTATTAATTTTAAAGATCTTACTCTTGACGAACTAAAAATTTTTTTGGCCCTGTTACTTCACACTGGCACAATATCCTTGAGCCGTCTTAACGATTATTGGAAAACTGATCCGCTATCTAATCTACCTGTTTTTTAGAAAATATATGTCAAGGAATAGATTTTTGCTTATCTTGAGGTGTTTGCATTTTACATCTCCAGATATGGATCCGGCAGATCGGCTAGGAAAGATTAGATTTGTGGCAGAAATTTACTATCCTGGAAGAGAGTTGTCTTTGGATGAAGTTATGGTACTTTATCGGGGTCGTCTCCAGTTTAAACAGTATATCAAGAATAAGCGTCATAAGTATGGTATGAAGTTATACATGCTGACAGAGCCTAATGGACTTATTTTGAAATTTCGTGTCTACGAAGGTGCGACAGATGTTTATGGTGGAAGCGGACATACTGAAAAGATGGTTTTACATTTATTGGAGGAAAAATTGGGTGTGGAACATGCTGTTTATCTAGACAATTTTTACAATAGTGTTTAATTTAGCTAGGAAATTACTTCAACAAAATACATACTGCACTGGTACGCTGAGAGCTGATAGGAAAGATTATCCGAAAGAGGTAATAAGTGCAATCTGAAAAACCTTCCGCAATCATTGGATATAATGCTTTTATGTCCGGTATAGATAGACAGGATCAAATGATGGCATAATATCCTTGCAGCCGTAAAACTATTCGGTGGTACAAAAAGTTATTCATGCATGTGCTGCAAATGAGCATGATAAACGCCTATTTTTTGTACAATAAATATTCGCGGTCTGACCAGTTACGATTATATGACTTCCGATTGGATGTCATAAGAAATTTACTAGCCAGACGACCAATTACTAATTTGCCGCAAATTCCTCCAGGCCAAATAAATGTCCACAGCATTAGCAAAGTAGAAAAAATTGTTAGTGAAAAAAAAGTAACTAAAGAAACAAAACGGGTAAGCAGAAAGGAATGCAGAGAATGCAGGAAAAATAAAATAAGAAAGCAAACAGTGTATGAATGCAAAATGTGCCCTGGACAACCAGGTTTTTGTCTTAATTGCTTTGAGGATTACCATAAAAATGTACAAAAATGATTTAGAAATAAATGTTTTGAGTTCATGAGTTCTATTTATTATTTCTTTACTTATTTAATTGGACGCTCCGATCGGAGTGTTCGGCATCTAGTAAAAATTTTCACTTGCAATGCCGATTACTCCGATCGGAGTGAAATTTTTTTTTTTCTAATATTTTGAATGGCACATAAAAAAAACACATCCAAGACTCATTTTAATTCATATTTACCACAATAAAATAAAAATATTTGGAAAAATCTTACCGGCGTCAACCACAAACTCAAAAATATAGATCGGCAGTCAACCTGTTAACTGATTTTTACCAAGCGACCAAAGGATTTCTGACAACTTATCCTGATAAAGCTGTACCCTTTGTTAAAATTTAAAGAAATAATGTAAGTGTATTTTAGCAATTATAAGAATGTTATAAAACAACAAACTATGCAAACCGATTTCGGAAAGGAATTTCCCAACAAGATTTTAAATTACTTTTTAGGAAACGATGTCTAAAAATTTTGGCTGTTTATCGGATAGACTACAAGAAAAAACAAAAATATTCTTATCTAATAAGAGAGTACCTATTCTCAGTACTACTATTATTATTACTGTATAAGAGTAAAGCGATTTACAACATGTCGGTACTTTTTTTCAATTTTTTTTGCTCCTTTTTGACTTTTAATAATATAAAAGAAAACTGACTGAATTCTAGTACCTTCCGGAATTATATATTTTCTGAGTGCATCTGCAAGAGGTTCAAGAAGCACCCAGATAACGTTGTCGCCGTAATGAAAAACTTAGTTTGGAGAAAGATTTTTAAAGAATATTGCCCGGTAAATAGAACTGCGGGAACTGTATTAAGGTTTATTTAAACTAATGAGCTGTATATAAAGACTACGGTTTTCAATGAGTCTTGTGAATTTAAATTTTGATTTTAAAAATTTTTCTTATTTTTAGTTTAGTACAGACTCAAAATAGAATCCACAACGGTCTAAGAGTACTTCAGTACTACACAACGAGACCATGGTATTTTTACAATGAGAAACTTTATAAAATATACGATACACTCAGTGAAGAAGACCAGAAAAAGTTTTATTTAGATAAGGGCCAAATCATGAATGATGACTACATGAAGAGTTATATTTTGGGTGCCAGGAAGTACTGCGTTCATGAGGAGCCGGAGACCATTCCTCATGCTAGAAAGGTTCTTAAAAGGTAAATAATTTATTAACAAAACTAAACGGTAGTCATGCAGAGCAATATTATTTTTCCCTGTTGAGATAAAGAACATTTACTACGTTAACAATGCAACTTCGCATGTGGATGATCTACAAATCCACTAGAAATTGTTGTGGCGTGACAGAAAACTAATGAAAATTTAAAGGAACCCTCCAATATTATACACTTTTTACTAACTTTTTCACTAAACCAATCAGTCGAACAGGCGGGTTTTCACAAGAAATGTGGAACAACAAATCATATCCAGACGCTCAGCTTTCTAATAGAAAAAGCGACCGAATATAATATGAAGCTGCACTTAGCTTTCATCGATTATAAGAAGGCTTTCGATTCCCTGGAACACTGGGCAATTATTCAGTCCTTAGGTCATGTCAGAATAGACTCAAGATATACCGAACTCCTAAAATTCTTATATGAAAATGCTACTACTCAGTATATATCACCACTACACCAAACATTTTATTTTTGCATTCGACGCGCGTTTCGCTAACCATGTTAGGTTCATCAGGAGCGATGATGATGAAAATAGGCTAAATGTTCTTTAAATCGTGTTTTAATTGACCTTTTAGTTTGCCCAACATACTTTTTGTCGCAATCATTACAGCCAATTTCATAAATTCCACTTTTCTCACAATTAGGAATCTTATCTTTGGGATTTCCTAAGATATTCCTCAGATTGTCTGATGACTTATAGACTAAGATGAGGCCTAGCTTATTAAATACTTTATTGAGTCCTTTGCTATATTCGTAATGGCCGATTCAGGATAAACGGTGACTCAACAAATGACCAAAATATGAAACTTGTAGAGGACTCTCTTTAAGATCAAGCAATGTGCGGAGAAATATCAGTATATCGTATTTTAACTATTTTCAAAAAAAAAAAATTGTGATCCGTTGACATTGTGACACTTTTTAAAGAAAAATTTAACCCATTTTGCATGACAATGCTCGCTTGCAAGTGACTTAGCTTGTAAGAGACCTGCTGAATAATTACGAGTAGGAAGTGTTGTCTCATGCCCGATATAGTTGAGACATAAGGCCACAATATCTACCGGGGTTTGAACATGAACCTTCGCTATTCTGGGCCCATCTTTCTTAACTGAATTATTAAGGCCTGTGATTCAATTAACCAGTGCAATTACTTACATGCCGTGAGGGAGTCTGGTCATCGTCTCTTTAAGATGAATTACTTCCGCGTTTATGACTGGATGTACATAATATGTGACATACTATGAATGTACGAAATTTCGTCGCTAAGCAGTAAATACTTCTCAGATCGACAGACAAATAGTCAAAGATCTTTTCGACTTAAAACTTGTGTATATAAAAAATTCTATAATTTTGTTTTAGGTTGTACTACTTGGATGTCTTCAAAAATATCATTTTGGGCATTTTGCTGATATGGGCCGTCTACGTGCTGATAACGACTGTTATGAGGAAACCAGGAGTGTTTGCACCACCTTTAAATTTAACAATGAAATCTATAACGTTCGTTAGAAACGAGCCTTAGTTGTAAACTTATTATTTTTCTTCCTTTTAACGATTTCTTCAAGTAAACCAAAACAGTAAAACGATCTAGATTTCAGAACTTTAGAACAGAAAATTAATTCTATGATAAAAATTTGTCGTTAATACTGCTGAGTTTTTACATTTACCAGTTGTTCGATCCATCTATTACCAGTAGCGTAACCTATGGGAGGCCAACGAAGCATATGCTTCCCCGGGCCCTTTGAGTGTAGAAAATAGCGCCCTTCTAGCCTTTTTAAAGTTTCGTAGTTTGAAGAAGTTCTTTTTTGAGGAAAATTTCTGCCCTTCTGTTACTGATTAAATTCGGATAAAGTTTTACTGTGTGAAAGGGTTCTTTTTTGTCAGAGATCTACCCCCTTCATTATTTGTTAGTTTTGAGTTTGCTATGGTTGTCTAAACTTTCAGCTGTTCTATAACGCTCATTGTCTTCATCTATCTTACCTCACTCTCCTTGAACTACTATGGCAGATATATATATATATATATATATATATATATATATATATATATATATATATATATATATATATGTATATATGTATATATAGATATATATATATATATATATATATATATATATATATACTATATATATATATATATATATATATATAAATAAATATATATATATATATATATATATATATATATATATATATATATATATATATATATATACATATATATAAATATCTATGTAAAAAATTTGTCGGGATAATTCCTTTTATTTAACGCAAAAGCTGTAAATTTTGATTTATCAATATTTAAGGTTAATAAGTTCAAATCCAACCACAACTTTACCTTACTCATAGCCAGTTCTGCCTTCTCAAAGACCCGGCCCTATATTTTATCCTGTAACATTATGACAGTATCGTCGGCATAACAAACCATAGATCCTTGAGATAAAATACGCAAAAGGGTATCCATGTATATCGTAAATAACAATGGCCCAAGCACTATAGGCTGCGGCACACCGCACTCAATTGGAAGTGATAAGCTCATTGATTCCCCTATTTTTACTTGTTGCGTACGTCCGATCAGGTATGATTTTATTAGATCATGCGGGATACCTCTAATTCCAATATGCTCAAGTTTCTCCAACAATATGCGGTGAGACACAGTGTCAAAAGCCTTTGTCAGGTCCAAGAATATATATATATTATATATATATATATATATATATATATATATATATATATATATATATATATATATATATATAAGTGATTTATTGCCATTGTCGAGGTTCTCAGAAATATGATTTACTACCCTTATAAGAGCATCTTCAGTGCCTAACTTCTATCTAAAACCATACTGCGCATCGGATATTAATTTATTTTTATTTAAGTAATTGTCCAGGTGCAACTTGATACATTTCTCAATAATTTTACTCAGGTTGCTGATAATTGCAATGGGACGATAATTCGTAATTTCGTTACGCGAACCACCCTTATGTATAGGCGTTATGGTACATTTCTTTAAACTCTCAGGAAATAATCCAACTCGAAAAATAAAATTTACTATATGGGATATGGGTTTGAGAATAAATCTGTGATATCGTTTTAGAAAATCTACTTTAAGGTTGTCATCACCAGCACTTGAAGCGTTTTTAAGTGAGTTTATAATTTGAATTATTTCAAAATCCATTAACGGGGCCAGAAAAAGTGATCCAGGTACTCTAGGAACACTATCAGGAATGGCATCGGTATTATGAACAATTATACTATTAGCTAATTTCTTTCCTATCCCAGAAAAAAAATTATTAAACTCATCTGTTCTAAATTTTTCGTCTAGAATTTCAATTCCTTTATCGTTGGAAATTAATCCCATTATCTGATTATTTTTTTGACTATTGCTAGCTCACTTTATTAAATTCCAAGTTTTTTTAGAGTCACTTAAGTTTAGCTGAAATAAATTAGTGTAATAATCAACTTTGGTTTTATTTATTAACTTAGTGAAGATCTTACGGTGATTTTTGTACATATTAAGAGCTAAAAAATTCTTAGGATCTCTAGAAGATATTCTTTTTAATTTGTCACACTGACGTATAGAATTGAGCAATCCTTGAGTAATCCAAGGTTTAATTCGTCTCTTATTGCATACAATATATTTGCGAAATGGGGATATATCAATCAACTTTAGTTTATTTATAAAAGTACCTGTACATTCGTTTACATCTTCACAGTTCAAAACATCCCACCAGTGTTGTTTTACTTTAGTAAAGTCCATTTTATCAGCAATTTTTTTAGACATTAAATTTTCATTTATCTTACTTATATTATTATATAAGCCGTGGTTCAGAATCACCACATGGACTGCACACCGCTGCCCGTGCTTTATAAAGGAATGATCTATAAAAGTTGCACTGCTTCTATCTTTCCTGGGTGCTTGATTAATTGTACAATTAAAACCCCTTTCGTTTAAAGAGTCTATGTAATTACAATTAAACTATTTCTAGAAGGTTTATATTTGTATCTCCGCAGAAAATTTCATTATCATAAAAATGTAAATTTTTGTCAGTTAGGAAAATTTACAGACAATTCAAAAATACATCAACTTGTACAGATGGAGGTCCTATATATAGCAGTCAAACATAAAGTTACATTGTTTTTACATACCGTTACCCTCAGAAAATTGCAGATCCTAATAATTTTACAGTCAACAAGCAACGCACTTCTAATGTACACTATGCATCCGTCACATTTGTTATTCTCACTTTCTAAACTATTTCGTATTATTCAATATTGAAATCTCGAGGATTATCCACTGTATTGGTTTTGAAGCAGACTATAATATCAAAGTTTTTGTTATATATATATATATATATATATATATATATATATATATATATATATATATATATATATATATGTATATATATATATATATATATATATATATATATATATATATATATATATATATATATATATATAGGGTCATCCATTAAGGACTTGACTTTTTTTGAAATAAAACGCAACCCATTTGAGACATTTCGAAAATTTTACTATCGGCTTGAAGTACAATCAAAACATTTATGTATGGAATTCGACTTCATTCATATGTCCACCATGGGCACGTTTGCAGCGGTCGATTCGTTGAACCCAATTTTCGATGACTCGGCCACACATTTCGACGGAAACGGCCACTATCTCTCTTTCAATATTGGATCTGAGCTCCTCTAACGACGCAGGCTTGTTAGCATAGACCAATGATTTAACGTACCTCCATAAAAAGAAGTCTAGAGGTGTTAAATCACACGATCTAGGCGGCCATTCGACGGACCATTTCTCGATATAACACGTTCACCGAATTTAGATTGCAGTAAGTCGATTGTTACACCCGCTGTGTGGCTTGTGGGCGCCGTCTTGTTGAAACCACATATCATTAATGTCTAGCCCATGCAATTGATCAAAGAAATAACGTTGCAACATGCCTCTGTAGCGATCTCCATTGACTGTAACGTGACGGTTATTTTCATCAATGAAAAAGAACGGCCCAATGACACCACCGGCATGAAAACCGCACCAAACAGTAATTTTTTGTGGATGAAGTGATGTTTCTTCAAGCACGTGAGGGTTTTCACCTGACAAATAACGCATATTCTGTTTGTTGACGAAGCCGTTTATCCAAAAATGCGCTTCATCACTAAAGATGATTTTGCGATGAAATTGGTCATCTTCTTCCAACATTTCTAGAGCCCAATTCGAGAACGTACGTCGCTTCATATGATCGAGTGGCTTTAGTTCTTGAGTTAACTTTAACTTATAAGGGTGCAGGCCAAGATCATTTCGCAAAATTCGCCATAGTGTGGTCTGAGCGATGCCCAATTCTTGAGAACGCCGTGAAATCGACTGTTTTGGTTCGTTTGAGATGGACGTTTGAACGGCAGCAATATTCTGGCCACTTCGACCAACCCGTTGTCTCACTGGTACGGGAACATCCAGCAGCGAATATGTTAACTCAAATGTTTTCACTAGACTATGAATTGCTTGTCTACTGGGGCGAGAATTACGACCAAAAATTGGCGTTAACGCTCTTAAAGTTGCAGTCACCGACTCCAAATTTTGGTAGTAAATTTTAATTATTTGTAAACGTTGTTGACTTTACTGAATATTTTGACGTTGGCAGTTTGGTGATTGGCTTAAGGGTGCGTTCACAGTGAAATTTCAAAGTTGTCAAGTCCCAAATGGAAGACCCTTTATATATATACATATATATATATATATATATTATATATATATATATATATATATATATATATATATATATATATATATATATATACATATATACATATGTATATATATATATATATATATATATATATATATATATATATATATATATATATATATATATATATATATATGTATATATATATATATATATATATATATATATATATATATATATATATATATATATATATATACAAATACATATACATATACATATCGGTTTACAATGTTCTCCGACGTTTTCCGACCCCCAATCTCCATCTCTTTTAGTCGTTCTAGAGATCTTCCAGATTTCCTTCCTCAATTCAACTTGTTCTCGGTCTACCTCACTTTCTGGTTTCCATTTTAATGTTTAAAATTTATGGAGTTTGCAGTCGGTTCCAGGTGAAACATCTTAATATTTACACTTTGAAATAAAATATAGCATAACTCATTAGTCAGATCACTCTGACACATGTTTCGATCTCGCGACCATTTTCGAAGAAGTTTACAATAAGACTAAACTTGAGTTCTAAAATAATCCATATGTTTTCTTTTTTGAGCATTGTATTCTTGAAAAAATGTGTTTGGAGAACCTTTTTTGCCATCAACGTATTCTTTGGTGTGCTAACAACGACGCCATTACCTTAGTAAGTTATCCAATCACCTCCTGCATCAATAATCGCCTAAAATCTTCGAGGCATGCTGTCGACGAGATTTTCTGCATACTACGGCAGGGAGTTCCAAATTTTTCGAATCTCGCAAGACAACTGAGTCAACGTCCTAAGAGTCTTTCCTCTGAGCGTTTTCAATAGGGTTGGCGTCCGGCGATTGTGACGGCCACTTTAGTATCTTATTGTGGGCCCAAGTGAGTCGCTTCGCGACGTAATTTTCACTCAGCAAAAGGTTTCTTCAACGTGCTTCGGAATTTAACATCATGAGCACGAAGATGGTGTCGAATGGTCTCATGGGCCACATTCAAACCCGATTTTCTTAATTTTGCCGCTCCTTGACGCAGCGTCAATTTCGAGTTCCTTGAAAACAAAGACTCGATTCGTTTTTTGATTTTCGGAGTGCCCTCTCGTTATTGCTGAACGCTGCATTGTCTATGCAGTGTTCAGCAAATCCTGTTAATTTTTGTTTATTTAAAATAGAGTGCCTGTGATCTTTTAATTTTTGTTGTAGGCTGCGTTCTGTTTATTCCACATAGACAGCGTCACAGTCATCATAACCATTACCCGATTTTCCATATTTGTTAGATTTTTCTATGTAATTAACTAGGTATCGGGCTATATTGTTTTTATTAACACTTATACAGTTTATTTCTAACTTATTAAGGCTATTGTTGATTTTGTTACTAATGCCACCGACCTCTTCGAAAATGGTTGCGAGACCAAAATACGTGTCAGAGTGATCTGAATAAGTTCGATGGAACAGTTTTATACTGTATTTTATTTCAAAAGTATAAATTTTAGTATTTGTTTTGGGATTCGATCTTCGTCCCATTCTTTGGATATGTCCAAACCATATAAGTTGTTTGGTTAGAATGTCGTATGTAATACTGGTGACTCTTTCTCTTCTGGATATTCCTGCTGCTTTTATCCAGAAGTCCATTTTGGTTGCTCTTAGTGTGGCTAACGCTCTTTTCTTCAGAGGCCATACTTCACAGGTATATAATGTGATACCTTTCATGCTGTTTAGCAGTCTCATGGCCTTTCTTTCAGCCTCTCTGCCCAGTTTTCCATCCTCCGAAATTTTTATATCCAGATACTTGTAGTCGCCGCAGTGTTTTATCGTGGTTCGATCGTCCAGTATAAGATCTTTTCTGTTTAGCATTGGGCCAACTCTCCAACACTTGTAAAACACGTAAAACTGTTAAGAAATTCAACGACACTTTTCTTATTCATATCATGATAAATGTGTCAAAAATATACGATTTTATTTACTTCTTTCAACTATTTTATTAGTAATGCAATACTATATATATATTTTTGCTAGTAAGTATTAGCTTCTGGCAAAGAGGCGGAGTTTACTGTCTGAAGACTAGCAGCGCACGCGGTGTATTTGCGGTACTGTGTTAACAATTGTGGATAAAATATTAGTAAAAAGTCGCGGGGAGAAGTGTTGTGTGGTTAGTTGTCAAAATAGCAAAAGGAATTCCCCAATACAATTTTCTGCGGCTTTTCTACGAGGGTTGTGTAAAAAATAAGGTTCCCACATTTTTTTCAGATGTAAGGAATTTTTTATTTGAACTGAAAATACATCATTGGAAAGCTTAATTTCTTAGCTGTTTTTCAACATAATCTCCAGATTTTTCCACGCATTTTTGTTGACGACTAATCCACTTTTGGAATCCCGCTTCAAAGAAGTCCGCCGCCAGTCCGTGGAGGAATTCGGTGACCGCTTTCCTGCACTTCTTCATCAGTCTCGAAACGTTGTCCACCCAAGTGCGCTTTAATTTTGGAAACAAGTGGAAGTCACTCGGTCCAAGAACAGGGTTGTAGGGAGCATGTTCAACGAGATCCCAGCCAAAATTGTCGATTAAATCCTTGGTTTGGCGAGAGACGTGCGGGCGCGCATTGTCGTGGTGCAGTCTAACGCCTTTTGTCAGTCTTCCTCTCCGGCGATTTTGGATGGCTCTTCTGAGTTTTTTCAAGGTCTCACAATAATTTTCCGAATTTATTGTGATCCTTCGAGGCATAAACTCAACAAGCAGGACACCCTTACGGTCCCAAAAGACCGTAACCATCACTTTCCCTGCGGACAGCGTCTGCTTGAACTTCTTCGGTTTAGGCGATCCGGTATGGCGCCATTGTCGCGATTGTTGTTTTGTTTCCGGGGTGACGTAATGACACCACATTTCATCCCCGATAACAATGGAGTCTAAAGAAATCTTCGGTATTCTCGGCGCATTCTCGAAGAAACTCCTGGGCACACTTGACGCGATCGGCTTTGTGGGTTTCTGAAAGCATGTGCGGGACCCACCGAGCACACACCTTGTGATAACGTAACCTTTCAGTCAAAATCGTGTGGATTGTTTTTTCACAAACCTCAGGAACCCGGGCAGCCAGTTCCCGAATCGTTATCCTCCTATCCTCGAGCAGAATTCGCTCAATCTTCGACACAACTTCGTCGGAGATCGATGGCCTTCCGCTTCTTTGCTCATCGTGGATGTCTGTGCGTCCTTCGGAGAACTCCCTACACCATTTGCGGACGTGTTGAACGCTGATACAAGCTTCCCCATAAACTTCACACAACTGCCTATGAATATCAACCGGTGGTAACTTTTTAGCGTGCAAAAATCGGATTACCGCACGAACTTCGCACCTGGCGGTGACGGCGATCGGGGGTTGCATCGCGGATGGCTGTCAGGCCGGAACTGAACGTCGCAGCGAGTTCTACCAAGGCGGGATCTAGAGTGGGGGAATCAGCGCACACGGCGGTGTTGCCGGATTTCGCCTAGCATCTCGCGCGGAGAGTTTACAGCGTTGGGAACCCTTTTTCTTACACAACCCTCGTATAAAACACACAAGTTGGAGCAACCAGAAAAATGAATTCAAGCAGTGAGATATTCAAAATGAGTTTATGAGAATTACCATATTTTTATACAGAATTTATTTATTATTTAATAAGTACATTAAATTGTTCACGGCCTCGATGGATCCCTTTGGCAACTAACAAAATACTTTCGCATCTGCAGCGCCCATTTCATTAATAATCAAAAATCGGATCGAATCCGAGTTTCTTGCAGACAATATTTCCTGGCAAGTATCGAAAGTCATGTTCGAAAACAGCAACTCAAAGCGCGACAAACAGGTAAAAAAGAGACACTAAAGCTAAAAAGTAATTTCAAAATATAATTATCAAAATATATATATATATATATATATATATATATATATATATATATATATATATATATATATATATATATATATATATATATATATATATATATATATATTTAAATATCAGCAACACAAGTATACTGGACACCTCTTATTACCCGGTTTTTGTCGATTTGCAACAATTTTTTATGCATTTTTCTGTACTTTATGTTTTTTTCCAGCTGAAAAAAATCTACCTCTAATTTCCATATGGAAATTCCACCTGATATTTTGGATGAACATTCTAGGTGTAATTTCCATCCAAAATATCAGGTGGAATTGTCAGATGGTAAAACTAGGTGAATTGTTTTAGCTCGGATTCCTTTTCAGCTCATGTTAATTATTTTCAAATATTTATTTCCTCGATTTTTTTTTGTTTTTATTTACGTGTAATTTCACATTGTATGGAGTCACCGTTACCGAGGTTTGTCGAATGACGTGATTATTTATTAAGGATGTTCCATCTAACTAATATTCTTTCACATTTATCACGTGCCCCGCAGCAACCAGAGCTTTACCGTTTTTTTGAGTTTCATTTTCAAAATGAAAATTATTCACGATTTGTGAAAAGCCGGTACTCAAAACGACTTCGATACTTTAACGTTCTTTTTAGGACTAAATTATGTGAAATATTAGCTTTAACCTGAGATATTTTGGCCTCGCACTATAGGAACTAGCTTAAAATGAAAAATATTTGAACTCTCCCTGAATAATGACGTCGTGCACCTTTTTTTTATCGAGAAAATAATAAATTAAGCAGAAACAACGTCATTTTGACATGTGAATCAATGTAAACAGTAATCGGAGAAAGTGCGACATTTTGACGTCTGGCAGCGCCATTTGCTTCTTTGCCTGAAGCGAATACCATTATAGAAAGCCTTTTTCTTATCTTTTTTTGAAGTCTAGAGCGTATTGTAGGAAGTAAGAAAAAAAATTATATTTGATGATGCTTGATGGTTTCAGGTCACCCTTAAAATCGTTTTTTTTTAAATAGTGTCGGTTAAGTAAGAACGTATCGAGCATTGTTCATTAAAAAATGTATTTACTTAAAAAAAAATTACATCATTCAACAGTAAAGAATTGCCATTAAAATATTAATGAGTTCGTCCAGTCCCTATCAGCATCAATGGTCGACTGGCATCTTCGAGGCCCGAATTTGGAGTAACATCTGTTTCACTATGTACACCTCTTTACTTGCTTGAAATGTGACCAAATGTTCTCGATTGGCATTTCGTCGGCCGACTGAAATTGTTATTCTAGTGAAACGATACCGTTTTACTCCAATGTTTGGGGTCGTTATTATCTTGAAGAATCCTCTACTCACTTTTATTTATCTATTTTCAATATATTTTTTTAAATAATCCTGATTAACTTTCGAAGAGCTCTTCGGAGCACGATTTAAAAAAAACCTAACTTAATCAAATTTAACCTAACGTAAACTAATCTAACCTAACATACAGTAAAATAATGAAAAATTAGAAAATGAAAAATAATAGTCTCTGAATCTAAAAGCCTGAAATATAACCCAACATAACCTAATCCAACCTAACACGCCTTAACCAAATTTGATCTAACCTAACCTAATCTGAACTAGCCTAGCCTATCGTAACGTAATACAAAATAAATACACTCCTGGACAAAATTAACGCTACAATATTTTAAATCATACAAATCTCTATAATGAATTAATTTTAATAATTTTTTATGAACATTGTTTAGACTAAAAGACAGAAAAAACTTATTCAGATACTTTAAAAGTGAATTAGCTACCAAATTTCTCTGTAAGATTCGAATTAAAATTATTCTTAAGACCTAATAACAAAATCGTTGAAATTATGTAATAATGAAAAAAATAAACTGGGACACTAGTAACAAAATGAATGGTGTAACTGGGACCCTAGTAGCGTGTGTTGCCTCCTCTACTTCGGATGACAGCGTTTATGCGCCTAGGCATGCTTCTAATTAAATTTTGGATAAAATCTTGAGGAATTTGTTCCCATTCTGTGATAACTGCATTTTCAAGTTCCCCCAGGTTTCTAGGTGCAGGTATATAACGTTTCACATTTTTCTTAAGGTGATCCCATACATGTTCTATCGAATTCAGATCCGGGCTTTTTGGTGGCCATTGCATAATCGGTATATCAACTTGATTAAGATAATCGAGTAACTCCCTAGCCACGTGAGGTCGAGCGTTGTCTTGCATAAACAGGAAATTGGGCCCCACAAAATGACCGAAAGGCATCACATGTTCTATTACAATATTCTCAAGATAGTAGTCAGCATTCATGGATCTCGTACGGACAGGAACTAACTCTGTGCGAGCATCAAAGCAGATGCCACCCCAGAACATAACACAGCCACCGCCGAACGGAATCCTTGCAGAGATATTGTAAGGAGCAAACCTCTCTCCTGGTCTTCGCCATACTCGCTCACGACCATCTGGATGTTTTAGACTAACCCTAGTTTCATCTGTGAAGAAAACTTGTTTGCAATCATCCAGAGACCAGTTTTCGTGATTTCGAGCAAAACGTCACCTGGCAACTCTGTTCTCTCTAGTAAGCAAGGGCGCAGTGGCTAGTCTCCTACTGTTTAATCCAGCTTCATTTAACCGTCTTCTAACTGTTTTAGAAGAAATTGTGACATTGCGAACAGCTTCGAGTTCGTTTCTTATTATAGAACTAGTGACAGTCCTGTTTCTTAAAGCATATTGTCTTATAAAACGTTCATCTAGGTCGTTAGTGCATCGTTTTCGCCTTTGCCCTAGCCTTCTAGAATAAGTTCCGAGTTCATTCAAGCGTCTTACCATACGACTTATTGTGGAACAATGTTTGCCTAACAAATTGGCAACATAACTCTGACAATATCTCTCGTCCAATAAAACTGACGCTCGCACTACCTCGTGTTCAGTTAAATTCCTTGTTCGATTCATTTTTCTAATTCTTCGGGGTCAAAAATAAAACAGTCTACCACAAAAACGTATTACTTTGAAAAAGGGAACAATTTATAAGCTTACTTTTAAAGAAAATCTATCGCATTATTACAGAAAATTGTTTATCTTCTAAAAAATTCTTTAAAACTGTAAATCTAAACGAATTGTTTTGATTTCTGTCATAAACAACGAAACAAAATATGCATAGCCTACTATTCAAATACTCGATAAACTTTAAAACTGACATAAGAAAAAGATAAATTAATTTTCAGATTGTTGCGTTAATTTTGTCCAGGAGTGTATATGTAAGGTAGGAAATGAAAAATAATAGTCTTCGAGTCTAAAAGCCTCAAATACAACCTTTTGTTGTGTTACGCTAGGCTGGTTCAGACTACGTTAGGTTAGATCACGTTTGGTTAAGTCGTGTTAGGTTAGAATTTCTTTTACCAATTACAAGTTATAGGCGACACGTTGTTACTTGACCGACTGTAGTAGATATTAAGCCATAAGTGTGCTAGAATATTTGCAAATTTTATTTCAATGGAATTACCAAGAAACCCAATTAACAATAAAAGGGTAGGTTTGCAAGTAGCTTAAGACACCTTCTGATATATTTTTAATTTATATTATTACTTAGTCGATATAGTTATTTACTTATTTTATTATTGTGGCAGTCTTATACGATTAAATTATTTTAATAAAATCTATGTTGTTTTATTTAGTTTTCTAATAGAAGATAACACGTAAGCTGAAAAGTTTTAGGTCTAACGCATAGATGTCTCCCTTTTCAAAAAATCCATATGATTTTTAGAACGTACCAACCTTCAAACGATACGTGTTAAAATTTCATGACATTTCGAAGATTAGTTTACAAGTTACAGTGGTTTTAATGACGCTATTTTTGATATTTTCAAAATAATGGGAAAAATCGAATTTCGTGTGTTGATTAAACACTTTTTTTTTGATGGGAAAAAATACCGTTCAAGCAGAGCAAAATCCTCTGAATGAGGCACAGGCTTAGACACTGATGGAGCATCTGCATATTCGAGTTTATCTTTGTTTTTCGAGTTGAAATCAAAAGTTTTAGTCAAGCAAATGTAAAAGTCGGTTGCTTGGTTAGTGGGCTCTCTCCAGATCATTGGTTTACCAAAGTTCATAGATCTGTTTTTACCTAAATACCAGTAGTTGAGGACCAGTCTGCAGTTTTGTGCAAACCACATGAGGCACTCAATATTTATCTTGATGTGACACCGGAAATCCAAAATAATGTAAATAGGCGTTTTGCAGTGAATTTGTTATAGTCTCGATTTAACTGAACAATTTTGCCACAAACGTAGCAAAAACGGTTTGGATTAATTTTACACACTCTAGAGGCCATTTTAGAACAATCTTTCGCATTTACTTTACTTCGTTGTTTACAGAATCAAACAAAGAATTCATAACAATTACTGCGTGTAGATGAGAAACAGAAACGGTTTGATCTGAGAATTATGGCGTGCTAGCGGAAAACAAAAATACTTTATTAACTAGCCTACTTAGCTTATTTAAAAAATATATGTTTCGTTCGATGAACAAAAATAAGTATTTCTTTTGTAAACTAGTGTTATCTATAATATATATAAAATGCAACGTCTCTCTGTCTGTCTGTCTGTTTGTCTGTCCGTTAGTGCGCTTATCACTGGAGAACCACTTATCCGATTTACGTACTTTTTTTTTTAAACATACATATGTTCTCTGGCCAGGTTATAAGCTATATTTTATTACGATAGGTGATATAAGGAATAAGCAGTGACGATAATAGTGAATCAAGTCGGAAAAAAGTTTGTTGCTAGCGCGTTCTCTTTCAATAAACAGCCTAAACCATTAAATATGGAACAATATTATGTAGCAGAGAATATCTATATTCTATAATATATAAGATGCAATGTCTGTCTGTCTGTCCGTCCATTAGTGCGTTCACGCGAGAACCACTTATCCGATTTACGTGTTTTTTTTTTTTAATTCATACATTTGTTCTCTGGCCAGGTTATCTATAATCTTCTATCTATAATATATAAAATGCAACGTCTCTCTGTCTGTCTGTCTGCCTGTCTCTCTGCCTGTCTGTCTGTTTGTTCGTTAGTGCGCTTATCACTGGAGAACCCCTTATCCGATTTACGTGCTTTTTTTTTTTAAAACATACGTTGTTCTCTGGTCAGGTTATCTTTCTATAATATATATAAAATGCAACGTCTCTCTGTCTGTCTGTCCGTTAGTGCGTTACGTGCTTTTTTTTAAAATATACATATGTTCTCTGGCCAGGTTATAGGATATATTTTATTGCGATAGGGAACATAAAGAATAAGCAGTGACGATAATAGTGCATCAAGTCAGAAAAGGTTACCGTTAGCGCGTTCTCTTGCAATACACTGCCTTAACCATTAAATATGGAACAATATCATGTTGCAAAGAATATAATATATATAAAATGCAACGTCTCTCTGTCTGTCCGTTAGTGCACTTATCACTTGAGAACCACTTATCCGATTTACGTGTTTTTATAAATTTATACATATGTTCTATATAATTCGATATAAGCCTAGATAATGGGAGATAAGGTGAGATAATGGAAGATAAGCATACATAATGGGAGACATGGAGAAATGATGGGAGATAAGCAGAGATAAGTCTAGATAATGGGAGTTATGGTAAGATAATGGGAGATAAGGAGAAATAATTGGAGATAAGGAGAAATATTGCGAGATAAGTCCAGATAAACCTAGATAATGGGAGATAAGGTGAGATAATGTGAGATAAGGGGAAATAATGGGAGATAAGGAGAAATAATGGGAGATGAGTAGAGATAAGCCTTGATAATGGAAATTATGTAGAGATAATGGGAGATAAGGAGAAATAATGGGAGATAAGGGGAAATAATGGCAGATATTTTATTACGTTAGGTAACATAAGGAATAAGCAGTGACGATAGTAGTGAATCAAGTCCACGCGAGCGGAGCCGCGGGCATTGCTAGTTTATAAATAAATAACCGGTCAAGTGCAAGTTGAACTTGCGCAATTAGTGTTCCGTACGTTGATTGCTTTCAAAATAAAAAATTTTGTTACGAAGGTATAAAATGATCAGTGACTTCACAAAACACACCCCAAATGAGTTTTCAACAAAGTTTGTTTCCAATCTTTACTGAAAACTGATGACCTTGACATTTTTGCTTTTTATATACCAGATAAATTATTAAAGGTAATGCACTCGTGATAATTTTCGTTCAATCTACATTCTGTGGAGAATATTTCAGAATTTTTTTAAAATTTTTTGATAAGTACTTTTCGAGATTTTCGCGATTTTTTAAAAATACTATAAAGAAAAGTGCGCGCAAGTGTTTTCACAAGCTTTAATTTGACACCACACTCGATGACCTAGTAAACATTTTTTTTTTTCACTTCCGATTTCACCCCCCAAAACTAACCCCTTAAGTCCAAATTTAACTTTCAAAACTACATGGCTCTGACGAGGCCATCAATTCCCATATTATTACCAAATTTCAACTTTCTATGACAAATAGTCTCGGAGAAAATCGGGTGTGACAGACAGACGGACAAACACCGAAGTCATTTTATAAGTGTTCCGGACGGAACACTAAAAATTGTCTATTAGGAAAAAAACCTCTCGACATTTTACAGAAGAAGTAATTATTAAGACTTAAAAAAAAAGTTAAGTGAAGTCCGCTCCTGGAAGTTACGCCTTGTTACAGGATAACATAAACAAAGAAAGGATAGTAGTGTTTAATAAGGCTTCTTGGACTTTTTAAGGATTCAGTTAAAAATATGAAATTCGTTAGATTTAAATGTAAGTTTATTTAGTACGTGTTTACGGTCTATTTAATATCTGTTTTAGAGAGTTTAGTAGGGGATATCTATCAATATGAATATGATGGTGATATCAGAAATTATGTATTTTAAGTATATTGTGCTTATTTTAATTATACTGTTTATGCATTGACGGGATATGTATTGAAACTTTCTTATTTTATGGTAAGAAATCTTTAATCTTAAAATTTATTACATATTTGTTTCTTTGTCTTGTTTAAAAACTAGATACGCACTTATATATATATATATATATATATATATATATATATATATATATATATATATATATATATATATATATTAGAGTGACCGCAAAAAAATCGATGTTGGAATTTTGTTCGTCTGGACCCCACAAAACGATTCCCCTTTCCAGATATTGAGATAGCCGAAATTTGAGCTCGATTAAACGACGTTAACCCGTGCCGCTCGTCGCTCAAAGTTTGAAAAAATCCAAATTTTTGGCCAAAAAGCTGACATATGGAGCCATAACTCCAGAACGGTAAATAATAGAAACACGCTTAATATCTCAAAAGAAAGCTAATGTTGTTCTTCAAAATTTATATTCTATACATAATTGTTGTTATTTTAAGTCAAACCGAGTTACAACAGCCTTTAGCCCCAAAAAACGTGATCTGGTACCAGTAGGAGCCAGTTTGGGAGTATTCTAAGAATTTTACGGGTTTTTACATAATGTGCCTCGGAATTAACATTTTTTTGTTAAAAAGTATTTTGGAACTCAATTTTCAAACATAAAGAGCCTTTTGTTCAAATTTAATCTTTTATTATATGGGGATTACCTGACTAGTTTACCAAAGAAAGACCCGTTTGACAGGTAAAAAGGAGGGTGAATCTAATTTCTATTTTAGGGATGGTGATTTTACTTCAGCGTACAACCGACCTTTTATTTATTCAGTTCAGTTTCTAAAGTGCCTTTGAGCTGGTTAGATCGAACAATTATCTAGTGAAGATATTTTAACGTTTTTTTTTTTTTTTAATTTTCCAAGTGTGTGTGTGTTATTGTTTTTATAACTATTATAGTATTATTTTAAAAGACATTTGAAAACATTTTATTGAAATTAAAGTTTGCAATATATTTTGTTTCATTTTCCAAGTTAACTGTTATTTACCTATTGGCCTCTGAAATGACATCCACATCAGGTGTACAAAGCCGGACCAAGGATAAAATATTTCTTGTGGGCTATCCCATTCACCAGATCACCGGTTGTAAACTACCCTCATATCGTCAAGTTTTGTGTGATTTATTTTATAATTTACGTACTGTGAAATTAACTGTAAGAGAATCAGCAAAACTTACAATACGAGAAGTGTTCATTTTTTGGGAGAAAGCTCGAATCCCGACTAAACATGAGCAAAGATGCAATTACTAAGCTGGAAAAACGTCACGCCGAGTGGAGAACTCTTCAAAAAGACCGAAGAAGAAAACATCGAAAACGGCCAAGAACAAATTTAAACAGTTTGTTGAAAAGCTGGATGATCTCTTTAATATTGCTCAACAAGATGCCTTGGCTCTGATGAAATCGGAAGAAGATAAGGCGTTTCTCGTGAAACAGAGGCAGAAGGGCCGCCCAGGTTCCATGACTGGAGTGGATCTCAAGTTGTCTCGAGCTGAAGAAATCAAGGTGCAAAAGGAACTTGCACAAAGGAACCGACAAATCCAAGAAGCAACTTTTGATATTGGTGAGTTTTTTTATTATTATTAGTATTCTAAAAAATAGATAAACAAATAAGTAAATAGTTTCATTATAATTGAAAGAAAATTGTACATGAGAGCATGATTTGGCATCTTTATGATTGAGTTTATATTTTTTAAATAATACCTTTTGATAATTAGAAGTAGGTAATTTAGTACCTATGTATTATTATTATTCTGCGAAAACGACAAGTTTTTATAGTCTTTTTTTTTCTCTTTCTTTTGTTGCTTCTTAGAGACGAATGATGAAGACAAGTTCGAAGAAGGAGAAGAAGACACTGAAGAGGACAGCATCTACCAAGAACTTGAGAGCTTGGAGGAAATGGACATCCCTGAAGAAGCTGCAGAAGATCCAGGACCATCTGAGAGCAAGAGGATGAAAGTTTCATTTGCAAGGGGCGTTAAAGAGATTTTAACCATGAAATTGTCCATTTTATTAGATCGATGTAAGGTATCCGAACAGAAATGCCACGAGAATTTTAATAGCTACTCTAGAAGCACTAAACCTTGACCCTCTTGAGTACAAAGTCTCGAAAACTTTATTACATGATAGAAGGCAAATGTTCAGAGAACAATATAATAAAAAAATTTTTGATAAAGTAAACATTCCTGAAAAAGAGTCCGTGGTTGTCCATTGGGACGGTAAACTTTTACCGGGTGTTTTAAAAAATGAACAATGTGAGCGAATAGCTATAGCTATTTCATATGACGAAAAGGAACAGCTGCTAGGAGTTCCTGTAACAGCAAACAGCTCTGGAGAGGAGCAAGCCGTAGCCGTATATGAATGCCTACATGAATGGGGTCTTCTCAACACCGTCAAGGCGATGTGCTTCGACGCTACAGCATCCAACACGGGAAGACTCAAAGGAGCATGCGTCATATTGGAGCAAATGTTAGGAAGAGAATTGTTATACCTAGCTTGCCGTCACCATATCTTGGAAATTCTGTTAAGAGGCGTATTCGACACAAAAATGGGATCAACCACTGGACCTCATCCAGACATTTTCAAGAAATTCCTCACTGCGTGGCCCAAGATAGACAAAGGAAAATACGACACAGGTATCAGTGACAATCTAATACAAAAGTAGCTAACTCCAGAAGTAATTGCAAATGTTACTGCTGAATTCGAGACCAAATTAACTGAGAGCCACCCCAGAGATGACTACAAGGAGCTATTGCAGTTGGTTCTTGTATTTGTTGGATCACTAGACGGCAATGTTGTGGGTTTTAGAACTCCAGGAGCCATTCATCACGCTAGGTGGATGGCAAAGGCTATTTACTGCTTAAAAATGTTCATTATTCGTCGTCAATTTAAGATGTCTAAAGAAGAAGAAAGTTCTGTGCGTGCCATTTCTGTTTTCCTAGTTAAAATTTATTGTAAAGCTTGGTTCAATGCTCCAAAAGCTCATCTTGCACCAAAGCAAGATTTAGGTATTTTGCATAGTCTGTTAGGCTATAAAGAATGTGACAACGACATTGCAGAAATAGCCCTGACCAAATTTTCAAACCATTTGTGGTATTTGAATGCAAGGTTGGTGGGATTATCGTTTTTTGATCCCGCCATTACAGACGATGAAAAGTTGTTAATGGCTAATAAATTGCTCAGTAGCACAGATGAACCATCACAGCACGCTAGGGTTGTAAATCCAAAAGTTAGGAAAGAAAACTTAAAAGAGGTAGTTGATGGAGGATTGGTAAATTTACTTACCAAAGAAACGTTTACATTCTTTGACCAATTTAATATAAAAACAGATTTCCTAAGACAACATCCAAACACCTGGCCTCAAAAATAATGACTTCCAAGAAGGATTGAAAATGGTCAAAACATTAAAAGTAGTTAATGATATGGCTGAGCGTGATGTTAAATTAATAACCGACTTTAACGACCTTCTGACAAAAGATGAAGACCAAAAGCAATATGTCCTGCAAGTTGTAAGTAAATGCCGAGCATTATATCCTGACGTTTCAAAAACTACTTTAACAAAAGCTCTAGAATAGATTAGATAACTATGTAAAATTATCAACTCATGTAGGTACTACGTCTGTATCTTTTCTGTGTCTGTTTTGTATGTATTATATACCTAATTTTTATATTTTAAAATAAAAAATGTCATTAGACTTATCAGTATTACTTGTTTTTTTTTATTATATTTCTACTTTAAACTCAAAAATATACCAAAAAAAGCAAAATTTATCACTTAATAACAAAATATACGAAGTATGCTCCTAGTGGTACCAGGTCACGTTTTTGGGGCTAAAGGCTGTTGTAACTCGGTTTGACTTAAAATAACAACAATTATGTATAGAATATAAATTTTGAAGAACAACATTAGCTTTCTTTTGAGATATTAAGCGTGTTTCTATTATTTACCGTTCTGGAGTTATGGCTCCATATGTCAGCTTTTTGGCCAAAAATTTGGATTTTTTCAAACTTTGAGCGACGAGCGGCACGGGTTAACGTCGTTTAATCGAGCTCAAATTTCGGCTATTTCAATATCTGGAAAGGGGAATCGTTTTGTGGGGTCCAGACGAACAAGATTCCGACATTTTTTTTCCCCCTCTATGAGATCCGGTCACTCTAATATATATATATATATATATATATATATATATATATATATATATATATATATATATATATATATATATATATATATATATATATATATAAATACATATATATATATATATATATATATATATATATATATATATATATATAACACGTAGACTTAAAGGTTTTTGGTCTGGCACATAGATGTCGCCATTTCAAAAAATTCATATGATTTTTAGGAAGTACCAACCTTCAAACGATACGTGTCAAAATTTCATGATATTTCGATGATTAGTTTAAACACTACCTCATCCCTTTGGAATACTTTGCCCAGGACGTGTTTCCCACCGAGTACAATTTACAACGATTCAAGAACAACGTGAATCGCTTTTTCCGCCCACGTGTCGTTCATGTAGCGCTTTAGAGATTTCCCTGCAGCAGGTGTGCTAGGCCCATAAAAAAAATAAAAACCGGTCAAGTGCAAGTTGAACTTGCACAATTAGTGTTCCGTACGTTGATTGTTTTTAAAATGAAAATTTTTGTTAGGGTGGTATAAAATGATCAGTGACTTCACAAAACACACCCCAAATGAGTTTTCAACAAAGTTTGTTTCCAATCTTTACTGAAAACTGGTGACCTTGAATTTTTTTTTTTTTATGTACCAAATAAATTATTAAAGATAATGCACTCGTGATAATTTTCGTTCAATTTATACCCCGTGGAGAATATTCCAGAATTTTTTCAGAATTTTTTGATCAGTACTTTTCGAGATAAGGTAGGGGACAGCGATTTTTTTTTTTCGCGATTTTTTAAAAATAATACAAAGAAAAGTGCGCGCAAGTATAATATTATATATATATTTTTTACTCGTGTTTTCACAAGCTTTCATTTGACACCACACTCGATGACCTAGTAAAAAATTTTTTTTTTCACTTCCGACTTCACCCCCCAAAACTAACCCCTTAAGTCAAAATTTAATTCTCAAAACTACATTGTTCTGATGAGGCCATCAATTCCTATATTATTACCAAATTTCACCTTTCTATGTCAAATAGTTTCGGAGAAAATCGGGTGTGACAAACAGACAGACAGACAGACAGACAGACAGACACCGAAGTGATCTTATAAGTGTTCCGTACGGAACACTAACAAGACGGTCGCTGTCAAGCGGTATTGGCATTTTTGGTATTCGCCCCGTGCACTCGCCGCATTCATGAACAAATGATTGTGTAAAATTCACAATTCATATACATTCTTTACTAATTTTCTCATCGTCTTCTATCTATCTTATACGATTTATACGTAAATGAATTTTTTCGTATGGTATATCTCAAAACTAGAGTTTATATTAGCAATCTTCGCTTTCTGTGAAGTAAATATATGTAAGAAATTAAAATTGAACAAATATCAAAATATATGCAGTTTTGCAAAAAAAAAAGTTGTAAGTGTATGATTTTTTTTCGGGAACCATGGTCCCATTAGTATGTAAAAGTAGCTCATATACAGAAAACATGCGCCAAGAAATCCCAGCGAACAATGTGCCAAGCAGTAATCAATAGTTCCACTACACGTTTAGAAGAATGCCGGGAAAGCAACGGTTTACATTTAGATGACATTATTTTATAGAAATAATTTTTCAACTGTAGGTTGATATACAACGAATGTTTTTTCTTTTCATTTATCAATTTGTCCATTTACTATTACTATTTTCAAATTAAAGTTTTGTTGTATGAAATGGTTGTTATTTGCCATCAATTTTCCTAAGCTCTCCCACTGGATTCGGACCCTTCCCTTTTCAGGGGATGCTGGATAGCGAAAAATCAATATTCAACGCCTCTCAGTCCTCTCAGGAACTCACTGTGCCGGCAATTGTCCTGTAGGATAAGGGGATATCATGTGTGTTGTGATGTAGAATTGTGATCCATGTAAAAATAAAAGTGTTCCTAAACGAAAAATTTTATTGGTGTCACATGAGAGAGTGCGATTTAATAACCATGAGATATAAAAACAGTTTGTACTGGACAATGTAGGGTAAGTAGGAAAATAATGCTTTTGAAAAAAAGAGCGCATTGTCAGCCTAATCATTAAAAACATAAAACTGGCATATTTTTAGCGTTACCCTTATAAGATCACTTCGGTGTCTGACTGTCTGTCTGTCTGTCACACCCGATTTTCTCCGATACTATTTTACATAGAAAGTTGAAATTTGGTAATAATATAAGAATTGATGGCCTCATCAGAGCCAAGTAGTTTTGAGAGTTAAATTTCGACTTAAGGGGTTAGTTTTGGGGGATGAAATCGGAAGTGAAAAAAAAAATTTTTACTAGGTCATCGAGTGTGGTGTCAAATGAAAGCTTGTGAAAACACGAGTAAAAAAATATATATAATATAATACTTGCGCGCACTTTTCTTTGTTTTATTTTTAAAAAATCTCGAAAAATCGCTGTCCCGAGCCTTATCTCGAAAAGTACTTATCAAAAAATTTTGAAAAAATTCCGGAATATTCTCCACGGAGTGTAGATTGAACGAAAATTATCACGAGTGCCTTACCTTTAATAATTTACCTGGTATATAAAAAAACAAAATTTTCAAGGTCATCAGGTTTTAGTAAAGATTGGAAACAAATTTTGTTGAAAACTCATTAGGGGTGTGTTTTGTGAAGTTACTGATCATTTTATAGTTCTGTAACAAAATTTTAAAAGCAATCAACGTACGGAACACTAATTGCGCAAGTTCAACTTGCACTTGACCGGTTATTTCTGATTAAGATAGGAATAAATATATAGAGTATTTCAAAAAGCAGTAGAAGATGGGAATTAAATAAAGAGTAACCGCAAAGAAGTATGAATTTTAGCTCGTTTTTGCAACTTTCGCAACTTGGGGACAAAAAAGTAAACTTAACACAAAAGCTCTTAAATTAAAGCTACAGTGTATTTGTTTGGAGTTGATAGAAGAAGTCTCTCATTGTAGATGCAAATACATGTTGGGATGCGCCCAAAAAAGAGATTTCTTATTCATTTTATTAGATTTTGCTACCTGTTTTGAATTATTTTTAAAGGTTCATCCTATTTTAGGCAAAAAACCTCTGCTATACAATAGAGTCATAAAATGTGAGGGTTCATCGGTAGCATAGCCGGCCGAGCGTAACCAGCTTTTAGTGTTTAATAAATAAAATTATATTAAAAATAAAGTTATAGAAATATGAGATTTATTACCAAAAATTTTTTAATCTATAGATCTATGTATATATTCAGATTCACAATTCACGATATATAAGTACTTTAATTAAAATCAAAAACAATCATCATCTTCAAAATCTGAAGACTCGACTTCTCTTAAATTGATAATTAAGGGTGCTATTCCCACAGTTTCTCCGATGTATTCAAGTTTCCACATTTTATTTTCTTCTTTTGTAACTTGTCGCATGGCATTTTTCTAATTATCCTCTTTGATCCCCTCTCGGCGAGTAATAACTGCCTTACGTCTTGAAGTTTGAACGTGGTGTTTTTCCTTGCAACGAAACCTTTCATTTGTGGCCAAATTAGCTCTATGGGATTCAATTCGCAATGATACGGAGGTAATTTATGCACTGTGATATTCCGTTCCTTTGCCATCACATCGACTGCGTATTTCTTGAACTGTGCGCAATTTTGAGAAGTTCCTCTTTTAACATATTATTTTTATGTCTGAGATTTCCTTTTTATGTGCTCAGATTAATGTAAAACGACTTTGTTAACATTGAAATGTCATGGAATTGTGATAAACCTTTAAATCCATTCCTTAATTTTAAAAACTTTTTTTTAGGTTAGTTAATAGTATTTTTTTTTGGTTTTACCTACCTGTATATAATATATTACATATTATTAATTTTATTTTATCAAGTGATAAATAAGAAACTTATTGTTGAAAAGTACATTGCATTTTTTATTAGTTGCTTCGCCATTAACTAATTTTAAACATAACTTGTGTTTTAAAGATCATATTTTTACTAGGGTGCTTTTAAGCTATTTATCTAGGTTTCCAACGGGGGTGGTACCGCCCCCCAGTGGGCGTTGGAGCCTTCTAGGGGGCGGTAGCGGGTCCAGAGATGGGAGGGAGGAGATGTTAAGACAGTGAAGGGGGGGGCGGCCGTGGAATACCTACCTATTTAGGAAATTAATATAATAAAATACTTTGAAAATATCTCCTGTTTTCATGAATAAGTATTTTATCTAGCTATCTAACATTTTTATCTTATTGTTATCGCGTAAATACGCATTAAAGAATTTAAATTAGCTTTAGGTATACGAGTACCTAATTTGGTTTAGTATTGTTGGTGATAAGTCCTGTCTCTTATCCATTGAAGAATATCCGCTTTCTTCCATGCATTTGTCTGGAGTCGTTCTAATAATCGAAAATGGTATGGGGCATTCTCTAATACTATAACTGATTCTGCTAGTATTTTTTTTTTTTTTTTATGGGTCTAGCACACGTGCTGCAGGGAAGTCCCTAAAGCGCTCCAGGAGCGGCACGAGTGCGGAAAAAGCGATTCACGTTGTTCTTGAATCGCTGTAAATTGTACTCGGTGGGAAACACAGCGCTGGGCAAATTATTCCAAAGGGATGACGTTCTCCATATAAAAGATTGCTTGAAAAACGTTGTACGCGGAGTAACAAGCTGAACCTCATACGGATGTGAAGCACCAGCGCGACGTGTATTTCTAACATACACCGCTTTCGGAGGAATTAAGCGGGCTACATCCTTCGAACACTTTCCATGAAAATACTTGTAGAACAGACTCAAGTCGCCAACCGTTCTTCGATGTTCCAGCGAATCAAGGTCGCCGGTCAATTCCGGGTCCCCAATCAGACGGACCGCTCTTCTCTGAACAGAATCTAACAAATGCAGTGTATGTTTGGGAGCGGAGCCCCAAACGTTGGAGCAGTATTCCATAGTTGGTCGAATTTGGCCTTTGTAAAGAATTAACAGTTGTTGTGGGGTGTAAAGCTTTCTGGTTCTAAATAATATTCCCAACTTTTGAGAAGCTCTCCTTGCTATGCCTGCAACATGTTCATGCCAGGACATATTTACTCCCAAACTAACGCCCAACAAATTGAGCGACGATGCTAGGGGAATGGAGTGCCTCGACATAACTATGTCGGGTTCAGCAACGTTAACTTTTTTAGAAAAAACTGCCTCCTGGGTTTTTTTGTAGCGTTAAATTCCACTTGGTTACTGTCACCCCAAGATAGAATTTCTTCCAGGTCTTTGTTAAGTTGAACGACCTCCTGCTGTCTGCGGACATTCGCCTGAGCAGCCGATGTCCGAGCGTTCAAGGTGAATGAAGAGACAAGCGTACTGTCATCTGCAAAGCTGTAGATTGGATTCCCGGTCTTTTCCAGCAGATCGTTAATGTAAATTAGAAAGAGAGTAGGAGACAGTATGGAGCCCTGGGGCACACCGGCGTTCGAAAGAAATCCGTCGACCGCCACTCGTAAAGAACGCTCTCTGAGGAAACATGAGAGCCACAAACAGAACCTTTCAGACATACCATAAGAGCGTAACTTAGCCAACAGTTCATCGTGCCAAACACGGTCGAATGCCTTGGATATGTCAAGAGCAACCGCTCGAGATTCTCCAGAGTGTTCAATTGCGTTGTTCCAAACATGTGTTACATAAGTCAGGAGATCTCCTGTTGATCTATGTTTACGAAAACCATATTGGTGATCGCTAATAATATTGAATCGTTCAAGATATTTTAAAAGATGCTCATTGATAACCTTTTCCATGACTTTTGATATTATTGAAAGCAGTGCAACTGGTCGGTAGTTATTTGGCAAGGTCTTCTTGCCTTTTTTAGGTATCGGCTGAACCATGGCACATTTCCAGCAGGACGGAAATATTCCCTTTCTGTAGGATAGGTTAAAAAGTCTGCAGAAAACTGGTGTTAGTTCCCTTGCACAGTTTTTGAGAACTATGGCAGGTATTCCGTCAGCGCCAGGAGCCTTCTTGGTGTCTAGCTTCATTAAAATACGCTTTATGATGCGCTGTCTGAAGACAACATCGGGCATCCTTGACTGCAATATGGGAATAGTAGGTGGTGTTTTTCCTTGGAAATCGACAGTAGAATGTGAAGCAAAGAGTTCAGCCAACAAGTTCGCTCTCTCAACAGGTGTGTTTGCAATGGAATTATCTGGCCGTGTGAGTGGTGGTATGGTGGATTTGGTAAAATTTTGACTAACTGCCTTAGCGACTGCCCAAAAGGGCCTGGAATTGTTGGGACAAGCGAGAAGTTTGTTTCTAATATACATTCAATCATTTGTTGGAAATTATAATCCAGTTGATCAACCTTCCATAAAAGCGTGTTTGGCACTCTTAATGCTTTTGTCAATCCAGAATTTTTTCACTGTGTGTCCCTCAGTAACCCAAGTCTCATCTAAATAAAAAATATTTCTTTCGTTAGCTCGAAATTTTCTGATTGCTCGTAGATATTCTCTTCTGCAACAAATTATTTCTGTTTTATCGATAAGAACAGATTTTCTATTGTGTTTTTCCCCAGGTTATGAAGGATTTTCCATAATTTAATTAAAAATCTAGGCCACATTTTTAAATTTTTTTATTGAGGAGTAACTACTCCCTATTTTGGGGGTTAATACTGTGAAAATAAATAAGTTTTTAACAGAAAATAAAAAAAAAATTATGATGTGTAATTCATGAAAATAGGTCAAGAATTTTAAGAATTTACTTATTTTTGGTGGTAATGGCACCGAAACGCATTTCAACCCCATTTAAGGGGGTTATTATCGTTTAGCGATAAGTTTTGGAGGCTTATAAGTCCCACGGTATCTTCCCAATATTTTCCGGATTTTTCCCCAAATTTAAAAGTTATTTTTTAGGTTAAAATAGCACCAACAAAAATTCCAACCCTCTTTTAGGGGGTGGTTATCGCTTAGCGATAAGTTTGGGAGGTATATAAGTCCAGCGCTATATTCTGAGTATTTGGATTACCAGGTTTACAAGTATGAAATGCGGATTTTTTTCCAAAAAAAACACTAATTCGGAAGAATGATAAAAAGTGCTTTATTCAAAGTATGCTCCATCGCTTGTTATACATTTTTCCCATATTTCGGGCAATTGGTGAATACCACGCGAGTAAAAATCTTCCCGTTTTGCTGTCAAGTATTCATCGAGCCATTTTTTTCACATCTTCGTACGAACCAAAGCGCTGCTCAGCAAGTCCGTGACCCATCGACGCAAACAAGTGGTAATCGGAAGGAGCCAAGTCTAGTGAGGAAGCCGCATGGGGTAGAACTTCCCAGCTGAGTGCTTCCAACGTGTCGCGAACTAGTTTTGCCATAAAGAAAAATGACTTTGTGTTGCCTCTTTCGGTATTCTGGCCTTTTTTCAAGCAGCGAATGGTTCAAATCGGTAAATTGTTGTTGGTAACGTTTAGTATTAACCGTTTCCGCAGGTTTTAACAGTTCATAATAGACCACGCCCCTCTGGTCCCACCAAACACAGAGCATCGTCTTTCTGCCAAAGCGACTTGGTCTTGCGGTCGATGTGGATGATGCGCCTGGATCTACCCATGATTTTTTGCGCTTGGTATTCTCATAATAAATCCACTTTTCATTCCCTGTAACTATACGATGCAAAAACGACTTCTTTTTGTACCGAGCGAGCAAAATGTCACACATATTTTTGCGCTTTTCCATTTGCCTGTCGTTCAACTCATGTGGTACCCATCTACCATTCTTCTGAATCTTTCCCATCTCTCGTAGCCGATTGGAAACAGCTTGTTGACTAACGCTTAATTGCTCGGCGAGTTGTTTTTGTGTTTGCGAATCATCTTCGTCCAACAATGCTTGCAATTCCACATCTTCGTATTTTTTTGGCGGTTTTCCACTTCCTTATCTGCAACATCGAAGTCACCACTTTTGAAACGCCGAAACTATCGTTCACACGTATCTTGCGTTGAAGCATGTTCGCCATAAGCTTCTCGAAGTAATCGGTATGATTCAACAGCAGTTTTCTTCAAATGAAAACAAAAAATTAATGCTGGCCGCGAATGCTCTTTGTTCGGTATAAATTTCGACATATTAAACACAACAACACAACACTATGCACACATTTTTCCAATTTATCACTCGTGCACGTCTGACACTTGTTGATGACACAACAAAATGGCGCAGTGTCAAATCTTTATAGCACAAACTACATTGGTGCAGGGTCCATCTGTTGTCTGAAATCCGCATTTCATACTTGTACACCTGGTATTTCTTTGTATTTTTCCTAGCCTTGGTAGTCATGTTTGCGAGTATGGCAGGATCCCCTGTTAATTGCGACCCCCTTTAAAGTCGCGGTATTAAAAATTACAATAGCCGGGATGATAGCCAACTTCCGAAGGGAGACGGTACCCTAAGAAGAAGAATCAAAATTTTAAATTTTAAAATTTACGAAGTTCTTCCTTATCTACTCATAATTTATACAGGTAACCTTAACGCAAATTAAGAATCAACAGAATAAACATTATATACGTATGTATTCCTTTTCAACCTATTATTAATTTAAAATGTTAAACATTTTTAATTATACACCACAAAATAGTGTATCTAATTTTCTAATAATGAGGTATACATTAATTTGCACACAAATACCTTAACAAAACCACAGATATCATATCAGTAGTTTCACTTAATTTAAAGTAAACGCTGTTTTTAACTTTTAATGTTTTCAATTTATTCCAGTATAGTGACATTTGAAAAATATCAGTAAATATATATTTTAAATACTTAATTCTCAACGCTATAGACATAATTTTTCCATTAATTTGGGCTATCTTTTCCGCATCTACCTCATGAGCCCCAATAAAACGAGATTCACCCGGTATTTTAGGTGACGACGACCATTTTTCGCCAAGCCGCTAAATTCATTTTATATTTTTTTATTAGTTTCGGTTTTATAGCGTCCTACCCCTTACGATTCCTAGTTTCCAACCCCTTCGTTTTTCCCAATCCCTGAGCTCTAAATTCCGTTCAGACATTGCTTTTTGTATTCCTCCTATTCACGTTGGTTTTGATCTTCCTCTTTTTCTTCTTTCTTCCAATGTCCATTTCAAAATTTGCTTGGTAATACGGTGTTCGTCCATCCTTTCTACATGGTCACTTTAGTTGCCGTCTTTCTATTTCATCAATTATTATTTTATCGAACTTCATGATCTCTCCTATTCGTTCATTTCGTATTCTTTCCAGTCTTGACTTGTCAGCAGTTCTTCGCCAAAAGTCCATTTTTAGCGCCAACAGACGGCGCTCTAGTGTTCGGTTAATTTGCCATGCTCCACACCCAAAGAGAACCATGTTTGTGAAAACTGTGTGGTACAATCTATCAAGTAAGAACGTGTCCGCGATAATTCATTTTTGGCAGACGCGATTCTAGCGATTTAACAAGAAATCGGTAGAGGGAATCTTTGTCTACGAGGCATTTTATTAAAAGTATCAGCCGATTCCGAAGTTTCGTTGAAATCACGTAAAATCCAAAATGAGTCACTGCGCTTTGGTTCGAGGCAGTCTTTCTTTGTTCTTATCCAAAGAGGGCTAAATTTCGCAGCTACTAAATATATTAAAAAGTCAGTATCATTTGTGAAGAAGTGGGTACATTTTTTCGACGACTTACCAAAACGTGGCTACCGAGCAAAAGTCGAAAAACGAATCGTGTTTTTATTTTCACGGGGCCCAAAATTGACGCTGCGTCAAGAAGAGGCAAAATTAAGGAAATCGGGTTTGCATATGTCCCATGAAACAATTCGACATCTTCGTGCTCATGATGTCAAATTCCGAAACACGTTAAAGAAACCTTTACTGGGCGACAATCACGTCACGAAGCGGCTCGCTTGGGCCTACGATAAGGTACTAAAGTGGCTCTCACAACCACCGGACATCAACTCCCTTGAAAACGTTTGGTCTCTTGTAAACAGAAAGCTCAGAGGAAAGACTCTGAGGACTTTGACTCAGTTGTCTCGCGAGATTCGAAAATTTGCAGAGTATGCACAAAATTTCGTCGACTGCATGCCTTGAAGATGCCAGGCGATTATTGATGCAGGACGCGATTGGACAACTTACTATGGCAATTGCACCGTTTTTAACACACCAAAGAATACTTTGATAGAAAAGAATGTTCTCGAAACACATTTTTTCAAGAATACAGGCGGTCACTTTCTTACTGGACAGACTGTATATCAGGTGTTTTCGCTCTGGGGAGATTTGATTAGACCAGAAGACGGAGTTGAAGCAGCCAATTATCTGTTTTTCTTTCATAATACGATACTCTATCTCTTTTTCTGTGCGACCTTTATATTCTATTTTGGTGTACTCCGTATAAGAATTAATTACATTCTGTTGATCTACTTCCAGATCCTTTGTTATCTCTCTTTTCACACATAGATACTGGGTTTTTGTTCCGCTGACTGATAAGCCTGATTCTTCATAATGTTTAAACAGTCTTCGGACCATAAATTCCAGATCCTCTTTATCCTGAGCAATCACAACCTGATCATTCGCGAAATGAAAGGTATACAGTGTTATATCCTCGTTGAAATGTATTCCCATTCCGTTATATTCTCTACTGCAGTCCTTTAACACTTCACTTTAAATAATGTGGCGGAGAAACAGCATCCCTGTCTAAGACCTTGACCTAAGACTTCAAAGCTATCTGACACTGTGTTTCTTATTTCAACTTCTTTTAACTCCCGAGTAACCTTTCAAAACCGTTAGATATTTGTTATAGTTATCATATTAAGGCAGTTTTGATCGGGAACTTCCAGTTCCAGTGTCCAGTGTCAGTTAAAAAAGTGATGCTGACGTTCCGCTGATTTTCCTGCCGGGTTCTTCAGGGCACGCTTTGAGAACTGACTTCTTCGGAATATTGGAATCAGTTTTGTGCTAGATTCTCGGAACAAGCTCTGAAGAAGCCGGCAGGATGATCGTCGAAAAGTCAGCGCCACCTTTTTAACAGCCACAGGAGAAATCCAGAAGAATTGTATACCATATACTACTGTTTTGGAATTTTTTATGTAATTTGATTTATTGTAAATACAGGTTGTGGAAATACCGAAAAAAGAACTTCATTACAAAACTTGTTTTTGGTCCAATTTTGGCTAAATTTACTCAAATTTCTTTTCTTTTTTTTAGGTTCTAACAGAAAAAAATCAGCCCATTAGATGGCCTGAATTATTGACGAAGAATCAAAGCAAAACATGCAAGATATTAAAAGTATCTGGAATGGCATCATATATTGTTGGTTATGGAATTGCTCAATTTTTGGAGGTAAGCATTGAGATTGGGTGCAAAGCAAGGTAATAGTGGCCGGACGACACTAACCTCACCCAGGAATAGTTAGTTAGAAATCTAAATTTTCCTGATTTGAAGTTGACAGGTTAAGATAATACACATAAAAATACGGAGTATTTAAGATTAAAAATTAATCCTTGTTATACCTGCTTCATAAGTACCAAATGAATGGTATTTATGCATTTTTGCAGATGACAGTACGCTTGTCTCTTCATTCACCTTGAACGCTCGGACATCGGCTGCTCAGGCGAATATCCGCAGACAGCAGGAGGTCGTTCAACTTAACAAAGACCTGGAAGAAATTCTATCTTAACCAAGTGGAATTTAACGCTACAAAAACCCAAGCGGCAGTTTTTTCTAAAAAAGTTAACGTTGCTGATCCCGACATAGTTATGTCGGGGCACTCCATTCCCCTAGCATCGTCGCTCAATTTGTTGGGCGTTAGTTTGGGAGTAAATATGTCTTGGCATGAACATGTTGCAGGCATAGCAAGGAGAGCTTCTCAAAAGTTGGGAATATTATTTAGAACCAGAAAGCACAACAACTGTTAATTCTTTACAAAGCCCCCACGTTTGGGGCTCCGCTCCCAAACATACACTGCATTTGTTGGATTCTGTTCAGAGAAGAGCGGTCCGTCTGATTGGGGACCCGGAATTGACCGGCGGCCTTGATTCGCTGGAACATCGAAGAACAGTTGGCTACTTGAGTCTGTTCTACAAGTATTTTCATGGAAGGTGTTCGAAGGATGTAGCCCGCTTAATTCCTCCCAAAGCGGTGCATGTTAGAAATACACGTCGCGCTGGTGCTTCGCATCCGTATGAGGTTCAGCTTGTTACTCCGCGTACAACGCTTTTCAAGCAATCTTTTATATGGAGAACGTCATCCCTTTGGAATAATTTGCCCAGCGCTGTGTTTCCCACCGAGTACAATCTACAGCGATTCAAGAACAACGTGAATCACTTTTTTCCGCACTCGTGCCGCTCCTGGAGCGCTTTAGGGACTTCCCTGCAGCACATGTGCTAGACCAATAAAAAAAAAAAAATTTGCAGGTTAAAAAAGTTATCCAGGTTGAAACGGTGAGAAATATATTTAATCCTGGGCAATTCATTCCAAAGATATAAGGTTTTCTACATAAAAGAGTTCATGATGAGGGTGCTATGAGACGTAATAAGCTGATTCTATACGGTAGTGATGTGTCAGAATGACGTGTAATCACGCATCCAATGCTCTAGGAGATATCAAGCGGCAAGTACCCCCTTTAAAAGTATTTATAGAATAGAAAGTCCCTAATTCGTCTTCGATGTTTTAAAGATTCAAGTGTGTAGGCAGGGCCTCCAATACAGGAGCAATATTCCAATGATAGATGAGTTTGAGCTTTGCGAATTAAAAGCTGTCGTGAAATATACAGTTTTCTTATACGAAATAATATTCATGACTGGTACATTAACAAAAAAATGAACATTATTATTTAAGCGAATTTCTGGAGGATAGGTATATACGTACGATGACATTTTATGGTAGAAGGTATTAATGTATTTTTTTGGATGATTTTAATATGAATGAGTTTGAATGTATTTTTATTTTACATAATTGAAATTTCCAATGTTTTAAAATTTGTATATTTTTTGTGTATATACTTTCAACTTTAATATAAATGCAGTCCAATCCTTTATTAATATTTATTTATTTATTCTTTCATGAATAACTTTTGGTCCATTTTCCTCTTTAGTGGGAAATTTTCTTGCACAATACATGTCAAAATTAAGATAAGCTTTACACTATTTAAATAGTTGATCGTCGTGGCCGTTACTATGTGGTAATTTATCATTTTAACGGAAAGAAATAAAACACTTATTATGTATTATTACCACTATATTGCACAAGTTTTGCGACTGCAGTTTCGACCTATGCGGTCATTATCAAGCTTACGTACTAAACTGAATTAAATAGACAAGTCATACTAAAATTGAAGTTAGGTGGTAGGTATAAAATATTATAAAACATTATTATTTAATTCTAGGGTTAATACAATTGATCTTAAGTGGTAGGTATGTAGACATTCTAGTAACTGAAAGTATATTCGCATTTAACAAAATAGAAAAAACAGAGAATACCGAAATGTCTAAAGCAAAAATTAAAAAACAATTAGACTCAGTAAAACCCAAATCAAATCAAACAGGCCTATGCACTATTAATTCAATAAAACATAAAATAAGCGGACATGATCTAGTAATAACCAGGACAGACAAGTCAAACGCAACCGCTATCCTAACAAGAGGTGATTACAGCAACAAAATACATCAGTTTATCCAGTCAGAAGACATAACCGAGATAAAAAGTGACCCTACTAAGCATTTTCAAAATAAATTAAAATTTACACTCTCCGAAATCAATGTAATTTTCTCAGAATACGAGAAAAGGAGAATAGTCAACATGAATCCAACTGCCCCGAAATTATATGGCCTTATTAAGAATCACAAACCAGGGAACCCCATCAGACCTGTCGTTTCATATATCAATAGCCCAACTAGAAACCTAAGTATAAAACTGAATTCAATTTTTAAAGATTTAACAAAATTCACATCAGAAACTAGTGTAACGAACTCACTTGAACTCGTTCAAAAACTAAAAGACCAAAGAACCCCGACAAACTCCTTTTTGGTCTCCTTTGATATAAAGAATATGTTCTCCAACATTCCAGCTGAAGAATGCATACCAATAATCCATAAAATACTGAACAAATCTAATATAAACCCTGTGATCTCCTCCGAAATATTATCTGCTTTTGAAACATGCCTCTCTCAAACATATTTCCAATTCAATCACAAATTCTACCTTCAAAACTCAGGTTTACCAATGGGATCACCACTTAGTCCTCTCTTAGCAGACATTTTCATCACACATATAAAAAGACAAATTCTTAACTCTGATCATGGCAAAAACCACATTCATTTTTGGTACAGATATGTTGACGACATCCTCGCTTGTTTCAAAGGCTCCTCAAGACAACTAGACAATCTCTTAAATTTCATTAATAGCATCCACCCAAAAATTCAGTTTACTCTAGAACAGGAAGCAGATAACAAAATTAACTTTCTAGATCTAAGCATCTTACATACGAATAACAGTTGCACATTTAAAGTATACAGAAAACCCACATTCACAGGTATAACGATCGCAAAAGACTCATTCCACCCAAACCAACATAAAATGGCAGCATTCAACTCAATGATACATAGAGCCCTTTCACTCCCGTTATCCAAAGCTGACCTAGAAGACGAACTAAATACTATTAAAAACATTGCCACAAAAAATAACTTCTCTCGAGAGTGGGTTGAAAAACTAATTAACAAAAAACAAAAGCAACTTACTTTTCGCTTAATATACCCTAAAATAAAATCCACGGAACAACATACATACATTACAATACCCTACCATGGCACGCTATCCGAAAAATTAGCCAATATTATTTCAAAACATAATCTGAAAATTGCGTTCAAATCGCAAAATACCCTATCAAATATCCTTTACAATGCCAAAGATAAGACGGACAAATTTATAAGTGGAGTTTTATCAGTTAAAATGACTGTAACAGCATATATATTGGACAAAGCGGAAGAAACATTAAAACCAGATATACAGAACATTTTAGATCATATAGACTACAAAAAACAGATTCCTCATTTGCAAACCACTGTACAGAAAACCAACACCCCTTTCCCGATTTACATAATACAGAAATTCTACATTATGCGGAGAAAGGTTTCAAATTAAATATCTTAGAATCATTGGAAATTTATAAACATCGGAAAAACCAAAACTGTAATCTGTTAAACGACCAACTAGACCTTTTCTATTCACCGCTATTTACCGTCATACTACCTACCACTTAAGATCAATTGTATTAACTCTAGAATTAAATAATAATGTTTTATAATATTTTTTATACCTACAACCTAACTTTAATTTTAGTATGACTTGTCTATTTAATTCAGTTTAGTACATAAGCTTGATAATGACCGCATAGGTCGAAACTGCAGTCGCAAAACTTGTGCAATATAGTGGTAATAATACATAATAAGTGTTTTATTTCTTTCCGTTTACACTATTTCTATTTTTTTTTCAGGTTACCTACTGTTCTCAACTTTGCTGCCCATTATTGTTTTTTCACCGAAATTGTATAGGATAATACTGGATTTGGTTATAACATACTGGCAATTTTATGTTACAGTAAGAATAGAAATAATTTTTTGTTATTCTTTCATTCTTGCATTTGAATATTTACATTCTTACATCACTGGTAGGTACTGAACTCTCGGCGTACCGATCATGTTACATTTTAGTCACTACTTTTACAAAAATATCCAAAAAACATTGTGTCCCATAAATTAGTTTAAGTTTGTTTGGCTTGCAGCGCGAACGTAACGACGAAAGCGAAAAGTAGTGGTACAGAGCCTTAACCCGGTTACTGAAAATGATGTTGCTAGCATTTCACTGAATCGGAGCGAACTTGCTGAGTTTTACCAAATGTAGCTCCGGATGTTCAACTCATTAAAAAATGGATGCAGAAGTTTTAAGAAATACTTGTTCGACTTTAAGGACATCTTAGGCAGTGCGATCAAGGTCGTCAAAAAGTGATACAAAACTGAAAGACGTTCAAATATCAGTTTACGAGAATCCCAACCTCAAAATACGTCCTACCGACGTGATTTTCATGGCTAGGTTAAAAACATCAACATCAACATATAACTACGAGACGTATTCGAAAAGTAAGGGCCGTTTGCTTATATTTAAATATTGACGGGTCTAAACAAAATTGTACACATGCAGCACCATCTATTGATTGTTTCCGAAATTATTGGAGTTATTGTTTTGATTCAGTAGTCGTTTGCCTATCGGTGAATGTCGACAACACTGTCCACGGCTTGGTGGACAGCGGTTTAAAGGCGACGAGGAACTCAAGATCACCGTTATCAACTGATTTAATTCCCAGGCGGAGAAGTTCTAAGCAGAGGGATTAAAGCAGTTGGTGGAGCGTTACGAGAAGTGCTTAGAAGTGAATGGTGATTATGTGGAAAAGTGTAGTAGGCTTGTAGAAAACTAAAAACGACAATAAAAACTGTTTCTAACGACTTTTTTTATGACCAAACGGTCCTTACTTTTCGAATATGCCTCGTATTTTAAAAATAAACTATTATATATCACTAATAATAATATTATGATGATTTTGATCAAGTCGCCCGTCTTTTTAGATCCTTCTAACAATAAGATGGGGATGTAACATCCAAGTTACTGGTGATGCAATAAACAGCGACGAAACGTCCATATTGCTCTGCAATCATCGTACTCGAGTAGATTGGAACTTCTTATGGCCAGCTATGTACCATGCTGTCCGTGGGAAAAATAAGTGGTTTTATTCTACAAAATTTGTTCTGAAGAATTCTATAAAGAATATCCCTGGGGCAGGTATGTTTTTTTTACTTGCTTAAGATATCAAAAACAGAGAATGTGTCCATGTATTGTTCATAGTAGAACCACAGTGAACATAAAACACAGTAGCGACAGTCCGAGTCGGTATCTTAGATTTTGTGGGGTTCGAGTTTGTAATGATTAAGGACACCCAAATATGCAAGTGAAAAACTTTAAAATATGCGCATAAATATGCAAATAATTTTCTCAAAATATGCACATACATGTTGTAAATATGCAGTAAAAAAAATTGAAATAGACTTGAAAAATGTAAATTTATTGTTTCACATTACATGATACGAGTACTATACAAATGTAGCAATAAAAAACCCATTTTAAATTTTCAACGTACAGGGCGAATGAACTAAATCTAAATATAATATTATACAAAGTAAAAAATAAATATAAATAATAATGTATTTTATTACTTTACTTAAAGATGAACATATAATAATAATAATAATGTAGGTACATATTATAAAAATTTATATACGTAGTAAACAGCATAATAAAACATACATTTTAAATTTGATACATACAGGGCGATGCAACTAAGTAAGCGGAAATATGCAAATATTGCAAAAGACAGGGTCCCCGTTAGTTTATAAAAACAATAAACTACCAAATGTTTCTCAAATTCTCCAATAAAAAGTTTTGTCTTCTATCGTTGTATAAAAATTTATAAATTGAGAAACTCCTTTCCACATCGACTGATGTAACAGGCGCGTTTTTAAAATTATTTAATAGCATAGGATCTAAATCAATGGAATCAATAAAATCCCCCTTTTAAAACATTAACTACTTGGCTGACAAATTGAAACCCACTATTTTTTTTCCATAACATTCCGAAATTTTTGAAAAATTTTGCTCCCAATTTTACCTACGACATTTTTCAAAAGCGACCTCACATTGTTTTATTAGTTGAACACTTCGGGTTAATGGCAAATTAGATTCCTCCATTTGAGTTATGGTTTTAGAAACAAAGCTATAATTTGTTTTAAGAAAGGAAAGTTGTTATTTTATCTCCTTGTTTTTGAATAATCGTTTAAGTTCTGTAAGGGATTGGGAAGATTCGTCTGATAATTCTGCAATTAGACCATTTAGTTGACAGAAGTTGTCGCAATAAAAAATGTTGCTTAAAACCAAGTGCCCCATCTTGTAATAACAGGCTGAGGTGGAAGAGGCGTGTTTGGTAGTTTTGCTTTGTAGAAATGAATCCTTAAATGCGCTTTAAGGAAGATTTTCTTCATGTTAGAAATTAAGCTATTTACAAGCGGAAAATGATTCCTAATTTCCTCAGCAACCCTATTTAAAGCATGAGCGAGACATGTTACATGTATTAAGTTTGGATAAAAAATTTTCAAATTTTGCCCGGCCTTTATCATGTACGGTGCTGCATCTGACAAAATAAGCAAAAAATTATCTCCTGGAACAGGCGTAGGAAGAAAAAACTTCGATAGTTCCTCTTGAACAAATCTGGCCAGTCAATGCATTTGTTTTTCCTAACTGTTTGGAAGCAATCAGATAAGATTTTGGCAAAATGTCATCGCTAAGAACTCTGATCAATAAATGCGCAATATACCGTCCTCTTGAATCAGTGGTTTCATCAATACATATGTAAAAATATTCGTTGCGAATTTTACCTTTAATTTCCTCAGTTACCTGTGAATACAAGGAGCTTACGTCGTTTCTCCGTATTGTTGTTTCACCTGGGATATTAAATTTGCAATACTTCTGGAGGAAGGAAGTAAAGTTTTGATTACGTAGCTTCGATAACGGAATGTTTGATGTCATCATTGCACGGCATAGATCTCGGTTAAAGATGTCTTGTTCATTTAGCTCTTTATTTTTGTACGTTGATTGGAAACATTGCATTAATGTGTGTTGTGGCCTATCTCCAGGTTTCATCTTACTCAATTTGACAATATGGCAAGCAGTTTTCACGTGTTGTTCTATTTGAAATTTTTTATCGCATGGGATCTGGAATAAAAAAAAAATTAATTAAAATCCCAAGAAAAAAATTCGTTAAATAGAAATTTCTTCAAATAGAAAACTAGGTGCTTAGGGCAGGCAAAAATTAAAATTCTGCTTTGTACCTTTTTTATTAGATTACCTAGAAATACATACGTTTACGTATGTATTTCTATTTCGTGGTTTCGTTAAATAGAAATTTTGTTCGTCAAATGGAACAAAAATAACTTAAAAAAACATTGAAAATAGCATCAACGGCAAAATCCTGACAAAAATTTCGTTATGTTTAAATATTAAACGAAAATGAAATACCCTGTATATTCAATAGGTATTCAAAAATTATACTTACAATTTTAACACATGCAGAACAGTAGATTTTTCCCATATCTATTCTTAGTTCTTTGTATGGTTTAATCCACACTGACACACTACTGGCTTTGGGCATTTCACTGTAGTAAAATACGACTCACAAGATAAAAAGCACAAATCGACGTAACCACTTTAAAAGCACAACCAAAAATGAAATCTAATAAATTAATAATACAAGTATGCTCTGATGGCCGTCTGGGGTTTACTGACTGGTTTTTCCTGACCATAAAATAATAAAATTTATTTGGGGAAAACCACCGGCGCGGCGGCGGCAGCCTAAACATTGACCCTTATTCCGAAAAATGAATGAAAACGCCTGCCAAAGACCTACATTATTATAAATTCCTTCAAATATGCACATATATGCTATTTTTAAAAGCATTTATGCAAATATTTAGAAAAATGCATATAATATGCAAAATATGCCATATATGCGCTTTGCATATTTGGGTGTCCTTAGTAATGATCACATGACGAGTGGCCATATTGCTGGGTATAATGCCCGCGAGAGAAAAGTTTTTTTAGAAACATTTTTTTAACAAGTTCTTATTAAAACATATAACATATACAAAAACAGGAAAAAAGGCAAAAATACAAGAAAAAAATACATTTGGCGTCAACGCTTTTTGCGCGTTATTCATTTAAATATCTCATTGTTGAATTTATATTTTTCAACTATTAGAGATATTTTCGCGGGGGGGGGGGGGGGGGGGGGGGGGATGTTAATTTTGAGAATATATCTCTGCATACCTTCAGCTTCGCGCGTATAATGTCAACAATCATTCTCCTTATATTTCAGCGAATCCCAGTAATCTGGAAAGATTGAAAATAACTGTCACTATCATTTTAAGATGAGATCGTTTTTCTTCTGAACTTAAAAATGAAGTGAGCACACTTTTTGCTCCATTTTATCATTAAATCTAATATAATAATTTTCATACAGCTAATGACTTTTCGTGATTACACAGCCCCACAAAAAAAAAGTGGGGTATACTTTTGATGCGATTACGAATCTGATGTCAGAATATCGCCATCACATCTCAATTTTTTTCTAACCTCAAAAAATAGGTAAAAATTAGTAAAAATTAAGAAAAATATACTCCTAAAAAATTGATTCAAGCTTTTTCATGAATCCAAAGATGTATTAATATGTATTCGGACACGCTAAGCTAATATTCATCGGTTGGATTGAGCCATACAGTTCTGTTTTCTTTCTGACCTCAATAAATCAGACAGATATAGTGCTTCTCGAATGCAAAAACGAATTCAAATTAAAATTCAACCGATTCTTACCAAATTTGGTACACGGGGGTTTTTTTGGGTTGCTGATCATGAATCTGAGGTCGGATTTGCAAAATTCAAAATGGCGGATCCAAGATGGCGGACAAAATTTTTGAAAACCAACCGATTCCTACCAAATTTGGTATACAGTTGGGGAATCCTCAAACCTGATACTCTTAAACCCTAAACCCTGAAACCTTAGACTCCCACACCCTGTAACCTCAAAAAATAGACCTCAATAACCCTGTAACTTTAAAAATGAGACCCAATAAACTCAAAACCAGGACTTTTAAACCATATACTCTCAAATAGTAGACCTTTAAGCCCTAGAATTGCGAAGGTTAGACCCGCGCCTAACTTTCCTTTTTTTGGAAATTTTTTATGCAAATATTTGAAACATGGGCCGTTTGTATCTAATGCTCTCGTGAATTGCTTCATAAGTCCAAGCTTAATGTGAAGCGGGGGAATAAGAACTTTTCCTGGATCTACCAATGGTGGAAACAATACATTATTTTCATCAGGAGTGAACGATTCTCTTGTTGGCCAAATTTTTTTCTTATAATGACGTTCCCTGTCTCTGCTATTCCACAGACATTTATAACAGGGATAAAGTGTAAACCCTGACTGTTGGCCAAGCAATATTGTTACAATTTTCAGATCTCCACAAATTTTCCAGTTATGATCAGCATATTTTATTTTTATCAAAAGCTGCTTCATTTTTTCATATTGCTCTTCCATAACTGTGGAATGAGCAATCGGAATGGGAGCGTAAACGTTGGTATTATGCAGCAAAACTGCCTTAATGCTCCGTTTAGAAGAATCAATGAACAGTCTCTATTCTTCAGGATCGTATGAGTTATTTTGAAATTCATCCATTAGACCTTTTACATCGGTACAATATGAAAGTGACAATTCCTCGTCCGTTGTGAAATATTTTCGAAATTCTTCATCTCTGTTTCTATAATAAGAAATCGTAGCTTCTGGCTTAAGTAAATGTATTTTCTTTAAAAAGGAAGCAAGATGCTCTGAACCATCTTTGGATAAGCCTAAATCTCTGACTAGATCACTAAGTTCTGACTGTGATACGAGTATTGGTTCTGATTTACGGTTGTATGGTAGAAATTCTTTATCTGTGTCATTAGTATATGATAGGTTGTCACTAGAACATTCATTAGTAACAGTGTTTGAATCTTGTTCGACAGTCTCAATGTTTTCGGCATGAACTGATAAGGTGAAATCATTTGTTTCCATAACATCAGCATCAAGTGGTTCAGGAGGCGGAATTAGTTTAGTTGGTCTTGTTACTGTCGAAACATCGTTATAAGTAATAGTGCTTTTATTTTTTCGGTTATGCCTAGATACAACATTCATACAAAAGTAGCAATCATTTTCACTGTATGGTCTATTCCATATTGCTGGTCTGGAATATTTAATCGCCTTCTTATTGATGTACAACATTATTTTGCAAGAACTGCAAATGATGTGGGGAACCCAATCTGTATCCTGGTGCTGTATTTCAATGTTAAAACAATCCTTATATAAGGTTTTAATCTTATCCGTTATCGGTGACCCCATTTTACTCAATACGTGTTGACAGTAAATATAACAAAATGAATCACTGTTTTTATCGCACTTATGAAAAGTCCTTGTACCGTGAGACCGTTTTCTTGTAGCATTATACTCTACATGAGCCAAGTCACCCACACATGAAGAGCTACGGTCGCTGGATGACGACGGCTGCGGGCCCGCTTTCCCACCCTGACCAACCGCCGATACTGGGTTTCGGCGAGTCCCTGCATCGTAATTCTCTTTCTTCTACCTGCCATGACGGCATCTAAGCCGTTATCCAGGGACTCTGCCGGCTAGTGGAGTAACACCGTTGCCCACCGTCACCACGTGGAGGTGCCCTGGATGCAGGTAGAAGAATAAAAATCGACCGATGAATTTTCTCGGCGTTCAAAATGGCGCGAAAACATCTGCCATCTTGAATTTTGCAAATCCAACCTCAGATTCGTGATCAGCGATCCAAAAAATCCCCGTGTACCAAATTTGGTAAGGATCGGTTGAATTTTAATTTGAATTCGTTTTTGCATTCGAGAAGCACTGATTTCTTGAGGTTAGAAAGAAAACAGAACTGTATGGCTCAATCCAACCGATGAATATTAACTTAGCGTGTCCGAATACATATTAATACATCTTTGGATTCATGAAAAAGCTTGAATCAATTTTTTAGGAGTATATTTTTCTTAATTTTTACTAATTTTTACCTATTTTTTGAGGTTAGAAAAAATTGAGATGTGATGGCGATATTCTGACGTCAGATTCGTGATCAGCGGGCAAAAATACTACGGATCTGATATATCGCATCAAAAGTATACCCCACTTTTTTTTTTGTGGGGCTGTGTTATATACTACTTAAATAAAAAAATTAAATCCATGCACTGATTTATTCAAACTCATTCGTGTTGCAGAATTACTACTTTTGCATGCCCAGATTGAGTTTTGAAAATTTGGTTAGCCAATTTTAGCAGATAATTTTACTTAACTTAACTCTAGCAAACATTCTGCCCTGAATTCAGAGAAAAAAAAAAAAAGTACAAGTGGGATAATATACTACTGTGATCAAAAAAGAGTAAGACTTTTGAAATAAAACGTAAACGGGTTATTTATTTTTCCAAATTTATTTCTTCCCCTTCAAAGTAATCCTCCTTGGATAGAATGCATCTATGACAACGTTTTTTCTAGTCAATCGACTCAAAACGATGTCCCCGAAGCGGTTTCTTGAGTTTAGGGAATAGTCAGAAGTCCGACGGAGCTAAATCAGGCGAATAGGGCGATTGCGGGATTTTTGATGAAAAAGTGGCGGAAAACCAATGCTCTGTGAGAAGGCGCATTATCGTGATGAAAAAAACCAAGAGTTATCGGCCCATAATTCCACTCATTTCGAACGTTTGGGAAGCCGAAAAACCATTTTTAAAACAAAATTTAACGCAACTGCTTTGCTGAATTTTTTCACTCATGTTAAAAATCGAAAGACGCACTGTTGTTGTTGAACGAATGCAAGCGAATCTTATTAACTACTGACGCTATGGTCTTAAAATTTTACACAGATTGTAGGTAAGGTCCTACCAACTTAACGAAAAAAATTAATCCGATTTGGAAATGCCCGGGAAATTTAAATTTAAAAGTCTTAGTATTTTTGAACACAGTAGTAAACCAATACGTTTTACAAATATAAATAGAAAACTGTTTTTCAAATAAAATGTATCTCTAATATGAAAACACAATTATCATAATATTTCTATATAATATATTGCATAATAGAAATAAAGAATTATGAATAAATTTCCTTTTAGGATCTTTGGAAAATCTAAAAAAACTTACTCCTTTGGAGAAACCACATATATTTTTACAAGCACTAACCGTGCAACAAAAATTTTCTTTTGATATCCTTTTTATAATTATTTCTATTATACAATTAAACGAGTCATTTACCCATTGGAAAATTATTAATAATGAATTTCGGAGCACGTTATAAGAAAATTTTCCTTGAAATCCAGATATAAATAAAACCCGTGTCCGCGCTGACAGCCATGTTGTTGGTATGATAGGGGACTCACGCGTGATAAAAAAAACAGGACCTAAAAATTTTCTTGAGCATCGCGTGTTTTATATTTAATGTGGTAGAACTTCCTCTCTCTCTCTCTCTCTTTTTTTGTCGGTTACACTGGCCCTGCATTTCTTATCTTTTAGGTTGGGTAATGCAACTGGCATTCTATATCTTCATACACAGAAATTGGGAAAAAGATCAACAAATTATCAAATGCTACGCCGATTATGTCGCGGATATGGTGTATAAACATATCTTGATCTTATTTCCCGAAGGCACAGATCTGACTACCAGGACGAAAGAGAGCAGTGATAAATATGCCGAGTCAAATGGATTTCCAGTAAGTAGATATCCCATATTTTTGATGTAGTTCTCTATTACCAACATCGACATTAGTAGGTTTATCTGGGGGCACGACAGTGCCCTCGCCAAGTCAAGCAGAAAGCACAGCAGTACCATCATTTTCTCAAAGCCACTCACGGCACTTTCGACCCCTCTGTAAGTTCGTTGTGGATAAAGCTAGAAGACTGAATTTTCAGTGACCAAGAGGATATACTATACTAGCTATATTCCTAAATTACCTACTATTTATACCTTATAGTTTACGAACTATCGCCAGTCGAAGTTCTTTTATTTTGTCACTGACACACTCACCGATCATCAAAATTCTAAGGTACTTCTAGTAGGCACACAAACTTCAAATTTGGAATTTAGTTAGTGTTTAGCCTATAAAGGAAGGAAAAACTGAAACATCCCGAAATTTTAGTCCCGTTTTCTAAATTGTACAGTCACTTAAGCCAAAAAAAAGGGTCATCCTCGGAATGAGAGATAATAAGCTGTAAACTTGTATAAACCTTTATTTTGGCATTCTAAAAGTTGTCTCAAAAGTCTCATAAAATCTTGTGTCCGCGTCTTAAGATATTCAAGGTCAAAGGTCACAAAAATCGGTTTTTCACAAATATCTCGCTTCCTATGGTTTCAATGATATTTGCATTTATTACGAAAATTGTAGAGCATAAAATACTCTGCAAATTTTGTTCTAAACATTTTTTTATACGCTTAACCATTTTTGAGATAGAGCGCGGAGAGCGCGCAGCGCTCAGCCATACATAGCATAATGCAAGGTCAACCGTGAGTCCCAGTAAATAATACGTCGTATAAAATCCGTCGTATAAAGTTAATTAATCACTAAAAAATCCATAATTTAGAATAATTTGTATTATTTATTAATTAATATATTATATTTAATAATATTTTTCATTTATCAAATATATTCGTTTAATGATACTTACCTACTTCGTGTAAAGTGAAATACTTTAAATATATTTTAAATATAAAAAAGTATGAAGATGATGCTTCCACCACAGCAGGGCTAGAAGAGAATATAGTTATTAAAATAGGAGCAAAAGTCATGTTAAGACGAAATATTGACGTGAGTCTTGACTTAGTCAACGGTTCTATCGGTATAGTACAAGGAGTAAAGGTTGATCCTGAAAACACAAATAAAATTAAAAAAAATACATGTTACATTTAATAATGAACATCTTTACGAGCTTGGTACAGTCAAAACTAAATTTGAAATTATTAATAGAGCTTATGTTCATCGCGAACAGTTTCTGATATGTATAGCCTATGCTATTACCATACACAAAAGTCAGGGGCTAAATCCAAACAGTGCACCGATGGCCATCGGTTCTTCAGTGTTCACATGCGGTCAAGCATACGTGGCACTTTCGAGAGGGACAAGTCTGGGCGGATTACATCTAATTAATGTCGACTTCGGTAGCATCAAAGCTCAGGAGTCCGCAATTGTTGAATATAATCGACTTAGAAGCACTTATCGTCCAGACTTGTCCAAAATTGTTACATCATAGCCTTTGAGAAAAACCAATAGAGACAGGGAGTGGGCTTTAAGAAAATCCATAGCTGACGTACAAGAAATATTACTCGAGAAGAAAAAAAAAGAGGACTACCTACAAAAAGAAATGAGATCCCATCAAAAACATTAAAAGGAAATAAAAGTCTCGCAACGCAGTCCTTGCAACACAAAAAGTTGTGAGATCTCATGTAAAACCAAATAAGTTATTTTAGTTAGTTTCTATGGAAGCACCTATTCAACAACTTTGTCATAAATTGTTATCTATTTAGTTACCTACCCACATTTATAGTGACCGTATTAATATTAGACATCTTTATTTCTATAATAAATATGACTTGGCAATCGCACGGCAACATAATCACATAAGAATAATCTACTATTTAAAATACTTTATTGTTAAGTGCACTTAGCAATCGAAACAGTAGATTATTCTTATGTGATTATGTTGCCGTGCGATTGCCAAGGCATTATATTTATTATAGAAGTAAAGATGTCTAATATTGATACGGTCACTATAAATCTTGGTAGGTAACTAAATAGATAACAATTTATGCCAAAGTTGTTGAATAGGTGCTTCCACTAACTGACTTGGTTTTACATGAGATCTCACAACTTTTTGTGGTGGAAGAACTGCGTTGCGAGGCTTGGCATTTTTTTACATTTTATGTTTTTAATGGGATTAAACTTTTTTCTCATTTCGACTAGTCTACTTCTTTCGTGAAAAGGAGAGTGGAAATTTTAAATCTTCTGGTGTCTTTTGTTACATTTTGCATTAGCAATTGCAACAATAAAGACAAAATCTACATTGGACGCCACTGAGGCAGTATTGGGGTTTTTGAAAGTGGTGGATAGAATTTATTTTTAGGTCATCTACTTGATATGAGAAATGATATCACACAAGAAAATTGCTTTGAAAGTACTGTTGCCGTTCTAAGTACTTTGATGAACCTTTGTATAAGTTCTAAAAAAAAACCTGTCAAGTGCAAGTCGGACTTGCGCAATTAGAGTTCTGTACCGTGGTTGCTTTTAAAACAAAAAAATTTGTTAATAAGACCCCAAATAAGTTTTCAAAAATCAATACCTAGGATTCGGACACAAAGTTATAAAGGGTGTCCCAGAATTCACGCAAGAAGTAATTTTGAAAGAAAACACAGGTTTTTAATTAAAAATTGTAATTTTTTTATTGATTCATAAAGTATACAGTATAGGGTTATGTATGGAATAACATATCGGGTAAATGGCCTCCACGGCTTTGCTGGCACATACGCACTCTTTTGTCGAAATTTTCCATGTCCGTTTTGCATAAATGTGGCTGAATTTCGTTGATACAGCGCTTAATTTCCTCCTTCAAGTCGTGGGTGGTCGTGGGCTTGTTGGCATAAACCTTAGACTTTGAAAAACCCCAAAGAAAAAGGTCCAATGGCGTTCAATCACATGATCTGGGTGGCCAATTCTGATCACCAAAACGGGATATTACACGACTAGGAAATGACTCATGCAGTAATTGAATTGTTTCTCGGGCTATATGTCATTTGGCACCGTCTTGTTGAAACCACATGTCGTCCACATTCATATCTTGCAATTTAAGCACAAAAAACTGGATTATCATATCGCGATAGCGATCACCATCAACTGTTATTGCCTGGCAAAACAGCATTTTCAAAGAAGAAAAGTCCGATGATGCCTCCAGCCCAAAATCCGCACCAAACAATGGATGCATTTGTTTCGCAACAGTCACGTGTGGATTGTCTGAAACTCAAATGCTACAATTTTGTCGATTAACGAAGCCATCAAGATGGAAATGAGGCTCATCGCTGAAGATGATTTTCTTCGAAAAATCAGTATCCACTTGTTGTTCCATAATCCATTCAACGAACGCTCTTCGTTGTGCGTGGTCAGTAGGCTTTAGTTCTTGAGTCAATTGAATTTTGTAAGCATGAAGATGTAAATCTTCGTGAGAATACGCTGTAGAGAGCTTCTCGAAATGTCCAATTCTTGACCATGGTGCCGAATTGATGTTCCTGGAGTCTTAGCAACACTCTCACGAACTGCTTCAATGTTCTGTGTCGAACGACTTGTTGAAGGACGACCAGAGCGTTTAAGATCACTAATTGATCTAGTCTCCCTGAATTTTTCAATTAATCTCTTCACAGTTGATGAGGTTAAATCATTATTCCGACCATATTTTATACGAAAATTCCAAACTGTAGCTGCCAAACACTCATTATTTTCAAAATATTTCTCAACAATTAAAACACGTTGTTCTTTCGTGTAGCGCTCCATTTTTAATAACCCTGAACTGTCAGCTGTCACGCAGTTTTTTTTTTGTACAAATGGCGCCAAATTCAAATCTTGCCTAAATTTTAGGACACCCTTTATGTGTTGGGTAGAAAAACTTTCTACGTGAGCTGCAAGATATATTGTCTATCAAGGTTCTGTCTCTAATAGAACTAGTATTTTTTATAATTTGTACGAGAGCTACTTTTAAGCTTTTACAAAAACCATGAAAGAAAAAAATTGGTGCAAATCGTTTTATTGTTTCTCAAAATATTCGCCTTTAAGATTTACACACTTCTGCATGCGTTCGAATCAATTCTTGAAACATTTTTTCCACTCCGAAGTTGGTACCTCAAAAACATGGTTTTGGAAAGATTTGACAGCTTCTTAAGGTGATGAAAATCTTTGTCCAAGCATTTTTTTTTTGACATTCGGGAACAAAAGGAAGTCGATGTTTTTCTCCATCATTTGATCAATCAATTGTTTGACGTGCTTTGTGAGAGCTGGTATTGTCATGATGAAGAATGATGCGACGTTTTCGTTTTTTCTCATTTCATCGATTACTTTTGGCAAACAAATTGTTGTATACGATTCAGCATTAACTGTTCTTCGATTCTCTAAAGCAATGGTTGCAACATGTCCAGTATAACCAAAGAAACAAACGATCATTTTCTTGGAAGTGCGTCGCCTACGAACCACTTTTGTTGGATTCAATTCAACTTGGAACACTCAGATAGTTGTTGCCTTGTTGTGTATGGATTTTCCATGTCCTCAGTCGAATTTGTTGAGCCTTTCCTTCCTCCAATTGACACGAGCCTGTTTTTAGTTTCGTGCAAATTATGCGGAATTGATCGAGAACAGATCTTTTTCACAGCTAAATCTTCATGTAAAATTGAATGTACTGCAATTCTGCAAACCAGTTGTCTTTTCTGCTGGTGATTCATTACCAAAAGTTGAACAAAGCGATTCAAGGCATTGTTTTTGACTCAGGTCTTTACAAAAATCGTAAGAAATCATCCAACGAAAACATTCACGTAAAATTTCCATTTGTCCCCACAACTGCTTTTTTTAAACGCTCACTGTAAACAAACTACTCGGCTAATTCCTGAGCTGCCACTGCTACAAATTTCAAATTTTACATCAATGGTAATGTCACATCTTAATAGCGCCATCTACTGGTCGTTGGTAAAAACTTAAAAGGCGGCCATCGTATTATATGTGGCCTTTTCAGAGGTTCTAGAGTCGGTAAATCTAAAAATTATGTCATTTTTTTTATTATTTCCAACTCTAACAGAAATAACTTAAAGTGAAATATTTTTTAGTGGGGGGAAACCCTCTTATTTTAGAACTATACGTTTACGAGAAAAGTACTAGGTAAAACACTTTACCAAACCAGTGGGAATCATGATATTGTGTTATTCTAATTTGACGAAAAGCCACCCTACTTATCCCGCGGGTAGGGATGTTTCAACTGCAGATATTTCTTCCTCGTTACTTACAAAGACTCAGATTTTTATTATATTTTATTATATTTTTAGAAATACAAACATGTTCTACATCCTCGTACAACCGGATTCATATATCTGGTAGATCAAGTGAAGCGAAGGAAATGCGTAGACGCAATATATGATGTGACCCTGATTTATCCAGATGATTGTCCGCAAAATGAAGAAGAACTCTTTTTTAAGGGAAAATTTCCAAAGAAAGTTATGGTACATTTGGCAAGGTGAGTATTTAATTAATTATATTTGAGATGGTGAGACTGACGGTTTAACAAACGATCTAATAAACCCCATTGTATCATGTTTATTTATTTATTTTTTTTGTCTATTTCTTCCATCTTTTGGAAATAAAATGTTTTCCAGTCATGACTAAAATGAAGTAGCTATGAAAATACATTTTTTTTTTTAATTTTTCTATTGCCATCTTACATACACACCTATGATTACATTACAGAACAGGCCCCATAATTTACCTTATTATAGGGGAATCTACCTGAATCGAGGAGAAGTAAAGCAGACTCAATACAAAATAGTAAATAATAACAATATTTTAGTGTACCACCCTATCGTGGTTTTACATACTAAAGTATCATTTATTATTTTACCTTTTTGAAAGATAAAGTAAACACGACATTAAACAGAAAGTCGAAAAAAAATTGGCACGAACTAGCCCTGAACAAGGAACTATGGAAGGAGTTGGGAGAAGCCTATATCCAGGAGTGGAGTGTACAGGTCTTCTAAAAGAAAAAGAACAAGATAGTATTTTGACATATTTCAACTCTTGTAAATTTGTTTATAAATATACCCTTCAAATAAATGCTATTTCCGTACGATTTGTAATGGCATAGTCGGCAATAAAATGCTAGACAGAATAAAACATATTGTGCATCTTGCTTTCACTTATACATACTTCAACAGATGTTGTTCCGCCTTAAATATCGATCTGATCAATGTAAGACAGCCGTCATTAACGATCTCGATTATATTATTTGGGAGTAAGAGAGATAGACTCAATTGTACGTGTCATTTATTAATTTAACGAGTACATACATACTCAGAGATGGATTCAGGTAAATCTACATTATATGTATTAGGAAGTATTATGATTATGAGTTTTGGACATACGGAGTTTGTCTTTTTATAATAGACTATAAGAAGCGGAAAATAGGAGAGGATATTAAACATTCACTCATATTTCTAATAATTGCAAGGCTTTATTGGATATAAAGATGAAGTTATAGCATATTTCTATCAAAAGATATTTACATAAATTATCACAGTTCTAAAATAATACAGTCAGAATTATAAACTACTTTAGACGAAAGTTTCAGAATGTTTATTTAATATAATATATATATATATATATATATATATATATATATATATATATATATATATATATATATATATATATATATATATATACGTATGTATCTTTGCTCAGCGGCTGCTTTTTTGTTCCATACAGATCGAGAATTTTCATCGTGCCAAGTCCGTATGCTACTTTCATGTTGGTGAATCTAAAAACGCAACGTCTAGGGGAGCATCAGAAGTCATATTGGCAACATACTCTCTCAAAAACTCTATCTTCAAAACTCGCGTTGATGATATTTCTGGTTTCTCCATGATGTATCTTCTTCCATTGTCAATTTTGTATTTGAATCATAATTGTTTCATAATTAATCCAAGTATCGATCTGCTGCAGCTTAAAATTTGTTTCGATTCTAACTGTTTACATATCATGTCCAAAGTAACATGTTTTCCTTCTACAATTAGGTCATTAATAACTTTGCGGATCTCACTTTTCTCGGACTCTCTCAAGTCTCAGGTCTTTGGAGCTCTTCTTATCCTCGTATGCTCTTTTTTAGCACCATCGATGCCTTCTTCTTTTATTTTGGCTACCGTTCTCAAATTTAGTTTTAGTGCCTCGGTCGCACACTTATTCACAGATAAACTTGTTAATGAGTTTTCTTTCTTATTTTGGAAATAATCAAGAACATTTAGACTTTGACCTTTCAATACTTCTCCTGGCATTTCGAATTTTTATTTGTAATATCTCTATCGGCAAATAATCACAAACTCCTGTCATTAGCAGCTAATTGGTGCTATCTCTGTCGAGTGTACGATTCCAGGGCGTAATAGACAAAGGTAGAACACTGGCAGATAATTGTGTGGGACTTATCATTCTTAGCATACGAGTAAAAGCAGGTACAATAGTTAGGCACCTTCTCTCTCGGGTTTATTGGCCGACTATGCCATTACAAATCGTACGGACTTTATCTATCTATCTATCTATCTGACGTTTCTATTTCTAACTATATTTATTTACAGATATCCAGTGTCAGCATTACCAAACAGCAAAGAAGGTCTCAAGGAATTTCTAGAACAGCGTTGGTTAGAAAAAGAAAAAACTATAGAAGAATTCCGGGCCACAGGTAGTTTCCTCCATGGTAAAATTTTAAACCAACAGCCTGCATCCATATTTTACATTTTAACGTACATTTTTTGGTCGGTAGTACCATTTTTTGGATTTTATTTGTTATTCGTCAATTGGATGTTTCAACTTATCGTTGCTTTTCATACCATTATTTTAATTTGTATGCAGTGGATGCCTATTGGAGGGCAAAGTTTTGATATGTTCTTTTATAATATTAGGAAAATATATTTTGGTACAAAGAGAGATAAATTAGATTTAAACTGAACCATTTCCATTATTTGTTTAGTTTAGTGGTTGGTTCTGTAACTGCACTATAAGAGTGAATATATTTATTTATTTATTTATTAATTTATTTATTTATACACATATGTACAGGGTGGTCCAAAAATTGGACACTTTATCTAAAGGAGATAGACGAAAACTGATCTCGGTGTCTGAGGCTCAATTTTTATTATAAACTCAATGGTGAAAAACCGCATATCGATATCTAGTACCGTTTCAGGTGTACAGGGTGTTTTTCAAAAATCTGCATTTTGGAAAAAGGTTTGTAATTCTTTTCCTGTCGAAAATTTTTGATTTCTGTGAAAACATTCTCGAAGCACTTTTTTACGTACATTTCAACAGTGCAAATTATATTTTTTTTTACAACTAATGTTTTAATAGTTATTAACGCAAAAATATGTTTTTTAAATGGGATACCCTGTATATTTTTCCTTATCAGTATAGAGCTTTAAATTACCACTCTAAAAATATAGCACACTTTATATTTTGCTTAAATCTACTTCAAAATATAAAGGTTTTCAATATTTATGCGAGTTTCAAATGCACATTTTGTAAAGTAGGCTTTGGACGGAACGGCAATATCAATTGTTTACCGTTAGCAGTCATATCGTAAAAAAAATTTTCAGAAGTAAATTTAAGAGTCATAACTACAATGACATTTACTAAATGCTCTAGTACTTTAATTATGCAGAAAATAAAACAAAACAACAATAAAACAATTTATTCCGAGCAGAGCAACCTAAAACAAAACAATTTTCTATAAGAGATGTTCGAAATGTCGACCAGTTTAATTTACACAAGGGCGGCACCTTTTCTGAACACTTCTTACCGAGTTGATTAGTTCAAGAGGAGTGAGAGCTGCAAAACTTTGTATCACTGCGACTTTTAACTCTTGCCTGGTGTTTATCGGCAATTTAAAAATTAGGTCTTTTAATCTTCCCCAGAGATAGAAGTCCATGGGTGTTAAATCCGGAGACCTTGCCGGCCAACGGTTCGGACCTTGGTTGGCTATCCAGTTATTGTAGAAATTAGCCGATAAAAAATTTCTGATAACTGCAGCGTTAAGAGGGGGTGCCTCGTCGTGTTGAAAAAATATATTTCTAAGGTCCATTAACGGCAGTTCATCAACAAGAGGTTTTAGTTGCTGCCTTAAAATTTCCAAATATCTCTGAGAGGTAAGTGTTCCTTCGTAAATAAATGGGACCTACAACCCTGCCTCTAAAAATTCCTGCTTACATATTAAATCTAAATCTGCCTTGATTTCTTTGCTCCACAACTAAATGAGGATTTTCTTGTGCCCACGTATAAGAATTGTAACTGTTAAAAATGCCTGCATTGCTTACATAAGCTTCGTCTGTCCAAATGCAATTTAATGAAAAACTCGGTACATGGTTACAATTCTAAAGAAGCCATTGGCAAAAATCCATACGCCGTTAAAAATCTCCGTCTCTAAGGTGATAAACTTTTCTTTTCCTATTTGGCCTGAATTTGTGCTTCTTCAAGGTACGACTTACGTTAGTTCTTAGTAGTCCAGTGGATTCTTTTAACTGTCGCACAGTGGGGAAAAAAAAAAAACGAAAAATCGTGTTTCAAAATTGTCTAGAGCCTTCAATTTTGGTTCGATTTGGACGATTTTTTTTTTTTAAATTGAAGCTTATTAAATTCCGAACAAAGTTGTCGGAGCCGATTATTCAATTAAACTTTTGTTTCAAAATGGCGGACGTTGGTTTCTGATTATATAGCGACTGAGGAGACACAGAAAACGCTTACAGTTTTAAACCAAGTTGTGCTAAAATGCGTGTATGTATGTTTTTTTATGTCGCAGATAATATATCTAATATCACAGTTACAAGATTAATAATAATGAACCCAAAATGGCTGCCATGAACAATAAAAGTATTATAAATATGAATAAACGTACCATTATTATTTTGTATCCATAACATTTGCATAAATAAATTTCTTTAAGGTTGTTAATTATAAATATGTTTCAACAATTGACTTAAAATGACAAATCAAATATGGCGGATACCAAAATTGAATCGAGCAAGAAAGTTTCTCTGTGGCATTTAGACTGTAGCAGTCAGATCATTCAAGTTATTCAAGTTTAGTTGCGGGATTTAAATTTTCATGCAGTTATTGCTAGAATATTGCTGCTGTAAATTTTAAGTATCGTAGACAATTTTCTAGCAGATACAAAGACCAGCGATACACGCAGAAAAGGACAGCTCACACAGCTAGAAAATGGCTACAACAGCTAAAACGTTTTGTTAAAATAGGGACAACTAAATATTTTGCTGCACTAGCCACATTGTTTGCTGTTGTAGCAAAAAAGTGGCTGCTGTTGCTAAACAGTGGCTAATGCAGCAAAAAATATTTAACTGTCCCTATTTTAGCATTTCTCTGCGTGTATTTCGTAATAGTAATAATAATCTTTATTAACGAGAAAACCTTTAGTACATATACAGAACTACTGAATTATAGGAATAGACTAGAAAAATAAGAAAATAAATACCTTTACTTACTCTTACATAAAATGCATCCGCCATACTTGATTTGTCATTTTAAGTCAATTGTTGAAACATATTTATAATTAACAACCTTAAAGAAATTATTTATGCAAATGTTATGGATATAAAATAATAATGGTACGTTTATTCATATTTATAATACTTTTATTGTTCATGGCAGCCATTTTGGGTTCATTATTATTAATCTTGTAACTGTGATATTAGATATATTATCTGCGACATAAAAAAAAAACATACATACACGCATTTTAGCACAACTTGGTTTGAAACTGTAAGCATTTTCTGTGTCTCAGTCGCTATATAATCAGAAACCAACGTCCGCCATTTTGAAACAAAAGTTTAATTGAAAAATCGGCTCTGACAACTTTGTTCGGAATTTAATAAGCTTCAATTTAAAAAAAAATCGTCCAAATCGAACCAAAATTGAAGGCTCTAGACAATTTTGAACGATTTTTCGTTTTTCCCCACTGTGTGTCGGGTTGGAGTGTTGGGATTATTTCCGATAGTTCCTAAAACTACTATTTCTTCTAACTGCTTATCCCTGTTTGAATGTATAATTTTTGGGTCATTTCTTTTCAAACTGACCACTAGTAACTAACTTATCTCGCAATCGAGCGAATATATCCATGGAAGGTTGACGCCTCTCTGAATATCGTTCGTGGTACAAATTACTTGCCTCTTCCGAATTTTCTCGGTTTGTATGAAACACACTATCATATCCCATTTTTCGTAATTTTCAAACTTCATTGATATTTATTTGACAATTCAATAACTGATCCTGAAGTAAAATTTGACAACTACGAGTAACGACAAATGTGCATTTAAAACTCGCGTAAAAACTGAAAACCTTTATATTTTGAAGTAGATTTAAGCAAAATATAAAGTAAGCTATGTTTTTAGAATGATAATTTAAAGCTCTATTCGGATAAGGAAAAATATACAGGGTATCCCATTTAAAAAATATATTTTTGCTTTAATAACCAATAAAATATTAGTTGTAAAAAAATGTAACTTACACTGTTGAAAATCCACGTGAAAAAAAAGTGCTTTGAGAATGTTTTTACAGAAATCAAAAATTTTCAATAGGAAAAGAATTACAAACATTTTTCCAAAATGCCGATTTTTGAATAACACCCTGTATCTCTGAAACGGTGCTAGATATCGATATGCGATTTTCACCATTGAGTTTATCATAAAAATTGAGCCTCAGACACCGACATCAGTTTTCGTCTATCTCCTTTAGATAAAGGGGTTTACCTTTAAAAGTGTCCAATTTGGACCACCCTGTACATATGGGTGGATTTTTCAAACATTTCGCCATGGACTCACTTCGCATTTTCAATGCTGCCTTGTCGGAGTTCAGTTACTTCTTATGATGAGTCAGCACTAAAAATGCCAAGCCAAACCTTGGCAAGACTTATGTCTTAACTTCAGAAACAAATATTCATAATAAATACAGTTTATGTCGCATTTATGGTCCTTTTACATGATCATATCAGTCCTCAGTTCAGCTTCAGTTTCAGTCGAACTGTCCGTTTTTCTTATGTGTAAAAAGGAAAAACTGAAAACGGAACTGAAACGGAGACTGACACCTGACGGTATGGGGTTCTTTTCTTCCACCGTTTCTTCAACGCCACAGCAAAGGCTACTGCAGTGAGACAGTCTTCATACATGAGCTATTTTACACATATACGCTTTGGGACAGTATGACAACACGTGTTTGAACGTGAAACACACATAACACTTTGAAAGATAACTCGGACTGAAAACTAAACGGACGGTGTAAAAACAAACCTCCTTTCGAACTGAAATGAAACGAAAACTGAAACTGAGACGGAACTGAGAACTGATAGGACCATGTAAAAGGACTATTAATGTGAAACTCGGTTCCAAAAAATAAAAAAACAAATTATTTGTCACAAATTGACTTACAGATACCAGATATTGACGAACACATCCCCCAGTTTACTGATGATTGATGAAAACGAATTGAAAATGGTATTTTCCTTACTAGTTTGGAATATATTACTTTTAAACAACTAATTCTATTGAAAGTACAAATTTTTTAGGCGATTACAATAAAAAAAAATTATTTGCCACTGGAAAGTTAAAAGTATAGTGAAAATAAAAAAAAAAAAGGTTGAAGTAAAAATAAAATTTGTTGCCATATTACTACACTTTTTTGATGTAATTAGCTGTACATTTTTAAAATAATTGTTTATTGATGTTATATAACTCGTCTTTTGTGGTTGCTGTAATGTTAGTGAAATGTTCGAAATTATTATTTTTAAAAAGTGGTTAGCTTGCATTGAGTTTATGATAGGTATAATCTTCGAGTTTGAGTTTCCAACAAATAAGTAGGTTTTGAAAGAACTCTGTATTAGTCATATCTATTAACAATTTTTGAATATTTTTGTAAAAATTGACTGTAAGTATCTTATTAATATACTAAAAATATTATTTAATATAGGAAGTTATGAGTCACGTGACGAATATAAGTAGAGAATATGTGATTTATATATGTGTATATATTCTTAAAGTCACATATTCTAATAGAAGACATAATATGATATATAATATTAAGTAAACAGTAGTGAAGTTATTTTCTAAATTGTTTATTTCTTTTAACAGGGTATAATACTTCATCATATATAGCCTATATAAAAGGTAAATAGTAAAGGTGCAATCTCATTTATACCCATCTCATCCATTGGGGATTTGATGTACAAACAGTGAACGCTGTCAATATTAAAAAAACCGGTCAAGTGCATGTTGAACTTGCACAATTAGTGTTCCGTAAGTAGATTGTTTTTAAAATAAAAATTTTTGTTAGGGTGGTATAAAATGATCAGTGACTTCACAAAACACATCCCAAATGAGTTTTCAACAAAGTACTGAAAACTGGTGACCTTGAAATTTTGTTTTTTTTTTATATATACAAAATAAATTATTAAAGGGTAATGCACTCGTGATAATTTTCGTTCAATCTATACCCCGTGGAGAATATTCTAGAATTTTTTCAAAATTTTTTGATCAGTACTTTTCGAGATAAGGTAGGGGACAGCGATTTTTTAAAAGTAATACGAAGAAAAGTGTGCGCAAGTATTACATTATATATATAAATATATATATATATATATATATATATATATATATATATATATATATATATATATATATATATATATATTTTACTCGTGTTTTCACAAGCCTTCATTTGACACACTCTCGATGACCTAGTAAAAAAAAAATTTTTTTCACTTCCGATTTCACCCCTCAAAACGAACCCCTTAAGTCAAAATTTATGTTACGGTGGTATAAAATGATCAGTGACTTCACAAAACACACCCCAAATGAGTTCTCAACAAAGTTTGTTTCCAATCTTTACTGAAATCTAATGACCTTGAAATTTTTGTTTTTTTTTATGTACTCTATAAGTTATTAAAGGTAATGCACTCGTGATAATTTTCGTTCAATCTACACCCCGTGGAGAATATTCCAGAATTTTTTCGAAATTTTTTGATAAGTACTTTTCGAGATAAGGCCCGGGACAGCGATTTTTCGCGAATTTTTAAAAATAATACAAAGAAAAGTGCGCGCAAGTAAAATATTATATATATATTTTTTACTCGTGTTTTCACAAGCTTTCATTTGACACCACACTCGATGACCTAGTAAAAGAGAATTTTTTTCACTTCCGACTTCACCCCCAAAACTAACCCCTTAAGTCAAAATTTAATTCTCAAAACTACATGGCTCTGATGAGGCCATCAATTCCTATATTATTACCAAATTTCACCTTTCTATGTCAAATAGTTTTCGGAGAAAATCGGGTGTGACAGACAGACAGACAGACAGACAGACAGACACCGAAGTGATCTTATAAGTGTTCCGTACGGAACACTAAAAACATTTTATTGGTATTTTAGAAGGGGGTCGTTCCAGGGGAGTTTAATCTACTGTTGAAGTCAAGGTCTCCAATTGTTATGAAATTTTTTTAGGTTTGGCTTGCTCTGAAAACTCCAGAAATAAAATTTCATCGAAAATATTACAATTTTTTGAAGTGGCAATTTTTTAAAAAATCAAGTATTCAAGTGGTGATTCGGGGTCCACTTTATAAGCACGGGAAGCCGGTCTCGCCTGCTACTCTCCTCGCCCTTCGACTATCGTGATGTTTTTGCTGCGCATATTCCCCCTCTACCCTCCATGGTTCAGTTTATTAATCCTCAAAGATACCACGGCTAATATGGAATAAATTCTCTTCCGACGTCTGCCTGGCCGAGGTTATCCGAAAGTGCCACCGTTATGTGTTGAACAATTGGCGAGATTCAAAGTGACTCAATGATCTAGTTTAGTTTCTCGACGGGATCTTCTTGTGTTGCTCTTTTGCATATCGCTGGAAGCGGAACCTGTCGTTCTGTCCATTCGAGAGGTGGACATTCCCTCGGAAGTCGTCCATCACCTGTAAAGATTTCGGGAAAACATGTGACGTAAATCAACAATTCAATAAACGGTCTTCCTTCTCTCAGCAAAAGTTGTAACTTGTAATCCAGAATAAGCGTCATCCAGTTTGTGTGAAGAACATGACATACACACTCTGGACTCTAACAACAGAACTACATGCTCGAAGTCAGAATTCCCTATTGAACGTTATGGAAGAGAGAAAGCTACATGGATCTTGTAGGAAAAAAATGAGTGTTCGTTTGAATGACGGTTCCAAGACAGCCACTTTGAGATACACACTGGAATTTATTCGGAGATTGGCCTTGGTATTTGTGTGGATTAAGGAACTAGGCAAGGAGGGAAAAGGAGGTAGGACAAATACAATATGAATGATAAAGATCAACGTCACTATAGTGGAAACGCGAATACATATGGAAGGGGCAGAGAAGAGGACGTAGAATACTGAAAGAGAAGTTGGGTCAGGTGTGAGGAGGAATGGTGGTGACAACAGACGTGGTGTCCTGGTAAAAATGAATATAACAGTAAAACATCTTTTAGCATGCAAAATCAATTCATCTGTTGGTTGACGTCATCCATGATTATAGTTTAGCAGTTTAGTAAGATAAGTTATAGGGTTTATTAAAAACATAAAACTATTTTTAAATTTCCATTTTAATTGTACTGGACGTGACCTTTCTGAAACTGCGATTGCGAACTATGTAATAGCTTTTTTGACGTGTGTACAATTTTTCAAAGAATGACGTGTTAAAATATTTTTAATTTTAACAGGGTCCGTTTCGCCCAAACGCAATATATTTCGATGAGATGTTATTTTCTGGGTTTATAAGTTAAGCCGAACCCACACACAAAACTAAATCAAAATCGGGGACTCCAAAATTATGTTGAACCCTTGTAGAGTGAACCTGTGCCATTTCTAAACATTTTTATTTAATAACAATGGAGCTCTTTGAAATGAATGATTATTTTTTTCTAAACGGGATACAGCCCGATATCCCATTTTCTTTTAACCTATTCCGCAAGTAGGTATATCCGAACAATTCGTTTCAATCCGGGATTGATATGAAGACAATTTTAGTAACAATTCGATACAAATCAGCAGCAGTCATCCAACTACCTCTACAAAAATTATTTTATCACAAAGCAAACATAGTAATCTTCCGTTAAATTCTCCGGGTGTTACAATTTTAGTCCTTTTATCTGGGGGCACGGTAGTGCCACCGCCAAGTCGAGCAGAAAGCACAGCCGTACGATCCTTTTCTCGAAGCCACTCACGGTACTTTTGACCCTCCCGTAACTTCGTTGTGGATAAAGCTAGAAGCCTGAATTTTCAGTGACCAAGAGGACATACTGTACTAGCTATATTCCTAAATTACCTACTATTTATACCTTATAGTTTACGAACTATCGCCAGTCGAAGTTCTTTAATTTTGTCACTGACACACTCACCGATCATCAAAATTCTAAGGTACTTCTAGCGGACACACAAACTTCAAATTTTGAATTTACTTAGTGTTTAGCCTATAAAGGAAGGAAAAATTGAAACATCCCGAAATTTCAGTCCCGTTTTCTAAATTGTACTGTCACTTAAGCCAAAAAAGAGGGTCAAACTTCGAAATGAGAGATAATAAGCTGTAAACTTGTATAAACCTTTATTTTGTCATTCTAAAAGTTGTCTCAAAAGTTTCATAAAATCTCGTGTCCGCGTCTTAAGATATTCAAGGTCAAAATATCTTGCTTTCTATGGTTTCAATGATATTTACATCTATTATGAAAATTGCAGAGCATAAAATTCTCTACAAATTTTGTTCTAAACATTTTTTTATACGCTAAAAAAACCGTTTTTTAAGATAGAGCGCGGAGAGCGCGCAGCGCTCAGCCATACATAGCATAAAGCAAGGTCAACCATGAGTACCGGTAAATAATACGTCGTATAAAGTTAATTAATCACTAAAAAATTTATAATTATGAATAATTTGTATTATTTATTAATTAATATATTATATTTATATTATTTTATTTATATTATATATTATATTTATATTATTAATATTATATATTTATATTATTATATTATTTTTTTTTATTATATCGGTTTCACAACGTTCTCCGACGTCTTCCGATACCCAGTCTCCATTCGGTGCGGTCATTCCACTGGCCTTCCTCCAGTCCTCTTTCTTGCATTTCTTTGTCAATGCCCTCTCTCCAACTCATTCTTGGTCTACCTCTTCTTCTTCTTCCTGTAGGTGTCCAATCTAATATTTGTTTTGAGAGCCTCTCTGGTGTCATTCTTTGGACGTGTCCATACCATTTAAGTTGATTCACCCTTATTTCTTCGACTATGGTCTTTTTTACACCCATAATTTCACGAATTCTCTCGTTCCTTATTCTTTCCAGCTTAGATCTTCCGGCTGCCCGTCTCCAGTAGTCCATTTCTGTGGCCTCTAGGGATTTAACGGATTTTTCTTTTAACTGCCATACCTCACTACCATATGTTACAATGCTTTTAACTATTGTGTTGTATATTCGGTGTTTCTTCTCTTTGTTTATTTTCTGGTCCCATAAAATACTGTTCAGAGACCTGATAGCTTTCCTGCCCTGAATATTCCTTTCTTTGATAGCGTCATCGAGAGTTCCGTTGTTGGTTATATTTAGACCCAAGTATTTATAGCTACTGCATGATTTAAGATTGTGTCCGTCTTCTGTCACCAAATCCTGTTGCGTACCCCCTATGCACATATATTCTGTCTTTGATAGATTTACTTGTAGACCCCATTTTTTGTATTCTTCAATAAGTTTCCTGGTCATATATTCCAAGTCTTCTGGTTCCTGGGTCACTACTATTTGGTCATCTGCAAAACTAAGAGTGTAGAGAACAGTATCGTTGAGCGGGATTCCCATATTTTTACATTTGAGTTTCCATCTAAGAAGCACCTTCTCAAGGAAAATCTTGAAAAGCGTTGGTGATAGGCAGCAGCCCTGTTTTAGACTTTTATTTGGGGAAAAACCCTTTGATATTTTATTGCCGATTTTTATTCGGATATGGCAATTTTGGTATAGATCTTGTACTGCTCTGATCAAATTAGTGTTTATGTTTGTTGTTTTTAATGATTCCCATAGTTTTGCAAGTGGGACGCTATCGTAAGCTTGTTTCAAGTCCACATAGAGAATATGTAACTCCTTGTTCATCGCTGTCATCTATGAGCTGAGTTAGACGAAAAAGGTGGTCTACGGTTGATCTTCCTGCTCTGAACCCGGCTTGTTCTTCTGCCTCGCTGTCCACATGTTCTCGATCTATTCTTGCTTTTATCACTTTTCCGTAGATTCTACTTATTGTCCCCATGACTGCAATACCTCGATAGTTATCGTAGCTCTCTTTGTTGCCCTTTTTATGTAGGGGTGTCAGAAAAGATAGTTTCCATTCCTGTGGTATTTGCTCAGTGCTGAGGCATTTTTGGAACAAATGGGTTAGATCTTCAAACAACTTTGGTGTGCCATATTTTATCAATTCTGCTGGTATATTTCCAGGTCCCGGAGCTTTTCTGTTTTTGAGTTTTGTGCACACCTCTTTTACTTCTCTGACTGTAATACGGATCGGTGATGCGGTCACTTTTATGGCGTCAATTTCCCCAGGTGGGTCTCTGTATAGTTCTCGGTTTTCCGTAAGTAAGGAGCTGAAGTATTTATCCCAATTTGTTAAAGTGATGGGCGATATAATTTCCTTTTTGGTATTTTGGCGCAGTGATTTTATAAGTCTCCAACTTTCTGTACTTTTGGCTACTCCTATGTACGTGTTTACTCTGTTACAGCGTCTCTCCCAAGTTTCATTTTTCTTTTGTGTAATCATCCTACGTACATGAACTTGAAGTTGTTTCTTTGTTGTTTTCTGTTCGCATGCTGAGGTATCTTTTATGTGCTTCGTTCTTTTCTTTTATTTTTTCTTCTATATCCGATTCCCACCAGTAAGGTTTTAGACGGCTTTTTCCTTCTTTGAATCCTAGTGAGTGTTTTGCTGCTTCGTGTAGACAGTTTTTAATGTGGTTGTAGTGCTCTGATGTGGTCGAAAGATCTCTGGGTTGTAGTTTCTCATCTAGTCTCCTTCTGTACAGATTTTTGGTACTTTCTTGGTGTAAGCTTTCTAGGTTGTATTTACTAAATTCTATCTCTTCATAGTCGTCACGTTTTTGAGTATGCGTGTGTGGCTTTTTACCAGTAAAGCTTATTTTTGCATTTAGGAGATGGTGGTCACTACCGCAAGTAACTCCTCTATAAGCTCTGACGTCGTGGATTCTAAGGGTTGTTTTCTGACGGACAATCAGGTAATCAATTATGGATCGCTGGTTTCTAGATGGCTTAGTCCAGGTATATTTATGGATCCATTTGTGTGAGTAGAATCCATTAGTTATTCTTAACTCATTTTGTTCGCACACTGTTATTAGTCTCTGGCCGTTATCATTTAGAATTTCCTCTCCATGTCTACCTACCACATCGTCTTGAACTTTTTTTCCTATTCTAGCGTTCAGGTCTCCTAAGATTATTACTTCTCTGGTATCTCCAACATTTACTATTTCTCTATTTAGTAGCTCAAAGAATTCGTTTTTCTGATTTACTAGGGAGTCATCATTTATTGCATATACTCCAAAGATTGTAACTTTATGTCCTTGCGCTGTTAAGTTCATTTTTACAATTCTTTCGCTGATTGGTTCCCATGATGTTATGCATTTTCTGAGTTTTTTAGATATCAGGATGGACACGCCTTGCTGGGCACGCTTATCTTTCGGTACACCGCTGTAAAAGTGGTCATACCTTCCTAAATTTTCTGAGCCCTGTCCCTTTTTTTTGTCTCTGTTAGTACTGCAAGGGAGACATCTGATTTTTGGAGCTCAAAAATTACTTCATTGGTCTTATTCGTCCATCCTTGCACATTCCATGTTGCAAAATTCATTGTCCGTTTTCGTAGCGTTTGTCGTCTTCGTGTATTTTGTTCTTTATTCCGAGGCTGTTGACTAGGTTTTTTAACAGTAACATTTTTCCGAGTATCGAGGAGTTAGCCCGATGCCTCAACCCCCAACCTGGAGGGCCGGTCAATTTGTGGTCAAGGTTTTTCTTCCTCTAGCCTTTGGCGAGTTCAACGTCTTCCTACAAGGCAGCAGGTTCGCCTGTATCCTAGGCAGGAGCCCTGACAGGGTGCTATCATCCGGGCCAGATGAACCCTGGTTTTTTAACGAGGTTGTTACTCCTCCCCCTCCTCGCTTTCCCTTAGTGCAATGGGACCTCAGGCTTGGGACTGGCGTAGCGGAGTTAATAATATTTTTCATTTATCAAATATATTCGTTTAATAATACTTACCTACTTCGTATAATTAAAAAATTGTTAGATGGAATACTTTAAGTATATTTTAATTATAAAAAAGTATGAAGATGTTGCTTCCATGACAGCAGACCTAGAAAAGAATATGGTTATTAAAATAGGAGCAGAGGTCATGTTAAGACGAAATATTGACGTGAGTCTTGGCTTAGGTTCTATCGATATAGTACAAGGAGTAAAGGTTGATCCTGAAAATACAAATAAAATAAAAAAAATACATTACATTTAATAATGAACATCTTTACGAGCTTGATTGAGTCAAAACTAAATTCGAAATTATTAATAGAGCTTATGTGATTAGATTATTCTTATGTGATTATGTGGCCGTGCGATTGCCCAGTCATTATATTTATTATAAAAATAAAGATGTCTAATATTGATACGGTCACTATAAATATTGGTAGGTAACTAATTAGATAACAATTTATGACAAAGTTGTTGAATAGGTGCTTCCATAGATACTAACTAAAATAACTGACTTGGTTTGACATGAGATCTCACAACTTTTTGTGGTGGAAGGACTGCCTTGCGAGACTTTTTACATTTTATGTTTTTGATGGGATTTTAGTTTTCTACGCACTACAGTTTCTGCTAAATAAATTATAACTAAATAAAGCTCTCAAGAGATAAAATTCGTGCTAAGAAAATGCTTACTACCTCTTGAACTAATATAGGCCGGGTCACAAGGTTTTAAAACTTCAATGGCGTCCACTGTTTGTTCTATCTAACATAATAACCCTATCAATTCACCTGGTTTGTAAAAAACGAATTTACTGATATAAAATTTAAAATCTTCTAAAGGAAATAAACAATTTGAAGTTATTATATGTATGTTCAAAGGGTGCTATATGTCTTGAAAGATATGCCTTACGAGGCAGCCTTTCAAATCGTGTAGCTATGTAGCTTTAGATTATAATGGCTGTGAAGTAATTTAGGCTAGGCTAGGGAAGCAGATTATTCTCTTTAATATTAATGATTATATTAAACTTGTTAGGAAGATTATCGTAGTACGTGTGTTTTATCACCATCAAATGAAAATCTGTTCGTCAAAATACAAGGATTGATACTAAAACAAGGACGAATATTTTTGGTTACATTTGAAGACCTTGGAAAAATAGGAAAACTAACCGTTTTTACGAATAATCTTGATTTCAACTCAATATAAAAGAAACAAACTGGCCGATAACTATTGTCCCATCAGTATTTTGCCTGGTATATGAGAGGTACTGTATAATATGGTTCAGAGATTTTATTATTGTAAAGTTCACTATTGCTGTACATGACAGGAATCCTTCTCTGCCCGTGTTTGCCAGGAGAGAGTATAAGAGAGGAATATTTTACTTTTGTTTGGATCCTGATAAGATTTTTGGATCTGTTTTTCCTTTGATAAAGCATAGAATTTGGTAGTGCAAGGGGCTATTTGCAAATTATAGCTTAAAATGAGGCAGTGCATAAAATCAGGGAAATATTTCCGTTCATACGAAGAAATTAAGCAAATAGCACTGCGGCCACACGTAAAGTAAGCATTTTACGATACATTATTTTAGAATACAGGGGATAATAAGATAAAAAGAAGAAAACAAATATTATTTGCAAACAGTCTTATATAATAAACGCCTAAACAATTTGGCAACGTTGCCTATGATGCGCTCTGGAGACGTGCTTTCCATTTGAATTTGACTTCGAAACGTCATAAAAAAAATTAGTTTATCTGCTAAACTGCAGAGCGGAAGAAAATGATAAAATAAATGTAAGTAGTTATTTACATTATAATTAATTTTAAGCAAGTATTTCGGTTAAAGCTATGAGTGAAACGGATCCAAAAAAAAATTTTAAAAATTATAATTTTATTTCGGTTTTTGAAAACAGATAGTTTATATATCCTCTCGGCATGTAAGCGGAAAAATAAAAAGTACTTTACAAAGTTTTTTACTGGAAGAAGTAACAATTTTGTGTTTCATCTTTTAATTTTGTCCACAATAAGTATCTTCCAATTATAAGACTAAAAAAAAAACGCATATAAATAGCAGGTTAAAAATATTTATTAAAAAAAGATCGATATTATTAAATTATTGTACCAATCATAAATTTAGTAGATCCTCGTAATCCCTATATACTCGTATAATAAAAGGCACAGAAAACAGCCTTCTGCGTCAGGCAAAACTGAGTTACTGCCGGCAAGTGCTTTAAAAAATTACGAGGGCTGCTTCGGATTGATTTTGCCAGATTTTGCGAAAATTACGCAAAAACATAATTTCGAATCTTTGCCACGTAAAGAGAGACCAAATTCTTAAGTAAAATTAATGATTTTATATATAATAAAAATATTTTACGTCACTGTCAAGCTACGAAATCAGAGCGTGATGGGAGACATAGCTCCCTCACAATAAGCTGCCCCATATTGTCATAATTTTTCGATATAAGGAAAACTGGTGTTACTTTGCTAGAGTATTTTTTAATTATTGTGACAGATATTCCATTAGTGCCAAAAGCTTTTTTTATATCGAGTTTTATCGAGAATACTCGGCTATTTATTCAAAATATACAATTAAGCAACGATTCTTTTTAAAATATCAAAACAAAATTCAAGTTGTTGGAATTGTATGCTTATCCTAATAGTCAAGTACTTGGAGTACTACGAGGCCGATATAGGTCATTATGTTTCTTAAACTCTAAAGGCTGCTATACACGCTCCGGTATACCTGCACAGGCAACCTGTGCAGGTATACCTCAACAGGTTTACCTTCACAGGTTAGGACCCATACACGCAATGGTGAAACTGCAGTTCTCGTTTAAAATTATGCCGGAGACGCGGGAGAATGTACTACTAGCCTTTATAGCTCTTCATATAATAAATAATATAAACCACCAAACCATCAAAATATAAACGTTTTATGCAAACCTGCTCTTTTGAAACCTCACTGAATAAAAAAAAGGATAAATATCATTGCGCATTCTTCTGCGCAACTCTGGCACAGGTAAAAATATGTTTTTCCATATTTACTCCGGTCGCCTGTACAGTTCAAGAAACCTGTACGGGTTTTACAACACACTCTCCGGCTTACCTGCGCAGGTCTACCTGTGCAGGCAAACCTGCCAGGTAAACCGGAGCGTGTATAGCAGCCATAAAGGCTGCTATACACGCTCCGGTATACCTCCACAGGCAACCTGTGCAGGTTTACCTGCACAGGTTAGGACCCACACACGCAATGGTGAAACTGTGCAGTTCTCGTTTAAAATTATGCCGGAGATGCGGGAGAGTATACTACTAGCCTTTATAGCTCTTCATATAATAAATAATATAAACCACCAAAATATAAACGTTTTATGCAAGCCTGCTCTTTTGAAACCTCACTGAATAAAAAAAAGAATAAATACCATTGCGCATTTTTCTGCGCAACTCTGGCATAGGTAAAAAATATGTTTTTTCCGTATTTACTCCGGTCGCCTGTACAGTTCAAGAAACCTGTACACATATGTCACATTTATTTAAAAAATAAAGGACTAGTGAAGGCAAATGCATGATTTTTGGAAATTTTTGGGTACAGTTTGGAAATCTGGGGGGGGGGGGGGGGGGGGGGGGGGATTTAACTACAGCAGTGCCAACATAACGTAAACGAGTTTTCTCAGCCTAATTTTGACCGCAAGGCCACTTTCTTAAATATCTCAGCTTATGTTCATTGTTATGCAACAAAAAAAATCATCTTAGTCGTTATAAAATTGCCTAAAAAACTGCATAGATCGCATTAAAAAATAATAAGTACATAACCTAAAAAAAGTATTTATTAAGGCAAATTGAAAAATGGTTTTGATTATCTGAATCGGAGTCATACTGGCACGAGTATAAAAGGTTGTTCGTGCAAAAAAGTTGGACTTCGATGCATTAGTTTATGTAAACATTGCAAGATCTAGATGAGAATGAGCTGATTGAAGATTATGATCAGCTAGAATCGTTGACAGATAAATTTACAGATCATTTTTTCGATCTTTATTAATTCTATACCGTTCTATCGATGAAAGTGATTCAGACAGCGCCAACCTTTTATACTCATGCCAGTATGAATTGGATTCAATAATCAAATGATTTTGAATATAGCAGAAAACAAGCTCGAGTACATACGCTATAGAAAACGAATGATTTTTTTAAATTATAAATATTGTACCTGTGATCATTTTTAGTAAATATATTAATGGTTTGTCAATAGAAGTTTCTGTTATCTAAATCATAATTTTGTTGTAAAATGTTATTTGTTTTTAAAATCACTTTTTCATGTTATATTTAAGATAAAATATTGAGTAAAAATAAAGAGAATGAACTAGACCTTTTCTAGAGCAAAAGCGAAAAAAACATAATTTTTCGTAACGAAACAATTAAAAAATAAGTTAGTTTTTTGTAGATTCTTTATTTTTTCTTTTAATCATCTTAAAGAGCATAAAATTTCGCATATTTTTGTTTTTAAAAAACGCTTCCTCCCACCTCTTGCCCACAAGAAAAATCCATAATATGATTTGGACTAAAATGCAAATTTTGACCAATCTTCTTAATATTTTTTAATAAAATTTGGCATACTTTTTTGTTAATATAAAAGCTATATTTTCCTATTATTTGAAGCCATTTTACAGAATTGAACGGAAGTTACCCGTAAAAAACCATTTTCAATTTGCCGCAGCAAATATTTTTTTTTAGGTTAAGTACTTAATATTTTTTAACGCAATCTACGCAGTTTTTTAGGCAATTTTATGACGATCAAAATGAATTTTTTTATCACATAACAACGAACAAAATCTGAGATATTTAGGAAATAGTGAACCGAAAGCGTTAAAACGTGAAAAATGTATTAAAATAGAAGAAAAGTGGCCTTGCGATCAAAATTAGGCTGACAAAGCCCGTCTGCATTATATGGGTACAGTGTCCAAGCTGTACCAAAAATTTTCAAAAATTATGAAAATTTTAACGGCATTTGGGGCCACTATTATAAAATGTGCTAGAAACGGTCAGATTTTTTAGCCAGTCAATGATCTTAGATTTGACCAAAAATATCCTTTCTTTTATATTATCTATCCTTGTATTTTTAGTGTTCCGTACGGAACACTTATAAGATGACTTCGGTGTCTGTCCGTCTGTCTGTCTGTCACACCCGATTTTCTCCGAAACTATTTGTCATAGAAAGTTGAAATTTGGTAATAATATAGGAACTGATGGCCTCAGAGCCATCAAGTTTTGAAAGTTAAATTTTGACTTAAGGGGTTAGTTTTGGGGGGTGAAATCGGAAGTGAAAAAAAAAATTTTTACTAGGTCATCGAGTGTGGTGTCAAATGAAAGCTTGTGAAAACACGAGTAATATATATATATATATATATATATATATATATATATATATATATATATATATACAGTCCCTGGCCAAATTATTAGACGCACTGCAAGATTTCATGTAAAATATTAATTACCGAGTCATATTGTACCGTTTTATTATTTTAAATTGATTTGTTTTTTATTTTTATATTATCCAATCAATTACCTATTTATTTGACATAAATAAAACAGCATTAATTTAGAAAAGCATAAGTTTATTAAGTTTTAAAGAAAAGTGAAATTAATGTTGGTTAAAGTCAATATTTAGTTGAGCCACCTTTAGCCGCTATCAAAGCTTTAATTCTGCGCGGCATGCTATCAATGCAAGATTGTACTGTCTCCTGCATTTGAGGATGATGATTCCACACATGAATAATATTTTCTAGGAGCTGGGTTTTGTTGGTAATCACATCTTTAGCCACTTCTCTTTTCATCAGCTCCCACACATTTTCAATGGGGTTCATATCAGGGCTATTATCCGGCCAATCCAACAGAGGGATATTTTTTTCTGCCTAAAAAAAAAGCTTTAACAGACCGAGCAGTGTGGCAGGGAGCTCCATCTTGCATGAAAGTGAATGGTTCCCCATTTGGAAACCATTCTCTGAGCTGCGGAATCAACCGATTTTGTAATACTTCTTTGTACTGATCTTGCCTCATTATTCCTTTGACGACGTACAGACGTCCAGTGCCCTTGCCGCTGATGACTGACCAAATCATCACTTCGGTGGGATGTTTAACCGTCGGGACGACATAATCAGGATGAAACTTTTCTCCATGACGACGACGCACATACTGAGCTTTATTCTGCAAAATTTCGAATGTGCTTTCGTCACTGAAGCAGACCTGTCAAAAATAGGAAAAATATATAAACTTCCATGTTTATTTGCTTTATTTAACTGAAAATGATAATAATGTATCAATTATTGATTAAATTGCTGTATCTTACCGATCTCCAGAAGTCCACATCTTTGTCTTGCCATTGTTTGGCCCACTTCAGGCGCTTTGCTTTCATTGCAGCTGTTAACTTGGGCTTCCTGGCGGGGGCGACAGGCCTTAAAATCTAATTCTTTCAATTTTCTTCGAACAGTGCGCTCAGAAGCATTTACGCTAGCATCCTGGAGTTGTGATTTTATTACCTTTGTGGTAGCAAATCTGTTTTCTACACAAATTTTCTTCAAACATCTCTCTGACCGTGGAGTGAAAATTGGTTTTCTACCGCATCTTTTCTTTCTTTTCGGGCTTAATTCCTTCCCTGACTCAATTTTCTTTTTTATGCGTCGTACACTAGCTTCAGAAACCTCCAATCTTCGTGATATTTCTCGGTTTGTAAATGTTTTCGCAATCACAAGGGCCTTCACTTCAGCTTTTTTACGTGGTGCAAGATCGCCTTTTCTACCCATAATGAAAATAGTCCAATTACTTTTTTTAAAACACTGCATACAAAATAAACTAATAACTGAGTAGTATAAAACTGTTAAACAAACAATCACAGTCCATAAAGCCACAGAAACACGTCCGTACCTGACACAGTATTGCCATATGTTAAAAATAAATACAAATATGTAGTCTACAACAATTCTTTTAAATAAAAATCAATAATATTGTAGTTTAAATATACCATTATTGCATAAAAACTCTTAAGAAACATAAAATTACTAAAAAAAAATACAGTGCGTCTAATAATTTGGCCAGGGACTGTATATATGTATATATATATATATATATATATATATATATATATATATATATATATATATATATATATATATATATATGGTAATGTAATACTGGCGCGCACTTTTTTTTGTGTTATTTTTAAAAAATCGCTGTCCACCCGCCTTATCTCGAAAAGTACTCATCAAAAAATTTTGAAAAAATTCTGGAATATTCTTCACGGGGTATAGATTGAATGAAAATTATCACGAGTGCATTACCTTTAATAATTTATCTGGTATATAGAAACTTTGTTGAAAACTCATTTGGGATGTGTTTCGTGAAGTCACTGATCATTTTATACCTCAGTAACAATTTTTTTTTTATTTTAAAAGCAATCGACGTACGGAACACTAATTGCGCAAGTTTAACTTGCACTTTACCTGTTATTATTATTTATTTATTAGTTATGTATATATAGTACTATAGAGGTTACAACATGATAAAACCTAAATGTTACAAATTATAACACGGTATTGAAAAATACCCAGTCTCCTTAACAGATAATAGTATTAAGTACCTAAATTCTAAAATTAAAAGAAGAATAGAACAATTTAATTTTTGTACAGAAAATTTTTTTAAATATAAATCACTCTTCAGTAAATTTTCGCTAATCCAGATCCTCTCAGAATACCTGCAACTGGTATTCCCGCGAAAAATTGTGATCATGGGTAATTGTAGTACTTCCCCAACGTTTCGCTTACAATTACAAGAGAAGGGATTTCTACTTTTCGAGTTTTAAAACATTAAATGAAACCGGAGAGGTACTAGGCCACACTTTTTACTCGATTTCTGTTTAAAAATTTTAGCTGTGTTTAGCTCCATTTATACAGTGACAAGCAGAAAGTATGCAACATATGGGATTTTTCTTTATTATTAAACTTACAAGAAAAGTGAGTTTAGAGGTGGATTCTGCATCACTTGACACCCAGAAAATGATTTAATAGTGCCAATTGTCAATTATCATTTTGCGACAAAAAGTTTAAACTCCAAAAGTCACTCTGTTTGTTAAGGTATCGAAAATATTTATTTAGGAAAAGTGTTTAGAATTGGATTTTGTGGTAGTGTTGCAAAATTTTAGATTGATTGGACAAAAATCGTATTTTATCAGTTTTTGGCTAATAGAAATATGTTCGCAGGGAGATTTTTATTTCTTAAATTTGAAATACATTGGTTAGATTAACAGAAGAATTTTAAAATTTATTTGTTGATTACATGTTCTACTTCTTTCACAACCAACAATTAACAAATCAAGATTCTCATAAAATCACAATTGTCGTACGGACAATTACATAGGGATACAAAAAAAATAAATCTCTCTTTTAAGTGAAACACGTGTCTTCTTAAGTATTTTTTTATGATGATACATTGGTTAGATTAACAGAAGAATTTTAAAATTTATTTGTTGATTACAAGCCATGTTCTACTTCTTTCACAACCAACAATTAACAAATCAAGATTCTCATAAAATCACAAGTGTCGTACGGACAATTACATAGGGATACAAAAAAAAATAAATCTCTCTTTTAAGTGAGACACGTGTTTTCTTAAGTATTTTTTTATGATGAGTCCAAAAAAAAAAAAAACATAAAAAAGGCATCCACTGTGAGATATTTTCAGAAAACACATTTAAAGTTGCCAGAAAACTATTAAATTGAAAAAAAATAAACACATAACATAAATAATATAAAACCGTATATTCATTAAAATTATGATATAAAACTATATTTAAAAATATTAGGTTTTAGTGTTCATTTTTAACAAAAAAAACACCCATACATCACCTTTAACGAAGCTACGTAACAAAATGCTGTTTAAAATAAATATGTGCAACAGCTAAATTAAAAAATTATTTTTAATTTTTATTAATATTGAACAAAACTATTATTTCCAGTGTTTTTTGAAGTTCTTAATTCTGACTTGACATCAAAAAATAGAGTTTTATGTTCGGTTTCAACAAAAAACTCGCTTTTTTAACACTTACAAGTGGGCTATGTGGTTGGTAAAATGCTTTTTTAAGTAAAAAACTGCAATGAAATAATAGTTTTGTAAGAATTAAAAACAACTTTTTAATTTAGCGGTTGCACATATTTATTTTAAACAGCATTTTGCTACGTAGCTTAGTTAAAGGTGCTGTATGCGTGTTTTTAGTTAAACGTCAACCCTAAAACCCAACATTTTTAAGTTAAAATGATAAATGTAGATTCAGAATATTTAAAGATGTTCGAAATAATAGTTTTATTCCATAATTTTACTGATTATCTGGGGGCCCGGCAGTACCCCCGCCAAGTCGAGCAGAAAGGACAGCCGTACCATCCTTTTCTCGAAGCCACTCACGGCACTTTCGACCCCCCTGTAACTTCGTTGTGGATAAAGCTAGAAGCCTCAATTTTCAGTGACCAAGAGGACATACTATACTAGCTATATTTCTAAATTATCTATTATTTATACCTTATAGTTTACGAACTATCACCAGTCAAAGTTCTTTAATTTTGTCACTGACACACTCACCGGTCATCAAAATTCTAAGGCACTTCTAGCAAACACACAAACTTCAAATTTTGAATTTAGTTAGTGTTTAGCCTATAAAGGAAGGAAAAACTAAAACATCCTGAAATTTCAGTCCCGTTTTCTAAATAGTACAGTCACTTAAGCCAAAAAAGAGAGTCAACCTCGGAATGAGAGATAATAAGCTGTAAACTTGTATAAACCTTTATTTTGGCATTCTAAAAGTTGTCTCAAAAGTTTCATAAAATCTCGTGTCCGCGTCTTCAGATATTCAAGGTCAAAGGTCACAAAAATCGTTTTTTCGCATATATCTCGCTTCCTATGGTTTCAATGATATTTGTCTGTAATGTAATTGTAAAGCATAAAATTCTCTACAAATTTTGTTCTAAATATTTTTTTATACGCCTAACAGTTTTTGAGATAGAGTGCGGAGAGCGCGCAGCGCTCAGCCATACATAGCATAATGCAAGGTCAACCGTGAGTCCCGGTAAATAATACATCGTATAAAGTTAATTAATAGCTAAAAAATCCATAATTATGAATAATTTGTATTATTTATTAATTAATATATTATATTTAATATTTTACATTTATCAAATATATTCGTTTAATAATACTTACCTACTTCATGTACTTAAAAAACTGTTAAGTGAAATACTTTAGGTATATTTTAATTATAAAAAAGTATGAAGATGATGCTTCCATGACAGCAGGGCTAGAAGAGAATATAGTTATTAAAATAGGAGCAAAAGTCATGTTAAGACGAAATATTGGCGTTAGTCTTGGCTTAGTCAACGGTTCTATCGGTATAGTACAAGGAGTAAAGGTTGATCCTGAAAATACAAATAAAATTAAAAAAAAATACATATTACATTTAATAATGAACATCTTTACGAGCTTGGTCTAGTCAAAACTAAATTTGAAATTATTAATAGAGCTTATGTTCATCGCGAACAGTTTCCGATATGTATAGCCTATGCTATTACCATACACAAAAGTCAGGGGCTAAGTCTAAACAGTGCACTGATGGCCATCGGTTCTTCAGTGTTCACATGCGGTCAAGCATACGTGACACTTTCGAGAGTGACAAGTCTGGGCGGATTACATCTAACTAATGTCGACTTCGGTAGTATCAAAGCTCAGGAGTCAGTAATCGTTGAATATAATCGACCTAGAAGCAGTTATCGTCCAGACTTGTCAAAAATTGTTACATCATAGCCTTTGAGAAAAACCAATAGAGACAGGGAGTAGGCTTTAAGAAAATCTATAGCTGACGTACAAGAAATATTACCCGACAAGAAAAGAAAAGAGGACTACCTACAAAAAGAAATGAGATCCAATCGAAAACATAAAATGTAAAAAAATGCCAAGTCTCGCAACGCAGTCCTTCCACCACAAAAAGTTGTAAGATCTCATGTAAAACCAAGTCAGTTATTTTAGTTAGTATCTATGGAAGCACCTATTCAACAACTTTGTCATAAATTGTTATCTATTTAGTTACCTACCAACATTTATAGTGACTGCATCAATATTAGACATCTTTATTTAATAATATATATTTTATAATATAATAAATATAATGACTTGGCAATCGCACGGCAACATAATCACATAAGAATAATATACTATTTAAAATACTTTATTCTTAAGTGCACTGTTAAATAGTAGGTTATTCTTATGTGATTATGTTGCCGTGCGATTGACAAGTCATTATATTTATTATAGAAGTAAAGATGTCTAACGGTAAATGTAAATACGGTCACTATAAATGTTGGTAGGTAATTAATTAGATAACAATTTATGACAAAGTTGTTGAATAGGTGCTTCCATAGATACTAACTAAAATAACTGACTTGGTTTTACATGAGATCTCACAACTTTTTGTGGTGGAAGGACTGCGTTGCGAGACTTGGCATTTTTTTACATTTTATGTTTTTGATGGGATACAGTTTTACTTCATTTATTAAAATTTATTTTTTTTTCAATTTTAAGTATATTTTCTGAAAAAACCTTACGGTGGATATCTTTTTTATGATATTTTTGGACTCAGCATAAAAAAATACGTATGAAAACACGGGTCTCTTTTAAAATACAGGGAATTTTTTTTGTATATCTGCGTTATCGAATATGGTCCTCTACTGCGTTTTGTTTGTAGTGACTTCAAAGCCCCATTTTGTGTATTCTTCAGTTCCGAGTCATATATTCCAAATCATCATGCGTTTGCACTATTACCATTTGGTCGTCTGCAAAGCATAATGTATAGATGATGCTGTCCTCTAACGGTAAATATTGCATACTACCATAAAATGAAATGTGAAACACTTTTTCAATATTTCAACAAACGGAAACGACAAATGACAATCGGCTCTGTAAAACCTTTTTTCTTTTTCAAGTTATGTAGAATCCAACTATAAACTCACTTTTCCTCTAAATTTAATACTACTCAGTATATATCACCACTACACCAAACACTTTATTTTTACACTCTACGCGCGTTTTGCTATCCATGTTAGCTTCATCAGGAACGATGATTTACTTCGCTCATGTTGAAGCTGACATGGTTAGCGAAACGCGCGTCGAGCGCAAAAATAAAGTGTTTGGTGTAGTGGTGATTTATACTGAGTAGTACCATTGGGCCAAAGATTCCATATTCCCAACTTAGTCTAAATTTAATAATAAAAAAAATCCCATAGGCCGCACACTTTCTGCTTGTCACCGTCTATGGTCACGATGTTAAATATTTGAGTATATACGGTAATCTCGTTCATAGGGTAGGGTACAGTAGGCTAAATTTTTAGGTTGATTTCCAAATTATTTTAAACTTTTTTTAGAAGGGCTAAGAGAAGCCTTTCTTTCCTAAAAAAAACCAAAGATCTAGTAATCTAAAGCGGCAAAAAGTAGCTATAGGTATGCGATGGAGATACTGTTGTATATATTTATTGAAGTCGCATATTTATCTAGAAGAATAGTTTTTAAAAGGTGTAGGTTAAGTGTAGACTCGGTAAGTTAGTTTTAAGGTAATGTATTTGTGCATGAAAAATAAGTTAAGTACATAATAAGGTGGGGATTCTCAGTCGAGTCGTAGAATAATCAAATTTCCCATTTTCGGTGATCCAAGCGTGACAAAAAGAATTTTTTTCTGAGAAAATAACCTGAACTAAAAGCGCCTAATTATCGTGTGAAAAAATGGCTTGCGATGCAAATATGATTTTATGTAAAAGTTTGGCAAATTTATGCTTCGTTTTTTATTCAAGAGTAGTATTCCGTTCTTTTGAGAAACACATTTTTTTTAGCGAGCCTACTCAAACTCAGATGTTTCTGAATTTGAAGGAGTATGGCGATTTAGTACTCAACCACAAAATGAATTGACTATTTTTATTTTAGCGATAAAAAAATGTTAGTCAACATTATTTAACGGTATAACAACACAATTTTGATGTAAAGACGCATTCAACATGCAATGCTCGCACTGCATCTATACAGATTTAGGTTTAAAAAAGAAGACGAATGATCAACAATTCATTTACCTGAATACACTTTTATCTCCTTTTAATAATTTGACCAAATGAGTTTTGTCGACATGCTGCGTTAAGTAAATTAAACGTTAGTAATAGGCAATGCGACTTTAATATCTTTTTTATATCCTTTATTATTTCATTTGTTTGTGGGCACATGCTGTTTTACAGTAACCATAAAATTAACCAAAAACCAAATAGTGAATGCGTCAGTACATAAGACTATTATTTTTAGTGTTCCGTACGGAACACTGATAAGGTCAGTTCGGTATCCGGTATAAAATTTGGCACTAACATAGGAATTGATGGTCTTACCAGAGCCGTGTAGTTTTGAAAGTTAAATTTTGACTTAAGGGATTAGTTTTGGGGGTGAAATCGGAAGTGAAAATCTTTTTTTTACCAGGTCATCTATCGGGGTGTGAAATAAAAGCTTGTAAAAATACGAGTTCAAAAATATATATAACTAGCCGTGCCCGCGGCTCCGCTCGCGTGGACTTGATTCACTACTATCGTCACTGCTTATTCCTCATATTACCGAACGTAATAAAATATCTGCCATTATTTCCCATTATTTTTCCTTATCTCCTATTATCTCTTCATAATTTCCATTATCTAGGCTCATCTCCCATTATTTCTCCTTATCTCCCATTATTTCTCCTTATCTCCCATTATCTCACCTGATCTCCCATTATCTAGGCTTATCTCGACTTATCTCGCAATATTTCTCCTTACCTCCCATTATTTCTCCTTATCTCCCGTTATCTCACCATAACTCCCATTATCTAGCCTTATCTCTGCTTATCTCCCAGTATTTCTCCTTATCTCCCATTATTTATACTTATCTCCCATTACCTCATCTTATCTCCCATTATCTAGGCTTATATCGAATTATATAGAACGTATGTATAAATTTATAAAAAACCTGTAAATCGGATAAGTGGTTCTCCAGTGAAAAGCGCACTAACGGACAGACAGACAGACAGGCAGAGAGACAGGCAGACAGACAGACAGACAGACAGAGAGACGTCGCATTTTATATATATTATAGATAGAAGATTATAGATAACCTGGCCAGAGAACATATGTATATTTTAAAAAACAAGTACGTAAATCCGATAAGTGATTCTCCAGTGATAAGCGCACTAACGGATAGACAGACAGAGATACGTTGCATTTAATATATATTATAGATGTAATAAAATATATATCTATAACCTGATCAGAGAACATATGTTTGGATTTAAAAAAATCACGTAAATCGGATAAGAGGTTCTCGAGGGATAAGCGCACTAACGGACAGACAGACAGACAAAGAGACGTTGCATTTTATATATATTATAGATAGAAATTATTATTATTATTATATAACCTGGCCAAAGAATATATGTATGAATTTAAAAAAAGACACGTAACTCGGATAAGTGGTTCTCGCGTGATAAACGCACTAATGGACAGACAGACAGACAGAGAGACATTGCGTTTTATATATATTATAGATTATCGATTATAGATATTCTCTGCTACATAATATTGTTCCAAATTTAATGGTTTAGGCTGTGTATTGCAAGGGAACGCGCTAGCGGCAAACTTTTTTCCGACTTCATTCGCTATTATCGTCACTGCTCATTCCTTATGCTACCTATCGTAATAAAATATAGCCTATAACCTGGCCAGAGAACATATGTATGTTTAAAAAAAAAAAAATACGTAAATCGGATAAGTGGTTCTCCAGTGATAAGCGCACTAACGGACAGACAGACCGAGAGACGTTGTATTTTATATATATTATAGATGCGCACAATTCTCTTCGTATTATTTTTAAAAAAGTGCGAAAAATCGCTATCCCTCCACCTTCTCTCGAGAAGTACTGATCAAAAAATTTTGAAAAAATTCTGGAATATTCTCTGCCTTTAATAATTTATCTGGTATATATATAAAAAAAAAAACAAAAATGTCATGGTCATCAGTTTTCACTAAAAATCGGAAACAAACTTTGTTGAAAACTCATTTGGGGTGTGTTTTATGAAGTCACTGATCATTTTAAACTTCCGTAACGAAAATTTTTATTTTGAAAGCTATCAACGTACGGAACACTAATTGCGCAAGTCTAACTTGCACTTGACCGGTTAATGCTCAAAAAATTTAATATAGTTTCTATCTTTTTTTTATTACTTACTGTAGGCAACAACCCTGCATTTTCAGTTATAAGTAGTCGAAATTTGCATTTGTAAATCGTTTTTTCTTGATTTATTTTAAACCTATTTCTCTGAAATTATGCAAAGAAAAATAGAAGAAATGGGAAATATGTTGCAAGAGTCATAGCATAAATATAATTAAATATAGATTGTATTATATAATATTAAATATAAAAAAATTTAGTTAGTTTTAAAATTGTTTTACGATTTTCTGTGAAGAAATAATGTGCCAAATGAACAATGCTCACTCTAAGACCTTAGATGTCTTAGTCGAGTTCTATACTGTAAAGTAATGTGTAGTCGGGATTCAGATGTAATGTAATGTAGAAAATTTTCAAATGTAAAATATTTAGCTCAATTGATAAGGCATGTAACTTCTCAAAAAATATATTTTTAGAGTAAATGTATATGTATCGCATATTAAACAAAAGTAGAAATGTAAGTAGGAAAATAGAATATATAAGAGGAAGGTCACATACTATAAAATATTTTATTGTTTTATTTCAACATAAATAGAAATAATTGTAAGGTTATGGCAGAAAATGGAGGGAAAACAAGAAATTAGCTTGAATTCTAATTTTTGTGAGACGTCTAGTACATCGGAAATGACTACCTTTTTTAACTACATCGTTGGTTGCAACATATTCAAAGACTAATTACCACAGAGTTGAGTTTCGGATCGCGATGTGTGTACACGTGAATCGAACGCCCGACAATGGTCAACTCGTTCAACGAGCATTATTACGATAGTGTTTCGATCTATTTAATTATTTTGTCGATTGCAAACAAGAGAGACTAGAAATAAAGCAGAGGGTAGTGTTAGATTAAGACAATAAGTAAAAAAAAATTGGTGATTTATGAGAATAATTTTGTGAAATTGTATGAAGCTAACGACATGATAAGCGACGACCTTGATCAGTTTACTGTTTACGGTGATAAGAAATATAAACAACAATTTTTTTTCTTTTTCTCCCGTGTTCGAAAATGGAATATACGAGGAACACAGGTAAAGTTTTTATAACAGAAAGAACAATGAGTAGCGATGATTATACTTCAGGAGACTCGAAAAGAGGAAGAGTCGAAGAAAAAGAAGAGCCAATGGAATTATTCAAGAAGAGTAAAAAGCTGATAAGAACACCACAGAAAGAGAAAAACGAAAGAGTAGATAAGATAGACGATTTAATAGAAATGATCAGAGAGCTAATGTCATACATAAAGGATATAAAACAAGATCAGAAGAGATACCAACAAAAGTTGAAGTACTTAAGAATGAAGTACTGAAAGAGGAAAATAAGATAATTAGAGAAAACATGAGAAGTATGGATTTGAAAATGAGTAGACTTAAAAAAGACAACGTAAAGAATAATATTGTAATATCGGGAATGAGATTTAAAGCGAATAGTCAACCAGATCTGAAAATGAGTGTAGAACATTTTATGGAGACGAGTATGGACACAAAAGTACAGATTAAAGATGTGATAGAGCGATATACAAGATAGAACTTGGAAACACGGGAGATAAGGAAGCTGTAATGAAAAATAAAAACAAACTGAGAAAACTGAGTTTATATAAACAACGATTTAACAAAAGATGAACGGGAAATTCAAAAGAAATTGAAGCATATAGCAGAGAATGAGAGAAAGAATGGAAAAAGGGTGAAAATAGGATATTAACCGCTTAACGACTGTACCCGAGATAACTCGGGCACGGTCAACGTTTCGATTTTCCTATGCCCGGGCCTAACTCGGGCATCTCTAATTTTTATGGATGTTACGCGCCATCACCCGAACTGTCTCGTGAAAAGCGGGAATACTCATTTTTTACACATTTAACTCAAACCCCTCGGGTCTTGTCGGATTTTTGCGACTGTTTATTTGATCTTGAGGCAAAATAAGCTGCCAGCGGGTAAATTTAGTTTGTGTTGCGACTTGATAAGTTTTGTCGCGCTGCTTCTGTGAATTAAATTTTACGTGAGTTTTTGTCTACAATAAGTAAATATATTTATTATACCTGTTATTTACATTTTAGTAGCTGAAACCCAAGTACTTAGTATATCATGGACAGGCACGATTATGATCTGTCAGATGAGTCAGAAGTTGACGAACCAATAGACGAAAGTGGCTCTGATACATCTTACGGCAATATTTCAAGTAGTAGCTCGAATTCAGATAATTCGGCGGATTTACTTGAAGCACGTGATTGGTTTGAATTGCAACCTGATTCCCCAGCCCCACCATCATTCCCTTTTACGGCTGTACCGTCTAAAAATTGTGTATCTTGCAATGATTGGAACATGTTGGATTTTTTTGAACAGTTCGTTGACGACGATCTGGTTGGCCATATAGTAACAGAAACCAACAGGTATGCTGAGCAAAAAAAAAAAGAGGAAAAATGTGGTATCCTGTGACTAGCGAAGAAATTAGAGTCTTTTTAGGATTGACAATTTTACAAAGCGTTATAAAAAAAACCAGAATTGCGTCAATACTGGTCAACCGATCCTCTTTTGGTTACGCCCTTTTTTGCCAGTTGTACGAGCAGAAATAGATTTGAGGCTATCCATCAAAACATCCATTTTTCTAATAATGATGAATTTGATGAAGTTACTCATCCAAACCCAAAACTTAATAAAATATGGCCAGTATACGAAAAATTGGTTAGCAAGTTTCAAGAACTGGTCGTACCTGAAAAAAAACCTGTCTATTGACGAAAGTCTCCTTTTATATAAGGGTAGACTTGGTTGGATCCAATACATTCCACTAAAAAGAGCTCGATTTGGTATAAAAACCTATTTACTGTGTGAATCTAAAAGTGGTTATGTATGGAATTTTATCATCTACACTGGAAAACAAACCAACCTTGACAAAGACTATGAAAAATTTACCAATTTCGTCGCAAGTTGTCATGACGCTGTCTAAGCCATTGTTAGAGAAAGGCTATTGCATAACGATGGATAATTTTTATAACTCCCCCCAGCTTGCGGATTTACTTATTACAAAGAAAACCGACGTTTATGGAACACTAAAATTAACACGGAAAGAAGTTCCTTCAGAGCTAAAAAAAAAGAAGCTGAAAAAAGGAGAAGTTGTAGCCTTTCAAAGAGGTAAAGTTTGTGTCCTAAAGTGGAAAGACAAGAAAGATGTTTCTTTGATTTCAACCATTCATACGAACACCTGTGTAGAGGTAGAAAAACCAAGAGAGATTATAATAAAGCCGAAAGTTGTCATCGATTATAACGACACCATGGGCGGTGTTGATCGGGTGGATCAACACTTAGCAGACTACAACCTTCCAAGAAAGCGTGGAAAAAAGTATTATAAAAAAAAATATTTTTTCATTTATTAGATTTGGCACTGTGGAACTCTTTTGTGTTATATCGAAAAACTGGAGGAACAAAGTCAGCACTAGTTTATAGGTTGGATCTAATCAAACAGATCATGGAAAAAATATCACCGCACGGAATTTTCTTCTAGAAAAGGACGACCTTCAAGCCAACCTACACCACTTAGACTGACAGGTCGTCATTTCCCTGAGTGTATCCCGGCAACCGAAAAAAAAAACAATTTCCAACTCGGCAATGTGGTGTATGCTGTAGAGTGCGTGATGCCCGCGGCAAAAAAGTTCGAAAGGAAACACGCTACTACTGCCCTATTTGTGACGTACCGCTCTGTGTTACACCCTACTTTAGAGTATATCATACAGTTAGTACTATTTAGTTGATAAGATAAGCCACTTTTTTGTTATTTGGCTCAAATTTTGTTTCAAATTAGCATTTCTTTGAACGCCCGAGTTAATTCGGGTGATGTCAAGAACAGAATTAAAATGTTTTATTTTTTGTGAAAACACTTGTTTTTTTGAAACTTTGAAAAAACATATTTGGTAAGTCCTATTTGCAGATTTAACACATACCATAAAAAAAATCGGGCATTTTGGTCCTACTTTCCCAAATAAATTCGGTCGTGAAGAGGTTAAAAAACTCGAAGGAAGAGAATATAAATGGGACATTGAGGAAGAAAAACTGAAAGAACAAACAAAGAATACCTTTTCGTTAATAAAGTGCATCAGGTGATTAAATTTTCAAATATTTTTCATCCCAGTTTCTATTCTCTTCCTAATTTCCGGGTCTTAGATTTCTCTCTGACGTTGCCTTTTGAACACTTCCAAATCATGTCGTTCTTGGTCTCCCTCTTCTCTTTTCGCTTGGTACCCACTTTAAAATCATCTTTGGTATTCGGTATTCTACCATTTTTTACACATTTTCCAATTATTTCCTTCAGTTTAAGCTGCTAACGTAGAATAAAAAATATGCTCTGCTTCTTTTTACACTGTGTGTCCTGTCGTCAATAAAACTATCACAAAAATTAAACAGTTTTTTTTTTTTAACGGAAACGGTTCTACGAAAAATGTCAGCATTCGAAACAAAATCAGCATCTTCTAAAATATCTTAAAGGATTCAACATTATTAGCCATCAGCAATATGGCTTTTGTAAACATAGATCAACAGGAGATCTTCTAACTTATGTAAGACACGTTTGGAACAACGTAATTGAACACTACGGAGAATCTGGAGCGGTTGCTCTTGACATATCCAAGGCATTCGACCGTGTTTGGCACGATGGACTGTTGGCTAAGCTACGCTCTTATGGTATGTCTGAAAAGTTCCGTTTGTGGCGCTCATGTTGCCTCAGAGAGCGTTCTTTGTGAGTGGCAGTCGACGGATTTCTTTCTAACACCTTCACTATCAACGCCGCTCCAAGGCACCATGCTGTCTCCTACTGTCTTTCTCATTTACATTAACGATCTGCTGGAAAAGACCGGGAATCCAATCTACAGCTTTGCAGATGACAGTACGCTTATCTCTTTATTAACTTTGAACACTCGGACATCGGTTACTCAGGCGAACATCCGCAGATAGCAGGAGGTCGTTCAATTTAACAAAGACCTGGAAAAAATTCTATCTTGGAGTGACAGTAACCAAGTGGAATTTAACGTTACAAAAAACCAGACGGCAGTTTTTTCCTAAAAAAGTTAACGTTACTGAACCCGATAGTCATAGTCGGGGCACTCCATTCTCCTGGCGCCGTCACTCAATTTGTTGGGCGTTAATTTGGGAGCAAATATGTCCTGGCATGAACATGTTGCAGGCATAGCAAGGAGAGCTTCTCAAAAGTTGGGAACAACTGTTAATTCTTTACAAAGCTCAAATTCGACCAACTATGCTGCTCCCATGTTTGGGACTCCGCTCCCAAACATACAATGCATTTGTTGGATTTTGTTCAGAGAAGAGCTGTTCGTCTGATTGGAGACCCGAAACTGACCGGCGGCCTTGATTCGCCGGAACATCGAAGAACGATTGGCGACTTGAGTCTGTTCTACAAGTATTTTCATGGTAAGTGTTCGAAGGATGTAGGCCGCTTAATTCCTCCCAGAACGGTGCATGTTAGAAATACACGTCGCACTAATACTTCACATCCGTATGAGGTTCAGCTTGTTACTCCGCGTACAACGCTTTTCAAGCAGTCTTTTATATGGAGAACATCATCCCTTTGGAATAATTTGCCCAGGGCTGTGTTTCTCACCGAGTACAATTTACAGTGATTCAAGAACAACGTGAATCGCTTTTTCCGCACACATGCCGCCCCTGGAGCGCTTTAGGGACTTCCCTGTAGCACGTGTGCTAGATCCATAAAAAAAAAGAACCAATTTAGTTTTGAAGGTTAGATTTCAGCTGTTATGTGCTTTATTTGCGTTAGTGAAAAACACGAACATGAACTTTTTAAGGCAGTTTGTTTCTTCAGCAATAAAAGCTCCATTTGAAACTGAAAAAGGTAACTATAACATAAAATAACAAACTCTTGATTTTGAATATAGGAACTTTGTAACAATCCGGATTATTATCAATATCCGAGTCAATTGTTTTTGAGGCGTCTATTTACTACACCTTTGGCGTACATGCTGAAAAACTATAACACTTCAGGGTCAATTTTCTCATTAGTTTTCCTCTTTTTAGTTCACAATAGTAACTATTATTGTTCTTTTATAATTCCACTACTAACCTTTGGCAGTACCAACTACTTTTATCGTCTGGCAGTGGCTTAAGAATAAGTATTGTTGTACGTTATGTGTTATATTTACTAAATTTTAGTAAAACTTTTTTTTTAACTTGCTTTAGGAAAAAAACAAAAATGCCCCGTCAATGGATTTATGTTTAATTCAAAAAATAAAAATATTTCTACATGAATTGTTGTCATTTTATTTGTTGTATCTAGAGAATTCGATCCCGGTCGATTTTTCTATTCCCGAGATTTCGGGATTATCTACAGTTAATCTCGGGATCCCGGGATAGTCCCGGGATTGTATTGGTAATAGAAAGTGGTAACGAAAAGTCAGTAAAACATATCAAAATCAACTCTTTATTTTAAATCTTTAGTTAAATCTTCGAAAAACAAAACAAAATTATACTTTCTTCTGATAAAATAAACAACAAACTAGGCACTTCTGTAAATAATTTATGAAATAGTTTCATAATTGCCTAATTTGTTTTTATTTTATTTTACAATAAACTTAAAATAAATCAACTTCTTAAAATTTGTTTAGTTATATATACTATAAAAAAGACTATATGCTAAAGAGATCAATGTTCATAGGTACTCAAATTTTAAATAACAACGCATCCAACGTCTCATCCGAAAGCATACTTCTCAATTTGTTGCACAAATATGAAGAGGCGGAAAAAGCGCGTTTAGGCTCGATGGAAGTTGGAGGAATCGTCAATAAATTTTTATAAGTCTTCTCCAAATTACAACCTCGTGAGGAACTATTCTCATAAAGATTCATTTCTTGTTTAATGATTTTAGAAAGATCAGTTTCTTTATATGCTTCTGGATTTATAGTTTTCATGCTGTTTTCTATTTCGTTCTGAAGCTTTTCTTTCAATGTCAAATCAGTTTTACTAGTTGTATGCACAGGTTCAATTTTCATGTCATTTTCTTCATTATCATTGTTTTCCATCCTTGCAGTTAATGAAATAATCTGTTTTTTTTTTTTATTGCCATCTTGCTTGGACTTGAAAATAACCCCTTTACATCACAATCAGTATCCAAATTGTTACTCTCAGTAGTCTCAGTCTTCTCAGTATGAGGATTTTGTAGATAGTTTAATACTCCACTTAACTCATTTCGTCGACGATCTTTCATGCGGTTCAATAAATGTGTCTTCAATTTGGAAGCCAAAATTGAGTCATTTTCACGCAATTGTTGAAAAAGAAACCTGAGTGTCGCATCAGCCGTGCACAAATTGGCATCAGAACGACAAAGTGCTTCTACGGATAATTTAACTGGCGCCAAGACCTTGATTATCTCATTAATGAGTTGAAAATCTGATTCCTCAAATTGTACAGCATTATTTAGGTCAATAAGTGCCTTTTTCACGCTATTTTTTAAAAGATCAAATTGTAAAGAGACTATTCCAACGCGTTTTACAGTCGAGCAGTAAATTAAGCTCTCTTCCATGTTCTTTTTTAACATATTTTTGAAGTATTGTATCATTTTTCAAGGATGCTCTTTTGAAAATAAGAACTACTTTACGAACTTTCTTTATTACTTCATTAATATTTCGATCATTAGTCAAATCCCGTCCATTTCCAGTTTCAATGGCTAATCCTGAGTCTAGTTCTTCATTATCATCATCCGATTCATCAATATCATCAATGGTAGGCTCATTTGCAGGTGTGTTTTTATACAATAAATCACAAACGGCTAAATGAATATCATGTGCAAAACAAACTTGGTGTTCTGTATTAACAAGTTTTCCAACCTTCAGCATTACATTTGGACCATCGGTCACTATTGCCACAATATCGGTATCTAATGAGATATGGAACTCCAAAAGCCGCTTTTTTAGTGTATGAACACAAGTTTCGGCTGTCAGCGATTTATTAATTCGAATAAGTCCCAAATTCCAATTTTCTTTGCCTGAATGAATATTTAAATTCATATATCTCTTATTAGAGCTAGACGTCCATTCATCAAAACTTAGACTAAATCGTTGTCCTCCTTTTTTTAATGTAGATAGTTCAGCTGTCATTTTGTTTTTTTATGTTTCGACTGTAGTCTACTACTCTGTTGCGGATTGTTGAAGCAGATTTAGGTAAGTCTGAGTAACCTTTTGCTAATAATAACGATCTTAAATCTTTTGATGTCACAAATACGCTAAAAGGAAAACCATCTAGCGCAGTCATACGGGCCAAAACATCGTCAAGGGTACCAGACTTCACAAAATAGTCGGCGACTGACGTAATTTTTCTTTTCAAAGGTGGTCCTTCATTATTTTGGCCCGTTGAGGAAAATGCCTTAGCAGAATCTACTTTCAGAGAATGTTTTGAAGATAGATGAGTATGTAGGCCTTTGGTTGATCCTCCTAAAGTCTTTAAAATAGCGAAACAACGCTTACATTGTGCTGAGCTACCCGCTTTATCGACTAAAAAATGACTCCACACTGACGAAACATCTTCATCTTTTTTATGTTTGACATAAAAACTTTCTTTGGATAGTGACATTGTTTACTTCTTAAACCTAAACAAAAAAGAAAAAAAACATTTAAGTCTATGCACAACATAAACATAACCTCTTAGAGCTACAGAAAATAACACTCGTTGTTTTTCATCTATATTTATTCAGACACATTTATGCATTGTTGTTTTTTAATAAATTCATTGATTATCACTAATTAACAAGAAAAATATCAATACTTACACGACGAGAAGGGAATATTTTACACACTTTTACACATAACCGGCACCGGTCGTTAGCAAAAACAAATGAAATCAGCTGTGTACACAAGATGGCCATCAAAACGTCAAATGAAATTAAGTGCGTTTCGTTTCACGCACATTTTTATTGACTTATATACAAAAATATTTTAATCCCGAAAATTCCGGGATTCATTAAATTTAATCCCGAAAATTTCGGGACTAAAATACGACCGGGATCCCGGGATCCGGGATCCCCCCGGGACCCGGGATCCCGAGATCGAATCCTCTCCTTCCACAAAGAAAAAAACGACGATAAATCAATAGTAAAATATTTTATTCTAAAATAATGTCTTAGGTTGGCGCTTAAAATCACTAAATTATATCTAAATTTTTAGATTTTTTTACCAGAAATACTTAGAGAATATTTTAATGACTAGAGTTAATACAATAAATATACATTAATATCAATACTTTAAAAGACACATTTAACATACATACTAAAATACTGTCGGCAGTAATTATAATATTACATATGCATAACTACTTAAATACCTAATTCTTTTATTCAGATGTTAGATTACACAGCCCCACAAAAAAAAGTGGGGTATACTTTTGATGCGATATATCAGATCCGTAGTATTTTTGCCCGCCGATCACGAATCTGACGTCAGAATATCGCCATCACATCTCAATTTTTTTCTAACCTCAAAAAATAGGTAAAAATTAGTAAAAATTAAGAAAAATATACTCCTAAAAAATTGATTCAAGCTTTTTCATGAATCCAAAGATGTATTAATATGTATTCGGACACGCTAAGCTAATATTCATCGGTTGGATTGAGCCATACAGTTCTGTTTTCTTTCTAACCTCAATAAATCAGACAGATATAGTGCTTCTCGAATGCAAAAACGAATTCAAATTAAAATTCAACCGATCCTTACCAAATTTGGTACACGGGGATTTTTTGGGTCGCTGATCACGAATCTGAGGTTGGATTTGCAAAATTCAAGATGGCAGATGTTTTCGCGCCATTTTGAACGCCGAGAAAATTCATCGGTCGATTTTTATTCTTCTACCTGCATCCAGGGCACCTCCACGTGGTGACGGTGGGCAACGGTTTTACTCCACTAGCCGGCAGAGTCCCTGGATAACGGCTTAGATGCCGTCATGGCAGGTAGAAGAAAGAGAATTACGATGCAGGGACTCGGAAACCCAGTATCGGCGGTTGGTCAGGCTGGGAAAGCGGGCCCGCAGCCGTCGTCATCCAGCGACCGTAGCTCTTCATGTGTGGGTGACTTGGCTCATATAGAGTATAATGCTACAAGAAAACGGTCTCACGGTACAAGGATTTTTCATAAGTGCGATAAAAACAGTGATTCATTTTGTTATATTTGCTGTCAACACGTATTGAGTAAAATGGGGTCACCGATAACGGATAAGATTAAAACCTTATATAAGGATTGTTTTAACATTGAAATACAGCACCAGGATACAGATTGGGTTCCCCACATCATTTGCAGTTCTTGCAAAATAATGTTGTACATCAATAAGAAGGCGATTAAATATTCCAGACCAGCAATATGGAATAGACCATACAGTGAAAATGATTGCTACTTTTGTATGAATGTTGTATCTAGGCATAACCGAAAAAATAAAAGCACTATTACTTATAACGATGTTTCGACAGTAACAAGACCAACTAAACTAATTCCGCCTCCTGAACCACTTGATGCTGATGTTATGGAAACAAATGATTTCACCTTATCAGTTCATGCCGAAAACATTGAGACTGTCGAAAAAGATTCAAACACTGTTACTAATGAATGTTCTAGTGACAACCTATCATATACTAGTGCCACAGATAAAGAATTTCTACCATACAACCGTAAACCAGAACCAATACTCGTATCATAGTCAGAACTTAGTGATCTAGTCAGAAATTTAGGCTTATCCAAAGATGGTTCAGAGCATCTTGCTTCCTTTTTAAAGAAAAGACATTTACTTAAGCCAGAAGCTACGATTTCTTATTATAGAAACAGAGATGAAGAATTTCGAAAATATTTCACAATGGACGAGGAATTGTCACTTTCATATTGTACCGATGTAAAAGGTCTAATGGATGAATTTCAAAATAACTCATACGATCCTGAAGAATGGAGACTGTTCATTGATTCTTCTAAACGGAGCATTAAGGCAGTTTTGCTGCATAATACCAACGTTTACGCTCCCATTCCGATTGCTCATTCCACAGTTATGGAAGAGCAATATGAAAAAAATGAAGCAGCTTTTGATAAAAATAAAACATGCTGATCATAACTGGAAAATTTGTGAAGATCTGAAAATTGTAACAATATTGCTTGGCCAACAGTCAGGGTTTACACTTTATCCCTGTTATAATTGTCTGTGGAATAGCAGAGACAGGGAACGTCATTATAAGAAAAAAATTTGGCCAACAAGAGAATCGTTCACTCCTGGTGAAAATAATGTATTGTTTCCACCATTGGTAGATCCAGGAAAAGTTCTTATTCCCCCGCTTCACATTAAGCTTGGACTTATGAAGCAATTCACGAGAGCATTAGATACAAACGGCCCATGTTTCAAATATTTGCATAAAAAATTTCCGAAATTTTCTGAAGCTAAAATTAAGGCAGGCGTATTTGACGGTCCACAAATAAGAAAATTGTTTCAAGATTCATTATTTATTACTAAAATGAATAAAGTTGAAAAAGCTGCTTGGCTTAGTTTTAAAGAAGTCGCAACAAACTTTTTTGTTAAATAATAAAAGTCCTAAGTACAAAGAAATAGTCGAGAAAATGGTAAAAAATTTTCAAACATTAGGTTGCTCAATGAATCTAAAATTACATTTCCTGGACTCCCACATCGATGATTTCCCAGATAATCTTGGTGACTACAGTGAGGAGCAAGGGGAACGTTTTCACCAAGATCTAAAAATCATAGAAAATCGGTATCAAGGACGATGGGATGACCATATGCTAGCGGACTATTGCTGGTCGCTAAAAAGAGAAACAAGTCCTCAAAAGCGTTTTGGCAGAAAGCCTTTGAATAGGTCATTCGCGGAAAAAAGAACAAGATACAGCCAAAAAAAGGAAAGTTAGGCGCGGGTCTAACCTTCGCAATTCTAGGGCTTAAGAGTCTACTATTTGAGAGTATATGGTTTAAAAGTCCTGGTTTTGAGTTTATTGGGTCTCATTTTTAAAGTTACAGGGTTATTGAGGTCTATTTTTTGAGGTTACAGGGTGGGGGAGTCTAAGGTTTCAGGGTTTAGGGTTTAAGAGTATCAGGTTTGAGGATTCCCCAACTGTATACCAAATTTGGTAGGAATCGGTTGGTTTTCAAAAATTTTGTCCGCCATCTTGGATCCGCCATTTTGAATTTTGCAAATCCGACCTCAGATTCACGATCAGCAACCCAAAAAACCCCCGTGTACCAAATTTGGTAAGAATCGGTTGAATTTTAATTTGAATTCGTTTTTGCATTCGAGAAGCACTATATCTGTCTGATTTATTGAGGTTAGAAAGAAAGAAAACAGAACTGTATGGCTCAATCCAACCGATGAATATTAGCTTAGCGTGTCCGAATACATATTAATACATCTTTGGATTCATGAAAAAGCTTGAATCAATTTTTTAGAAGTATATTTTTCTTAATTTTTACTAATTTTTACCTATTTTTTGAGGTTAGAAAAAAATTGAGATGTGATGGCGATATTCTGACGTCAGATTCGTGATCAGCGGGCAAAAATACTACGGATCTGATATATCGCATCAAAAGTATATCCCACTTTTTTTTTGTGGGGCTGTGATTATCAGTTTCCTAGCCAGGTGCCTAGGGGAAGAAGGTAGAAGAATCCAAAGAACATTAGGAAAGAATTATTGATTTAAAAAAAATGCAATTAAATTTCTTAACTGTTTTAAAAATTCTTTGTACCATTTTTTTTTTTTTTTTGTTTTTTTTAACTACATGCAATTTTGCATCAAATGGTGTAAATTTTAAATCGATCTGACCATTATAAGTGGGTAAAACAATTTTTTGAAGCTGGCTAGGCGAGGTCGCATCTCATTCCTTTTATTACAAGACTGGACTTGAAGAGTTTTGCTAAAACATGATTGCAGTTATCCACAATATTATTTATTAGGGAATAATCCAGGATATCATTTTTATTGGATCAGAGATAACTATCATAATAGTCAAGTCCCGACAGAAGTCGAAGAACGAGGATCATGGATAACATTACTGGAAACAAAGGAGCAGGGTGTTGTTAGACTCAGTGTCTCTGGGCTTGGTACTGATTCACAGCAACCTGACCAACGCTAACAGAGTCATAACCGGCTGACTGAAACCAACTGCAACCGATAAACTTTACCCCATTGCAGGAATTGCCCCCCAAAATTAGGAGAGAAATAGCACCTGAAGGAGAAAGAGGAAAACAAAACAATGACATGCGACCCATCCAGCTTTGCTACACCAAAGTAGTGTCCGACTGGATACATGGAAAAACATAGCAACACCAAACTTCGTAAAGCCTACAGAAAAATTAAGCACGAGACCAACACCATGTACCGCATTGCCAAAATATCGGAACTACTTGCACATCGGAGGATACTGGAGATGGAAAATATAGTGATGACTGCACTTGGAAAGTAACTAAACATATTCTTTTTTTTTTCTGCATTGTCCGCGTATACCTAATAAATATTAACAGTTATTCTATTTTTTTTTCCATTTTACCACAAAAAGTTTCTAGTTTGAATTTATCTTTTATCCATCAAACCAGTCTGACCAACTCAGTGGAAATTGTCAACAACCACTGGTGATAGTCAAGTTATAAACATGTTAGATGATTCACCAAATAATTTAGAATCAAAAAAGATGCAATAATAATTTAGAATCGAGAAGTGCATCGGTGGATTTATTGCTAAAAGTAAGATTGCTTTTATTTTGCGATAGGAAATGCCGGTTACAATTTTTCAAAGTGTTTCATTTTATAGGAATCATGCGTTGTTTATATACTATTGAAAATAAAAACATTATTAATATTACATGTCTAAGTGGGCTCGAAACGCAACAGAACAAAAAATATTAGCAGAGCACAGGTTGAAATGAAATCCAAGGATGATTAAGTAAATTACGAAGCCAGTCTCAGACGGAGTTCTAGCGTAATACAATGAAACTGGTCTATAGAACGGTTCTGGGGGGGCATGTATTCTCATCAGTCCCCTTGGCTATGCCATTGCTTATGATAGTTTTTTGGTGATGGTTTTTTATCACTTAAACTCCCATTATATCATCCTGAGTTTGATTTATGTAATAAGAGTCGGGAAAGAAGTATTACAGAAAATCGCCTGCAGCAAATTATAAAAATAAACAATGAAAGGTTTCAATATGGACGTTTTTCATTTTCTGGAAATTCTTGGTTTCTCTCACAACTATAAACATTATATATAATAGGAAAAAGAGCGGATACGGCTCGTTTGTCGATTGCCCCAGGCCCTAATTTTCTCTCTAGCCTGAGGTCGAAAGTTGTACGGTAAAAAAGTACATACCTGTACCAAATTATCAAAAATGTCACATTATCCACGATTGCAGAGGTTGCAACTTGTGGCCTACGGTGCTTGGTAGAATGCAAATTCATACAAACTATTTTGCTAGTATGTGTTATTTTGTCATCTAATCTTCCGAATCAATGTAAAATCATGTTTCGGCGTTTCATCTAACATTGTACAAAGAATTTCCAAAAAATCTTATCTTTGTTTAATTAACACACCAAAAAGAGCCTAAAGAGACCCAACTTAAGTAATCTGATGAAAGTACTTAACTTGTGTCTCTCTGATCGCATTTACTATTCTAACTACAAGAAGTAAATGTTTTCCAAGAGGCCTCGTAATGTTGTAGACGAGACATCAAAAAGTAATTCGTCACGGTCATATACCCAGAGTCATAATTTTTTTTATTCGAAAACATTAATTAATGTAAATTTATTTAGAGCAGTTTATGCATGGTTGATAATAGGTCCTAAAACTCTGTCTACATAATCGTATAACTTCAAGCAATTTTGTTTTGAATTTACGTCAGCACTGGCTCCCCATAAGACAATCCCGTCGATGTTGTAGCTTGCCAATATTGTTAGCGTCACGAAGAGATCTTGCTAAATAAAAAAAATAGACAATTAAAATTACTCATTTGCTGTATGAAAATAATGAAAAAGCAATCTCAAGACAGCTTCACGGCTAAAAATAACCGGTCTGAATGCAAAGGATTATCGCTTCAGTGTCTATAGGGCCTAATGTATTCTTCTATACATTTTCTAATACTTTTATCACAAAATAGAAAAGAGACACCGATAATTAATATGTATATACAGTCGACACTGTTTATATTGAAACTTTATATAGTGAAAAACTCTTTATAGTGCAATTTTTTCAAGACCTAGAATATTTTAATGAAATTTCATGTAAAAAGCCCTGCATATTGTAAATCTGTAAAATAGTAACACTCTATATAATAAAATTTTTACCGGAATTTTATGTATAAATTTTTATGCATTTATTGAGATCTTGGCCATTTCGGGTTTCCCATTTTTATCTAACATTAGCACGAATTCCATTTTTATGACGCATTCTTTTGAAAAGGTTCTTAACGCGTTTATAACGCCTAATGGTTGGCAATAAATCAGGTAGATTTCTGTGAGAAACCCGGGGAATAACCCATTTTATAGAAACCCGGGGAAAAACCCATTTTATAGTCGAGGCCTAGTAATTCGCAAATTCAGGTTCAGTTTCTTTTTGTTTAAGAATCAAGTAAGATGTCCAAGCGAGTGTGTTTAAGTTTAGCAGAGAAAATTAAAGTTTTGGAGGAAGTTGATAAAGGCTGCAAAAAAATTGATGTTGCTGCAAAATTTGGTGTTTCTCCAAGTTGCGTCTCTCTGATAATAAAAAGTCGCGACAGTATCATCAAGAAACCTAGTGTTCCAAGCAGTCGAAAACGAGTACGGGTGAGTACTTACGAGGATGTAAATGAAGCAGTTTTACGATGGTTTCAAGTGGCCCGTACGCATCAAAATGTACCAATATCGGGAAATTTAATAAAGCAAAAGGCTCTACAATTTGCTAAAGAATTTAACTGCGTTAATTTTCAAGCTAGTGAAGGGTGGCTGAGTGCCTGGAAGACTCGCAATTCAATTATTTTCAAGACGGTGTCTGGCGAGAGTGCAAGCGTTAGTCAGGAGGACTGTGACATTTGGACTGAAACTGTTTTAAAAAGTGCATTGAAGAAGTACGAGCCAAAAAACGTTTTCAATTGTGATGAAACCGGTTTGTTTTTTAAATGTTTGCCAAATAAAACTTTTGCTTTTAAAAGTGATAAATGTTTTGGTGTTAAAACAAGTAAAGAAAGGGTGACACTTATGGTTGGAGCAAACATGGATGGCTCAGAAAAACTGAAATTACTGCTCATAGGTAAAAGCAAAAATCCCGTTGTTTAAAAGGAGTTAAATTTCTGGAGTTGCGCCAATAATAAAAAGGCATGGATGACTTCTGAGATTTTCGAAAGATGGATCAAAGAACTGGACACGAAAATATAAAGCCAAAAGCGCAAGATTGTGATGTTTATAGACAATTGTCCTGCACATCCAGTTACTGTAAATAAAAAATTAAGGAATATTGAATTGATGTTTTTTCCACCAAACATGACCTTCAAATTGCAACCTATGGACCAGGGTATTATAAAAAAAACATAAAACATCATTACCGAAACAGAATTGTTCACAAAATTGTTAATGCGATTGATAACAACCTTCCAGTCCAAAAATTGATTACCCTTAAAGAGTGTATAACCAAAGTCGCTAAAGTATGGAGTGAAAATGTTTCTCAGAAAACTATCAAAAACTGCTTTTCTAAAGCAGGTTTTACTGAAAAAATTGACGAATGGGAAGAAGAAGACAAAATGGATCTCGCTACCTTAAAAAGGCAATGGGGTATTCTACAAAAAACTGCTACCGTCGACGCAGATTTTTTACTTGAAGATTTCTTAGAAATCGACAATGATGTTGGCACGACAGATCTCCCAACTGACCAAGACATAATTGACGATATAAAAAGTATAGAAGATCATGAAGAAGAAACTGAAAACGGGGAATATCCTGCTAAATTTAGTGAAAATGAAATAAGAAATGCATTTGACATTGTGCGAACTACTCTCAGGGACCAGAAAAGTGTACCTGTTCAAATCTTTATGCATTTAAATAAATGCGAGAATTTTGTTGAGCAACAATTATTTTTCAAAAGTAATGTTCAAAAGAAAATAACTGATTATTTTTCCTACTACGCGTAGTATGTACATATATATCAACAGATTTTGTATTATTTCTTTTATTTCGTATGTAGTACATACATACATAAAGTTCGTACGTTATATCTTTACACGTGCGTCATAGTTTTCAGGCAATATCCCAGACGACTATTATATTTTTTGTCTCTTTTTATCAGTACCTACGATTTATTGGTGAAAAGAGACAAATAATATAATAGTCGTCTGTTATATGGCCTGAAAACTATGACGCACGGGTAAAGATATAACGTACGGACTTTATGTATGTATTTAGCCCTATACATGCTATGTACTATTTAAACTTTCAAATGTTTAATAAAATCTTTTCTAATAATTCAATTTTGCAATTTTTTTTGTTGCTTGTACCTTATAAAATACAAGTAAATGATTACCAATATAAAATACATACATAGCAATATATACGGATTTTTTCTTTATATAGTGAAAAACTTTCTATAGTGAAATTTCGGTAAAATTTTGGTCTTTCACTATATAGAGTGTCGACTGTATATATAGTTAAAAAGGAAAGCTTTAGAGATAGCTAAATATGTATCGTTTTATACATTCTTTTTACAGTTTTTGGAATCATTTCATTATTTTCAATTATTTATAGTCAAGTATATAACAGGTTAAAGGGGAAGGAAGTCAGAAGGTTGCTCCACATATATCGTGCTATAGATTCTTTTCAGGGTGCTTGGTCAAAGAGGTGGAAAGACATATTCCAGGAGTTGTTCTGTAAATATCGTGATATACGACTTTTTCCGGGTTACTGGATTTGGTTGGTTATAGGCGAAGAAAGCGATGTGTACTGCAGCCTCTTGGCTTATCGTGCTCCCTTCTTTTGATTACAGGAGCGTCGTCTCTTTAAGAAAGTTTATTAGCTTCCTTCAAGCCCTTCATGCGGTAATTTATCGTCATGATGTTCCGAGTTAAAGTCACACATTCCTATACAATATGTATAGAGGTTTCTTTCTCTTTACCACAAGGTCTGAATGTCATGGGACCATTGTGGATACACACCTTCTGTAAATATTTCATCAGGTGACAGAGGATGATGATCAGTCTCACCACTAGTTTGGTCTGGGTCCTTGTCAAACAAAGGACGTCAACTCCTTTGAGAGACGGCCAGTTACGTCCCTCGCATGTCTTTGGCCAGATACTGCGAGCCGACGATCTATATGTTGCTGATATGACCATCTGTTGATTGTTATTTCTATCACCTGTTTTGGTATACCCTCAGTAGTTCAACCTTGCTGTTCCTGGAGCATAGTTCTAACAGGTCACGTTTGCCCTCCATCGTGATCCTGGAATTGTTCTGATAGACATCCAGACCCTTTAGAGCAGCTTGACTGTCTGCCAGAATATATTTTTCGTGGTTGCAGTAGACCCATCTAATATTCTCGTGAGCACAAGCTTCTATTGCGTGAATTTCTGCCTAGAATATTGTTGCACTTGTCCCTAGTGGAATGGTAAAGTGTCACTTGGGCTTGTCTGCATATATGCCAGCACCCCGTGCGAAGTTTTTGATCTGTCGGTGTAAGAAACTAGACCTCCATCGATAGATTTGGATTGCACCTAATTCTATATGGTTTTTTAAAATGATACGACGTTCTCGTCTAGTCAGATTGCATATCGAAGAGTTTGGTTACTGGAGTTGAAAAATATGAAAATTGTGTTATTTTTTTTATTATCTTCAATTAATTATAGTGAAATATATAAAATATTAAACAGATGTGGGTAGAAGGCTGGAGGAGTTATTGCTTATATGCTATATCCATCTTTCAGGTTTTTCGAAGTCGAGTAATCTGAAAATGGTGTTATCTTTTTCATTATTTTCAATTATTTATAGTAAAATATATAAAAGATTAAACAGATGTGCCAAGAAGGCTGGAGGAGTTGTACCTTGTACGTTATGTTATATACATTTTTCAGGTTTCTCGAAGCCGAGAAATCTGAAAATGGCGTTATCATTTTCATTATTTTCAATTATTTATAGTAAAATACGAGGCTGGTTTGAAAAGTCCGTGCAAAGTCCGAGAGATGGCACCACCGGCGCGTATCGAGGTCATGTTTAGTTAGTAGCATCTCTTGAATGAACGCACACCAAGTTTCAGCCATATTGGTCTATTTCTTTGTGTTTGGCATTCGTGTGAATCAAGGAAGTCGAGTGATTTTCAAGAAATGGACGAAAAAGAATTTCGTGTGGTGATTAAACATTACTTTATGAAAGGCAAAACGCCTCAGGAGACTAAAGAGAAGCTTGATAAACATTATGGTGACTCTGCACCTTCGATTAGAACAGTTTATAAGTGGTTTCAAAATTTTCGGACTGGCCGTTTGGGCACAAGTGACGCTGAACGTTCTGGACGGCCTGTGGAGGTTACGACTCCAGAAATCATTGATCAAATCCATGATATGGTGATGGATGACAGAAGAGTTAAGGTGCGTGAGATTGCTAGTGCTGTGGGCATCTCGACTGAACGGGTACATAATATTTTGCATAAACATTTGGACATGAGAAAGCTATCCGCAAGATGGGTGCCGCGATTGCTCACGCTTGACCAAAAACGGAATCGTGTGAAGTGTTGCAAGGATGGTTTGCAGCTGTTCCAGAAGAATCCCGGGGACTTTAAGCGTCATTTCGTTACTGTGGATGAAACATGGATACATTACTATACTCCTGAGACCAAACAACAATCTAAACAATGGGTTACCAAAGGTGAATCTGCACCAAAAAAGGCGAAGACCGTTCCTTCTGCCGGAAAGGTTATGGCGACTGTCTTTTGGGATTCGCAAGGGATAATCCTCATCGACTATCTGGAAAAGGGTAAAACTATTATAGGTGAATATTATTCATCGTTATTGGACCGTTTGAAAACCGAGCTGCAAGAAAAACGCCCGCGATTGGCCCACAAGAAAGTCCTTTTCCATCACGACAACGCACCAGCACACACCTCAGCAGTTGTGTTCGCAAAATTAATGGAAATAGGATTCCAACTCGTTTCACATCCCCCCTATTCTCCCTCGGACTACTATTTGTTCCCCAATTTGAAGAAATGGCTGGCGGGACAAAGACTTGGACAAATCCTATTATTCGGAAGGGATCAACAAACTAGAACATCGTTGGACGAAGTGTATAAGCCTAAAAGGAGACTATGTCGAAAAATAAAAAAGGTTTACCCCAAACACATAAGTAGTTTTTATTTTTGCACGGACTTTTCAAACCAGCCTCGTATATGAAAGATTTAACAGATGTAGGAAGGAGGTTGGAGGAGTTATTGTTTGTATGTCATCTTATATACATTTTTCAGGTTTCTCGAAGTCGAGAAATCTGAAAATGGTGTCATCTTTTTCATTATTTTCAATAATTTATAGTAAAATAAATATAAAAGAGTAAGCAAATGTGGGAAGAAGGCTGGAGGAGTTGTTGCTTGTATGTCATGTTACATACATTTTTTAGGTTTCTAAAAGTCGACAAATCTGAAAATGGTGCTATCTTTTTCGTTATTTTCAATTATTTATAGTATAATGTATAAAAGATTAAACAAATGTAGGAAGGAGGTTGGCGGAGTTGTTTCTTTTATGGTATGTTATATACATTTTTCTCGAAGTCGAAAATCGGAAAATTGTGATATTTTTTCAGGGTTACACAAGTGGGAAAGGATATTAAGCAAGTTGTCCGTATATATTATGTTTATGTCATTAGAGTGAAGGAATCTAAAAACCAAATTGTGTCTGTGTTGATTGAAAACGACCCTTAAGAAATTGATTTCTACCCGTAGGAACCTTAGGTTTCTTCCTGGGAGGTGACTGTGAGACCACAATTAACCTGTCAAACCTTACCTATGAAAAATACAAAGGGTTCAACGAGAAGTCATTATCCTCTTGGTCAAACTCTTTACGTGCTTTTAAATATTTTACAAGAATGCAATTGTCTGTGCAATCATTTAAGGTGAATAATGGTTTTTGTTATAAAAATCAAGTATAATAAATACTTCTTATTTTACCTAAATGGACTACCTTAGTGTAGCGTCCTTGTTTCGGTCTTGAATAATATATACACAAACGACATCCCGTAACGCAACGGTACGAAATCTTTCAAATATACAGACGACACAGCGGTAGCAGCCCAGGGCAGCACATTCCAGGAAGTCGGGAACAAATTTCAATAAGCACAAGAAAATCGCTCCCTCTACTATGAGGAAAACCAACTAAACCCAAATCATTGAAACCCCAGACATGCGTGTTCCATCTGAGAAATAGAGATGCAAAAAGAAGTCTGAACATCAGCTGGAGAGGCAATCAACCACAATACTGTAATAACCTAAAATATTTTGGTGTGAAATTAGACTGAATTATAAGCTACAAAACTCACTGTCAGGATACAAAACAGTAAGTTATGGCAAGGAATAATATTCTAAGAAAATTAAGAAACACAAAGTGGGGTGCTCAGCCAAAAGATTTACGAACATCCATCATGGCTCTCTGTCTACCAGCAGCAGAATACTTAGCTCCAATATGGAGGAACTCTACGCATGCCAAACTAGTCAATGTGTATTTGAATGACGCTAACAGGGTCATGACCGGCTGCCTGAAACCAACTGCAACCGAACCTCCCAAAATCAGGAGGGAAATAGCAGCTGAAGCAGAAAGAAAAAAAACAAGACAGTGACATGCGTCGCCCAATATACGGACAAGCTCCAGAAAGAACTAGATTAAGATCTAGGAAAAGTTTACTTCCCACGACCTACCCAGTTTTGCTACCCCCAGGCAATGCCCAACTGGACAGGTGGAAAAACACAGAATCGCCAAAGTTCATAGAGCCTCCAGAAAAAATTAGCGCTGGGCAGGACCCTACCCTGCATGGAGAACCCTAAACATGCTTCCGACGTGTGAAAGTGGATGCAAGGAAATCCTTAGAAAATGGGAATACATCATTCGTATGGAGAAGGAAAATATAACGGTGACTGAACTCGGAAAGTAAATAAGTATCTTACCTTTGATAAGTAGTTTCCCGTATCTTGATATTTGTACCAGTAGTAGACGTAAATTTTTTTTACCATTGTTTAGTTCCTTATTAATTCTTAAAGCCTCATCTAATCGTCCTTCTATCATTTTTGCATGTTGCTCAATCGTGTGGGCTTCTTGTAGATAAATTGATGGATACAGACTATCGGATTCGTTAAATAACCAGGTTATTCTACAATTGCAAGACAATCAGAAATATGTTCCTCTTTTTGACAAACTAATCTAATAAAAATTGTCAAATTGAGTTAAGTTTCGCGACACAGTTTGTCGAGTTCCCTTTGCATTAGTTAAACTAGATTCCGAGTGGAAAGATCACTTGGTGTGAATGATCACTCGACGACTACAACCAGTCGAGTAACAAGTACTTAATTATTGAAATTTGTAGGTTTTTCACAGTATTATTTTTCATGTTTTTCAGTATTTGTTTACCTGCCGTTTTCTTTTAAGACTTCTTTCGGACACTCTTTAACTAAATTCTGACCAACCATGTTAAAACAATAAGGATAATGGTAGTATCCCCAAGTCGCATTGGGCCTAAGGTTCCTCGCTGTCTTTAATGTTTCTTCCATAAATATTTTTGCCGATTCTTCAAATCTAAAAATTCATAATATTCATCATTCATCAACAATTATATATATATATATATATATATATATATATATATATATATATATATATATATATATATATATATATATATATATATATATATATATTATATTGTCATTTATGAAATGACAGCAGTACAGACTTGCAGTTTATACATGTTCACCACTGTTATAATCAAATAGGCTTCAACTATGATAGAAGAAATAATAGCTACGATCGAATCAACCCTAGCCTCACTAAATAAAGAAGCAGCCGAGAAACCTCCCAAAATCAGCTTGATACTTAACCAAAATCAAGTCTTGAAGTATCTGAATAAAAATAATAACATCATTGTTACACCAGTAACACAATAATAACACCAGTAGATAAAAGTAACTCAGTGGTCGTGATGGACACAGAGGGCTTCGCCACCAAAATGGCAATTCTACTAATTGATCGTCATATAAACCAGTATCTCGAGATACGACAACATAAATGGAAAATACTACCAAAATCCACAAATCACCCAAAGATTCCGAAATCAAACCAAGCTGATCTTCGGAAATAAAATCTAACGAATACCCCCAATTATACAGTCTTCGAAAAATCCATAAGCCGACAACTTTGCAACCAGTTGTAATTGGAAAAATACCTATCCAGCATAAATATTACAGCCCATAGTACAATAAGCTGAACCATACCTAAAAAATTTAAACACTTTATCTACACTTTAAATTTCGAAAAAAACTAAATAATAGCAAATTTGGACGTCAGGTCTCTGTATCCTAGCATCCCAACAGATGAAGTCTTCCAATAAATTGTGCAAGACATACATTTTTTAGACCACATAATGAATCTTGCCCAGACACTGTCTCAAGAGTGCGTACTTCATGTTTGATAACCAAATAAACAGGCAAATAGAAGGCGCGGTAATGGGTTCATCTCTACCACCAATCATAGCCAACCTCTTCGTGATCTGGTTTGAACGAAAGGTATTATACCAAGCTGTCCTAAAGCTAAAACTTTGAATTCGGTACATTAGCGATATATTCATGGTCCTTTAAAAAGATAAACTCTACAAATTCTTACATGATCTAAACTATTTACATTTGAAAATCCTATTCACAGTGAAAGCAGAAAAGAACAACCAGCTACCCTTCTTAGACGTGCTCGAGTAGAACAGCGTTTCTCAACCTGTGGAGCGCACCACACTAGGGGGGGGACGTATCGAAAAGAAATTATTATTAAAGACATTCATTAAAAACATTTAATATAATTTATTGAAAGGAAAGCAAAACAAAATACATTCTGACATAATAAAAAATAAAACACACATTTACACTGATATAAGACACCTATAAATAGGATTGTATTAGTACTGTACAATGTATTTACCTAATAATTAACATATCAATACTAAATTAAAAACAAGTTTAATAATTATTAGTGACTCCCTTGGGCCTGTTTTGCAGAGCAAAGATTTTCGAGGGATGGTTTAATATTAGAAATAGACACTCTGAGTTCTTTTTCTATATTTAGTTGAGATCTATATTTTGTTTTTAAAAGAGCCACCGCAGAAAATCCGGTAGCTAATTGTCTTTTGATTTCGCCACTTGCCGTGAAGTCTATGAAGATTTCTTGTTCGGAAGCTGAGAGCCCTTCGGGAGTATTTTGAAATGAATCCCTAACTCACTCGTAACTTCCTACTAAGTTGTCGTCAATAAGAAATTACTTTTTAAAATTCTTTGTCAACATGACTAGATAATTTTCAATGGTTACTAAAACAACTTTCACATGTTGGTCTTCAGCTTGGTATGTTTTAACACATTTGCAAACATTTCTAGGTTCTTTTGCTTTACATTTCTGCTCCACAATTCCAATTTTCTACAAAAAGCATTAATTTTATCACTTGTATCGAATATATGTGTATTTGTTCCTTGGAGTTGAAGATTTAAGGTATTTAGTTTCTCAAATATATCGACCAAGTAGCTCAATTTCATCACAAATAAACTATCTCGAAACTTCTCGGCTTCCGGTCGGTTTTCCTCTTCTAGAAAAATGGAGATTTCATTTCTTAATTCATAAACACGTTGCAAACATTTCCCACGTAATAACCATCTAGCCTTGCAACAAAACAGTAACGCTGAATGTTCGGCACCCATGTTTTAACAAAGTGTAGGAAAAATCCTAGATTTTAGGAGTCTCATTTTAATATAATTTACTAGGGTTACAACTGTAGTGAGCACAATATTCAGAGCAGGACTCATTTCTATGGAAGCCAGAGCTTCTCTGTGGATCATACAATGTGTCCACACACACAGTGGATATTTTTGTTTCCCAAGTGCTTGTACACTTTGAAATCTTCCAGACATTGAATGAGCACCATCGGTACAAATTCAGACGCAATTTTTCCACTCCATATTTGCCTCGTTTATAAAATCATTTAAGAGAGCAAATAATGCGAGTTATGTTGCTTTGAGTTCTATTGATTTGCAGAAAAATAGTTTTTCTTCTGCTGACATACCATCAGAAAATCGAACATAGGCAATGAAATGAGAATCTTTATTGCTATCTGTTGCCTCATCAAACTGAATTGAAAACAATTTGTCACGCAACTTCCCGAAAAGCTGATGCTGTACATCTTCAGCTATATCACCAATTTAATGGGCAACAGTATCATTTGATACAGGTATAGGTAGCAATTGTTTGGCAAAATTATCTCCAAACATAGTTTCTACAATCTCAATTGCTGCTGGAAAAACAAGCTCTTCACCAATGGTGTGAGGCTTTTTACATCTGGCTATTTTATATGAAACTTTGTAAGAGGCATATCCACGATTCTGTATAAATTTACTGTCGTGAATACTTATTACCTTGAATTTCAATTAACATGTAAATTACAACATACACATTCACGATAAATCCGATAGCAGTAGAAGGATCAACTCGACTGAGACGGGCTGTAATTGAATGAGGTGTAGCATTTATACACTTTTGGGCAGACTTTCCGAATGTTCGAGACAACTCGGAACTTCTCGCGACGCCGCCACCGATATGGTGGACGTGGCAGAGAGCAATAGAGAGGCATCGATTCTAGTTTTGTCAACGCAGCAGATATGTGTTGCCAAATATGAATAAATTTACTTATGCTTGGTAGTTTCTAAGCTTTGTAATTAAGGTTATAGTGTAGATTTAGCATCAAAATACTGAAAATACATTATTATTACATGCATTGTTATTGTATGAGAGAGGGGGAGGCGCGATGAAAATTATGTTTGAAAATTGGGTCGCAAATACTGAAAGGTTAAGAAACGCTGGTGTAGAAGACAGCAGAAGGACACCTGCAGCGTACGGTGTACACAAAGCCAACACACTCCAACAGGTATTTGAAAGCCAATCAACATTACCACCCATTATAAGCTTTAGCCAACAACCCAACTTGAAGATCTTTTCTGCTAATCGATAACACCCACATCCAAGATAAGTTAATAAGAACCACAAGAACAATTAAATAAATCGGATAACAGCAGACAGATAATAAAAAAACCGGTCAAGTGCAAGTTGAACTTGCACAATTAGTGTTCCGTACGTTGATTGTTTTTAAAATAAAAAATTTTGTTAGGGTGGTATAAAATGATGAGTGACTTCACAAAACACACCTCAAAGGAGTTTTCAACAAAGGTTGTTTCCAATCTTTACTGAAAACTGGTGATCTTGAAATTTTGTTTTTTTTTTTTTATATACCAAATAAATTATTAAAGGTAATGCACTAGTGATAATTTTCGTTCAATCTATACCCCGTGGAGAATATTCCAGAATTTTTTCAAAATTTTTTGATCACTACTTTTCGAGATAAGGTAGGGGACAGCGATTTTTTAAAAGTAATACGAAGAAAAGTGTGCCCAAGTATTACATTATATACGAGTATATATATATATATATATATATATATATATATATATATATATATATATATATATATATATATATATATATATATATATATTTACTCGTGTTTTTACAAGCTTTCACTGGACATCACATTCGATGACCTAGTAAAAAAAAAATTTTTTCACTTCCGATTTCACCCCTCAAAACGAACCCCTTAAGTCAAAATTTTTGTTAGGGTGGTATAAAATGATCAGTGACTTCACAAAACACACCCCAAATGAGTTTTCAACAAAGTTTGTTTCCAATCTTTACTGAAATCTGATGACCTTGAAATGTTTGTTTTTTTTTATATACCATATAAATTATTAAAGGTAATGCACTCGTGATAATTTTCGTTCAATCTACACCCCGTGGAGAATATTCCAGAATTTTTTCGAAATTTTTCGATAAGTACTTTTCGAGATAAGGCCCGGGACAGCGATTTTTCGAGAATTTTTTAAAAATAATACAAAGAAAAATGCTCGCAAGTATAATATTATATATATATTTTTTACTCGTGTTTTCACAAGCTTTCATTTGACACCACACACCGATGACCTAGTAAAAAATTTTTTTTTCGCTTCCGACTTCACCCCCCAAAACTAACCCCTTAAGTCAAAATTTAATTCTCAAAACTACATGGCTCTGATGAGGCCATCAATTCCTATATTATTACCAAATTTCACCTTTCTATGTCAAATAGTTTCGGAGAAAATCGGGTGTGACAGACAGACAGACAGACAGACAGACACCGAAGTGATCTTATAAGTGTTCCGTACGGAACACTAAAAAGAAGCAATACAGAAACAAAAGAACACCAGCAAACCCTCAGAAACCACCTGAAAACAAAGCTAGAATCAAACTTACCTATCTCAATCGACCAACAGACACCATCGGACGACTTCTATGAAAACACAATACATTTATCCACTACCTACAAACAACGAAGAACAATAGAATTATCACTCAGAAATCCCCAGGACAAAATAAGGCTAGAAAATCAGGACGTATACAGTATTCTATGGCAACTGTAATGAGGCCTACTTACGAGAAACTTACACCAGAATATCAGTAAGGCTTGAAGAAGTATTTAGCTTCAGTAACAGGCAAACCACATGGGCTCTCTTTTAATATTAACTAGCAATAGCCCACCCAATCCATTTTAACAATTGCGAGCAAATTGTCATCACTCATAACAAGAATTCCTCAATTTTTAGAAAGAAACCACGATAATTGAGAACAATCTCTCAGTTGCATGGAAATGCGTAACAACACAAGATGCTAGCACTCCAGCAATCAATAGCCGACTGAACAACACCGTGACCGTCCGTGTAATCCCAGAGAGGGCAGCGCCGTACAACCAGCTCTTGAACCATATATAAGAACCACTTGCATAAATTACTAAAAAAAGTTCTGCCATCGACTATTCGATTTGAAGCCAGGATCTTCAGTTTTTTATACTGTTGCTCTGTCGATTGAACTGTTCAGTGAATACGTTGCTAAAACCTGTTTGTATTTATTATGTTAGTATGTACCAGCTAACAACTGATGTTTGATAATACAGATATCGACAACGTATTACCTTGTAAAGACATATGAATATTAAAAGACGTTAATAATAATGTGGTTCTTTTGCCTTCTCTTCCTAACACTGAAAACTACAGGACGGTATATATATATATATTATATATATATATATATATATATATATATATATATATATATATATATATATATATATATATATATGTATATATAATATTAGAAAAAGCTGTTACCAATGGTGTATGACCTAGACAATCGAAGACCCAGGATGGAATCCTGACCGAGGTAAAACCTTTTTTCAAATTTTTAAAATGTAATCCATTCTTTGTTAAAGCTCTAATAATTAATAAGACAGCAATCTTTGCATTAATTTAAAACAACTTACCTTTTAGTTGCTTCTTTTTTTATCCATGAGTCCGACCAAGAGGGATGCCTTTGTCTTTCAATATCTTCCGATAAAGTCTTATAAGGTAGTAAAGTCCCCCAGTTTTGTCTATAAATTGGCCTCCAGCTTTCAAAGTCAATTATTCCGAGACCTAAAATAAACATAAAATGACAAATGTGCCAGGATAAATCTTTATAAAGATTCATTTCAGTCTTTAACAATATAAGGACATACCGTGCTATTTGGTATCATCAAAACTTCATCAAACTACTTAGAGCAACGAAAATAATTTGATAACCAAACCGTTTTCTGCTCAATTTCTGTCTTATATGAAATCATTGGTATCCTTCATTCGAAACTATTGTAAAATGTATTCTCTTACCTGAAAAAACTTTCCTCTTCTATTAACTGTTGCAAAATTTCGGTAAAAAATATCCAAATGTAATGTTAAGTTTCCTTCTTGTGGTACGCCACCATTTCTATAAATTAATTTCAAATATACTACCTATAGCGATTATATAAATGGAAAGAAAATACTTCAGATTTGGAAAAAAGCTTGGACAACACCAATCCACAAAAAGGGAGATAAAACTAGCTGTCAAAACTATATATGTATATCACTAACGAGCACCCTCAGTCGAGTCAGAGTTAGAAAAATTTTAAGAAATATAATTGAAGATGAATATAGTCCGCACGAGACTGAACAACAATCTGGTTTTAGAGCTGGTAAATCGTGTGTAGATAATATATTTAGTGTAATTCATTTAAACGAAAAATCAACATCAGCGAACAGAAAACTGCATCTACTGTTTGTAGACCTAACCAAAAGTGTATGATACCGTCCCAATGAAAAAACTATGACAAATATTAGAGCGATCAGCCATAACCAGTACAGCAATTGCCGCAGTAAAACGACTGTACGACCAGTCACGTTCCCGAATAAAGTTGGGAAATATTCTCTCCGAAAATACAAAGAGGAGAAGGGGGAGGGGGAGGAGGAGGCAAATGTTTTGCTTCTCCCATCAGCTTTCCACAGGTTACCTCCCAACTTATAATACGATCTCCCTATAAACCGGAGGCAAATATTTTCCTTATTATAGGTTGGAAGGTAATTTGTGGGATTCCGATGGGAGGAGGAGGAAAATATATGCCTCTGGTTTATAGGGAGATCATATTATAAGTTAGTCTTTAATTTGTGGGATGCTGATAGGAGGAGGAGAAAAATATTTGCCGCCCCTTCCTCCTCATTCTCCTCCTCCTCCTCTTGGCCTTCCCACAAAATAAGGTATATTAAAATTAGAAAGTGTGCAAGACTTTGTATAAAAAATCATACCTCAAAAATATTTCCGTTCCTTTTTTCAATATAGCAGGAAAATTTCCGGGATCATATAATATAGCAATCTGTTTTCCTCTGAACCGGGCATTGTTATTTTGCGTTACATTATATTTTCCTAAAATTTCGGAAAAATTCAATTTAAATGGGTCACATTGGAAAGACGGTACGTTCCAATAGGCTGTTAAAGGTGTTCTGGTTGTTTTAATTGTGTAGTTATTGCTGAAAAGAAAAGTACATATTTATATATATATATATATATATATAATATATATATATATATATATATATATATATATATATATATATATACACGAGTATATATATATATATATATATATATATATATATATATATATATATACACGAGTATATATATATATATATATATATATATATATATATATATATATATATATATATATATATATATATATATCTATATATATATATACAAAAGACTTATTTAAGAAAAAAAAATGAGTCTAAGAGTGAACATGACCTAATTCATTATAAAATATATCAAAAAATATAGTGAGTGAAAGTGACAAACAAGAGTAATGCATAACAGTAACATGTATTTCGAATCGGATAATAAATCTAAAGCTGCTGGACAATTGTGGATAATAACATTCAGAATCCTAAAAAATTAAAAACAAATATCGAAAGCATAACGAAAAATTAAAAGAAACAACAATGACATTACAAACTGTTTCAATCAATATTTTATCAATCTTAATAAGAAATATCCTTTAGCCAGCGTAACTTCACCCGCACACCGCAGTTCATAAACAAGCTGTACAGGGTGACTCAACGACAGAGTAAAGTTCATTATCTCATTTGTTTTGGGAATGACGAAAAATTTTAAATACAATAGTTTTAGGGAATGTTAAGGTGCATATTTTTGAGTATACAGGGTACTTCAAAAATGTATGGCCGATATAACATACGTTTTTTTTAATGGAACATCCTATTTTCTAATTTATTTTTAAATTCTGTGTAAAATTTTATAACTTTTTTTATTGATATATACCTAAAGCTAGTAGTTTTTCCAATATTTCAATTTTTTAAAAAATACTAGTTTTCAGTTCTGTAAAAAATTGCCAGTAACTTCATTGTTTCTGAAGATGGAATACTCATAATTGGTACGAGTGTTCTATAGAGATGAAAAAAAGATATATGTAAAGAAATTTGAGTTAAATGCTACAGGGTGTTCAAAATAAATTTATGCATTTCGACTATTTTAAATTGAAAAATCTCAAATTTTTTAAAGGGCACACCCTGTATGTGATTATTTTTTCTGGTAGATTTTACAAAACCCTCCAACTTTTATTAAGTATGTTATACACCTATTTCTAATAGTTTCCTTTCCTTAGCATAAAGGGCGTTATTGTCCTGCACGCATCCCGTATCCTATTTTCCATATCTATTTGTGTTGCAGGGGGAGTCACATAAACACGATCTTTAATGTAACCCCAGAAAAAGAAGTTTAAAGATGTTAACTCGCATGATTGAGGGGGCCACTGAATGAATCCATCTCTACCGATCCATTTTTGTGAGTAACGATCTTTTAAAAATTCCCGAACTTCCCGGTGGTAATGAGCAGGAGCTCCGACTTGCTGAATCCACATTTGTTGAATAATAATGCATGTTATGGCTGTTAACTGCTCCATTACTGCGAAAAGTAGCTACATCAGAAAACATTATTTTGGATCGGCCTCTATTGCTCCATGCATGGTGGTACAAAAGTTTCCTCGTCGTTCAAAATCACAGTCTTGAAGTTCTTGGTGTAGTTCCATATGAAAGGGATGATACTTGTATTTTCTCGTGGTGCGATTAGCCGTAGATTGGGATGTGTCAGATAAGTCAGCTAATTGATGGCTGCTGACCTGGGGATTATCTTCAACATGAAGTAAAATCTCCATTTATTTTCCCTCATTGGTAGCATTCTGGTTTACTACTTTCCGTTTCGTATACTCAACGCTACCACTACCATCAAACCGTTCCATTAAGCACTGAAAAGATTTTCTAGATGGTAAACGTCTGTTAGGGTACTTCGCTCCGTAAAGCCTTACTGCCAAAAGACAATTTTTTCCCGCTTCGCCCAGTATATAAACCATATCAGTTAATTCATTTTTAGGAAAATCCATAACGATTACCTTACTACAACAAATTAAACTATTTTTACTTGTGATAGATATGTCAAAATTTGACAATGCCTACATTTTTGTTTTGTCTTGGCAACTATGATGTTATAGCGCTTAAAAATTGAAAAACTATTAGAAATAGGTATAAGACATACTTAATAAAAGTAGGAGTGGAGGGTTTTGTAAAATCTATCAGAAAAAATTATAATAATCTAACTTAAATTTCTTTAAATATATCTTTTTTTTATCTCTATAGAACGCTCGTACCAATTATGAGTATTCCACCATTAGAAACAATAGCGCTACTGGCAATTTTTTACAAAACTGAGAACTAGTATTTTTTTTTTAAAAATTGAAATATTAGAAAAACTACCAGGTTTAGGTATATAACATTATTAATGAGAAAGTTATAAGAGTTTACGCAGAATTTAAAAATAAATTAGAAAATAGGAGTTCCATTTAAAAAAAACATATGTTATGTCGGCTACACTTTTTTTGAAGTACCCTGTATACTCAAAAATAATTTTAAACTGTGCACCTTAACATTCTCTAAAACTATTGTATATAATATTTCTTCGTCATTCACGCAACAAATGAGATAATGAACTTTACTCTATCGTTGGCTCACCCTGTACACTGATCTGATCCATACAGATTTTGTACTGTCCGATGGATGTAATAAAATTTATTTATTTATATATATATATATATATATATATATATATATATATATATATATATATATATATATATATGAAGGTAGAATTGGGCAGGGCTTATCGCAACGATGAATGATAACAGATGTACACACCCTATGGATGAATGGAGCCTAGAGAACATAAAGGATGCAGAAGTGCACAGACAAAATGGACGGACGACGTAAAAAGATTAGCAGGACACGACTGGATACAAAAAGCCAACAACAGAGCTCATTGGAGACAATTTGGGGAAGCTTACATCCGACTATGGATGGAATAAGCTACTGATGATGATGATATCGAGAGGAAAGTTATTGCAATGCGATTGTGGTACAATTTTTCCTTACTTTCTTTTCTACCCTGTATAATACTCCAGAGTATTTGATGGGAAAAGAGACTTGGCGGATGAAAATCGTTCAAGTTGTTTTACAACTGCAACCAACAGCTCTTCATTCATTTGAACACTCGAACATCGGCTACTCAGGCGAATAACCGCAGACAGCAGGAGGTCGTTCAACTTAACAAAGACCTGGAAGAAATTCTATCTTGGGGTGACAGTAACCAAGCGGAATTTAACGCTACAAAAACCCAGGCGGCAGTTTTTTCTAAAAAAGTTAACGTTGCTGAACCCGACATAGTTATGTCGGGGCACTCCATTCCCCTAACATCATCACTCAATTTGTTGGGCGTTAATTTGGGGGCAAATATGTCCTGGCATGAACATGTTGCAGGCATAACAAGGAGAGCTTCTCAAAAGTTGGGAATATTATTTCGAACCAGAAAGCTTTACACTCCACAACAACTGTTAATTCTTTACAAAGCTCAAATTCGACCAGCTATGGAATACTGCTCCCATGTTTGGGGCTCCGCTCCCAAACACACACTATATTTGTTGGATTTTGTTCAGAGAAGAGCTGTTCGTCTGATTGATGACCCGGAACTGACTGGCGGCCTTGATTCGCTGGAGCATCGAGAAACGGTTGGCGACTTGAGTCTGTCGCGCTAATACTTAGCATCCTTATGAGGTTCAGCTTGTTACTCCTCGTACAACGCTTTTCAAGCAGTCTATTATATGGAGAACATCATCCCTTTGGAATAATTTGCCCAGGGCTGTGTTTCCCACCGAGTACAACTTACAGCGATTCAAGAACAACGTGAATCGCTTTTTCCGCACACGTGCCGCTTGTGGAACGCTTTAGGGACTTCCATGCAGCACATGTGCTAGACCCATTAAAAAAAAACACAAAAAAAAAACATTTAAGAATGTCGCAAAAAAAATACGCTGAACTTTTTTTGCAAGCAGTATATTTTGCATGTATCAATTTACTGCAGATTTATTGTATATAATTAACAAGAAATATTCTACTATATTAAATGTCTAATTCCTATTTTTTTTTAGTCGAAATTAAAAGCAATTTCAATTGTACTATATATCTATTGCTTACCTACCTTTTCGTAGGCTGAACAGTATTAAATCTGACTACTATTTGCAGGAAAAGAATTAGAGTTTTGTAACCCATGTTACGTTTATTTAAAACTAAGTGTTCTTGACTCAGTTACCTTATTTTTATATCTTTTTTTATGCATATACAATTATTCTATTTACCATAAACATAGATACAAAATATAACAAAAGGTAATGTTATCTCATTTTAATGTATTGCTCCTGAACTAAATTGTCGATTACTAACACTGCCTGTATAAAGAGTAAAATGCGATAAAATAGCGATTACCTGCTATATATACGAGAGGGATTTGATTAGTTCTCTATTTAAGCACGACAATGAAATCAGGTGATAAACTGACTTTAACATTACTACATGGGGTGAAAAATCCCGAGACTTTTGAAGAAAAAACAATGTTTTTGCCAAAAATCTATTTTATTCTTCAACATTTTTCCTTTAAGAGCGATACTTATTCCAGGGATCTTCCAACATTTGGATACCTTTCATATAATACGATTTGTTGAGCTTTCGAGAATAATCCTCAGTTTCCCATTCGACTTTTTCATATATATATATATATATATATATATATATATATATATATATATATATATATATATATATATATATATATATATATATATACAGTAGAATCGCGATTATCCGAAATAATATGGACCAAAGTGATTTCAGATAATCGAAATTTCGGTTAATCCGAATTTTTTTATAAAATAAAAGTTTAGAATGAATACAACAATGCAGATTGACTTAAAAGCATTTATACGATATGCTATTACGTACATAGGTATTTATTAAAAGAAAGAATAGAACAATTAGTTTATTTATTTTATGTATATGTACAGAAAATCGAAAATAAAAGAGTTTCATTCTTAACTTTAATGTCTTAAAAATGAGGTACTTTTTAACTGCACTCGTTTTGCGTTAGTTCTGTTTTTGGATGCAATGTCTCTTCAACGTTTAAGCAAAATGTCCGCGGCGGTTGCATTTTCTTATTGTTCTACATAAGTTAACGCTTTTTCTAGGGCCTCTAGTCCTTCTAAATGTGACATTTTTACTGGAATATTGCCAGTGGCTTCTACTTCGTTATCATCATCGTCATCACTGTCTATTTTATTAGCATTTTTGCATACACTTTTAATTAATTCTTGGTCAGTCATTTCATCTTCCACACTATCACTGTTTAACTATTCACGAACATTGGTTTCCGTAACACTTTCACATCCTGATATTCTTGTAATAATTTGATGTAAACTTCCATTATCTTCTGTTTCTGTCTTTGAGTAATGTCTCTCCTCTTGTGGGATCAACTTTGCCCAAGATTTTTCCAGAGTATTACTTGATTCTTGGCTGAAGCTATCCAATATATAACATTTTTCAAATTTATCTTTTTTAGACAATCAGTAAGATTGCCACCTTCATCTACTTCTTCTAAAATATGCTCCAATAACAAACGCCTGTAATTGAGTTTTAAATTTTCCAGTACACCCTGATCCATAGGCTGAATGAGAGAAATTACAGCAGGAGGCAAAAACATTGCTTTTATTTCCCCACTTTCAAGTTGCACCGTACTTGGGTGAGCGTTATCTAGTAACAGAATACATTTTCTAGGATATCCATGTTCTTTTAAAAAAAGTTCCACTTTGGGAACAAAATCTCCAAAAAACCAGTCTTTAAATAGAATCGCGTTTACCCAGGTTTGATTTTTATACAAAACAGGAAAAACATTGCGACGAATATTCTTAAAGGTTCGTGGAGTTGCTGACTTACTAATACATAATAATGGAAGTTTTTGTCTTCTAGAAGCTTTACTGCATGCAAGAACAGTAATACGTTCTTTGCTACGTTTGTAACCAGATGATCGAGCTTCCGTTTTTGAAGCTAAGGTATTCGACGGCAACATTTTGTAGTTCAACCCTGTTTCATCACAATTATAAATTTGGTCTGATTGTAAATCATGTTCTTTTATAAGCTGCTCAAAATTATTTGCAATTTTTTTTGCAGCAGATACATCAGCCGACAATCTTTCTCCACAAACGTTCAGTTGACGTACACCATGACTTTTTTCCACCTGTCTAGCCATCCATCACTTGCAGAAAAATTTACAGGCGCTTCAATAACCGGTAAATCTTCGCTTAAACTCACTGCCTTATGTTTCGAAATTGTTCCTGAAATTGGTATTCCAAGTTCTCGATTCTGTGTAAACCATAAAAATAAAGAATCATCCACTTTTTGGTATTCATCGCTTTTTATACTTTTTCGTGCCTGTGTGGGCGATGACAAAACACTACACCATTTTTTTGCGATTTTTTCTCCACTCTGAAACAGTACTCACGGCTACACCTAAATCCTTCGCTACATTTTTAAGAAGTTCACCATTATCTAAACGTTGAATTGCTTCAAGTTTCTCTTTTAAGGTAATAACAACACGTTTACGCTTATTATTATGACGCTCCATTTTGTAAAATATCTATTAAAAACGAAACTATTTTACCTCTGCGATAATAATAGACGTAATGAGTAACGTATAACACTCGTCGACTAACCAAAACATAGACAGCGGTGAAATTCTAGACGTCGGGGAGTCCCCGACGCGTTAAGGAAACCACTCATCGTCTGTTTCGAATAATGGGGATTTTTTCGTTTAATGGGAATACAATTTGCTTTTCAACAGTTTGTTTCGGATAAGCCGGATTTCGAATAATCGGAATTGTATTGTATATATATATATATATATATATATATATATATATATATATATATATATATATATACATACATACATACATATATATATATATATATATATATATATATATATATATATATATATATATATATATATATATATATATAAAATCGTATATCCCTTCTACCATATGGTGTAGGGCAGTTATACATTCCCCTTTTTTTCCCTCTCATCTCCACATATAATCCTTCTTCCATCTGTCTCTATTCTTTGCCATTTCCACTCTTTCTATAAAGCCACTTTTTCAAGTTTGGAAAGAGGTAATAATCGCTGGGAGCTAGATCTGGTGAATACGGCTGATGCAGAAGTAATTCATAGGCTAATTGGTCCAATTTCAATATCGATTGTGAGCTGGTGCATTATCTTAGTGAAGCATCACTTTTTTCTTCTAAATGTGGCTTTTTTTCTTGATTTCACTATTCAAATGGTCCAATAAATCAATGTGATAGTCTCAGCTGGTTGTTTGCCCCTTCTCAAGGTAGTCGAGCGATATTATTCCGTGTGTATCCCAAAAAATACAGTTGATATTTGTGTTTTTGGACGCTTCGGTTAGCTTTTATGCGGTTCCAGCTCCTCTGCAGATTGACTGTTGGTCTCAGGCGTGTAGTGATGGATCGTTGTCTCGTCCCTTGTTTCGAATCGACGTAAAAACTCCTTTGGATTACGCCGAAACAGTGCCAAACAGCTTTCTAAATCTTCGACACGTTGCTATTTTTAATCAGTCGTAATAGTGCGCGGCATCCATTGGGCATATAGCTTTTTTATATGTAAAAATTCATGCAAAATATGCCTCACGCGTTCTGTTGATATTTCATGATGGCAGCTATTTCTCTCTCACTTTTACATTCAGAGCAATATGGTGAATTTGTTTGTGTTTTTTAGAGTAACTGCCTCGTTTGGACGTCAAGAACGTGGTGGATCTCCGGTGCTTGTACGACTGCATTTAAATTCACTAAACCACCGACATATAGAAATCGATGGAGCCGATACGCCATAACACTTCTGGTTGTACTTTTTTCCCATAAAAAGCAGTATTGTGCAGTTGTTTTTGTTCTATCGTTTTCCAAAAATCAAAAGTAGCGTCAGCCAAACAGCTGTAACTCGTAAACTAATAGACAATATGTTATGAAAATTTTACACGAATCTTCTGAGAGTTGACACTAACTAAAAATCCTGTTTTTTGTGCTGCCATCTTTCCGCAAGTTTCGGGACTTTTCACTCCATGTATTACTTAATCCACTAGGCCTCTAGTAATTAAATACTCTAAGAAACATCCTGACTGTTGTGGCGGAATCATAATATTCCAAGTAATAACAACAGACCTGAAAATGATCCAATTATCACAACTTAAACACAATAAATCTCCTAGAACAGATAATATTCCTGCTGAATTTCTTAAAACGCTTGACCAAAGAATATCCGACGGCGAACATGTTTATTTAACAGTACTAGGTGCGTACTAAAAACTGAAAAAATTTCAGTTTAAAGTGCAGAGGTGTCAAACTCAATTTTGTAGAGGGCCATATATTAAATTTAGAATGTGTAGGCGGGCCAGATTCAAATTAAAAATATGTACTGAATTATTATAACATTTTATTTATTTAATTATATAGTATATAATATACGGTTGTTAAAAAATTATGATTCTTCATTGCGATCGCGGGCCTTATTGATACGTCTCGGGGGCCGGATGCGGCCCGCGGGCCGTATCTTTGACATCCCTGATTTAATGAATCCCGTACTAATACAAATGTAGTATGTTCTGCTTGAAGCCATTCTGATCAAAAGTCTCTATGGACACAAAGTCCAAAAATGAATAGATTAGGAATTATCGACCGTGGAATTAGTAAAAAAAAAAACCGCTGAGAAAATGCTCTTTTGACTAAAATATAATTTTACGAAGAATTCCAACGGGATTATATATTTTTTGGGTTGCTAATTATGAATATAATAATTATTTTGACGTATATCGCTCCTACTTTCGAATATTGGCCATTTTGGCCATTTTTCTCTTTTTAGTGTTTCGTACACTTATAAAATCACTTCGGTGTCCGTCCGTCCGTCAGTCTATTTGTCTGTCACACCCGATTTTCTCCGAAACTATTTGACATAGAAAGATAAACTTTGGCACTAATATAGGAACTGATGGCTTCATCAGAGCCGTGTAGTTTTGAAAATTAAACTTCTACTTAAGGGGTTAGTTTTGGGGGTGAAATCGGAAGTGAAATTTTATATATACCAGGTGTACAAGTATGAAATGCGGATTTCAGACAATAGATGGTGCACCAATGCAGTTTATGCTATAAAGATTTGACACTGCGCCATTTCGTTGTGTCATCAACAAGTGTCAGACGCGCACGAGTAATAAATTGGAAAAGCGTGTGCATTTTTTGTTTTCATTTGAAGAAAACTGCTGTTGAATCATACCGATTACTTCGAGAAGCTTATGGGGAACATGCTCCATCGCAAGATACATGTGAACGATTGTTTCGGCGTTTCTAAAGTGGTGACTTCGATTGTTGCAGACAAGGAACGTGGAAAATCGCTAAAAAAATACGAAGATGTGAAATTACAAGCATTGTTGGACGAAGATGATTCGCAAACACAAAAAAACAACTGGTCGAGCAATTGAGCGTTAGTCAACAAGATAGGAAAGATTCAGAAGACCGGTAGATGGGTACCACATGAGTTGAACGACAGGCAAATGGAGAAGCGCGTGACATTTTGCTCGCTCGGTAAAAAAGGAAGTCGATTTTGCATCGTATAGTTACAGGGGATGAAAAGTGGATTTATTTTGAGAATCCCAAGCGCAAAAAATCATGGGTAGCCCCATTCGCACCCTCCACATCGACCGCAAGACCGAATCGCTTTGGCAGAAAGACGATGCTCTGTGTTTGGTGGGACCAGAGGGGCGTAGTCTATTATGAGTCGTTAAAACCTGGGGAAACGGTTAATACTCAACGTTACCAACAACAATTGACTGATTTGAACCGTTCGCTGCTTGAAAAAAGGGCAGAATACCGGAAGAATAAATAAATAAAATATATAAATAAATAAATAAATAAATAAATAAATAAATAAACTTTATTAATCCAAGAGACCATACAAAATAGCATAGGACAAGTCAGGCACTATATTAATTGAGTGAGAAAAAGTATTACAAATGAATTCACATAAATGCAATAAAGCAAACAAAATTTATCATCTTAACATTAGTAGCCTCTATCTGTTAAAAAATCGTTTATACTATAGTAACATTTTTCTAAAAAAAAGTCAATTAACGTTCTTTTATACAATTTTATATTATCAATATTTCGAAAACGGGGTGGCAATTTATTAAATAGGTGAATGTCAATATAACGGGGATTGTTTTCCGTTGTGGACAAACTGTGGACTGGAATAGCATAGTTATCACCATACCTTGTATTATAATGTTGTTAGTAACAAAATTCTGTGGTTTCTGCTTCACAAATAACAAAATTTCAACCATGAAAATACAAGGTACTGTGAGGATCCTTAAGTCCTTAAAAATCTGCCCACAGGATGCACTTCTCTAAGCGTTAACTATCGCTCTTATAGCTCTCTTTTGTAGCCGAAAAACCCTGAGGCTATAAGAAGAACAACCCCAAAAAATTATGCCATACTTAATTCTTGAATAGAAATGTGCATAGTAATAAGACAACAAAACATTTCTATTGGTCAAATCTTTCAGTTTATATAAGGCAAAACACGACGATGATAAAGTCCTGCAAAGAGCATCAACATGGCTTTCCCAACTTAAGCTATTTTCCAAATATATTTCTAAAAATTTTACTTCATCCACTTGCTGGATACTTTTCCCTTGAATTTTTAATAGATAACTTTCAGATATTGCTTTAGTTCGAGGGAGTAAAATCAACGAATACAGTCTTTTGTGTATTTATACATAATTTATTTGCATTAAACCATTTTAAAAAATTTATTTAAAATATCTTGCGCACACACTAGCACTTCTTCTTTACTTTTGTGAGAGCAAACGTAACTATTATCATCGGCAAACATGATGAGACTATGTTGCTCATCTATATTAGGCAGATCGTTCACAAAAAGCAAAAACAACAGAGGTCCTAAGACAGATCCCTGCGGCACACCTATATTTATCGGTAATATGTCCGACTTTGCTGTATTTACATGTACGAGTTGTGTTCTCCCAGTTAAGTAACTCCTAAGTAGTTCATTAATTTTTCCCCTCAATCCATACGCATTCAATTTATCCAGCAGAAGATCGTGATTTACAAGGTCAAACGCCTTACTTAAGTCCATAAATAGGCCTAATGTTTTCATTTTCAGATCTAGATTTGTGTAAACTTTATTAATAAATTCGTAAATTGCTGATATTGTGGATTTGCCCTTGAGAAATCCATTTTGTGCCCCATGCAAAATGCCGTACCTTATTACAAATGCCAATATCTTATTAACCATTATTCTTTCCACAATTTTTGATAATGTAGAGAGCAGCGCGATAGGAAGGTAATTTTCAATATAATCTTTTTTACCCTTTTTATATACCGGAATAATTTTTGCAATTTTCAACGTCTCAGGAAACACACCCTCAGACAGTATCATATTTATCAAAAATGTTAATGGACCTGCTATAAGATGAACACAAGTTTTTAGCATTTTAGTATGAACTTCATCAACTCCAACGGAATTAGAATTTTTTAGGTTATTTATCACATCCACCACATCCTGCTAATTTATTGGTGTCAGGAACATGGTATGAAGCTCCTGACAGTAGGGCAGTGGACAGCTGGGTTTAACATTAGGTGATGTCTCGTTCAGTTTTTTAGCAATATTTATAAAATATGCATTAAAGCAACACAGAGTCATTTTTCTTCATGACAAGGCTCCATCACATACGGCAAAACCAGTTCGGGACACATTGGAAGCACTCAGCTGGGAAGTTCTACCCCATGCGGCTTACTCTCCAGACTTGGCTCCTTCCGATTACCACTTGTTTGCATCGATAGGACGCGCACTTGCTGAGCAGCGCTTTGGTTCGTACAAAGATGTGAGAAAATGGCTCGGTGAATAGTTCGCAGCAAAAGGGGAAGATTTTTACTGGCGTGGTATTCACAAATTGCCCGAAAGATGGGAAAAATGTATAACAAGCGATGGAGCATACTTCGAATAAAGCACTTTTTATCATTCTTACGAATTTAACATGTTTTTTTTAGAAAAAAATCCGCATTTCATACTTGTACACCTGGCCAGGGACTGTATATATATATATATATATATATATATATATATATATATATATATATATATATATATATATATATATATATATATATATATATATATATATACAGTCCCTGGCCAAATTATTAGACGCACTGTATTTTTTTTAGTAATTTTATGTTTCTTAAGAGTTTTTATGCAATAATGGTATATTTAAACTACAATATTATTGATTTTTATTTAAAAGAATTGTTGTAGACTACATATTTGTATTTATTTTTAACATATGGCAACACTGTGTTGACAAAGTGATACATGAACGTAAACAAGTACAAACCTGTATCAGTCGCGATCGGAATTGAGTCAGGTACGGACGTGTTTCTGTGGCTTTATGGACTGTGATTATTTGTTTAACAGTTTTATACTACTCAGTTATTAGTTTATTTTGTATGCAGTGTTTTAAAAATGGACTATTTTCATTATGGGTAGAAAAGGCGATCTTTCACCACGTAAAAAAGCTGAAGTGAAGGCCCTTGTGATTGCGAAAACATTTACAAACCGAGAAATATCACGAAGATTGGAGGTTTCTGAAGCTAGTGTACGACGCATAAAAAAGAAAATTGAGTCAGGAAAGGAATTAAGCCCGAAAAGAAAGAAAAGATGCGGTAGAAAACCAATTTTCACTCCACGGTCAGAGAGATGTTTGAAGAAAATTTGTGTAGAAAACAGATTTGCTACCACAAAGGTAATAAAATCACAACTCCAGGATGCTAGCGTAAATGCTTCTGAGCGCACTGTTCGAAGAAAATTGAAAGAATTAGATTTTAAGGCCTGTCGCCCCGCCAGGAAGCCCAAGTTAACAGCTGCAATGAAAGCAAAGCGCCTGAAGTGGGCCAAACAATGGCAAGACAAAGATGTGGACTTCTGGAGATCGGTAAGATACAGCAATTTAATCAATAATTGATACATTATTATCATTTTCAGTTAAATAAAGCAAATAAACATGGAAGTTTATATATTTTTCCTATTTTTGACAGGTCTGCTTCAGTGACGAAAGCACATTCGAAATTTTGCAGAATAAAGCTCAGTATGTGCGTCGTCGTCATGGAGAAAAGTTTCATCCTGATTGTGTCGTCCCGACGGTTAAACATCCCACCAAAGTGATGATTTGGTCAGTCATCAGCGGCAAGGGCACTGGACGTCTGTACGTCGTCAAAGGAATAATGAGGCAAGAACAAGTATTACAAAATCGGTTGATTCCGCAGCTCAGAGAACGGTTTCCAAATGGGGAACCATTCGCTTTCATGCAAGATGGAGCTCCCTGCCACACTGCTCGGTCTGTTAAAGCTTTTTTGGCAGAAAAAAATATCCCTCCGTTGGATTGGCCCCATTGAAAATGTGTGGGAGCTGATGAGAAGTGGCTAAAGATGTGATTACCAACAAAACCCAGCTCCTAGAAAAGATTATTCATGTGTGGAATCATCATCCTCAAATGCAGGAGACAGTACAATCTTGCATTGATAGCATGCCGCGCAGAATTAAAGCTTTGATAGCGGCTAAAGGTGGCTCAACTAAATATTGACTTTTACTAACATTAATTTCACTTTTCTTTAAAACTTAATAAACTTATGCTTTTCTAAATTAATGCTGTTTTATTTATGTCAAATAAATAGGTAATTGATTGGATAATATAAAAATAAAAAACAAATCAATTTAAAATAATAAAAACGGTGCAATATCACTCGGTAATTAATATTTTACATGAAATCTTGCAGTGCGTCTAATAATTTGGCCAGGGACTGTATATATATATATATATATATATATATATATATATATATATATATATATATATATATATATATATAAGCCAGAAAAAATATGTCAATACAAAAAAATGTATTGAACGATACTATACAAGAGAAATATTACTGCGTGCGAAAATGCTGTTCCGACTAATCAAAAATAAAACATTACACACACTTGCAGTTTTGAGTAAAAGCGTTAAAAAAGAAAGAAAATACTTACAATTTGCCATGCAATTTATACAGCATAACGCACAGTACACATTTGTAAAAAAATCCCATCTTTGAACTAATTAAGGATACTTAATAACCTATTTCCAGTTATTACATCAATCTATTTTAAGTTCATAAAACTTTAATTATTATTTTATCTCAATTACATCCAGAATCTGGAGAAATACAACACTAACTCAAATATATTTGGCGTTAAAATTACACATATTTAAATATGTCCTTATCAAAGTTGGTATGTGGTAAGTATTTGATTTTTCTATGGTACAGGTAATCTTGATGCATTTTTTTTAAAAACGTGTTTAGTTTTTTAGAATAGAACAAATAATTACAATAATAATGATAAACAGATAACGATTATGTATTTGTAGACTGACACAATAACCAGAAAAACAATTAAAAAATAGCAAATACGATTAATACTGTAAAATGTACGAATGTTAAGGGGCGGTGAATTTATTGATTCCACAAGTTAAACTTAGAGATAATAAAAGAATTAATATTTTTATATCGCTAATAATAGAGAATTGTGGTTAATTATGCAAAAATAATGAAAAGATAAACCCGTCAAGTGCAAGTTGGACTTGTGCAATTAGTGTTCCGTATCGTGATTAACTTTAAAATAAAAAATAGCTACCTAATAGCCCATAAATGGATCTAGCTCAATCTAGAATCGAGTAGTAAAAGTTTTAAAACGAATGCACAGGCCAACGATGAAAAAACTTTTTTAATAATTTTACCTGATTCCCATGTTTTTTGGGTGTGCTGAGTCCGAAAATAATAATAAAAAAGTGGTATCATCCACCAATTTTTCACATTTTTAATATTCAAAATGTGAAAATTTTATTTTTTATCATTTGAATGTTATTAGGTCGGCAATAAAATCAGAATTTTATAAGGTTGGCAGTAAAATCAAATGTTATTAGGTTGGTAGTTCCGATAAATGTCACAGCTGTTTGTTTTCTTCCAGTTAATATAACCTCGCATTGCAGTGTTTAACCCATGTGCTTTAATTCACACTCAAAGTATGGCACTTTTTGTTATATATGTGTTGAGTCTGTAGTTAAAAAACACCAAAGAAACATTACTGACTTTGTAAAAGAAAGTATATTTTGCGTATTTTGGTGTAGAAATCAGTAATCAAGAAAAATGTTGGGTTCCTCACAAAGTATGTTATGTTTGTGTCAAGGATCTTAGGAAATGGTATAAGAAAGAAAAGGAAGCTTTTAGATTTGCAATACTCATGGTATGGAGAGAGAAAGAAAATCATTTACATGATTGTTATTTTTTACAGCGTTGATCTTTCTGGATATAATTCCAAAAATATGAAAGTAATTGCCTATCCTAACTTTACTTCAGCTAATCGGCCGGTATGATGTGGACCGGGACTTCCTGTCCCTGAGCCACCTCAGTCTATTGATGACGTTTTACAGTCCAATCCCGAATTTAATGAAAGTCGACCGGATGATGATGAGTTTTAATGTTCTCTAGAAAATTTAAAACCACCGTTGTTTACACAAACTGAGTTAAATGATTTAGTGAGAGATTTGGGTTTGACTAAGGGAAAAGCAGAATTGCTTGGTTCTAGGTTGAAAGAAAAAGATTTATTGGAATCTGGAACATCTATTTACCATTATAGAACAAGAGATCAACAGTTTGCTTAGTTTTTCAAGCAGGAAGGGGATTTGGTTTGCTGTCATGAGATTGGTAGCCTAATGAACGAATTTGGCATTGAGTACAAGAAGGAAGATTGGAGCCTTTTTATAGACTTATCAAAAATTAGTTTAAAAGATATTTTGTTACACAACGGAAATACTTATGCTTCACTGCCTGTTGCTCATTCAGTCCATATGAAGGAAACTTACGAAAATCTTAACATGATTTTAGACAAAATTAACTATCTAGCTCACGATTGGATGCTATGTGGAGATTTAAAAGTTGCCTCCATGATCCTTGGTCAACAAAAGGGATTTACAAAGTTTCCATGTTTTATATGTGAGTGGGACAACAGAGCAAGGGATCAACATTAGTCCAAAAAACAATGGCCCGTAAGAAAAACTTTAACACCTGGCGAGAAGAACATTTTGCATAAAACTTTAGTAGACCCAAAAAAGATTCTTCTACCACCACTACACATCAAGTTAGGCTTAATGAAACAATTTGTAAAAGCCTTGCCTAAAGATGGTGAATGTTTTAAATATTGTGTAAAAGATTTCCTCATTTATCAGAAGTCAAACTGAAAGAAGGGGTTTTCGTTGGGCCTGATATTCGTAAAATGATGTTCGATTCCAACTTTGAAGCAAGGATGATTACAAAGGAAAAGGAGACTTTGATATCATTTAAATAAGTTGTGACTAAGTTTTTGGGCACTGTGAAAGACCTTAACTACGCACTTATAGTATATAATATATATAAATAATATGATAGACAAGTACAAAAAACTGGGTTGTCTGATGAGCCTTAAAGTCCACTTCTTGCACAACTATCTTGACTTTTTTCCTAAAAACTTAGGCGATGTGAGTGAAGAGCAGGGGGAACGTTTTCATCGAGACATAAAGGAGATGGAGAAACGGTGAAATATTAACATGATGGGTGATTACTGTTGGTCACTTCACAGAGAACAACAAAATGCATCACATCGGAGAAAAAGCTATACAAGAAACTTCACAGAGAAAAGGGGAAGAAAATACAAAAAATAAGCACCTAAAATATTCGCACTAAAGTGAAATATGTTATCGTGAGTAAAAATTGTAGCCTACTTGATTGATTTGATCTCTTGATCTAAAGTGTAGCGTTTCACCAAACTCCCGCTCTTTCTTTCAGGACGCAACGGTTGTACGTAAATTAATTTCTTTCAACAACTACATAATTCTTCAGTATTTTTTCATTTTTTGAGCTGAAGTTAGATTCTTTTTATTCTAAAATGAATGGTGCCCAAAAAACAGTTCAACCAAGTTTTAAACAACTATAGAGACTCTTTTCAAAAGATGTACAAAAATTATCCCTTATCCATAATCTCTCCAGACAAAACGAGCTAGCTGATATCTTAATTCTGTTCTCTATTAGTATTAATATCCACTCAATCCATTCTCAAAATTAAGATATACATTAAGAGCTAATAACGGCTTCTATTTTATAAATAAAGTAGTTATTAAAAATAAAGACAGTTGGGCTATACAAAATTGCGCCACAACGTGCGGATATTATAAAATAGCGCTCCAACGTGAGGCTATAAAAATGGCCCCGTTTCTAGACGTTACAAACTATAAAAACTAGTCATTTAATGTTATTTTAAAATCACAAAATTAATTTTGTGTAATGAAACAACTATGTTTTTACTACAAAACATTTTATTTATATAACCCCTAATTATTTATCTTTACATAAGCAGCTAAAATGTTGTACACATCTCAAACGAAAATGAAGCATAAAATACAAAAACTCCAGGTTCATTTGGTCTGCATTCACATACTTCCTCGAAAAATAAAGTTTTCATCCACCACTATTTCTTCATGGTTCACGGATGGTCTTGGTTGTATTGCAATGAGCGATTTTACAGTGGGTCGTTGTTTTTTAGGCTAAAAAAAATAGTTATTTTAAATAAAGATATTTTATATACAGCATATCCGAAAAAATAGTTTTAATTAAAAAAAACTGACCGGGTGCAAGTTGGACTTGCGCAATTAGTGTTCCGTGTCCTGATAGCGTTTAAAATAAAAAATTTTGTTGAAGAAGTAAAGGGTCTTCCATTTGGGACTTGACAACTTTGAAATTTCACTGTGAACGCACCCTTAAGCCAATCAACGAACTGTCAACGTCAAAACATTCAGTAAAGTCAACATTTTCATCATGGTGAAGTACACGAACGAACAACGTTTACAAATAATTAAAATTTACTACCAAAATTTGGAGTCGGTGACTGCAACTTTAAGAGCGTTAACCCCAATTTTTGGTCGTAAGTCCCAGTCGTCCCAGTAGACAAGCAATTCATAGTCTAGTGAAAAAATTTGAGTTAACATATTCGCTGCTGGATGTTCCCGTGCCAGTGAGACAACGGGTTGGTCGAAGTGGCCAGAATATTGCTACCGTTCAACCGTCCATCTCAAACGAACCAAAACAGTCGATTTCACGGCGTTCTCAAGAATTGGGCATCGCTCAAACCACACTATGGCGAATTTTGCGAAAGGATCTTGGCCTGCCCCTTATAAGTTAAAGTTAACTCAAGAACTAAACCCATTCGATCATATGAAGCGACGTACGTTCTCAAATTGGGCTCTAGAAATGTTGGAAGAAGATGACCAATTTCATCGCAAAATCATCTTTAGTGATGAAGCGCATTTTTGGATAAACGGCTTCGTCAACAAACAGAATATGCGTTATTGGTGAGGTGAAAACTCTCATGTGCTTGAAGAAACATCACTTCATCCACAAAAAATTACTGTTTGGTGCGGTTTTCATGCCGGTGGTGTCATTGGGCCGTTCTTTTTCGTTGATGAAAATAACCGTCACGTTACAGTCAATGGAGATCGCTACAGAGGCATGTTGCAACGTTATTTCTTCGATCAATTGCATGGGCTAGACATTAATGATATGTGGTTTCAACAAGACGGCGCCACAAGCCACACAGTGGGTGTAACAATCGACTTAATGCAATCTAAATTCGGTGAACGTGTTATATCGAGAAATGGTCCCGTCGAATGGCCGCCTAGATCGTGTGATTTAACACCTCTAGACTTCTTTTTATGGGGGTACGTTAAATCATTGGTCTATGCTAACAAGCCTGCGTCGTTAGAGGAGCTCAGAGCCAATATTGAAAGAGAGATAGCGGCCGTTTCCGTCGAAATGTGTGGCCGAGTCATCAAAAATTGGGTTTCAACGAATCGACCGCTGCAAACGTGCCCGTGGTGGACATACGAATGAAGTCGAATTCCATACATAAATGTTTTGATTGTACTTCAAGCCGATAGTAAAATTTTCGAAATGTCTCAAATGGGTTGCGTTTTATTTCAAAAAAAAGTTGTCAAGTCCTTAATGGAAGACCCGATATAATATGATCAGTGATGTTACAAAACACACCAAAAATCAATATCTGGGATTCGGATACTAACTTGTTTGTGATGACTAAAAAAACTTTCTACAACGTGAACTTGTATATCATTAGGAAAATGGAAAACCACATTATTTGTCAAGGTTCTGTCTCTATTAGAACTAGTATCTTTTACCATTTGTATAAACCAAATGCTATTCAAATAGGTGAGTAGACTATTTAAATATTACCAGGTGTAAAAGTATGAAATGTGGATTTTTTTTCTAAAAAAAAAAACATGTTAAATTCGGAAGAATGATAAAAAGTGCTTTATTCAAAGTATGCTCCATCGCTTGTTATACATTTTTCCCATCTTTCGGGCAATTTGTGAATACCACGCCAGTAAAAATCTTCTCCTTTTGCTGCGAACCATTCATCGAGCCATTTTTTCATATCTTCGTACGAACCAAAGCGCTGCTCAGCAAGTGCGTGATCCATCGATGCAAACAAGGAGGAAGGAGCCAAGTCTGGTGAGTAAGCCGCATGGAGTAGAACGTCCCAGCTGAGTGCTTCCAACGTGTCGCGAATTGGTTTTGCCGTATGTGATGGAGCATTGTCATGAAGAAAAATGACTTTGTGTTGCCTCTTTCGGTATTCTGGCCTTTTTTCAAGCAGCGAACGCTTCAAATCGGTCAATTGTAGTTGGTAACGTAACCGTTTCCCCAGGTTTTAACAGCTCATAATCGACCACGCCCCTCTGGTCCCACCAAACACAGAACATCGTCTTTCTGCCAAAGCGATTCGGTCTTGCGGTCGATGTGGATGGTGCGCCTGGGTTTACCCATGATTTTTTGCGCTTGGGATTCTCAAAATAAATCCACTTTTCATCCCCTGTAACTACACGATGCAAAAACGACTTCCTTTTGTACCGAGCGAGCAAAATGTCACACGTGTTTTTGCGCTTTTCCATTTGCCTGTCGTTCAATTCATGTGGTACCCATCTACCGCTCTTCTGAATCTTTCCCATCTCTCGTAGCCGATTGGAAACAGCTTGTTGTCTAACGCCCAATTGCTCGGCGAGTTGTTTTTGTGTTTGCGAATCATCTTCGTCCAACAATGCTTGCAATTCCACATATTCATATTTTTTTGGCGGTTTTCCACGTTCCTTGTCTGCAACATCGAAGTCACCACTTTTGAAACGCCGAAACTATCGTTCACACGTATCTTGCGATGGAGCATGTTCACCGTAAGCTTCTCGAAGTAACTGGTATGATTCAACAGCAGTTTTCTTCAAATGGAAACAAAAAATTAATACTGTCCGCGAATGCTCTTTGTTCGGTATAAATTTCAAACATATTGAACACAACAACACAACACTATGCACATACTTTTCCAATTTATCACTCGTGCGCGTCTGACACTTGTTGATGACACAACAAAATGGCGCAATGTCAAATCTTTTTTAGCACAAACTGCATTGGTGCAGCATCTGTTGTCGGAAATCCGCATTTCATACTTGTACACCTGGTAAACTATAAAACATTTCAAAAAATTTATATTAAAATCTTCCATAATAATTATCTTATACTCTATTTATTTGAAAGTGTAGCAACAAATCATCTAAAATTATACAAATTAGCATTAAATAGTAGTAAGGGCTCCAGAGTTTTACCTACATTTTATCTGTAATGCAGCACTTCACCAACTTTATTAGAATACCATCGGGCATCAGTCTAATATTCGCAATCTCTTATGTTTGAATACAATAGGAAAACAACCCTTTTTTTGTTGTTTGGGGCTAAATAGTCTGAAATAGTTCTGGTCAGTGGTGATGTGCCTAGGCGTATACGTATTATTTGCGAATAGTATGAATGAAATAGTCTTATAATGTTTAAACACTTAGTAGAAAAAAATAACATTTAATAATGAAACATTATTAATAAAAAAAATGAGGAAGTCAAACAACAATGAAAAAAGTATTACCAATCTTCTATCTCCGACATGCTTGAAAAACTATTATTGTTCGAGCGTTTTGAATTTACATATATAATTAAAGGTTCAACAGTGGCATCCACTGCCATATCCCGAGTACATATTTTATCTTCCACCCTCAATATACTCCACGCATTTTCGCCAATTTTCTGTGGAAACATTAGACATGGTATTCTGAAAAAGGTTTTGTACGTCTGCTAATTTATAGGTCGTATTGTTCCTTGCGACTTCATCTTTAACCTGTGCCCATATAAGTTCGATCAGATTGAGCTCGAAATGATATGGTGGTAAGCGATAAACAGTTATATTACGTTTTTTGCCATTTTGCCAAACTTGTGTACTTGTCTTTATTTCTGAAGTTTTAAGTTCTAAAAATTCTCTCTTAACGCTGTCTTTTGGAAACGAAATGTTTATCTCGGTCATCTAAGATTAGATGTCATTTTTCAGCCCACCCAGAGTCGGAACTCATTCTAGTTTTTTAGAACGATAGCTTGCGTTATCCAGTACAATAACAGAAACGTCTGGTATTAAGTCTATCATCTGCGAAAAGCAATCTTCAAATACATCGGAATTCATATATTCGTCGTAACCCCCTGTTTTCTTAAATACGAATGTTAAAAGACCTTCGTCTACAAAACCACTTTTGCTTTCAATATACGTAACAACTAACCGACGTCCCTTACCAGATGGTAGTTTAAGACCAGTAGAGAGACATTCACTGAATGCTTGGTGAGCATTTTTTTGTATTTTTGCCAAAATTTCTTGATTGTGTACCCTTCATTTATTCACGTCTCATCTAATAATATATCCTTTTTCCTTCAGAGCGAACTTTTCTAACTTTCCTTAAATAATCTCTTCTCCACTGTACAATTTCTCCACGTTCTATCAATAAAGATTTTCTTTCACACTTTTTTCCAATAAAAATTCACACCTTTTAAAACACTCTACTCATTTTCAGTATTTCTGGGTGGCTTATCGCAGCCTGCAGAATCATATCCAAAATTAGAATTCTTTTTCCATAAAAAAGTCATGAACAATATACCTCACAGCTTAGTTTGTGTTGTTTATCAGTTGAAGTTCTTTTCTGCCGGGTCTCTTTTTTGGAGGGTCTATACCCCCTCCATTTCTTCTCTTAAAATTCTGTAAACTGTGGCTTTACGAACTCTGGTCATTAAGGAACATTTTGTCACACAATCGCCACACTTAAATCACAATTTTGATCGCTTTTTAACGTAGTCAAATAAATTTTTAACTATACGCTTTTCATTATGGGTTAGCTGCTCGAACTTCTGGCGTTTGGCTGAAGAAGATGTTTTGTTAACACACTAACTGACTTGTCACTAACTGGCTTGACACTGGGGCATGCTGCTCTAAATATGTATTTATAGTTGGGGCAACAGGAAGGTATGTAAATAAAATAATTTGATCGGCAATAAAACTTCGTTACAAAAGAGCAATGTTACCTGAAAAATACTTGGGAATAGACATAACACCTCTGTTCTATAACCGACCTTCGGTCAGTCCACTGGAATTTTTATTACTATTAGTTTCAAATAAATAGAGTATAGATATTTGCTGTGCATGTGTATTTCATACTTTTATGTGTGAATAACACTTTTTATTAAATAGGATGGGGATTTGCATACGAGTACGAAACATATGTCAAATAAAGTGTATTTCCGATCTTTGTTTTTGTATACTAGATAAATTATCAAAGATAATCCACTCGTGACAATTTTCGTTCAACTGATACTTTCTGGAGAATATTCCAGAAGTTTTTCTAAATTTTTTGATCAGTACTCTTAGAGATTTTTGGCAATTTTTTAAAAATAATATAAAGTTTGCGCCAGTATTACATCTTATATATTTTTGAATTTGTGTTGTCATAAGTTTTCATTTGACACCCCACTCGATGACAGACAGACACCAAAATCATTCCATAAAAAAAGTATAATCTATAAATACGAGGCTGGTTTGAAAAGTCCGTGCAAAAATAAAAACTACTTATGTGTTTGGGGTAAACCTTTTTTATTTTTCGACATAGTCTCCTTTTAGGCGTATACACTTCGTCCAACGATGTTCTAGTTTGTTGATCCCTTCCGAATAATAGGATTTGTCCAAGTCTGCAAAATATCCATTAGTGTCTGCAATCACCTCCTCGTTTGAATAAAATCTTTGTCCCGCCAGCCATTTCGTCAAATTGGGGAACAAATAGTAGTCCGAGGGAGCCAAGTCTGGAGAATAGGGGGGGATGTGAAACGAGTTGGAATCCTATTTCCATTAATTTTGCCACCACAACTGCTGAGGTGTGTGCTGGTGCGTTGTCGTGATGGAAAAGGACTTTCTTGTGGGCCAATCGCGGGCGTTTTTCTTGCAGCTCGGTTTTCAAACGGTCCAATAACGATGAATAATATTCACCTGTAATAGTTTTACCCTTTTCCAGATAGTCGATGAGGATTATCCCTTGCGAATCCCAAAAGACAGTCGCCATAACCTTTCCGGCCGAAGGAACGGTCTTCGCCTTTTTTGGTGCAGATTCCCCCTTAGTAACCCATTGTTTAGATTGTTGTTTGGTCTCAGGAGTATAGTAATGTATCCATGTTTCATCCACAGTGACGAAACGACGCTTAAAGTCCTCCGGATTCTTCTGGAACAGCTGCAAACCATCCTTGCAACACTTCACACGATTCCGTTTTGGTCAAGCGTGAGCAATCGCGGCACCCATCTTGCGGATAGCTTTCTTATGTCCAAATGTTTATGCAAAATATTATGTACCCGTTCAGTCGAGATGCTCACAGCACTAGCAATCTCACGCACGTTAACTCTTCTGTCATCCATCACCATATCATGGATTTGATCAATGATTTCTGGAGTCGTAACCTCCACAGGCCGTCCAGAACGTTCAGCGTCACTTGTGCCCATATGGCCAGTCCGAAAATTTTGAAACCACTTATAAACTGTTCTAATCGAAGGTGCAGAGTCACCATAATGTTTATCAAGCTTCTCTTTAGTCTCCTGAGGCGTTTTGCCTTTCATAAAGTAATGTTTAATCACCACACGAAATTCTTTTTCGTCCATTTCTTGAAAACCACTCGACTTCCTTGATTCACACGAATGCCAAACACAAAGAAATAAACCAATATGGCTGAAACTTGGTGTGCGTTCATTCAAGAGATGCTACTAACTAAACATGACCTCGAAACGCGCCGGTGGTGCCATCTCTCGGACTTTGCACGGACTTTTCAAACCAGCCTCGTATATATATATATATATATATATATATATATATATATATATATATATATATATATATATATATATGAACGTCGCAACACCCATCAGTTAGCGCCGGATTCGAACCAGCGACCTCCTCGTCTCTTGGCAGGCTCTCAACTTACCGTCCTATCAAGGCTGGCTATTTTCTTAATACCATTTTTATGCAAATTTAGCTTTTGGTGTTTCGACAACGTCAAGAAATTGCATGGTAAACATTTACTTACCCTTTTCCGATTTAGTTGATACTCAGGATGTTCCCTGAGGAATAACAGGCGGTGTAATCTTGCTTCTTCTTTAAATGGCCACTTGTCCTCGTCAGACATATTTCTAAAAAATAAATTAAAATAGCAAATTTTAATTAGGCTTAGTGAGATTAGCGTTATAATACATAAAAAAATTAATTCAATAGAAATGCATTTGTCAAATATAGTATAATATGCAGTCTCACTGAGTCCCTAAGAAAAGGGCTTTGGCTGACAGACAGACGGACGGACGGACGGACGAGAAGATACTGGTTGACTTCACAAGTACTCCATGTTAACCAAGGTAACATATTATAATTTACCTCCACGCATCCATAATAATACCCCTCTGCGCTCCCCACTTCAAATTCGGGTATTTCTGTTTAATTTCATTTGTTACTTTGGAAATAAATAAATGTAAGGCATTTGGCGCTCCTTTTATCCCAATCGGTCTACCTCTTGGTTTACCTAACGGTTTAGTACTGTTATCGGATGACCTAAAAAAACGTAACTTGTTAAAAGTTTGTTATTATGACATTAATAAAACGCTACTATTCCTAGAACAACTTTTTTAATGATCTATCAGGTGTACAAGTATGAAATGCGGATTTCAGTCAACAAATAGTGCACCAATGCAGTTTTGTTTGTGCTATAAAGATTTGACACTGCGCCATTTTGTTGTGTCATCAAAGTGTCAGACGCGCACGAGTGATAAATTGGAAAAGTGTGTGCATAGTGTTGTGTTCAATATGTCGAAATTTATACCGAACAAAGAGCATTCGCGGAGAGCATTAATTTTTAGTTTTCATTTGAAGAAAACTGCTGTGGAATCATACTGATTACTTCAAGAAGCTTATGGTAAACATGCTCCATCGCAAGATATGTGTGAACGATGGTTTCGGCGTTTCAAAAGTAGTGACTTCGGTGTTGCAGACAAGGAACGTGAAAAACCGCCAAAAAATACGAAGATGTGGAATTGCAAGCATTGTTGGACGAAGATGGTTCGCAAACACAAAAACCACTCGCCGAGCAATTGTGCCTTAGTCAACAAGCTAGTTCCAATCGGCTACGAGAGATGGGAAAGATTCAGAAGACCGGTAGATGGGTACCACGTGAGTTGAACGACAGGCAAATGGAAAAGCGCAAAAACATGTGTGACATTTTGCTCGCTCGGTACAAAAGGAAGTCGTTTTTGCATCCTATAGTTACAGGGGATGAAAAGTGGATTTATTTTGAGAATCCTAAGCACAAAAAATCATGGGTAGACCCAGGCGCACCATCTACATTGACCGCAAGACCGAATCGCTTTGGCAGAAAGACGATGCTCTGTGTTTGGTGGGACCAGAGAGGCGTGGCCTATTACACAGGGCAACAAAAAAATATTTTTGTTTTGGTGCCTGGGATTTTAGAGATGATTTTAACTATATTTGGGACGCTAAATCTATACATGCAATCCGTTTTTCTCTATCAGCTCTACTTTTTTAGATACATCAACTTATCTACCAATGTGGTTTTTATTCAGTATATTCATTTATGAGAGTTCTAAAATTATTATATATTCATTAATGTAGGTACAATGGTTTTATTGTCAGTCTGTAATTGAGTAAATTCCAGGTAAATCTATAAATAGTGGAACCATTGCCTATCAGGTACCTGAACTGACCCTTTTATTCACCTAACTCGGGTAAGTCTCGTCAGTTTGTGCGTTCTTACTAATGAGAGTAGATCGAATTCGGCGTGTTATTTTATGTTAAGAAAAGAGTGTTTTTGTGTTATTGAACAGACTTAAAATGAGTTCAGGTTCCAGTTCAAGAAGAAGTTGTGTAAATCAACCTGATGTGTTTTTGCTATATATGCGGAGAATACATGTTTCAACAAAACAGACAAACTATTACTGACTTCGTAAAGCGAGCGTATCTTGGATACTTTGGAGTTAAGCTTGGTGATCAGGACAAAACGTGGGCCCCGCATCTCGTACGTAAAACTTGTACAGAGCATTTACGGCAGTGGACTACCGGGAAAAGAAAATATCTAAAATTCGGCGTACCAATGGTTTGGAGAGAACCAAAAAACCACTTCAATGATTGTTATTTCTGTTTAGTAAATACTAATGGAATCAATCGAAATAACCGCAGTAAGTGGACTTATCCCAATTTAGACTCGGCAATACGCCCTATCCCGCACTCAGATGAAATACCGATTCCAACATTTCATCAGCTACCACATATCTCTGATGACGAATTTTTTCCCTCTGATCGCTCTTCTGATGCTAATAAAAGTTCTGATGCTAATGAAACTAACAGTGACTATGAGGGGACGTCATCAGTTCCTCAACGCTTCAATCAAAATTAATTAAATGATCTCACAAGGGACCTCAATTTATCGAAAAAAGCTTCTGAAGTACTCGCTTCTAGGTTGAACGACAAAAATTTACTGGAACAAGGAACCAAAATTACCTTTTACCGTACAAGAGAAAAAGATCTGCTACCATTCTTTTCTCAAGAAGACAACCTTGTATTTTGTCACGAAATTAGGGGACTCATGAAAGAAATGGGACTTTCTGAATATATTCCAGATGATTGGCGCCTATTTATTGACAGTTCAAAGCGAAGTTTAAAATGTGTCCTTCTACATAATGGGAATAAATATGGTTCAATACCACTAGCTCACTCAACGAAACTGAAAGAAGAATATAATACCATAGCTTTGGTCTTGCAGAAGATAAAGTATTACGAACATCAATGGATGATTTGTGTAGACTTAAAAATGGTAAACTTTCTTCTTGGGCAGCAAAGTGGTTGCACGAAATATCCGTGTTTCTTGTGCCTCTGGGATAGTAGGGACAAAACACATCACTGGGTTAGAAAAGATTGGCCTCAGAGAGAAAACATGGACGTTGGGGAAAAGAATGTCATTAACGACGCTTTGGTTGAAAGAGAAAAAATCATACTTCCTCCGTTACATATAAAGTTGGGCTTAATGAAGCAATTTGTAAAGGCTCTTGATAAGAATGGGTCTTGTTTTGCATATATAGGGGTAAAAATGCATCAGTTGAGCACAGAAAAACTCAAAGCAGGGATATTTGACGGCCCACAAATAAGACAATTAATTAAGGATCCTGCCTTCATAAATTCAATGAATCAAGTTGAACGAGAAGCTTGGACATCATTTGTTGCAGTTGTAGAAAATTTTCTAGGCAAACATAAAGCTCAAAACTATGTTGAAATGGTTAACAAGATGCTTAATAGTTTCAAATCCTTAGGGTGCAATATGAGTATTAAAATACACTATTTACACAGCCACTTAGACCGTTTTCCAGAAAATTTAGGAGACATGAGTGAGGAACAAGGTGAAAGATTTCACCAAGATATTAAAGTTATGGAGGACCGCTACCAAGGAAGATGGGACATGCACATGATGGCAGATTACTGCTGGAGTTTAAAAAGGGACTGTTTAAAAAAACATTCAAGAATGTCGCGGAAAAGAAGCTTTCCAAGTGTTAAGTGACTATTTCATTTCTTCAATGTTTTTTTTTTGTTTGTAAGTACCGACATAACACATGGGCTGAAAAGTCCCGGCCTAACAAAGAAAACACGGTTTTTTTGGTTCAAAATTAGCTTTATTCATCAACGTAATCTCCATCAAGAGCAACGCAATCATTCCAGCGCCGCTCTAACAATGGCCAAACACTGCTCAGAATCATCAACACGTTCTTGTTTTTGATAAACAGTGAGCAAACGCGGCACCCACTTTGAACAGAGCTTTCTCATAGTCAAATGCTCATGCAATATAAAACCAACACGTTCTTTTGATATCTTTACGATGTCAGCTAACTCACGCAACTTCACTTTTCGATCATTCAAAACGATTTTATGGATTTTTTTTTGATATTTTCTGGTGTTACCGCCTCATTTGGACGTCCACTGCGTTCTGCATCATCGGTGTCTCTACGACCAAGTTTGAAGTCAGCAAACCAACGTTTTATTGTTGTTTCTGATGGAGCGGAGTCCCCATAACACTTTTCAAGCCATTGCTTCGCTTGAACGGTATTTTTTCCCATCAAGAAGCAGTGTAAAATAAAACACGAAATTGTTTTTTGATCCATTGTTTTGAAAATAACAAAAGTAGCGTCACTCTTAGCACAATAACTCACAAACTAATGAATAGAATATCATGAAATTTTAACAGCTGTCTTTTGAAGGTTAGTATTAACTGAAAAAAAGGTGACTGCAATAAAACTAGCGCCATCTATGTGTTAGGCCCGGGACTTTTCAGCCCATGTGTTAATATTGTATTTTGTATAACTAAAATAAAAATTTCGTATCTACTTTTGTTTACTACACTTACGGATTTGAGTTACAATAATGTAACTTATATTTTCTCTAAAATTGTATATCTTAAAAATTTGAGCTCCTAGGTACAAATGAATAGGTTATTTGAATTCAGGACATCAAATTGATATAGAATCAGCTCAAAAAACCTCGACACCAAAACAGCTGTTCCCCTGTGTTATAAGCTGTTAAAACCTGGGGAAACGGGTAATACTACACGTTACCAACAATTGACCGATTTAAACTGTTCGCTGCTTGAAAAAAGGCCAGAATACCGAAAGAAGCAACACAAAGTCATTTTTCTTCATGACAATGATCCATCACATACGGCAAAACTAGTTTGCGACAAGTTAGAAGCACTCAGCTGGAAAGTTCTTCCCCATGCGGCTTACTCACCAGACTTAGCTCCTCCCGATTACCACTTGTTTGCATCGATGGGTTACGCACTTGCTGAACAGCGCTTTGGTTCGTACGAAGATGTAAAAAAATGGCTCGATGAATGGTTCGCAGCAAAAGGGGAAGATTTTTACTGGCGTGGTATTCACAAATTGCCCGAAAGATGGGAAAAATGTATAACAAGCGACGGAGCTTGAATAAAGCACTTTTTATCATTCTTCCGAATTTAACATGATTTTTTTAGAAAAAAAATCCGCATTTCATACCGGTACACCTGGTAAAAGAAATAATTATTTTTTAATTAACTTCACAAAGGTAAAAAAACACTTACGACATATTTTTCGACTGCTGAATACCGCCTTCTTCAGACACAAATACACAATCATTACCAGAATTATAATCAGCATCTCTAGAGCTCTCATCATCGGCCACTTGAGAAAAATCTCTAGATACGATATCAGACGAAGATGAACTATTCCTCGACCTTACTTCTCCAGTTTTGTTATTTTTATTATTACTATTATCCGTGGAAATCTCTTTATCAATTCTCGACTCAAACCAGTCATCATCATTATCATCATCATCATCATCTATATCTATCACAAAACAAGAATCTTTTGCGACGACCCCAGTAGAATTTTTACTGCCGGATGCTTTTTTCATATTTTCATTTGATTTAGCACTAACACCCTTTGAAATAGACGTATCCTTTACTAAACCATCAAAGACATCTTCATCACTAAATTCTTCCGAAGCATAAATAGTATTCTTTTTTCTACTAGTAGCATTCACTATTTTATTTATTCCACAATAACTGTTTAAAATATCTTGTGCAGTTCTCGTATTACTATTTGCCGAAATAATTTCTGATTCTTTTTGTCTAATTGTACTATCGTCTTCATCGCTATCATTAATTTCCACAACAGAAGATTTTTCAGAATTATTCGAAATATTAGCAGGACTTGCAGTGGTCGTTCTTGAAGTAGGCGACACAGGTATTATAACATTACTTAAAATAGTGAAACCCTTATCACCCCCGCTTTTACTGGCAGCTGGAACACTTTTGATAAGTAAACTATTTTTTGTACTATTTTTCTCAATATTCGTATCATCGTCATCACTAATAATAACATCAACATCAATATCAATGGGAAGAACAGAACTTTTAATAACCTTGTTACTATTAGACTCTTTATAGTCCTTCTTACTTTGGTTTTTGTCAGCATGACCCTTCTCGATAACATTCTGAATATTAGTAGAAGATTTACTTGATTTATTTCGTAGTTCTTCAACGTCATCTCTATCGCTGTCCTCATTGTCAGTGACAAAAATGCTACTTCCATCGCTTTCTGCCCCTTCATTTTCATACTCTCTCACTATAGTTGTATGGACAATGTTATCTTTCTCTGTAGCTTCCTCATTATCACTACAATCATTGTTACAAACACTTGTTTCAATATTATTTGAATTCTCTTTAGTTTCTTCATATTTATCACCTGAATTTATTGGTAATATTGATGATTCTGTCTGCTGAGTATCCATGGTAATATTAGTAGAATTGATTTCTTTTTCGTTACTATTTTCCATAACAAATTCTTTTTCAGCCGATATGGATATATTTGAAGAATCTTCTACTGTATTTTGATTATCAGTTTCTTTTTCATTACTTCCTGTACTTTCTTGACTTGTATTGTTTGCAGTAGATTGAAGAAATGAATTGTCTTCTTCTGTAGTAAGAGTACCTACGATATTAAAAAATAAATTTTAAAAGTAACGCCTATGCGTTTTTGATGGATTCTAACAACATACAGGAATTTATTTATTTACAGGTAACCCAGTTACCAGATGTTTATTTTTCTTACTTTTATCAATGATTTTTTTAATAACGTATAGTCGCGGTCACAAAAATTTTTAAGTTTTAATCCTAAAGGTTGGCATAATTGAACGGTATTGTTTTTGTTTAATTATTAGGATTACAGCAAACACAAATAATGACTCTTAGTTTAGGTTTAACCACTGAGACGACTAGTACAATAGCGAACAGGGTAAAATGCCACCAATTCATTGGGGTTGATGATGCGATAGTCTTTAGAAGATTGCTTCAAAACTGCTAAAACTACTAAAAAAGTAAGGGTTCTAGTAGATAGAAGTTAAGCAATTGTCGATTAACGGAAAAAGATTTATCGTCAAAAAATTGCCAAAAAACCATTTCTCAATAAAAAAAATGAAGGATTCACGCCTGAATTGGGCGAAACAATATGAAAAGTGAACATTAGAAGACTGGAGAAAAGTGATGTTTTAAGATGAAAGCAAATTTACATTTTTAGTTCTGATGGTGCTCCCTATATAACACGTCGTGCATATTTCACGAATCCCGCACATTAAAAACAGTGAAACATGCGACAACCGTGGGGTGTTTTTTCTACCTTGGAATCGGCCAAATAAACTTTACAGCTGACACTGTTAATGTAGAAAAATACATAAAAATTTTGAAAGAGTTTGATTCCCTCAAAGAGAAATCATCTTTCACACTGCGAAGACTCAAGATGCTGCTCCATCCACAGAGCCAAATCTGTAAATACTCATATTTATTGATTTTTATTTTCTGTATGGTTGTATTTTAGGATAGGTAAGGCAGTTTTTAACGGAAAATGGGATCTCAGCATTACCATGGCCAGAAAACAGCCCCGATATAAACCCCATAGAAACCTTGTGGATGATCATGGTGAAAAAAATTAATGCAGCTAAGCCTAAAACAAACAATTCATTAAGTGTGGAGTCACAGGATTAGTGATGACATAAAAATTTGGTTGACTCGATGCCAACTAGAATTGCATCAGTGATAAAGGCCAAAGGTGGCTCAACGAAATACTAGACGAGAAAAAGGTGTTTAAAAACATATTTTTGATGTTATGTTTTCTCTTAAGTTCTTTTTTACTTTTATGAAAAATGGGAGTATTTTCTTAATCACCAATACATTAGAGATCTATTATTTTCCATGCTTATTTCCGTTAGGTTTTTTGCCTCTAATCTTCTTCTTCTTTCTTTTCCAAATCATTTGTTAAAATCATCAGAAGTGGGATTCAATGTTCCAGTTTTCGAAAAATATCATTTTTATTAAGTGATGCAATTTCTATGACCTTGACTGTATCTGAAGTAGACATATATATGTATAGAGGGGCATCGTTTGTATATTCTTTATATAATCATATATACAATGGATTCACAGTATAGTCCTAGCTTACCGTGCTCAAGGTATTGGGTTCAGTCCCCGACATGTCAGCATACGTATTTATTAAGTTCGGTAAACTTCTACGCAATGGTGGGAAATTTTGTTAAGCGACATGACTGTTGGTAAGCGTGATTCTTGTAACGGTCGTGTTCAAAGTTTCAAACGGATATAACACGCAGTTGTTTTTTTGCAGCTATCGTAAGTGATTGGTGTTACACGGTTCGTAGAAAAGCCGAGTATCGTGCAGTGGTAAAACATTTTTTTATTTAAAACTGCGGCCCAGATAGAAGCTGAACTGAGAGACTCATGGAGACTCTGTGCCAGCACTCAAGACCATTTATTATAAAAAAGCTGAGTACGTGATAGGTGTCGCCTTTGTTGATTCCAGACCAAAAACGCACGAGGAAGGACATTTCAAAATCGTGTTTGGTAAAGTTAGAGCGTAATCCAAAGGACTTCTGGCGTCGTTTTGTCCACCATTACACCCTGGAGAAAAAAACGGCAGTCAAAATAGTGGATTGGCGAAGATGACGACCAAGATTATAGCGCAAAGAAGTACTCCTTCACTAGGACCATGCGCCTGCTCACACATCGGCTGTTGGGGTGGCAAAAGTGCACGAGTTGGGCTTTGAAATAGTTCTCTACCCACCCTATTCCCCAGATTTGGCCACACGTGATTTTTTTTTTTGTTTCCTAACCTCAAAAATTGGCTTAGGGAAGACATTTTCGTCGAATGAAGAGGCTATCTGTGTTTTAAAGAGCAATATCCACAGTTCGAAACAATTTTTTTTCTGAGGGACCGAATGTATGGAGCTCAATGGAAATTCAGTTGAGAAATAAATTTTTATTTTTGCAAAAAAATGCTATTTACATTGGTTTTACAACACTTTTTAATCCGTCCTCGTATTACGCAGCAAACATCACAAGCATTGCTTTAAAAAGGCATGTTGTTGGCGGGAGGCCGCTCGGACCGAAAAAGCTGGTGATAAAGACTGTATCTTCTTTACTTCGTGCATGGTTAGGAAGCATATACGAAGTCGGTCTTGGAAGGACTGAGAACCGACCGGGATAAAAATTGCCCACGTGGCATATTTTTTATAGAGAGCCATTTGGGTCAGAAAATACTAACGATGGAGACAGCGTCATGGATCAAAACACCCTCCGTTACAATGTCACGAAGACATTTGTAGGTAGTAGGCTTTCACTCGTCAAAATTCGTAGCAAAAGAGACGGTAGAAGGCGACAGTAAAATAGTAGACTGAGAAGCACCATCTGCTGATTATGTGGTTCGGATCTCACATTAAATTGTAGGCCCCTGTTTGGCTGACAATATCCCGGCGTTGAATGAGCTTATGGTCTATTTGCTTGACTATCAAGTTTTAACAACCAATACTAGTAGGCATTTAAAGACGCAAAATAAACAACAATAAAAAAAAACAATACATACCGCCACTACTAGTTATCATTTCAGCCACAGTCATGTAACTTCCAATCTGAACACCAACCAAATTAGCCTCAGTCACCACAGGTACGCCTTGAGAAATCAATTCAGTAGCCTCGCTGGCGCTTATAGTACAAACTTCTTCAATATTAGCTGCAACAGTTGAAAGTTTCGTTGTAGCTGATTCGACAAATTCACTATCCGAGTCCGAATCACAATTAATAACTACAGTTTCTACTGGTTCATTACTTGCAAGGTTTGATTTGACATTTGGCAGGTTTGATTCGACATTTGGAGTTGTACATTGATTGTCAGCATGTACCGATTCATTCTTTGCTGGTTCCACTTTAATTTCAACTGGTGCAAGCTGCTCTACCACGATTCTATCAGGTATAATTAGTTCACTTTGATTTTGTATGTCATTATTTTTTTCTAGGGTTAGTTGAGCTGCTAAATTTTCTTTTAATATGCTTGATTCTACCAATGATACTGGTTCTACAGCAAGCGGATTCTTAACATTGACCGCATTTTCCACTAAACGATAAGTACCAGTTTCAGGGTCAGGTTTCAGCTCGAATGCTTCTGAGTTATCTAAGTCATCGTCTAAACCAGGCCAAATTTCGTCTGCACTTAGTGTTTTTTCACTGTCGATGGTATTTTCGCCGTTTTTGGAGACTTCGGTGTGGGAAGGATCCGTCTCTCTTAAATTTGTAGCGATTTCTATGCTGAAAGATTTTTTTAAAAATTTTATTAATGATAATTAAATACAGATAGAATTAATTAAAGTTGTCAAAACACTATACGATCGATCAACTCATAACAAAAATTAAAACAGGAACACAAATAATACCATGATTTATTATGTCAAAAGATTTGATGCAAGGCCGCTGTATATTACCCGTCCTATTTAAGATATATCTGAAAAGGGTACTAGAGACATGGATACCATTAATCGACATCATGTTCTACATGCTATGCTCCGCGGATGACCAAGTGCAAGATGACCTGAACTACATGACTAAAAAACTATTTGACAAATACATAAACTCGGGTTTAGAAGGTACTGAAGGACAATAAAAAGATACTAGACGATCAAACCACGATAAAACACTGCGACGACTACAAGTGTATGAGATAAGAATTTCAGAGGATGGAAAATTGGAACGGGTTACCCAGGATGACCCCAAAGACAAGAGAAAACTGGAAAACCACGGAGTTTACAGCATCCCATGCGGAGACTACCACAAATTGTACATAGGACAAACAAACATAACAATCTCCACCCGGATCCGAGAACATAAAATAAGTATCAAAAACAAACAATCAACATCAGATCTTTTTCAGCACAGTCATGACACTGGTCACAAGAACAATTTTGAGGGATCTAAACAAATAGCCTCGATTTCACATTATAAAACACACGAAGCCTTGGAAATCGAAAAGAATGGGCAGATAAATAAGTGAGAAGATGCGCTGAATATCTCGACTACATGGAAGGGTCTACTAGCTAAACCAAGGAATAACCAAAACATCGAGAAGGCAACAGTCAGCATAGCGCCGGAACCCGTAATTACCATCCGGCCGGCAAACAGCGATGCTCGGACGAACACTTCCGACCCCTCCACCTACAATCTGCGTAGACGTCGACCTATAGAAGACGGCGACCGTACGTCGGTTTCTCAGTTAGCTTCGAGCGGCAGCAGCAGCAAGATCACAGTATCGAGTAGCAGCAGCAGCGGGAACACTTCAAAATGTTTCCCATTTCTCATCCAAAACAATTTTGTGAATTTTTTTACGTTTTCCGGTGTAACCACCTCATTTTGGCGTCCAGAGCGTTCAGCGTCATTTGTGTTTGTACGACCGCGTTTAAATTCAGCATACTAGTAAATGATGAGTGATTTTCTAGGGGCAGAGTCCCCATAACACTTATCAAGCTATTGCAGTGTTTAATCAATACACCAAATTCGATATCAAAGGTAGCGTCACTAAAACCACTGTAACTTGTAAACTAATCATCGAAATGTCATGAAATTTTGACACGTATCGTTTGAAGGTTGTTTCTTTCTAAAAATCATATGGATTTTTTTGAAAAGGGCGTCATTTATGTGTCAAACCAAAAACTTTTCAGCCTATGTGTTATACATATACATATATATATATATATATATATATATATATATATATATATATATATATATATATATACAGTGCCACCTCGATAATCCGGATCTCCATTAAACCGGATTTTTTAATAATCCGGACAAACATTTCTATTGCATTGTGTACTTTATAATCCGGATTTGACAGTACTAGGTAATCCGGACCTGCGTTTTTAGACATCTACTCAATTTAAACTACATGGGAAAACTGAAATCGATAGTGAGGGGATTCCCCTAACTTCCAGTCTAATACATCTGGGAATCACACAAACTGTAGGGGCTTTGATTTGCCTACAATGCATCGCATATAGCGTCTAAAGGTTAAGGACTTTGTAGTTTGTTTATTGTCACAAGTACAATATACCTACGTTCTATTTTACTTTATGTGGTTCATATAAGTATGTAAACGTTTTTTTTACGTATATGTATCTACATATTAAAATGCCTTCTAAAAGAAAACAACAATAAAACAAAAGTCCGATATATTAGAAAGACTAGTTCTTGGTGAAAGTGGAAAAGTGTTGGCAAATGAATACGGAGTAGGAACATCCACAATTTCAGATATAAAGCCTATATAGCAAGGGAAAATCAAAAGGTATGTATATATGATTTATTTTAAAGATAATTTTGGACATTCACTATGGACGTGTAACTTCTTTTAGATTTATTTCCAAATGTGATTCCGGTCCTGGCGTCAGAAAAACCTTACGAAAAGCTGAATATCCAGAAATGGAAACTCGTTTGTATACATGGTTTTGTACGCAACAATCAAGGCACGTCCCAATTTCCTACGAAATTTTATCAGGCAAAGCAAAACAGTTTTACACTGAAACCTACGGGAATGATAATTTTAGAGCTAGCAGAGGCTGGATTTCTAACTTCAGAAAAAGACATGGTCTGCGTGCTTTAAAAGTTTGTGGCGAAAAACTATCCAATGATGAAAGTGCCGTCGGTCCTTTCCTAACTTTATTCGCAGATAAGATAAAAGAATTAAACCTTGGACCTACTCAAATATACAATGCAGATGAATCAGCTCTGTATTGGAAAATGTTGCCTGAAAAAACGCTGATTCGTTCTCAGGAAAGACCGCACCAGGTCGAAAAATAAACAAAGAACGCGTTACTTTTCTAGCATGTTGCAATGCTGATGGATCACAAAAATTAAAATTGTTAGCGATAGGAAAGGCAAAAAATCCGAGGGCTTTTAAAAATGTGAACATACCTGTTGAGTACAAATCATCTGCCAATGCATGGATGACTACAGCAATTTTCTTAGACTGGTTTCCTCATTCTTTTATTCGTCAAGTCAAAAGTCATTTAAGAAGTCTCAACTTGCCTGAAAGAGCCCTGCTAATCGTTGATAACGCTTTAAGCCATGGAACTATAGAAGAGCTGACTAGTGAGGATAGACAGTTTACAACATTATTTCTTCCACTAAATTGTACTGCACTTTTGCAGCCTATGGACCAGAATGCAATCAGACTGACAAAATTATTTTATCGGAAAAGTCTTTTAGCCCATATTTTACCAAATAATGAAGAGAGCCTTGTTAGGTCATTAAAAAGCATTAACCTACAAGATGCTGTATGTTTACTATGCAATTCATGGGAAAAAGTCTCCCCTGAAGTCTTGAAAAAGTGCTGGCACAAAATTATGGCATATGTGGCAGATACCAACCCAGACACTGAATATGATGCTGAAGATCTGATTCATCTGAGTGAATTGCGGCACAATTTGCTTTCGACGAATGAAGAAATGAAAGGTAAAGCCTGAAATTTTTCTTTTAGTATTTTTTTGGTTATTTCGTAAATATTTAACAGATGTTTCAGATATGCTGAATGTTCTCACTGAGCAGAATCTCACGAACGTGGAAATATGTAATTGGCTTGAAAATGATGAAGATTTGTTACCACTGGAAGACATAGATGATACAGATGAACAACACGAGAGTGATAATGAAGGTTCAGAGTTAAATACTAATACAAACCAGACTGTTAAGAACACTGTGAAGAATGATGAGGCAGTTAAAAGTTTCAATGTGTGCATGAGATGGGCAGAAGAAAATGATATCTCTCTAAGAGATGTTCTTGTACTTCAAAGATTAAAAGAAATTGCTTTTATGATGAACCAGAGAAGGGTCAAGCAAACAAAAATTACAATTTTTTTTTTACAAAATAAGATAAAACTTGATAAGATATGCTTCTATTTTAAATATTATTCCATGTATGTACTATTTTTTAGTTGTTTCGTATTAAATGATTCGTTTATTAATATAAATAATGTCCTGCTTCAGTAATTCGAATTATTTACTAATTCGGATCACCGCGGTTTTAATGAGTCCGGATTATCGAGGTCGCACTGTATATATATATATATATATATATATATATATATATATATATATATATATATATATATATATATATATATATATGGGTATGTGAAACGAGTTGGAATCCTATTTCCATTAATTTTGCGACCACAACTGCTGAGGTGTGTGCTGGTGCGTTGTCGTGATGGAAAAGGACTTTCTTCTGGGCCAATCGCGGGTGTTTTTCTTGCAGCTCGGTTTTCAAACGGTCCAATAACGATGAATAATATTCACCTGTAATAGTTTTACCCTTTTCCAGATAGTCGATGAGGATTATCCCTTGCGAATCCCAAAAGACAGTCGCCATAACCTTTCCGGCCGAAGGAACGGTCTTCGCCTTTTTTGGTGCAGATTCCCCCTTGGTAACCCATTGTTTAGATTGTTGTTTGGTCTCAGGAGTATAGTAATGTATCCATGTTTCATCCACAGTGACGAAACGACGCTTGAAGTCCTCCGGATTCTTCTGGAACAGCTGCAAACCATCCTTGCAACACTTCACACGATTCCGTTTTTGGTCAAGCGTGAGCAATCGCGGCACCCATCTTGCGGATAGCTTTCTCATGTCCAAATGTTTTTGCAAAATATTATGTACCCGTTCAGTCGAGATGCCCACAGCACTAGCAATCTCACGCACCTTAACTCTTCTGTCATCCATCACCATATCATGGATTTGATCAATGATTTCTGGAGTCGTAACCTCCACAGGCCGTCGAGAACATTCAGCGTCACTTGTGCCCATATGGCCAGTCCGAAAATTTTGAAACCACTTATAAACTGTTCTAATCGAAGGTGCAGAGTCACCATAATGTTTATCAAGCTTCTCTTTAGTCGCCTGAGGCGTTTTGCCTTTCATAAAGTAATGTTTAATCACCACACGAAATTCTTTTTCGTCCATTTCTTGAAAATCACTCGACTTCCTTGATTCACACGAATGCCAAACACAAAGAAATAGACCAATATGGCTGAAACTTGGTGTGCGTTCATTCAAGAGATGCTACTAACTAAACATGACCTCGATACGCGCCGGTGGTGCCATCTCTCGGACTTTGCACGGACTTTTCAAACCAGCCTCATATATATATATATATATATATATATATATATATATATATATATATATATATATATAAACACATATTTTTAGTAAGTAAATCAATAAATCGCTCGCGATAACGCTGTAGCGAATTTGCATCAACGTTTTTGATTATGGCTCCGAAACTAGAAGCATTTTAAAAATCACTTCAAACAAGAAACAAATTATCTTACCCACTTCCCGTTATACTCCTCCCTCTATCATTTTTCTGGTTTTTTACCTTCGCTAAAACTTTCTCAAACTTGTTTCTATCAAAATTCTTAAGACTCCGGTCATTAAAAACACAACTATTAAAAACGACCGCAGAATTATCTGTCGTAATATCATTTTCGTCTATATCTTCATCATCTGAACTATTTCTATCATTGTCTGGCATGTTATCTTCAAGAGCTTGGTCAGGTTTAGCAGCTCTACTATCTCTTTCTAACACATATTCTTTATGAGTCAGTAAGTGCGGTGTGAAATTTTCTTCCATCGACGTACTAAAGGAACAGTAGGAACATATGTAGATTATGATATTGTGAACCGACCAACTGTGAATTTCTAGTTTGCTGAAAAACAATAACATTACAAGGATAATCGCTAGGTTTAAATAATTACAATTATTTCTTTTTAATACTAACTAATACTCACTGAGATATATTCGTCATATAAGAACAATAGTTACACCTTAACACCTTCTCACAACATGTGTAGTGAAACCTGAAATCTCTATAATTAGGAGTCTTAAAGTCGCAACCCACACATGTGTATTGAACATCTCGATTTTGATCTTGATTCTCCTTATTTCCATCTTTACCTTCTATAATTTTTACACCAAACATATTGGCAATCTTAACAATAACTTCTTTTTTATCTATGGGTTTCAGTTTTTTGGGTTTCCCATTCTTTGATTTTGCAATGCTTTCACTTCCCGCTGGGTTATCTATCTGAGAACAACTAGGAATCTCGTTTCCATTCTTTATTTGATTCAAATTTTCTATTCCCAAATCAACCGAAGAGTCGGATGACGACAAATAATCATCATTTATATCGGGCTCATTTTTTATCAACCGATTTATATTATCTTTAGCCGTGCTCGATAAATTATCGACAATATCTTGCTTGTAAGAATTAGTAGAACTTGGTAAACGATCACGAACAGAATGTTGGTTAAAAATATCAGAAGAAATCTTAATAACAGGAAATTGATCAGCGGAAGTAACAGTACAACTTTCAGTAACAGGCATGGTACTAGCAGATTTTTTCCAAAAAAATATCAGCAGTATTTCGAGTCGCAGTACTTTTAGTAACGGGAAATTCTGGTCGAGTATTATCGGCGGCAGACCTGCTGAAAAAATCGGCTGAATTCTGTGGTAATTCTGATAGACTACTATTGGAGAAATTGTTTTCTTTATAAACGCCTCCAGAAAGCGTCACGTACGGTTGATTACTAGCAGATGGTGAATTCCCAGGTTCCGCAGACTCCTGAGTATTATTGCACTTATGATGTGTGAAAGTTTGCACAGTTTCAAATAAAACTAGACAACTGGAACATTCGATTAAGCCTTCTTCTTTAATTTTTGGTATTTCTAGATTTTTCGAAGACTTATAACTGTTTTCTAAAATTCTTGCTGTATTAGTATACTTAGAAGCTACTATCTCAGAATCTGTAACAGGGGGAGATAATATTTTTTTGGAAATTTCAGTAGAATTGCACATAGCCTTATCTGAATCCTCTTTACATGTGTGCTGGTCCAATGCCATTATTGTTCTGAAACTATGAAGACAGTAAGAACATTCGTATTCAGGTTCTGTGGTTGTGCTTATAGGGCCAGCAGCTTTTGGAAGGACTGGGAGGTCTCCAATGTTAGTTGTAGACTTTTCTGGGCGATTGGTGATAAAATCCGCCTGAAATTTAATTCATTCCGATTATCTACGAATAGTATGAATAATATAAAAACAATTTGTAAGAATATTTATGCAGTAGCAGGTAAAGGAACATCCTTGTTTTTTGACGTTATTTTTGACACCCCTGCTAACAACGCTAAATTTTTTTCATGTAATTCACGTGCTATAATTGCATTCTTTTTTACCGGCTGAAATGACTTTTCTTTTAATTACTTTGTCAACACGAATAGTTGTTTTCCTTGGTCTTCCAGAACATGTTTTATCATTTAGAGTACTTTGTAGTTTCCCATTTTTTAAATATATTGTTAACCGTTGCTTTTCCTATGGATAAAAGTTCAGCTATTTCACATGAAACTTTTCCTTTACCGTACAACCTTATAACAGTTTTCCGAATGTCTAATGACGTGCGTTTCGGCATCTTCCCTCAATGATACTGATACACAATTATGAAATGAACTATATTCTTGATGTCTACCTGGATTCACGATTAAAAAAGTAAACATAACTGAGTAAATCATAGTTTCTTAAAAGTTGGCCCGATACCGAAAAATGTTATTTTTGTTAGGAATGATTGTTATTTATAGTAGAAGATTTATTTAGTTGTATATGTTGTTAGTATAATTAAAGTAGTTTATGATGGTGTATTTGGTTTTTTCTCTTGTCCCTTTATAGCTCGATTAATCACAAAAATATTTTTGGCTCAAAAGTTTTGCACGCAACTGTACGAAAAATTTGTAGAATCTTTCAATAGTTATAAGATCTACAAGAATATTTAAAGGTTGTACAATTTATAAGAACGTTACTTCTCGGTTATTACTAACCTCATTCATTTCTTCCAACGATGAAACTCCACTTTTACCACTACTACTCATAGGCAAAGGTCTGCAATCATGCTCATCCAAATCATCTAAACTGAAAAATAGTCCCGAACAGTGCCCACAGCTAAATTCCTGCTTCTTTTTAACACCACACTCGTGTTCCACGTACTCCGTTACATCATTAAATTCTTTCTTACAACTATTACACAGAATTTTTGATTGATAGGAACACATATGATTTATGTATGCTGATATACCGTAGTAACTATTTTTACAGTGGATACAGGCGATTTTTGCGGTTGACTGAGTTGGAGATGACGATGTATTTTTCCTGAAATATTAATAAAAATGAAAACTTAGCTCGAACCTTTGATTTTTTCTACGTACAACTTGACCCGTTTACTTTGGACTTATAACCAAACCTCAGTCACCATAAAAGATATACAAAGAGTTTATTAAGTTGAGGCATTATTTTTATCTGGATATAGTACTCACTAAGCAATCAATTCGCCAAATAAAGTCTATTCAAAAAGCTTCAAAAATAGCTATTTTAAAAATCCAAATTATAAACGTACAGTGGGTCAAGTAAGAAAAATTCCTTTTTTTTTGAGGTTATTGTTGGTACCCCTGCAAGCAATGCTTTGTGGAAAGAGATTGATTTCTAACCTTACTTATGGTTAAATAGTACATTAGCTAACATGAGTGCTTCATACGCTTCGCGCTCTGAGGCTGTGTTCCTCTGTAATCATCTCAAAGGTTCGAAAATGACGCCGACAGCGGCTGATAAGTACGAGGGCTGTCTGAAAAGTTCTCTGCCTTGACACATAGATGGCGTTAGAAATAGTGAAACCATAATTGTGTTGGAAAGTTCTATCCTTTATATAAACACATGTAAAATTTTATTTCGATCTGTCAATTCATTTGAGTAGTAGCAGCTGTTTAATATTGACGTGTCATTGGTTTTTGAAAATTGAATATAATTAATTCAAAAAAAAAGTAGTGAATGTTTTTTTCCTTAATGTAAAGTTTCAGTCAAAAATTTAAACATAATAAACAATTTCAAAAAACTCACTTGTTAGCTACAGTAGATGCAGATATTTTTTGGCCTATATTGTTACTAGACTGCTGATTTATTACTTTATATAGACCTAAACAAAACATAAATAATTTTATATACCATATAAAAAAAAACACTCAAAATTCTTGGGTTGCAGTTACAGTGCCGGCAAAAAAATCTTTACACTTGTGCGACAACAAAACTTGACATGTAAAAGTGAAGTTGACCGTTTTTTTTTCCGGTCGAACTGTGTTTTTATTATTTTTTAAAATTTTGAGGTCTAACATCTTTAGTTCCACTGCACACAATGGGTCGGAAGAAGCTTAAAATAGAAGAAAAATCCCGTGCCTTCAGTCTGCTAGAGAAGGAGGATTCAGTGCTTGCTGTAGCTAATGGTCTGTGCGTGTCGAGAGCGACAATTTATCAACTGAAGGGATCAGCGGCGTCATTGCCTCCTGGGAAGGTACCTCAGACAAAATGAGGCCCTGGCGCACCGAAGAAGAGTTCATCAAGGACTCTTAAGATTCTGAAGCGTGAAGTGATGTCAAATCCTTCCATAACCGCCGTTGAATTCAAAAATAAGTACCCTACGCTAATCCAGAACGTCACAACTAGGATAGTTCGTCACCGCCTGCAGAAGGACCTGGGTCTACCAAGTCGCCGTGCCACCAAGAAGTCCCTGTTCACAGCGGACATCTGAAAAGTTTTTTTTTATGGGCCCACACGTGTGCGGAGAAAGCGATTCACGTTGTTCTTGAATCCCTGTAAATTGTACTCGGTGGGAAACACAGTCCTGGGCAAATTATTTCACAGGGATGATGTTCTCCATATAAAAGACTGTTTGAAAAGCGTTGTACGAGAAGTAACAAGCTGAACCTCATATGGATGTGAAGTATTAGCGCGACGTGTACTTCTAACATGCACCGCTCTGGGAGGAATTAAGCGGGCCACATCCTTAGAACACTTTCCATGAAAATATTTGTAGAATAGGCTCAAGTCGCCAACCGTACTTCGATGTTCCAACGAATCAAGGCCGCCGGTCAGTTCCGGGTCTACAACCAAACGAACAACTCTTCTCTGAATAGAATCCAACAAATGCAGTGTATGTTTGGGAGCGGAGCTCCAAACATGGGAGCAGTATTCCATAGTTGGTCGAATTTGAGCTTTGTAAAAAATTAACAGTTGTTGTGGAGTGTAAAGCTTTCTGGTTCGAAATAATATTCCCAACTTTTGAGAAGCTCTCCTTGCTATGCCTGCAACATGGTCATGCCAGGACGTATTTGCTCCCAAATTAACGCCTAACAGATTGAGTGACGATGTTAGAGGAATGGAGTGCCCCGACAACTATGTCGGGTTCAGCAACGTTAGCTTTTTTAGAAAAAACTGCCGCCTGGGTTTTTGTAGCGTTAAATTCCACTTGGTTACTGTCACCCCAAGATAGAATTTCTTCCAGGTTTTTGTTAAGTTGAATGACTTCCTGCTGTCTGCGGATATTCGTCTGAGTAGTCGATGTCCGAGCGTTCAAAGTGAATGAAGAGATAAGAGTACTGTCAAAAGTGGAAGAAAGTGATGTTTAGTGATGAGAGCACTTTCAGATTGGTCAGGATTGTGCGTCATCCAAGAAAGACTGTTAAACATCCTAATAGTGTGATAGTGTGGGGTGCATTCAATGGAAGCAAAGCAGGAGAGGTTTGTACTTTCTTCCCAATAATATAGCTATGGAAGCAAACAATTAAATTAATGTTTTGAAAAAATATTTGCTTAATTTTTGGGTCATTCATCAGTGTGACTATTTTATGCATGAGGGGACACCTGTCTACAAGACCAAGGTCGTGACAAAGTTTCTCGATGACCATAACATTAATATTATAGAGTGGCCAGGTAATTTCCCTGACCTTAATCGTATAGAAACTGCCTGGAATTCCCTGAATAACAAGGTTCAAGAAACACGACTCGGCAACATCAACGATCTAAAAGAAGCGCTGAAGACACTGTGAATAACCATGGAGTCCACGTACTTCATCAACCTTGCTGTTGTAAGGGTGACATGACAAAATACTAATTGTAACAAAATATCTACACTAAAACAATTGAATGTTAAGATTTTGTGGTTTTATCGACCTTGTAAAGATTTTTTTGTCGGCACTGCAGAACAAACATATTCCAATAGAAACTTTCATATAAGAATAATAAAGGGTGTCCCAAAATTCACGCAAGATTTGAATTTGGCGCCATTTGTATGGTAATGTGTTGCCAACAAAACAAAAAACACAGCGTGACAGCTTTTCATTGTTGAGCAATATTTTAAAAATAATGAAAGTTTGGCAGCTACAGTTCGGAATTTTCGTACAAAATATGTCGGACTAGTGATTTAACCTCATCAACTGTGAAAAGATTACTCAAACTCACCCAAGTTCATTCATAATAATTAACTAATCCGAGAAGGTTATGGGGACATTCCAGACACACTGCAAGGTGGACCCTGTCGGATATCATTTAAGATAAAAGGAAAAGATAAGGGTTTTGGAATATAAACCGCCACCCGACCGAATAGCCCTGGCAGCTGTGGTTGTAAAAAGCATAGAGAGCGAGAGAGAGAAGAGATTAATTGAAAAATTCAGGGAGACTGGATCAATTAGTGATCTTAAACGCTTTGGCCGTCCTTCAATAAGTCGTTCGACACAAAACATTGAAGCAGTTCGTGAGAGTGGTGTTGAGACTCCAGGAACATCAATTCAGCATCGTGGTCAAAAATTGGACATTTCGAGAAGCTCTCTGCAGCGTATTCTCACGAAAGATTTGCACCTTCATGCTTACGAAGGTCAATTGACTCAAGAACTGAAGCCTACTAATCACACACAACGAAGAGAGTTCGTTGAATGGATTAAGGAACAAGTGGATACTGATTTTTCGAAGAAAATCATCTTCAGCGATGAGGCTCATTTCCATCTTGATGGCTTCGTTAATCGACAAAATTGTCGCATTTGGGGTTCAGACAATCCACATGACCGTTGAGAAACAAATGCGTCCACGACGTGTCACTGTTTGGTGCGGATTTTGGGCTGGAGGCATCATCGGACCATTCTTTTTCGAAAATGCGGTTGGCCAGACAATAACAGTTAATGGTGAACGTTATCGCGATATGATAATCCAGTTTTTTGTGCCTAAATTACAAGATATGGGTGTGGACGACATATGGTTTCAACAAGACGGTGCCACATGCCATACAGGCCGAGAAACAGTTCAATTATTGCTCGAGTCATTTCCTGGTCGTGTAATATCCCATTTTGGTGATCAGAATTGGCCGCCCAAATCATGCGATTTAACGCCGATGGACTTTTTTTCTTTGGGGTTTTTTAAAGGCTATGCCAACAAGCCCACGACCACCCACGACTTGAAGGAGGAAATTAAGCGCAGTATCAACGAAATAATAATAATAATCTTTATTGTCCATTTTGCAATAGATTTAGACAGGGTTAAGATTTAAATCTAGTGATGAAATACATACATATATAAAATTATCAGTTAATTACATAAAACAAGTATAGGTCAGATAAACAACAATAACTGCAAATATATGATACAATACATATACTAAATTAATTAAAAGTTTTTCGCTTCAGAGGCGACCAAGATAATCCTTAAATTCTTGTACATTGTAAAATGTCTCTTCCAATAAAATATTCTTTAGTCTCTTTTTAAATCGGATAATGCCCAGGTTTTTCATAGATACAGGCAATAGGTTATACAGTACAATACTCTGGTAAAATGTACTATTATAGTATTTGGCAGGACCGAGCGAATGAGGTTTCTTCTAAGAGGGTATGCAGCAATCCTAGAGCCAGAAATATATTTGTTCTTCATTTTGTGCATTGTTAATAGGCTCTTATACATGTAACAGGACGGCAATGTCATAATACGATCTTTTTTAAAATATTCTTTACATGAATCTCTAGGTTTTACATTATTAATTGCTCTCACACACCTCTTTTGAGCACGAAAAATGCCCAGACTTCCAGGGCTCACTCCCCCAGAACTGAATTCCATAAACCATCCTTGAATGGAAATATCCATAGTAAACCAGTTTCAAAACCTTAAGAGGCACTACATTTCTCAGAACACGTATAGAGAAGCATATTGCATTAAGTTTTAGTTTAAGCTCTCTCAGGTGTGTTTCAAATTTAAGGTTTAAATCAACAGTTAAACCCAAGATTTTTGACTCTAAAATGGGGTTGATTTTATAATCACTTGTAAACATGTTTTCACATAGCGGTTCCGAATTTCTGTTTTTGAGGACCAAGAGACAGGTTTTATCAACATTAAGTTTTAGCTTGTTTGCAGCGAACCAGTTAGTTAATTCATTTATACAATCTTTGGTCGCTATCTCCAATTTTTCGGGATTGTCGTCACTCAGGAGACAAGTTGTGTCGTGAGCATACATTACAACTTTTGCCTTGATATGTTTAGGAAGATCATTAGTATAAATACTGAATAACAAAGGCCCAAGCACTGATCCCTGAGGAACCCCAGCAGTCACATCCTCAAGATCAGAATCATAGTCCGTCAGTAAGAATTGAAACATATTGTTTTCGATCAGATAAATAGGAACAAAACTAAGTCAGTACTACGCCTCTCATGCCATATTTCTCGAGTTTCTGTAATAAAATATTATGATCTACTACATCAAAAGCTTTTGATAAATCACATTGTACAATGACACAATACTTTCCCTGGTTTCGTTTACCATAAACATAATTAAAAATTTCAAAAAGGGCACTCTCTGTTGATAAATTGGATCTAAATCCAAACTGAGAAGGAGTCATCAAATTATTCTTTTCTAAGAATTTTTTTAAACGAGTATGTACAGTCTTTTCAATGATCTTCGTAATAACATTAGCTAATGAAATTGGACGATAGTTTGTTATTTCATTATGTGGACCTTTTTTATAAACTGGTATTACCCTAGATATTTTTAACTGATCCGGAAAGCACTCCTCAGCAAAAGATACATTAATCAGGTGTGTTAGAATGGGGGATAAAGTCTCTTGATAAGCTTTAATAAATTTTAGTGGTATCTCATCAATACCTACGGAATTGCCATTTTTTAATGATGAAATTATCATCTTTATTTCCATACTCGTCACAGGACTAAAGAAGAAACTAACAGGTGTATTATCTATTCTTGATAATATCAATTTAGGAAAATTAAAGATGTTTGCAACACTAGTAAAAAAAGTATTGTGGAGGCCATTTACCCGATATGTTATTCCATACATTACCCTATACTGTATACTTTATGAATCAATAAAAAATTACAAATTTTAATTAAAAACCTGTGTTTTCTATCAAAATTACTCTTGCGTGGATTTTGGGACACCCTTTATATAATAATAAAACTTCAAGGAACATTCAGAAACTATAAATTTTGTAGGAATAATCAAATTCTAAAATTTGCGGTCACCAGACTAAATCTTTTAATTAAATATTTGTATTGAAGTTTTCTACTTACCACCAATACGATGCTTCATATAGTGTAGTCTGAACTTCTCGAAATTTTCAAACCGTTTATTACATTTCCAACAGAGAAGATCATTCTCGATCTGGTGATTCACCATATGACGCCTTAAACTCGAAATATCGTAAAACACTCCCGGACAAACCTGGCATTCATAATATTCCGTGTCGTTTGGATTATCCTGTAGTGGAGTCTGATGCTTTCTCTTCCAACTTCGTTTTTTTGGTACAGAGCTGAATAAGTTTAAAGTATTAAATAACCGGTCAAGTGCAAGTCGGACTAGCGCAGTTAGTGTTCCGTACGGCGTACAGTGCGTCGACTAGTACAAGTTAGCTGGACAAAATTATTTTTTTCACTTATTTCAATTGTTTATGTATATTCTAGGCATATTAAGTTATTTTAAGAAAAAAATTCATCGCGTTGGTTTTTTTTATGGGCGTGGCTAATTTTTTCCCCTAAATTAGTCAGCTACGCAGACATATTTAACGATAACTCGGGAACAACTTGTCAGATTTTTATAAATAAAACATTAAAAAATGCGTAACAAAATTTTATTAAAGTTGATTGAATATTATTTTATTCTATCTTTTATCGTTTTGGAGTTATTTAAAAATTAATGGAGAGAAAAAAAAAAATTTTTCGTGTAAAATTCATTATTTTTTTCGATAAAAAAGCGCAATAACAAAAGAAAAACAAAATATTATACATTTTTCTGACAGCTGCGTATCTGGAAAATAAAATAAGGTATTAATCATGAAAATCGGTTAATAAATGTGGTTTTTTATTCACAATTTACCGCAGGTACTCAATATCGATAAAATTTGTGTAATACAGCCACCCTTGCATATCGCGGTAGGATTGCATCAGCTTAGCAGGTAGATAACGGAACTCAAGGGCAAGGGTATTTTGTATGGTTATTAGAATTAAAAATTATAATACAGTGTCTTTCATTTAGCTGCATTTCGCTTACCTGTATTTTTTGTTCAGCTGCACAAAACATTGTATAACAAAAACAAAATATTCTGCGTATGTGCACGAATTTTTCTACAAACTTGAATGTGCAACTAAATGAAAGACACTATATTATTATTTTTAATAATAACCAGATGAAAAATCATTTATTGCATTTGTCAATTAAAAATAAAACAATTAATCCATATTACTTAGTTTTATTGACACAAAAAGGATAAACTCAAATAATACCTCCCTTTCAGGTAGGTAACTTGTGCATTATACATACATAAGTAGTTGGTATTTTAAAATGTTTTTAATTTTTTTAAGGTACATATTTCTTGCTGTTTGGTTCAAAAAAAAATTGTTTTTGAAAATTCCAGTCAAAAATTGTTTTTGTTTAATTTTAAAATAAATGTTATAAATGCTCTGTAATAAATTTAGCATAATGACACTGACCGTAATTATATGTAAAATAAAAATACTCATTTATTGATAAAGAAAAATTTACAAGTCAAGGTTTACATGGTTAGTACAAGCACTACATAACTAAAAATAGTGGCTGAAGCTAATAATTATCATCAGAGTCTTCTGATGAGTCGTTTACTGTATAATCGTCATCAATTTGTGGCATTGTGCGACAATATGATGACGATTCCAATCTTGACTCTTCTATGTTAGGGCTTACAATTAACTTTAATACATCTGTACATATTTTTTCCGGCTTTTTTTTGGGAATCTCTCGAAGGCTATTGATCAAAGGATCAGATGTTATAATTAACATGCACAGTAAGTCTCTATTCGTGGCAACATGCGAGCACTTGCGGGTGTTGTACTCCCTAAATCTGCGGCAATCTTTGTTCCGTGCTTCTTGAGCCTCTTCGGAAAGCTGCCAATTGGAAGCCATGCCGCTTTGATGACTTCTGTGCTGTGAATTAATATTTTATGCACAGTAGCAGGCATACAGTACCACGAATAGAGACTAAGATAATGTTTTCTGGTTTCAAGACAAAATTTTTTGAATTCAACTAAGTTTATCTCGAATCCAGAAGACAATGTTCTCAAAATAACATCAAACTTTTTTATAATTGTAACATCCAACCCTGTGATCTGAGCACTCATCTCAGCATTGTTAAAAAAGCGACGGGCTGTATTTCCATCATTTGAAGAACCAAATCCTGGCTTTGGTTTATCTACAATGAGTCCCATCTCGTTCTTAAATTTCAATTTGATTTCCTCGGAACGAACCTTGATATCTGCTTTGTCTTCGTTGCTTCTAGCCTGCCATTTCTTAATATTCAACTTGTAACTGATATGTAAAAGACATTCGAAGCAACGAATCCAAGCATGAAGTGTAGATAAACCAAAGCCAAAATGTTCTTGATTGCTGTTAAACATCGCGGGGTCATCGTTCATCGTCTTGGGGGGGTGGCGCCACAGATGAAATACTTTTGGGATGAACTAGTTTCCGTTAAGGCGTTACACACCTTTCCGTCTATCATTGTCAGCAAAAGTTCATGTTTTACAGAGATTTGAGAATCACCAAAGTGTTGGAAGAAGAGCATTAACTTCTTCCAACAATCTATTTATCTCCACTAACGTGAAGTCGTTCGTTTCTTTGGCAAATATAAATTTGATTGGGCGACAATACGAAGTTGATGAAGGCCGAGGATTTTGCCAAATAATTTTGGACCCATCATATAACTTAAGGGGAACTAAAGAAAATGCGAAAAGAAACTCGTCCGTATATTCAGTGTTCTCAAATCTCTGTTTGTATGTGCTGTGCCCAGAACTTCCATCACATCCCCATTTACTAACAAGTGTAAACGATGAACTTGTTGGGAACACACTGTTGATAACTTCATTCTGTGCTAATACTAGACGTTCACCTGTTTTATTTAATAAGGCTTGCAAATTTATTTCAGCACGAGTTTCTGTTATAGCAATGTGCTCCTCTGCAGGGTAACAGGCCTGTTTGGACTTTTTTAAACTAAAATATGACGGAAACACATTATGCCCCGCCTTCATGGACCACTTCCTAGTTTGTTTGTAAGAATGTGTTGTTGACTTAGAATCTATATAGTAAGCTAAGGCTTTGTCACTACTTAATTGCCTAGGATTAACGGAACTGGTATTTTTAGACTTAATAATATTATCTGGGCTCTCACTAATGTCTCTAATCACATTGGCAATTTTCCTTTGCCCTGCTGAATGCACAGCAATTTCGGCATCAGTCACCAATTCACTGACACTTCGGGATTCTACGAGATCCACGACGCGACGTTTCTTCGTCTTAAACGACGATTCCTCGAAATCTTTGCGAGGTCTTCCTGCAGGAGTCACATTCTCACTTGATGTTGAAGGTTGTGGCGCAAAAGAACTCGCAGTAAACTGTATGTCTGCTTCATCCAACCAATTCTTATTTTTAATTAAAAAACGCTCCTTCGACTTTCCTGAAGCCAACCATTTGGCACCAAACTTATTAGACAAATTGGATATCTTCAACTTTATTTCTTTTTGGCTGCTTTCAGTAATGTCACCAAAGTGAAATTTTGAAGAAAGAAAGTCATATACACGCGAGTTTTTTCATTCTTCGTGTGTTTCAACCACTCCTCAAAAAAGGCTACCCTTGAAATAGAGTAAACGTGTTCTGGAAAAAAAAGAAAAAAAAACATGTACTAAAGTGTGCTAAACAATATGTGTATTTTTACGAAGAATAAAGTTATTTCTGTGTAATATCTAAAAACTAGCCCGGATAGAGGTGAATGTCTGTATATTCTGAACTTTCAAAGTTTTTTTTAAAAAAAAAAACACGCTAAAATATATAGGCTATTTAAAAAAAAAAATACTAAAAATTCAAATTAATAGATTCTGATTAAAAAAATACATTAAAAAATAGTACTTACCCTCAGTAATAATATTCATCACAAAAAACTATTTCAATATTACAATATGTCACTATAAGATGTGCACGAAAGTGTCGCTAAATTGCAACTGATTGATTGAAAGAGCTGCATTAAACTCATTACCTGACTTCTGACGCTTATGACTCGCCACTTGCAAATTTGATAAACAACCTTTTCTCGGAATTCGGGGTTTGGTGGTGTTGTTTACGTTTTGCAAATAAGATTTCCTGGAAATCATAACATGAATTTTGTCCACCTAGCATGTTCTACGCGACACACTGTGCGGCGATTGCTTTTAAAATAAAATAAAATCCTTACATAGGGTTCTAGGGGAGTTTTATTAGGTCCCTGATATTTATATATCTTAAAATTCAATATGTATTATCACGTTTTTTGTTAGTCAATAATGTATAATAGTTATAGCACACCGAAGTGATCACATAAGGGTTCAGTACGGAACACTAAAAAGAAATATATTTAAAGGGTAAATGATACTGTTTTAAGTTAAAATTAATAGTAAATCTGCGATTAGGATAAAAGCTGGTCGGGTTTGCATAATTTTCACTCATCGCTACACTGATTTACTTAAAACAATAAATTGTTTTTTTATGAATACGTGAGTGCGTGGAAGTGGCGATTCACGTTGGCCTTAAATGGCTGCAGATTTTATTTGTTGGCAAACACGGTACTGGGCAGATCTTTCAGAGAGAATAAATAAGGTACTCCATTTTCAGGAGTTTGACATATATATTATATATATATATATATATATATATATATATATATATATATATATATATATATATATATATATATATATATATATATATATATACAGTCCCTGGCCAGATTATTAGACGCACTGTATTTTTTTTAGTAATTTTATGTTTCTTATGCAATAATGGTATATTTAAACTACAATATTATTGATTTTTATTTAAAAGAATTGTTGTAGACTACATATTTGTATTTATTTTTAACATATGGCAACACTGTGTTGACAAAGTGATACATGAACGTAAACAACTACAAACCTGTATCAGTCGCGATCGGAATCGAGTCAGGTACGGACGTGTTTCTGTGGCTTTATGGACTGTGATTGTTTGTTTAACAGTTTTATACTACTCAGTTATTAGTTTATTTTGTATGCAGTGTTTTAAAAAAGTAATTGGACTATTTTCATTATGGGTAGAAAAGGCGATCTTTCACCACGTAAAAAAGCTGAAGTGAAGGCCCTTGTGATTGTGAAAACATTTATAAACCGAGAAATATCACGAAGATTGGAGGTTTCTGAAGCTAGTGTACGACGCATAAAAAAGAAAATTGAGTCAGGGAAGGAATTAAGCCCGAAAAGAAAGAAAAAGATGCGGTAGAAAACCAATTTTCACTCCACGGTCAGAGAGATGTTTGAAGAAAA
>CM032448.1:8760043-8895043 GCA_019049505.1 Pachyrhynchus sulphureomaculatus
TAGTAATAGAAGTATAAAACAAATATTTACTACTTAAATATTTGTTTAATCATAAACAAATACAATAAAATTCTTTTATCTCTGTACAGGAGCGACTTTTACGTACGGTACTGAACAATATGTTAACAAAACCTCCACCATTTGCCAAGGAAATAGTTTCCATAACTTTTTTTTATACCAGATAAATTATCAAACATAATGCACTCGTGATAATTTGCACTCAATCTACACTTTATGAAGATTATTCCAGAATTTTTTGATCAGTACTTTTCGAAATAGAGTAGAGGGACGACGAATTTTGGCAATTTTTTTAAAATAATACAAAGAAAAGTGTACACAAGTATTACATCATATATATTTTTGAACTCGTGTTTTCACAAGCTTTCATTTGACACCTCGCTCGATGACTTGGAAATTTTTTTTCGGTTCCATATTTACAACTCAAAAGTAACCCCTTAAGGGCGTTTTTCGGTGTGATGGCTTCAAAACATCGATTTTTTCTTACATATTTCTAAATTAAATTATATTGAGAGTATACTGTACAAATTTCAGACCGAAATTCTAAATATTTACGAAGTTACAGCATATAGAAGAGAGCGCGTCGTAGTAGCCTGCCACTCGACCCACGGCAGCTGCAACGATCTGAGGTGCTCTATTATTCTTTCGGTACGCTTATACCTGCGTTGAAAATGAAACCTTTAAAGAAATGGAAGTTATTGTATGCAACAGGCATAGCTGATTAGTGTAAGTATAAGTTTTCTATAAAAAATCAGTGACAAAAACTTTAAACTACTTTTTCCCGAAACCACTTTTTTTGGTTCGAGGGAAGCAGAAACAAAATTCTATCTATCCGATCGGGCTAGAATTTTTACCCGTTGTTCTACACATAAATAGTTATCGGATCACTTAGAATTAATTATTTTTAATTACTTCTTAATTTATTTCTTGACTTTCAACGAAAATAAACCGCCTTATCCGGAAGTTCGTTATAACCGATAAAAATTTGCATTGGTCTTATGGAAGTTTTTTCGTGCATTATAAAATAGTTCGTTTTTAACCGGAAATTCGCTATAAACGTGTTCATTATAAGCAGACTTTACTGTAGTTTTGAAGAAAATCGGTTGTGACAGACGAACAGACACCGAAATGATCCGTACGGAACACCAAAAAGAGAATTTAGAATTAGCGACTGACTAATACCAACTCAAAAATAATACTTTTCTAGCTTTCTAATCTACGATAGCACAGAACTTAATCTGTTTAACTTTCATAAGAAACTTCAGATTGTAAAATTTGCAGTAGGCAGAATAAGACACTTTTAAACAAATAATTTTACGAAAACTTGCCACTTACTATCAATCCCATGACTCTGAAAGTGCAGTCTCAACTTTCCCAAACCTCTAAACCGTTTGTCACATTTCCAACATAGAATACTATTCTCCTTCCTATGATTGGCTATATGTTCTCTTAAACTCTGAATGTCGTCAAAAATTCCTGGGCAAACTTGGCATTCATAATATTCCGTATCGATTGGATTTTCCTGTAGTTCTGTACATTCTTCGAATTCGTTTGTCGACGTAACTTCTGCATTATTCACCGTTGATACCAGCTGAGGTGAAAACTGGCGCAGCATTGGCCGACCTAGTTTTATTGGCATTTCTATCGATTTGCTAACATATTTAAAAAAAAAACTGGTTAGTTTTAAAGATAAATAAAATATGTTTAAAATGACAAATTTCGAGTAGTTTTTTTTATGGGTACAGCACACGCGCCACAATGAAATCGCTAAAAGAGTAGCGCGTACGCAGAAGTAGCAATTCACATTGGTATTAAATCACTGAGAGTTGTACTGGGTTCTCCATATAACATGTAGGTCTGCCCCTGAAAAATCACTCGTCATTTACTGGTATGCTGAATTTAAACGCAGTTGTACAGACCTAAATGATGCTGAACGCGCTGGACGCCCAAATGAGGTGGTTACACCGGAAAACATTTAAAAAATCTACAAAATTGTTTTGGATGCCCGTAAAGTGAGATAGCCGACACCCTAAAGATATCAAAAGAACGTGTTGGTCATATTTTGTATGAACTTTTGGACATGAGAAAATTCTATTCGAAATGGGTACCGCGTGTGCTTAGGGTGGACCAAAAACAACTAGTTGATGATTCTGAGTGATATTGGGACCTATTTAACCGCAATAAAAAGGATTATTTCGTGCGATATGTGACAACGGATGAAACATGGATCCACCACTCTGTATTTTGGAATGCGCACGGAATAATTTTCATCGACTATGCTGAGAAGGGAAAAAACTATCAAAGCGAACTCCAAAATGTTTCCTCATCCACCGTATTCTCCAGATTTGGCCCCCAGCGACTATTATCTATCCGCAGACATCAAAAAAATGCTTGCGAGAAAGACAGTTGGCTCCAATAAAGAAGTTATCGCCGAAACTGAGGCCTATTCTGAAGACAGAGACAAATCCTTCCACAAGAAAGGTACAGAAATATTAGAAAAGCGTTGGACTGACTGTGGCGCTCTTGAAGGAGACTATGTTGATGAATAAAGTCGAATTTTACAAAAAAAAGTGTTTTAAGTAGCTACACCAAAAACTACGTGTTAAAAGGGTTCTTAAGGAGATATACCTAGTCACCTGTGTCAAAAAATTTGATTTTTACATTTTCTTTTAGTATGAATGATGTCTTAAGAATATTTTCTGTAAGTTTCATAAGATACGGTTAAAAATGGACGAAGTTATATAGAAGCTTAAAAGAAGTGCCGTTGCGTAGCAGAAAAAAAACCCTATAAAAATCATTTAAAATTTTTTTTCTTGTATTTGAAGACTTAAAATATATGTCAGAAAAATTACGGACTCAAAAAATGTTTTTTTTTTATTAATTTCCTACTAGCCACGAAACTCTATGCACGTCTCCCTGACATCAAGGTAAAGTACGTGAACCTTCAGTTTGACTTCAGAGCCGCCTGTTATTCAAGAGAACGCTACCTACTTCGTCCACGTTCCCACTCAGGTGACTGTACGCCAACAACATGCCGCCAGCAGTTTATCGGTTGGAGGCCGACTTCGGGTATCCGGCTCATCCATACGGAATGGCGGTGCCTTTATCGTCAGCCTTTTATGATCCGAGCGGTGCCCTGTCGACATCGTGTCCCTTTTTGTCAAAGTTGGCACCGTCCCACCTTCATGGAATAGTAATTTCCTCGTCAGCCTTTCATGGATGAAGCTGCCTCTCACCAACTACCAACTGCCTTTTTTAGAGCGTGCCGCCTTTTGAGAGTTTGCGATGTCTGCTGGCAAGCAGCATGAGGTGGAATGTAACCTTGCCAAATACACTTCTAAATAAAAGTGTACTGACCTGCTGGGGCTCGAATCCGAGACTATGGGCACGATAAGACGAAACTATACCATGGAGCCAAAGCGCCCATGAGAAAAATCCTAAAATTGTGAGTGTTAAAAGATATCGCCTATTACTATTGTTGTGTCAAGTAATCAGCCAACAAGAAGTGGCCTAAGATATCGCATACAAGGAAGAAAGGCATAACTTAAAAACTTCAAGAAGCCGTCTTTGGGCGGAGTGATTTATTTTAGTGGACACTATAATCAAAATAAATGCTGCAACTTAGAACCCACCCTGTATCTTTAAAAAAAGTTTACTTACTCATCTTGAATGGGGGTGTATTGATGATCATCCTTTGATAATTCAGAAAAATCCTCTTCTGTTAAAGTGCTTTTCTTTACTTGGACAGTTTTATAAACATCTACAATTAAAAATATCATGAAATCCTAACGCTAATGAATATTTAACCTAAAAATCTACTATTTTTAAGTTAAGTTAGGTTGAGAAGTTATTAGAACAGTAACTGAGCTAAACCAATAGCGTAATTAAAGGGGAGGCGAGTGTTCAATCAAATCACTTCCATTCATTGCAGCCCATTTTTTTGTTGAAAATACGGCATTTACTCTCATATCAGATTTCCCCTAACAAATTGAACCTTTACATAACGCTGATTATTGATTATAGAAAAATATTAAAATTTTTTGGCACCAGCTTCTTCTTTCTGAATAGAGAAATCCTGATTATTCACGCCGCAGGACAGGCGTATAATATGTGTCTTGCCAATTCATCATCCTCCATGCGTCATCTATGTGATGCATTTAATCAAATCTCCAGTGCAATACGTTTTTTGGGGCGCTGAACACGAATCAGCCCTGACACGCACCGCCACCCCAACCCTAGAATAGTTTTATGTTTTTTTGAGGCGCTGAACACGAATCTGTCATTGAAAATCTCCTCCCGACTACCCCTGAGCCGCCCCGCCACCCGAAAAATCGATTAAATTAAAAAAGAAACTGGGAAAAACCCTAGAGTATTTTTATGTTTTATTGGGGTGCTGAAGACGAATCTGGCGTTAAAAATCGTCCCTCGACCACCCTTGAGCCGCCACGCCAACCCTAACCCCTGAAAAATAGATTAAATTTAAAAAAAACGTGAAAAAAAACCTTAGAGTATTTTCATATTTTACTGAGGCGCTGATCATGAATCCGGTGTTAAAAATCGGCGCTCGACCACCCCTCAGCCACCCCGCAATGGCCCTAAACTAACCTCAGCTATCCTATGCTCACCGAATTCACATAGGTTAACATAATTTGGGTTAGGTTAGGATATAAAAGGTAGGGGGGTGTGGGGGGCGCAGCCCCCAATACGCTTCTCTAGCGGAAAAGTCTTATTTTACACCTCGAAAAACATACATTCACTACCTACAATCCATTTTTCGTTTTACAAATTTTTCGGGAATTGGGAGTGGCGGTGCGGCTTAGGGGTGGTAGAGCACGAGAATTTTTTATGCCGGATTCGTGTTCAGTGCCTCAAAAAGCGTTCGAAAACACCAATTTTGGTTCATTCTTGTTCAGGTTAGTTCAGGTTCATTTTTTCTTAAATTGAATCGAATTTTTAGGGGTTGAGAGTGGTAAGACAGCTCAGGGGTGTTCTAGCGTCGATTTTGAGAGCCGATTTTTAACGCCGGATTCGTATTCAGCTCTACGATTTTTCCCATTTCTTTTTAATTTAATCGATTTTTTTCGGGGGTTGGGGGGTAGCGGGACGCCTCAGAGGGTAGTCGAGTGGAGATTTTTAATGGCAGATTTCGTGTTCAGCGCCTCAAAAAACATAAAAATACTCTTAGGTTTTTTTTCTAATTTCAGCGATTTTTGGGGAGTTGGTGGTGGCGGTGAGGCTCAGGGGTAGTCAAGCGCCGATTTTTAACGCCGGATTCGTGTTCTGCGCCCCAAAAAAAGCTAGAAAACATCATTTTTGGTTTATTTTTGGGTGGTACGATTTTTTGGAGGGGTTGGGGTGGCGTGGCGGCGTGGGGTGGTCGATCGGTAATTTTTGAGGTCGAATTCGTGTTCAACGCATCAAAAAACATAGAAAATACAGTACTTTTTCTTTACTATTTTGTTTTTAATTTATTCGACTTTTGAGGGGTTGGAGGTGACGTGACGGGTCAGGGGTGGTGGAGCGCCGATTTTTAACTTCGGATTCGTGTTCAACGCCCCAAAAAACGTAGGAAAACATTTTTTTTTTCATTTCTGGGTAGTGCCCTAGTTGTAAATAATTACCCTTTTTAGACATACCATAGCTTACTCAATAATCTATCGTGCCAAACACGGTCGAATGCCTTGGATATATTAAGTGCAACCGCTCGAAATTCCTCGACGTGTTCGATTGCGTTGTTCCGAATATGTGTTATGTAAGTTAGATCTCTGTTGATCTTTGCTTAGGAAAGCCTAATAATATTGAATCCTTCAAGATATTTCAGCACATGCTGATTGATCGCCTTTTCCATGACTTTCGATATCACTGAAAGCACTGCGACTGGTCGGTAGTTGTTCGGCAAGGTGTTTTTGTCTTTTTTGAGTATCGGCCAACAGGAAGGAAATATTCCCTTTCTGTAGGATAGGTTGAAAAGTCTACAGAAAACTGGTGTTAGTTCCCTCGCAGTTTTTGAGAACTACGGCAGGTATTCCGTCAGCGCCAGAAGCTTTTTTGGGTGTCTAGCTTAATTAAAATATGTTTATAATACGTTGTTTGAAGATAATTTATGCTTCACTGTACTATGGAAATAGTTTTGCTAATGGCAGTTGAGTATTGTTGTTTTGGTTTTATATACTAACTAGCCGGACTCGCGGCTCCGCTCGCGTGGACTTGATTCACTACTATCGTCACTGCTTATTCCTTATGTTACCCAACGTAATAAAATATCTTCCATTATTTCTCCTTATCTCCCATTATTTCTCCTTATCTCCCATTATCTCACCTTATTTCCCAATAATCTAGGCTTATCTCGACTTATCTCCCATTATTTCTCCTTATCTCCCATTATTTCTCATTATCTCACCATAACTCCCATTATCTAGACTTATCTCTGCTTATCTCCCATTATCTCTCCCTATCTCCCATTATTTATACTTATCTCCCATTATCTCACCTTATCTCCCATTATCTAGGCTTATATCGAATTATATAGAACATATGTATAAATTTATAAAATTACGTAAATCGGATAAGTGGTTCTCGAGTAATAAGCGCACTAACGGACAGACAGACAGACAGACAGAGAGACGTTGTATTTTATATATATTGTATTCTTTGCTACATGATATTGTTCCATATTTAATGCTTTAGGGAGTGTATTGCAAGAGAACGCGCTAGCGGCAAGCTTTTCTCCGACTTGATTCACTATTATCGTCACTGCTTATTCCTTATGTCACCTAATAAAATATATCCTATAACCTGGCCAGAGAACATACGTATATTTTAAAAAAAAGTACGTAAATCGGATAAGTGGTTCTCCAGTGATAAGCACACTAACGGACGGGCAAACAGACAGATAGACGGACAGAGAGACATTACATTTTATATATATTATAGATATTCTCTGCTACATAATATTGTTCCATATTTAATGGTTTGGACTGTGTATTGCAAGAGAACGCGCTGGCGGCAAACTTTGTCCGACTTCATTTACTATTATTGTCACTGTTCATTCCTTATGCTACCTATCGTAATAAAATATAGCCTATAACCTGGCCGGAAAACATATGTATGTTTTAAAAAAAGTACGAAAATCGGATAAGTGGTTCTCCAGTGATAAGCGCACTAACGGACAGACAGACAGACAGAGATACGTTGCATTTTATATATATTATAGATGTAATAAAATATATACCTATAACCTGGTCAGAGAACATATATATGAATTTAAAAAATCACGTAAATCGGATAAGTGGTTCTCGAGGGATAAGCGCATTAACGGACAGACAGACAGACAGATAAACATTGCATTTTATATATATTATAGATATAGATTATTATTATTATTATTATATAACCTGGCCAAAGAATATATGTATGAATTTAAAAAAAGACAGGTAAATCGGATAAGTGGTTCCCGCGTGATAAACGCACTAATGGACAGACAGACAGACAGAGAGACATTGCATTTTATATATATTATAGATTATACATTACAGATATTCTCTGCAACATAATATTGTTCCATATTTAATGGTTTAGGCTGTGTATTGCAAAGGCACGCGCTAGCGGCAAACTTATTTCCGACATCACTCACTATTTTACGTCACTGCTCATTCCTTATGTTACCTATCGTAATAAAATATAGCCTATAACCTGGCCAGAGAACATATGTATGTTTTAAAAAAAAAGTACGTAAATCGGATAAGTGGTTCTTCAGTGATAGGCGCACTAACGGACAGACGGACAGACAGGCAGACAGACAGACAGACAGACAGACAGAGAGACGTTGCATTTTATATATATTATAGATATTAATTTTACTTCGACTGAAACTAGTTTTGTGTTGACTAGGTATCTTGTTGTTTGTCTACTGTGTATTTGATGTTGCGTGTTCTACATTTTGGCTTAGTATATGTTTCGTTTTCAGGTTTCCTCATTATTTATTTTGAGTAAAGTTAATTTGCTTATGTTTTATTTTTTGCATTATAACTATATTTTTGTATTCCTTAAATTTAGTATGCTTTATTAAAGAAAAACCATCGGTTTTTTTTGTGACAATAAAGTACTTTTAATTTGATTTGATTAGTTGGTGGTGTTAGTGGAATCCTGGAAACATATCCAACAGTGATACACAGTGGAGCGTAAAAATTAACTTGCCTCTGCAGATGAAGTCATTACAATGGTTAAAAAGAGAAATAGGAACACAGACACTATTATAAATCTAAGGGTTATAAAAGTATAACTCATAAAAGATTCCTTACCCATTTTATGAACTGCGTAATGCTTCTTTAGAGCCCCAAACATGAGGCACTCAAAACCGCACTTCCAACAAAAAAACTCTTTATCGTTCACGTGAGACTTTATGTGATACTCTAGAGCATTAAGATTGTACAAAACTTGTGGACAAATTTGACATTCATAAGTATCAACTAAATCTTCTTGAGGCTGTAGTTTTGGCTGTTTTAGGCCTGCGGGTTTTGGCTGTTTTGGGACTACAGGTTTTGGTTGTACTGGTGGTACCTCTGGTTTTTCCGGGCGTGGTCGTAGATCTCTGGATGGAGCCCCTGTAATATTATTTAATTATTTTTCATTAATTGTAGGAAAAGATACATTTAAGTGATTTTTTCTTTATTTGTGATATATTACCTTGCTGTATTGGTGTCCTTTTTTGTTTTTGTGGTAATGTTTGTTTTTTCGTATGTTCGCTTTTAGGTAAGTATTTTGGTTTCTTTCGCCTACCTATAATTAAACAATAAGAATTACATAAAAAAAACATAACCCTACAAAAAAATTAAAATTTAATTTATTCAAAGCGATTCTCAAACAAACCACCATTCAGTTATGCTTGCAGTCGGCTCAATTTCTAACTAAAAACGAGGAAAAATCAAAATGGTACTTGAAATATTACAACATATAACAAATTACGAGACTGGTTTGAAAAGTCCGTGCAAAGTCCGAGAGATGGCACCACCGGCGCGTATCGAGGTCATGTTTAGTTAGTAGCATCTCTTGAATGAACGCACACCAAGTTTCAGCCATATTGGTCTATTTCTTTGTGTTTGGCATTCGTGTGAATCAAGGAAGTCGAGTGATTTTCAAGAAATGGACGAAAAAGAATTTCGTGTGGTGATTAAACATTACTTTATGAAAGGCAAAACGCCTCAGGAGACTAAAGAGAAGCTTGATAAACATTATGGTGACTCTGCACCCTCGATTAGAACAGTTTATAAGTGGTTTCAAAATTTTCGGACTGGCCATAAGGGCACAAGTGACGCTGAACGTTTTGGACGGCCTGTGGAGGTTACGACTCCAGAAATCATTGATCAAATGCATGATATGGTGATGGATGACAGAAGAGTTAAGGTGCGTGAGATTACTAGTGCTGTGGGAATCTCGACTGAACGGGTACATAATATTTTGCATAAACATTTGGACATGAGAAAGCTATCCGCAAGATGGGTGCCGCGATTGCTCACGCTTGACCAAAAACGGAATCGTGTGAAGTGTTGCAAGGATGGTTTGCAGCTGTTCCAGAAGAATCCAGAGGACTTTAAGCGTCGTTTCGTCACTGTGGATGAAACATGGATACATTACTATACTCCTGAGACCAAACAACAATCTAAACAATGGGTTACCAAGGGGGAATCTGCACCAAAAAAGGCGAAGACCGTTTCTTCAGCCGGAAAGGTTATGGCGACTGTCTTTTGGGATTCGCAAGGGATAATCCTCATCGACTATCTGGAAAAGGGTAAAACTATTACAGGTGAATATTATTCATCGTTATTGGACCGTTTGAAAACCGAGCTGCAAGAAAAACGCCCGCGATTGGCCCACAAGGAAGTCCTTTTCCATCACGACAACGCACCAGCACACACCTCAGCAGTTGTGGTCGCAAAATTAATGGAAATAGGAGTCCAACTCGTTTCACATCCCCCCTATTCTCCAGACTTGGCTCCCTCGGACTACTATTTGTTCTCCAATTTGAAGAAATGGCTGGCAGGACAAAAATTTTATTCAAACGAGGAGGTGATTGCAGACACTAATGGATATTTTGCAGACTTGGACAAATCCTATTATTCGGAAGGGATCAACAAACTAGAACATCGTTGGACGAAGTGTATAAGCCTAAAAGGAGACTATGTCGAAAAATAAAAAAGGTTTACCCCAAACACATAAGTAGTTTTATTTTTGCACGGACTTTTCAAACCAGCCTCGTACATCATCATAGTAACCATAAAACACAGTAGCGACGCTCAAGAAAATTCCAGTCCTAGTTTTTGCTCCGAAGCCGATGCTACCCGAATTAAGCGCGCTGAGGAGTCACTGACGGATGCGGCAAAAGAGGCGCGCGCCTAACTAAAATCGATAAGAAATGAAAGTCAAGAGGAAAATTTAAACTATGAAGGGCAGCTTTATGAAGCTGGAATTGCAAACTAATGGCAAAAAATTTAAAACACTCGAAATTTTATAATTTAAAACTTTGAACACGTTTTTCTCGAAATACGATTTTTCAAAACGGCACGTAGCATAACTCAAACAATTTTCATTATAATCACTCCAATTGTAAAAATATCTTTAAAAAAATATTTCAAAGAGAAATACGTACGGGATTTTCGATAAGTTGATTATACCCTTTTTTATTAAGAAACCACTACCATTTTTTTGGGTCGAAAAACGAACTTTTTCTTCGAATGCTTGCTATTTTCACAGAGATCAATATTTTCAAAATCCTCTACGTATTTCTCTAGCTATTATGATGTAGATAAAGAGATAATTTTTTTGTTTTTCCATATTCAAATTTGCGGCAGTTATACTGCGTACCGTGGAGCCTTTTTATTTCAAGATATCTTATGACATTTTATATATTTTTTTTATTTATTTATTTACGGGACATGCCCATTCAACTCATAAAGTTATTTACAATGCCCATAGATCTTGTCATGAATGTATTAGCTCCATAGGTTGTCTCATGATAAGGTTTGAAGAAGGACAACGTAGATCTAGTATATCTAGAGGGTGCATACAAATTAATCTGAGATAAAAAGTTCTGGACAATTTACGAGGCTGGTTTGAAAAGTCCGTGCAAAAATAAAAACTACTTATGTGTTTGGGGTAAACCTTTTTTATTTTTCGACATAGTCTCCTTTTAGGCTTATACACTTCGTCCAACGATGTTCTAGTTTGTTGATCCCTTCCGAATAATAGGATTTGTCCAAGTCTGCAAAATATCCATTAGTGTCTGCAATCACCTCCTCGTTTGAATAAAATCTTTGTCCCGCCAGCCATTTCTTCAAATTGGGGAACAAATAGTAGTCCGAGGGAGCCAAGTCTGGAGAATAGGGGGGATGTGAAACGAGTTGGAATCCTATTTCCATTAATTTTGCGACCACAACTGCTGAGGTGTGTGCTGGTGCGTTGTTGTGATGGAAAAGGACTTTCTTGTGGGCCAATCGCGGGCGTTTTTCTTGCAGCTCGGTTTTCAAACTGTCCAATAACGATGAATAATATTCACCTGTAATAGTTTTACCGTTTTCCAGATAGTCGATGAGGATTATCCCTTGCGAATCCCAAAAGACACTCGCCATAACCTTTCCGGCCGAAGGAACGGTCTTCGCCTTTTTGGTGCAGATTCTCCCTTGGTAACCCATTGTTTAGATTGTTGTTTGGTCTCAGGAGTATAGTAATGTATCCATGTTTCATCCACAGTGACGAAACGACGCTTAAAGTCCTCCGGATTCTTCTGGAACAGCTGCAAATCATCCTTGCAACACTTCACACGATTCCGTTTTTGGTCAAGCGTGAGCAATCGCGGCACCCATCTTGCGGATAGCTTTCTCAGGTCCAAATGTTTATGCAAAATATTATGTACCCGTTCAGTCGAGATGTCCACAGCACTAGCAATCTCACGCACCTTAACTCTTCTGTCATCCATCACCATATCATGGATTTGATCAATGATTTCTGGAGTCGTAACCTCCACAGGCCGTCCAGAACGTTCAGAGTCACTTGTGCCCATATGGCCAGTCCGAAAATTTTGAAACCACTTATAAACTGTTCTAATCGAAGGTGCAGAGTCACCATAATGTTTATCAAGCTTCTCTTCAGTCTCCTGAGGCGTTTTGCCTTTCATAAAGTAATGTTTAATCACCACACGAAATTCTTTTTCGTCCATTTCTTGAAAATCACTCGACTTCCTTGATTCACACGAATGCCAAACACAAAGAAATAGACCAATATGGCTGAAACTTGGTGTGCGTTCATTCAAGAGATGCTACTAACTAAACATGACCTCGATACGCGCCGGTGGTGCCATCTCTCGGATTTTGCACGGACTTTTCAAACCAGCCTCGCACAATGGAATTTAAAATATTAAAGAACATTACAAGATCTCGCTGAACTCTCTGGTTAGACAGGGTATTCAAGTTTAATATAGATGTCAGTTTTGAATAACTAAAAGAATCATTGTTAAAGAATTTCTAATTAATATGACATGGAAATTTACTCTGAACAAGCTCCAAGCTCCTAGCATGGCAAGCAAAAGGTGGGTTCCACACACATGAGCAATATTCCAAGAGAGGCCTAACCAACAAGCAGTACAGCATTTTTATAGAGGTATTGGATGAAAATTCTGATAATATTTTTGAATAAAAATTTTTTTTTCCATACTTAAAAATATGCTTCGAGTACTTTTATTCAATTACTTTCCTTTCCACATGAAAAAAAAAAGCAAAAAATGCTTGATTTTCGCTCGTCACTATGGTGTTACCCCTTAAGTTCAGAAGAAAGACGATCTCGTCTTAAAATGATAATTATAGTTATTTTCCATCTCTCCAGATTACTAAGATTCGCTGAAATATAAGGTACATGATTGGTGACATACGCGTGAAGCTGAAGGCGTGCAGAAATATACATGTATTCTTAAAATTAACATTTTTTCCCCCCGGTTAATATTTCTAATAGTCGAGAAATATAAATTCAACAATGAGATATTTAAACACTACATTAGTAAACCATTAACATTTATAATAAACAACTGCTTCTCATTGAGAATTTTCCCAGATTCTCTTAAAATGGCGAAGGTAGTGCCCAATTTTAAAAAGGGTGATATTCATGATCCGGCAAACTATAGGCCAGTGTCTCTTTTGTCGGCGGTGTCAAAGGTGTTTGAGAGATCAATTTACAACAGACTCTTGCCCTTTCTTTTACAATGCAATATTCTCTCACCAAACCAATTTGGCTATTTACCAGGAAAATCCATGGAGATGGTTATTTATCAAGCCCTCACAGAAATCATTATGAAACTTGACAGAAATGAGAAAGTGGCTGGCCTGTACTTTGACCTCTCAAAGGCTTTTGATACCATAAATTTCTCACTGCTATTCTTTAAGCTTGAGAGATATGGGGTGAGGGGAGTGGCTCTGGGGCATCTGGAGTCTGTTTACAAAACCGATCCCAGTCAGTGAATGTTAGGATTAACATCCGGGACTATTTCTCGGACCCTAACAGCATGTGTAGGGGTGTACCACAGGGATCGATATTAGGTCCATTGCTTTTCTTGTTGTATGTGAACGATTTACCGGACTATCTGCTGCGGCAGCAGGATATGGATGATGATGATGGGGATGGAATGGCTCGTCAATTTGTTTACACATCGATCATTTTGTCAAGCTCTTCTATCACGAGCCTGTCAGTGATCTGTTCTCATATAGTGGCTAGAATGGCTGAGTGGTGTGAAAAAAATTACCTTTGTCTTAATGGAAATAAAACGGGCCTTATATTATTTAAGAAAAATAAAATACCCACACAATCATTATATGTACGACATGAACTAAAGTCAATACCCAATATAGAGACGATAAAATTTTTGGGGGTTCATATTGACTCAAGTATTTGTTGGGAAATACATGCAGTGAAACTTCGGTCTAAGCTCAATAGTGCGTGTGCTCTTATTAGAAGACTTAGATATATTGTATCATCAAATAGCATACAACTTTTCTATTTTGCTTATGTTCAATCCCAATTAAACTATGGGATTTCTTTCTGGAGATCTTCAAGATTTGCTAGGGATATCTCTAGAGCTCAAAAGAGAATTGTGAGATGCATGCGCCATTTACATCCTCTAACGTCGTGTCGACCATACTATATTGAAATGGGGTTACTTACGGTCCCGATTCTCTACTTTATGGCTTTGCTAAGAAGAATCCATCATTTTTCTTGACAAATAGGAATGAATATGATCCAGATATGGCAATCATGACTAGAGGTAGAAACGAATTACGAGCGCCCTACCATGCTACTTCTTTCTTTGAAAAAGGGCCATATTTTAAATGCATAAAGGCATATCGGCTTCTCCCATTGGAAATCAGGAACATTGAGGGGATTGAGAGATTCAAAAGGGAAGCAAAAAGGTTTGCTCTCTCACAATGTTTCTATTCTTTTAATTTTGATCAATAATTTTAGTTATCAACAGATGTAAGATTTTGTCCTCTGTACGGTGTCTTATATTTTGTTGGCTATATGCATGTATTCTACTTTTTTGTGACGTTGCTTTTTTACGTTATGTAATCTTGATGGCAATAAAGGAAAGAATAAATAAATAAAAGAATAAATCAATAACCTGCAAAAAGCGTTGAATCCAAAAGTGTTCTTGTACTTTTTTGTCTTTTTCCCTGTTTTTTATATATCTGTTTTAATAAGAACTTGATAAAAAAAATTTCTAAAAAAGCTTTTCTCGGTTTTTCTTCCTTTCAATCACCAAAATTCATTTTTATTCTACAAAATAGGATTTTTCTTGAATGAAGAGATTTGAATATTTCAAAAACTCGCGAGCATCATATGATGCCCGCAATTACAAACTCGAACCCCTTGAGAACAAAGGTGCGGAGTTGGACTGTCGCTACTCTGTTTTATGTTTACTGTGACATCATCCTGAAACCATTATCGCTAAAAAAAATGGCCAAAATAGCCAGAAAAGGTCATAAAATTTATAATTATTTCAGTAGCAACAATATTAAAAAAATATACATATTAAGATACAGTTTCAAAGAAAACAATTAAATAGTGTACACATACCTTTACCTTTCCTCTTCTTAACTTTTTGACGGAGTAATAAAAATGTTTTTTCAAATACATCATCTGCTTCATTCATTTTTTGTTTTTTATTTACTGGATCTTCAACATTCAAAGAATCAGTAGTATTTAAAAGATCAGAAACGTCCGAGCTACGTCTCTTTCTTGACCGTGTGACTTCTGAGCACAGTAACAGAAAGTGGTAATATTGAAGAAGAATTGAGTAACATTCTGTACAGAGATATGTATGAACAGTTAAGTCCATATTCTAAAAAATACAGACAACAGATTATTAATTTTTAATTATTATGCATTGGTACAATTTAATTTTTCAGCAATCGTAAAGTGCAGTGACGTTCTATTCCACCTATCTGTCTTTCTGTGCCAATAGATTTTCTGTGCTGCGATATAACAGAAATAGGTGACAGAAACATTAATAAAAGAAAAACAATTACATGGATAAAAATAATTACACAAATATTAAAGGTTTCATTTATAACCATGAATTAGACATGTAATAATACACAATTTATAAAAATTTCCATTAAAAATTTATGGAAAATTTCATTTACACCAAAATATTTCACATAATAAAATAAGTAATTTATGTTTTATTATGAGACCTAACAATAGAATGAGCAGATCAATATAAACCAGAAATAACAGCAAAGTTCTTTATTGACATATTGAGAAGATATACTATAGTTTTCCAAACAGACTGAGGTATTCACATATCATGGGGTGACAGTCAAGGCATCTGTTAAACCTCAGATGAACTCGGAACTAATATGAGAGTGCACAGATGCTCTGGATGAATTGGCTAGAACAAAACAGGCTAAGTTGTTCTGGGTTCTTGGACAAAGGACTGGACAAAGAAGTGGCTGACGAATTTGCCAGACTCAGAGATATGAGCGAAGCCAGAGTGCAGACATACCAAGGACTTTGTATCAGGACCTAGAGAAGCGAGTCTCGAGTGACTGCTCAATAAAAGTAAATGGGTCTTTAACCCTTTTATGGGATTCTCATGAGACATGGTAGGTTGAGAAGGCATCTAGCACTGCTGGGAGTGGGAGGTGACCCGATATTATAACTGAGTATCACAACTACTACAACTATTATACATAAATTTACTTACGAACTCAGGAAGGCACATTGTAACCATTTTAACTAAACTACCTCCTGAAGATTTAATCTCCTTGTAATCTTCCACTTGAGTAGCTTTAAAACATATTCTGCAAACTTTTACCTCTAACTGTTCATCTGAAAATTTTTTGATTTTTCCAGTTTGGACCAACACATTATACAGATCTAGTTTGTTGTCTGAGTTTGTGTAGTTTAGGAACTCATCTTCTGTTTCCATGAAGTTCGACTTAAAATTGAAGAAGTTTAGTATAGTTTTGTCACAATCTTCGCACATTGGAGAACCAAGGAATTGTTCTTTGTCCTAAAATAATAATAAGATAATATATACAGTCAGAGTAATTGAAGAATACACAGGAAATTCTCTTATAGAATTTGGATTGGATAAATGCTCTGTTATCAAAATTGACAATATTGACAGTATCATGAAGATCCAGAGAACATCCAGTTATTAAATGGGATCATTCTACCATATTTCAATAGAGGAAATGGAAAATTATCTAGCCACTGCAACTTTCAAAATTGTCTTCCCCAATAAGTACAGGAAGTAACTAAACAGATCTGGTCATCCGAGACTATACCAATACTTTTCTATTCCATTGGAGTGGTGAAGTAGTCAAAAAAAAACTATGAGATTTGGATGTTTGTACCTAAAGTCTTTATCCTCGATCCTCTGCTCTTCAGATCTACTGTTCATGTCATCAGGATGGAAAAGGACTCTTGAACCTAGATTGTTTGCATAATCAAATTGCAAGGTTGTACATAGGTTGAATTCTCTCCTGGAGATAGTCTAGACAAGAACAAAGAGGTGTGGCAGCTTTTCTGTTTAAGATGGCCAAAGGTGCAGGGAAAGAACTTGGTCTAGTAGTAAATTTTAGGAACATCATTGAACAACGAAATAAGATTCTAAAATTGAACTCATCTAGCTTTAAGACCTTATTAACAGCAGAACGATAAGAATTTTATAGACAGCAAACAGAAATGCTCCAATTTAATTTCATTCAAAGATTGATTCACTTCAGATGTCGAATATCAGTGATATAAAAACTATTAACATGGAAGGAAAGTTTACAATATTTGTAGATGATTCCAGAATATTAAGATTAGTAAATGTTTAAACTAGCTCAAAAACAATGTTAAAACCGATCTGGCTCAGATGCAATATATTGACTTTCAGAGATATTACTTTAATAAAATATCCTTAGTGAAAAGTACCATGACCTGATAATGTATGCATAAGTTTTAAAATGTATATCAATGATAGGTTGAAGTTTGAGTTTCAGTTTCAACAGTTTCTTAAACATAGCTAGCATGAAGTTAGTACAAAGTTATTAAGCCCACAGTTGGTTCTGTGAGCATGTTAGTTTTGAGACAGAAATGGATACATAAATAAAATGAAAATATATACTTCCCGACTAATCTTAATATTTTTATTGTTATTTTGAATACTTACAAATGATGTTTGCTCCATTAGAATTTCAAACATAAACATTTTATTTTCTTCTAAACAAGGGGGAAAAGAGGACTCGAGCTGTTCTTTACAAAATATACATTTTGGTGCCATTTTTAGTAACAAAATCTTTTGCTGTTATTCCTTTGTATTTTTTTTAGCACTTACTTGTAACATTTACAAATAAATTAAATTAATTATTATTAAAGTATAAATGGAATTTAATTTTTATTTTCATAGTTAAAATTCGATTACTTAATAACAGAAAAGAATAACATTATTAGAAAAATAACGAGCCTGTTCAACAAATCAGCTGTTTGTCAACATCTTTGTGAGGTTAAGATGTTTTATCTTTGGGAGTGATTTTGTACCTCAAACAGAACATTAAAAAATATTTTGGCTTTGTTCGTGCAGCCAATTTGTAATCATTCAAAGCCAATCAAAAACAAGAAAACCAGTTTGCTAACTGATTCCACCAACCCCAATGCATGTGACTGATTTGAAACTACTGGAGAAACAAACCTTTGACACACAGGCTCGAAGAAATCATGGGCCGTGTTCTATTCGCCATATTCGTAGGTAAAATCTAGTCACTTTCCATTATACCGTATTAATTCAATAGATTCTATTCCATTTTACCAATTCTACAAAATTTATTAAGATTACCAATATAACCTTAAAATTTCTGATTAAGGCTATTATATCTAATGTTCAAAAAAACAATTAATTTCAAATACTTGGTACTCCAGTACTCGAAACTCAGATCTATGGATTACGATTCCTTTTTGCTTAAGGAGGTTGATAAAACCATAGACATGTGATTTGGATAAAACTGATTATGAAATGAAGACCCCAAAGAGGGGCTAGAGAGCCTTGAATAAGCTAAGACCGAACACTCCTTTCAAGAACCACAGAATTACAAAGAGTTAGTTAAAATTCGATTTTCACCCTTTCTCATCCTATGTAGACAACCCAATATACATTCATTGATATATCTAGTTGTCTAAATTGAACACATCAATATTAGTGACATCTATTAGTTAATAACTAGACGTTAAGCAGAAATCTTTTAATATCCTCATTCTAAATTCTGGAAACCGAAATTGTCATTAAGATGTAAATATGCAGTAACAATTTTAGACATTTGTTAACTTCGACATCCTTTAAGCAACTCGTGTATTAAAATGAGATGATGCGATCTTTTAAAAATCGAGGGATGATCAGATAATAGTAATTATCATTTGCAGTATTGCTTTATTATTTCTTAGCATTGGTTTTACGTCGTTCAACATTTTTCTTAGTGTTTGGAGGGCATAGATGTCTCTGAAAATATAGAGATATTAGAATAGAGAAAGTAAGTTCTTGCGAGAAGCGTGGGGCCCCCCAGAAAGAGAAAGAAATAATAGTAGTTACTCTGTCTCCTCTTTTATTCGGAGCACACCCACAACACTAAGTTCTCTTCGCTCGCTCTGATAAGAGAGGCGGAATAACTTATATTATCTCTTTCTCGTTTTTAACGACGCCACACTTTCGCTAGAGAATGGACTGAGCATTAACCTCACAAAATTGACCACCCTCTAAAGAAACAAAGCGAATGTGCGGCCAATATCTGTCTCTTTTCTGTAAGCCTGTAATAAACAAGGCGCAATACCCCGAGACGGAATTCAAGGCGAGAAAAACCGTCACCCAATTTTAGTTCAAATAGAACACTTAGAAATATTATTTTCAAGAGCTCAGCGTCATTCTAGAAAGAGACAGCTACTAGTCGTTCATTCGCTTTGTCTTTCTCACACTTTTGCGTCCATATTTACTTCACATCGAGATACGGAACACTCAGTCCATCCTCTATGTTTATGCTTATAGCAGACTGTATAGTTTACCTCCTCTATTCTAATATCTCTATGGAACACATGCAAGGAATAATGCACAAGATTATCGTGCCATATATTAATAGACACCTAACTTCCGGAAATATAAGGTTTCAATATTCTATGTACTGAATCCTAGATATCCAAAGAGATCATCATCATATATGTAGTACACCTTTAAAAACTACTTCGCAATGAATCTACCTTTAATTCTTTTGCAGGAACTTAGATTGAACGAATCTTACGAATAACTTTTAACCAATTACAAATTTTAACATAAATTAATTCAAACTGAGGCTAAAATTTTGGTTAAGTAGAACGTTTATTAGTAATTATCCTTATTATTTTAAAATGTCTTATTTCATAATCTTATGTATATACTGTACCTTCACAAAAAACTTTAATCTTATATATCTAATTGAAAACCTTGTTTAGAGACTTAATATATACAAGTTTTAAAAAAAAATGTTTAGCTTAGGATCTATAAAATGCAGTAATTATTAATTAGTTCACTCCATTAGAATATCTTCTATCGCATTATCGGATTCTAAGTGTGCAGGTTGTTGAGCCTGAAAATTGCAAAAATAAAGTTTTATAAATTTCTAAAAGATAAATTGCCGCCCAATTGTGGACATAGCTTCTATATGTACATGTCAAAAATGTCTCATATCTCAGACAGACGTGGTGTGGCAGAAAAGTAATAAAATCTACTTTTTTAACAATCTGGTTTATTTTTTTTTACAATTAAAATTAAAAATAGTTTCTTTGTGCCGCTCCACAGCGACGAAGGCGTTCCTTCTAATGCTTGTAGTAGTGCTGAAGGCGATTCAGCTCGTTGGTTACGCTCTTTTGAACATAATTTTCAGTACCAAAATGGCGCCATTTAAAGTGATCGCGAAAATAAAAGGAAATCGCAGAAACTCGGATCTGCTGAATTGGGGAGCTGGAGAATCAGGAGAATGGTATCCTTGCTAAAAATTCATGGCTCGAGATATGTGACATGAAGCCTTGTGCTGGTGCAGCATTCTCAGTCACACAGGTGCAATTCTCTTGCCGACTCTTTCGGGTTATTCACAATAGAGTGTGACTCTCAGTTTGTTCTGAATGCAAAAATTGAAGGTTTGCAGTGTGCTAAACCTCGCGTTTTGTCTTGGGATTTTACTCGATAATGTACGATTCATCACTTGTGATCAAGCAACTGAAGAATTCTGGTCTTTTTCAAGGCGGTATAGAAAAACAAAATCTCCCTCTGATTGGCTTCTGCCAGTCGCGAGGTTTCTGAAACAATCTTCATGCACACTTTTATCATATCCAAATCGTGAGTTAAAATCTGTTTACGATCCGACATCACAAGAGCCCTTCCTCATTCCGCCTTATTTTTTGTTTGTAAGGTTGAGTCTTGCTGCCAGAGGTTCATTTGCCACTTCTTTTTGATCCTGGATAAAGAATGCTATCCATAAACTCTTCATTGTTTTCTATAAATTAAAGTACTAGACAACTAGAAACTATTTTGAACAACAGAGGAATTCTTAAACCAAATGTCCATGGTGTTTGAAGTGGATAAGTGTAAAACGAGTACTATTGTCAGTGGCAAGTGGCCTCAGAATAAAGAATTTCAGGTACTGCGGAAATCAAGAGGAAATTGGGTTTACAAATACCTGTAATTTCTGCTATCTCAGTGATTGAAGAGTGAGGAGGTGAAGAAACAACTGATGGATAATATGAAAGCAAATGATAATGAAAACGCACCTTTTCTCGATAAACCTCATCACTGCCATAAATTCTTTCGCGATTCCTGTCGTCGCTTATAGTTCTAGTGTTGTAAAAGGGACCAAAATGGAACTGGATTATGCCAATGAGGCACTAAAGGTAATATATACTAAACACTATTCCAAAGCATCTAAACAGAGATTCCATCTACCAAGCATCTAAACAGAGATTCCATCTACCAAGATATCTTGGGACTTCAGAACACCTCACTTGAGAATCTTTTAACAATCCTGTAGCAGCAGAGGTTAACTTAACTGCCATATGAAGTGTTGCCACTTAAATTACTTTTCTTCTGCACCACGTATACCAACTTCAAAGTGAATGGAGCAAAATGTCAACCAAAATAAGTGAACATACATCATTTTCATTGGTTAAAACTTGTAAATTCTTGATTTCCTAAAAGTTTTAAGCAAGGAAAATTATTTTTATTCGTCTATTTTAGCTGCTATTTTCCGCAATTTACTTATTATACATAGTTTAAATATTAAAATATATACAAGAGATTCATCTCATCTTACCTGTTCTAAAAACTGTCTTAATTCAGTTTCCAAATCAGGCTCTAGTTCAGGCACCACCGGAACCCCTAACGCCCTTCTGATAGCTGGCACCGGTGCTACAACTCCTGGAGTAACTTTTCTAGTCAGTTCGGTGAGACCGTCCACGCATTGTTCCGCTAAGGTGTTCTCTTCGTGTTTGGGACCCGGTAGATTATGGAGGGTAGGAGGTAGAGGTTGTGATAACCTGAAAATAAAATAGAAGTTTCTAGTACATTTTTTTTTTTTTTTTTATTTATTTATTTAGTAGTAGTATTCACAATACTTTTCAATTTACATTTAAAATAAATTTAACAAACAATTTCATACTCTGATTAAAAACTAATATTTTTTACAAAATTTATTGTTCCTTTTCTAAACATATTTATATTTGTTTCACTCTTTATGTTGTTCGGCATCATATTGTGTAAGGTCAGGCCTTTTGAAAATAGAGATTTTTGCATTGCACTGGTATCTGCACGTTGCGGTCTAAAATCTAATGCCTCAGGCTGTACGGTCGAACATCCCCAACATATCTTATTTGTTCAATCAAGTATTCCGGTGCATTTCCCATTTTCATTTTCTGGATAAAACATATTGTATTTAGCTGCAGTCTTTGCTTTACATTTAGCCATTTCAGTGCATCTAGCATATATCTTATTGACGTGAAACGATTGCATTTCAAAATAGAGCGCATAGCCTTGTTCTGTAGTTTTTGTAGCCTTGCCTGTTGTTGGTCTGAACAGCATGTGAACAACACAGTTGATCCATATTCAAAATGAGGTTTTATGTTGTATATATTTATTGCAGTTAAAATTGTTACTTTACTTCTTAAACGTTTGAAAAACCCGATTTTTTTCCCTATTTTTTACATATATACTCGACATATTCTTTAAAGTTCAAATCCCTGTCTATCAGGAAACCCAGGTATTTTACTCGTATATTACTGACTTTTTCTATTATTACATTATTTATTTTGAATGCTCTGTCAGTGTTCATATCAATTTCCATTAATTTTGTCTTGTTTTCATTTAATTTTAACTTATTCATTTTTAACCATTTGTTAATGTTATCCATATCATTTTTTAAATTTTCATGACATATCTCCTCTGTTGCTGCTTCTGTGAAAATTAATGTATCATCTGCATATAATACAATTTCACATTTTTTTTAATACATTTTCCATGTCATTTATATATATTACAACGAGAAGAGCTCCCAAAATTGAGCCCTGTGGTACTCCAAAATCGTTTTCTATTGCATTTGATATTTCGTTATTGATATTTGTGAATTGTTTACGATTTGTCAGATAGGACTGAAACCATTTTAGCTCTGTGTCTTGAATACCGTATCTAGTAAGTTTTTGGAATAGAATATCCCTATCTATAGTTTCAAATGCTCTTTTGAAGTCAAGGAAAATTGCTAATATTTTATTTTTTATCTTTTTACATTTCCATCTGTTTATAACATAATTGATTGCTGTTTCACATCAATATTTCTTTCTAAATCCTGATTCAAACTTTGATAGTAGTCTGTGTTGTTCCATGTATTCTTCCAATTGATTTTTTACTATTTTTTCAATAACTTTTTCACATATTTTTAAAGTGTTAATTGGTCTGTATTCTTCACATTTTAATGTGTTTTACTTTTTGGATAGGAAATATCATTGATTTCTTCCAGTTATTTGGAAACAACCCTGTCTCTAGTGACTTATTTATAATATTCAATATAATATTTCCTGTTATGCCCCAATTATCTAGAATTATGTTACTTGATAGTTTTGTATAGTCTGGTTTTTTCTTAATATTCTTAAAAATAGTTTTCAGTTCTTGTAGATTTACTGCACGAAATTTGAATTTAGTGTCAATCTCAGGTATTTCATTTTCGTATTGTATATCTTCAATGGAGAATCTGATTTCATTTATACTATTTACAAAATATGTATTAAAATTTTCAGCTATTTGTAAATTGTCTTTATATTCTATTTGATTATATATCACAGTTTTTATGACACTTTTGGGTTTTCTTAAGATTAGTTCTTTAATTTTATTCCACATTTCTTTTTGGTTATTTGCATTGTTTATTTTATTATTAGTATAATTACTTTTTTCTTTTTCAATTTTGACTTTATACGTATTTCTTATTGTTTTATAACTATTCCATGCCTCATTTGTATTTTCTAAGATTGCTCTTTGATATTTAAGAACTTTTTCTCGTTTTAATGCTCTGAGCTCATTATTAAAACCATTTGTTATAACTTTTTTTAGACATTTTTTTCTTAAAAGTAAATTTTTTTATTACGTTTTCGATACAATCATCAAAGTTGTGAACATATTCATTTAAATCATTAATTTCATCACATCTTAATATTGCACTTAATTCATTTTTGAATCTGTTTTTGTTGTACTTAAAAAGGCTTATTTCTTAAATATGATAGTTTTGCTGCTTGGTATCACACTCGATTAAAATATCAATAGATTCATGATCAGCTATTTTACTATTTATATTATTTTTTGCCGTAATTGTTTCTTTATTTGTTATTATATAGTCGATCAATGTTTTTGAGTTTATTGTTATTCTAGTATATTCGTTCATTACCTGCTTAAGACCGTTATCGTTAAGTATGCTTTCCAGTTTGCTTGCATAAAAATCATTCTTCCAGTCAATGTTGAAATCTCCAGCAATTAAGATATCACAGTTTGTTTCGCATACTTCTTCTATAAAATCTTAAAATGTATCACAAAATTCTGATTTTGAAACACTTGGTGATCTATATACTATAATTACTATTAATGTTTTTTCATATATCGCCATGTATGCACTTATTCAATGTTTTGTATCCTTAATATCGTCTTTAATTTTATTTATTTTCCAATGCTTCCTAAAATAGGCCATTATACCACCAGTTCTAGACGAGTTCGACAATGTACTATAGGGATCATAGTGTTCTATTTCAATTTCACCTTCATCTATTTCTTCAGTTTGGTGCGTTTCAGTTAGAATTATGAAATCAGGTTTTCTGTTTCTGCTAATATTTCCAATTGATTAAAGTTATTAATCAACCCTTGAATATTTGTATAAATCCCACGCATCTGCTTTGGTTGCTATGCTAACAATCCCATCCTTTTCTTTTTATTATTTAATTTATTTTGATACACAGGACAATCTCGGTTATTGGTGAAGTGATTTTCATCAAGACCCAACTTTAGTCTTTTATTCTCTTTCATGCAGTTAACACATTTCATTATTGTTTCTTTATTGCATTCTTTACTTCTATGGTTTCCATGGCATTTGTAGCGTATATTATCATTTTTACATTCATACGATTTGTGGTTATAGCTCTGACATTTAAAACATTGCATTATATCTGTTCCATCGAAAACCTTACATTTGTCCCATCCTACATTCAGCTTTTGTCCTGTCATTATTTTCGGATACGAATCATTGTCTATTTTTAATTTTGCATTAAATATTGTTCTATTATATTGTTTTGTTTCAAATATCTTAACCACTTCTATAATACTATCTTTCATTACTTCATTCTGTTTTTTAAGCTACATTAAAAAAATGAAACCGGCAAACAATGCTATAATAGATGATTAACGTGGAATCACTCTAATACCGCTTTTTTAAATAATTTTCTACCGTATGAGAAACCTGCATAATGCCTCACAGTTGTCTCTTGTGTCGGTGTCTTACGACGGTTTAGAATATCGAGCTTCAGCCTTTCCGGGTCATTGTCGCAGATCGCTCGATAATGCCTCGTCTGCATCTACCTGATGAGACCGAAATGCGTCCTAAATTGAGGCAGCTTTAAAGAAAAGTATCGATTTTATACTAACTATACCTTTCATATTGTGCTTTCTGTAATCTGTCCAATAACTGGCACATGTCATTTAATTTCTGCTGCATTTCGTGCCTGTCTTCTGCGTGCCTGATCTCATCGTCCATGTTATCCAAGAAATTGACATCAATGCCGAGTTCTGAAAAGAAAATTTTTTAACAATAAATATTTTCGCATATCAAATCAACATGTTGCAGTTCAAAAAGTCTTTTTAGTGTTCCGTACGGAACACTTATAAGATCACTTCGGTGTCTGTCTGTCTGTCTGTCTGTCTGTCACACCCGATTTTCTCCGAAACTATTTTACATAGAAAGATGAAATTTGGTAATAATATAGGAATTGATGGCCTCATCAGAGCCATGTAGTTTTGAGAATTAAATTTTGACTTAAGGGGTTAGTTTTGGGGGGTGATGTCGGAAGTGAAAAAAAATTTTTTTTACTAGGTCATCGAGTGTGGTGTCAAATGAAAGCTTGTGAAAACACGAGTAAAAAATATATATATAATATTATACTTGCGCGCACTTTTCTTTGTATTATTTTTAAAAATTCGCGAAAAATCGCTGTCCCCGGCCTTATCTCGAAAAGTATTTATCAAAAAATTTCGAAAAAATTCTGGAATATTCTCCACGGGGTGTAGATTGAACGAAAATTATCGCGAGTGCCTTACCTTTAATAATTTATATGGTATACAAAAAAAACAAAAATTTCAAGGTCACCAGATTTCAGTAAAGATTGGAAACAAACTTTGTTGAAAACTCATTTGGGATGGGTTTTGTGAAGTCACTGATCATTTTATACCACCGTTACATAAATTTTGACTTAAGGGTTTCATTTTGAGGGGTGAAATCGGAAGTGAAAAAAAATTTTTTTACTAGGTCATCGAATGTGGTGTCAAATGAAAGCTTGTGAAAACACGAGTAAAAAATATATATATAATGTAATACTTGCGCACACTTTTCTTCGAATTACTTTTAAAAAATCGCTGTCCCCTACCTTATCTCGAAAAGTACTGATCAAAAAATTTTGAAAAAATTCTGAAATATTCAGAAAATTATCACGAGTGTGTTACCTTTAATAATTTATTTGGTATATAAAAAAAAAACAAATTTCAAGGTCACCAATTTTCAGTAAAGATTGGAAACAAACTTTGTTGAAAACTCATTTAGGGTGTGTTTTGTGAAGTCACTGATCATTTTATACCACCCTAACAAAAATTTTTATTTTAAAAACAATCAACGTACGGAACACTAATTGTGCAAGTTCAACTTGCACTTGACCGGTTTTTTATTTTATATATAGATTATCGTCCAAAAGTGTAGAAGCAATTAAAAGAATATATACTCTGCTCATAAAAATAAGCAGACATCTGAAAATACAATAAATGTTAATTTAAATAAAGCAGAAAAATGGTTCCGAGCAAACTCACTAGCTCTCAACCTAGGTAAGACTGCCATACTAAACATGTCACTAGGTAAAAATTCAGAAGATAATCCTGTTAAGTTTTTGGGGCTTTATATTGATTCAGGGCTCTCCTTTAGAAGCCATATTGCAAAACTCAGCTCAAGCCTATCAAAGGTAATATATTTCATCTGAAAAATAAAACATTACTCAACAATGGAAACTATGAAACTTGCCTACATGGGCCTTTTCCATAGTTGACTAAATTATGCAATTTTATTATGGGGAAATACGGTTGAAGCAGCAAAAGAGCGCTATAAGAGTCATCGTAAATGTGTCACAAAGGCAATCTTGCCGAGAATACTTTGGGCAATTAAAGATTATGACAGTGCCAGCATTGTATATTTACCAATGCCTGTCTTTTGTTAAAAATAACCTGGATTCCTTAACAACACATGATGATATCCACGATTATGAAACAAGAAATAAAAATAAGATCATCATTCCTCGGCACAGGCTGACTGCAACTCGTAAGAGTTTTATCTGTCTCTGCTGTAAAATTTTACAACCACCTTCCAGATCGTTTCAAAAGTCTATCCACACGTAAATTTAAACATGAAATAAAAAAACTATTAATATTAATACGCCCGTACAATTACAGTGAGTATTTTGAGGCAATTTGAGTATGTATATCGTCTTTCATTATTGTCTGTTTGGTTATCGATTTTATTATTTTTTGATTCACTTACATACATAATTATTTTATTTTCAACTGTATTTGACGATGCAAAGACGATGTGCAGGTTGGGTTGACTTAACATGATTTGTACAAGTTATTATGCAAATAAAGTATTATTATTATTATTATCTATCGTAAAAATTTAAAAACAAATTATCTACAATGAATCTTTATTCATTAACTCAATTATCTGTTGTAATTACAATATGTTTTTGTATGAGTTTCGTGGAATTCTTATTTACGTTATTCAAACAAGGGTAATTTCTTTAGAACAGATGGGTTTAAGAAAAGCTTCAAATTTAGTTAGATCTTAGCAGCAGGACGCAAACATTCAAGGGAGAGAGTTGCGATTTCTGAGTTTACTGTGCTTCAAGGTGTTCGTGCGGTTGTTTAGTCAAACATTACATTTTTAAAATGGCACCAAGGAAACAATTAAGTGCCGAACAGCCAAATGCTAACTGTACTTTACATGACGAAAGTTAGGGTGAACGATAAATCGGAAAAAAATTATTTCCATTACACCTCGTAGACTGAAAACAAATAACAGGAATGAAGACTGAAAAAGTATGGTCTGTCTAAAGGCACAACAGAACATGAAGAAAGAGATACTAAAATGCGCCTCAACGTACTGCTACTTTAAATGAACCTAGAGTTGAATCGGTCTCGCTTACCACTGTTAGGCCATTGCTATCTACAGGCTTAAAAAAATGTGTAGCTACCAAGCAACCAACACTAACAATCAAGCACAAGCAAACATTACAATTAGCTAAAATACATAAAAACTAGACAATAGGACGATAGAGTAATAGACGGATGAATTGAATTAGGCATTTTAAACACTTACCTTGTAATGATTTAAGTTCATCAACATTAATTTTAACACCATCTGTTGGCGCTGTTTCCAAAACGGTTCTAACTGCTTCCTCCTCGTCTAAAACATATTTTAAATATATTTCTCGTCTAATATTTATCTCAATTTTAATATGACCAAAAAGAAAATTTTATCAACATGCGAAAACAAAGTATTTGAGAAATTAATTTAAAAAATCCATGTTTTTTCATCAAATTGAAAATTTTAATTAATATTTATTTATAACCGAGTCCAACACAAAGTAATTAATGGGGCCATATAAAGCAATAAATCTACACTTTATAATGTAAATAAAAAACAGCACAACAAACACTCGTGCATATGGCATTGACGCTTGAAACAACACAGTATACAGTCGGTCACGAATAAACGTGTCGCAAATTGTCCATTAAAAAAATTTATTTATTTAAAAGTTTCTTACATTATTCGACAGTAAAAGATTGCGATTAAAATGCTATTGATTCAGTAGTTCGTCCAGTCCCCATCAGCGTCGATGATCGCCTGGCATTCGGGGCATACTTTCGACGAGATTACTGGCGTATATTTGCAGCAAAGATTTCGAAATCGGGCGAATTCTCACAGCTTCTTTAGTGTGTGCACCTTTTTACTAAGGAGCTTCTGCTTGATCTATTACCACACGTTCCTAATTGGATTTGCATCGAAAGACTGGGATGGCCAATCTAGTGTGACGATACCAGATTCTCCTTTCCACGGGCCGCATGTTTTCCTCGAATGTTTAGAGTTCTTATCCTTTTGAAGAATCCACTCTTTATTTTTATCGTCATTTGACAGTCAGTACTAACGCCTTCTTGTAAATCTGGAGCATTTTTTTAGCGTTCAAATAGTAGGTAAAGATGAATAGTCTCAAAAAAATCTTTTTCTGAAAGACATTCCGAAACATGGAACTTTACAGGGTGTTTTACGGTGTGCTGAACCAATCAGTTAGTGGAAGTTGACCAGGCCTGTGGGGTGATAATATAATCCCAAAATGAAGCTTCGTAGGAAAAAATTACATTGCTCCGGTCTCGATCTACGTTTTCCTCTGCTCACGCTAATCGTTGTTCTCCGTTTTTTCGCTCAGCTATGGTTTCTTTATTGTATTATATTGAAAATATTGAGATCGCTGTTTCTGATATTACTGGAAAAAGTTCACAAATCTGTCAGACCAACCAGTGGCTTGGAGTTTGGCTAGAATGATATTGTAGTCCATTTTGTCAAAAGCGGTAGAGAAGTCAGTAAAAAACCACATTAACCTGACCTTTATTATCAATAACGCCTGATAAAAAAATGTGCAAAAAATACCAGATTGGTGGTAGTGGATCATCCCTGTGTTGTTTTAAAGTAAAGAGTTCAAGGTTCTATTTTACTTATTAAGTAGTCAAAAATTTTGGTAAAACCACAAATTAATAAGGTATAATTATATGTCAGAGATATTCATCATTTCGAATACTGGGCATACTTTACTGCTCTTCCAGCACTGTTTGCAGGAGTGTCAACAATAACACATTGATTTTTGTAAGGCATTTGATACTGTGTGCTGACTTTTGTGTGCTAAGCTTTATGCCTTTGGTTTTGGTTGTAGCTTAATGGAGTAGATAGGCAACTATCTTACTGGGGCAACTCTACCAGTCCGCTTGAAGGGTGCACTCTAAGATGGATTTGCTGCTACTTCGGGAGTCTTCCACTGAAGCCATCTTGGGCCATTTTTATTCAATATATTTATTAACGATATTGGAGTACGCCTGACGTCTGTCTCTGGTTGTTATTTACTTCCGGCGGACTTGGACAGCTTAGTGGAGTTGTGTAGAATTAATCGCCTTACCCTTAATATTGATAAATGTTACTTTACAGAAGCCAAAATAAACTTTCATATTTTCTGAATAATTAGTCTTGCCTCAGTTGATAGGGTTAAAGATTTGGATATAATGCTGGGTCCTAAACTAGATTTTCATTTTCACTTTAATTATATTATTAATAAATCTCTAAAATTATGAGGTTTTCTTTGCGGAGTAGGTAGAAACTCAAATATTTTTACTCTTAAATTATTGTATCTTGTTAGATCTATTACACTGGTCAACAAAAAAAAGAAAATTGCTTGTTTCCTGTGATTTTTTTTTGTTTCTATCTCAAATTGACGCGTATTTTTTAAATATGGCAACAAATTTTCTCTAACAGCTTTTGTTTTTTTACTATTTTTACTTAGATTTTTTGTTTTTTATTGGACACTAAAATATATTTTGTTGTTGTTTTAGATATGGCTTCGTCAAGAAGATGTTGTGTGCTTAATCCCGATTGTTTTTGCTATATTTGTGGTGAATATATATTTGCAAAATATCGAAAACCTATATCGGACTTTGTGAAAACTGCGTATCATCAATACTTTAAAATAAAATTGTGTAATCAGGACAAGCCATGGGTTCCTCATATTGTATGCCAGAAATGTGTGGTATGTCTACGGTGATGGTCCAGTGGAAAAAGAGATGCAATAATGTTCGTAACACAAATGATTTGGCGAGAACCTCGAAACCATCATGACGATTGCTACTTCTGCGTTGTGAAAATAAACGGAATTAACCCTGGAAATCGAAGTAAGTGGTCATATCCTAACTTATCTTCTGCTCAACGACCTCAATTAAAATCACAAGACGTACAACTCAGCACATCTAAATCTTCTGATGATCCAAATCTCTGTGAACCCGAACGAAATACATCAAGTGAAGACTCTGATTCAGACTACAAATGTAGCCTTTCAGAACCTCAACCATTTAATCAGAAAGAACTAAATGACTTAGTAAGAGATCTGAACTTACCAAAAGAAGTTTCTGAAATTTTAGCATCTCGTTTAAAAAAAAAATTTGCTTACTCCGGAAACCAACATTACATTTTATCGTACCCGAGAAAAAAATGTGTTACCGTATTTTTCTCAAGAGAAGGATTTAGTTTTTTGTAACGATGTTGGTGGTATTTTGCAGCAGATGGGATTAAAACAGTACCAACCTAGTGATTGGCGTCATTTCATAGACAGTAGCAAAAGAAGTTTAAAGTGTGTTTTGCTTCATAACGGTAACAAGTACGGATCTATACCTATTGCACATTCGACGACTTTAAAAGAAGAATATGTAAATGTTTCTAAGGTTATGGAAAAAATTAAGTATCAAGACCACAAATGGGTCATTTGTGTTGATCTGAAAATGGTTAACTTTCTTTTAGGTCAACAAGGGGGGTACACAAAGTTCCCTTGTTTCATGTGTCTCTGGGATAGTCGTGACAAACAACACCATTGGTCACAAAAAGTTTGGCCAGTGCGGGAAGATCTAAAAGTTGGTACAAAAAATGTTATAAACGTGCCTTTAGTTAGCCGAGACCGCATCATACTTCCACCACTTCATATTAAACTCGGCATAATGAAACAGTTTGTGAAGGCGCTTGACAAAAGTGGCGAATGTTTTAATTTTCTTTCACGCAAGTTTTTAGGATTAAGTTCAGAAAAATTGAAAGCTGGTATTTTTGATGGGCCACAGATTAGGCAACTCGTAAAAGATCCTAATTTTGTCAAATCAATGACTGAAGTCGAATCCAAAGCTTGGAATTCATTTGTTTTTGGTTATGAGTAGCTTCCTAGGCAAAAAGAAATCTGACGACCATGTCGAGCTTGGCGAGTGCATGCTATCGAACTTGCAAGAGCTAGGGTGCAACAACATGAGCATAAAAATCCACTTCCTGCACTCGCATTTAGACCGATTTCCACAAAACCTGGGTGATTTTAGTGAGGAGCAGGGTGAAAGATTTCATCAGGATCTTCGGACAATGAAAGAGCGTTATCAGGGGCGGTGGGACTCACATATGATGGCAGACTACTGCTGGAATTTGCAACGAGATCTACCTAAAGTCGTTCATTCAAGGAAATCTTATAAAAGATCATTTGCTAGTGTTCAAGAGAAATTTTGTTAACATAATGTATTATTTTTTTGTATTTTTTTGGCAAAATAATAAAACTTAGATTTCAAAAGGTAAAGCTGTTAGCAATCTCCCAGTATTTTTTTCATAGTCAGGGCCATAGAAATACCTAATAACAGAAAAAAAAATAAAGGAAACAAGACTTGTGTTGACCAGTGTTATCGGTTTGCTCTCGGACTTACATATCACATGTTGCGCCTCTGGAAATGGTTCAAAATAAGTTTTTAAAATTTGTTTCAATCAAACTAAATATTGCCTCACGGGACTACTCTGCAACCGTCATGTTGTGGGTTACCTAGACTTCCGGACCGAAGGTTGAGTTCAGACCTGCTATTCTTATGTAAAATGGTGAACTCTACAAGGATTTGTCCAATGCTATTGGCTCAGATTGACATTTTTGTTCCCGAGAGGAACCCTAGGGTTCACTAGAGTTTTGCATATCCTTTCCACCGATGTAACTATGGGTTGCACTCTCCTATCGCTAGACTACTTTCGGAAGGTAATGAGGTGGACTTTGATATATTCAGTGTGACTCTGACTAGTTTGAGAAACTTAATGTACATAGTAATTTATGTTAATTCTGGTTTTCTGTCCCCTGTCTTGTTTTCTTAATTGTTATTATTGTTTAGATTAAGGAAATTTTATACATTTTATTGTTATGCTAAGTTTGTAAAAATAGGTTACCCGTTAATAAATAAATAACCTCAAAAAAAGGAATTTCTTTCACTGACTACAAGTTAAAAGCGACACGTTCTTACGCGACCAACTGTATTTTGTTCCAGATGAGACAGGATCATAAATAACAGGAAACATATTTCCCAAATGATAACACAGTATCAAATGAAGCGTAATCGTCCAATGGCATACAACTTGGAATGGTTCTCTTGCTGCACATATCTCCAGAAAGACTTAGGATGACGTATGATATCGTTCTCGACATTAGAAAAATTTCTAGAATAAGTAATCTATACCCACCTCCCTTTTTAATTTCTTTTATCTATTTAGAGAAGCGACATAGCTAGATATTCCCCATTTTTGTGAACATTAAGCTTAAATTTAAGTTTTTTGATGCTTTCTGTTTTTATTTTGATAATGATTTATGATGCACCCTACATAAATTAAAATACCTTTCAGTCGCCTATTATCCTCCAAGTTATTTTTAGTCCTTGAATGATCGCCTCCAGTAAGAAGATCTAACAGTGAGTCGACCAAACGTTCCGCATAATCGCAGCCTTTTACAAAGTCCTAAAAATAAAATAAACAATTTATTATGGAACGATACAAAGAATCCTCGCAATATCTCGCACAATCGTAGGCGAATCGCTGAAAAGTAACTCTAATTTACCATGGTCTCATGTAGAAATAAATTTTCAAATTAACACATTTTTGAGTATTTCTACAAACAAAATAAAATCCAACACATCTTCTATGTATGTCTACTTATAGCTCGAAAACATCATACTACATAGAGTGAAAAATCCCGAAACTTTTGAAGAAAAGACAATGTTTTTGCCAAAAATCGATTTTATTCTTCAACGTAGTTTCTTTCAAGAGCGTTACACTTATTCCAGGGATATTCCAACATTTGAATACCTTTCATAGAGTACCATTTCTCAACCTCTCTAAAATAGGCCTCAGTTTCTCATTCGATTTCTTCATTTGAGTCAAATCTTTTTTCGTGGTGCCACGTTTTTAAATTTGGAAAGAGATAATAATCGGTGGAGACCAGAGCTGGTGAATACGGCGGATGAGGAAACAATTCACAGCCCAAATGGTTCAATTGCACCATCCATTTTATAGACTTGTGAGCTGGTGCATTATCTTGATGAAACAACAGTTTTTTTCTTCGCTAAATGCGGTCTTTTTCTTGATTTTGCCATTCAAACTGTCCAATCAACCAACATAATAGTCTCCGGTGATTGTTCGCCTCTTCTCAATATAGTCAACTAGTATTATTCCTTGCGCAGCCCAAAAAATCTAAAGCCAGCCTGTTCGCAAGGCTGGTAGGAATCTAACTTATCAAAAGCTTATAAATATCTCCTTTCGTGTAGAAGTATTACTTCTGATATATGCCACAATGTTGGTATTTTGCCAGTTTCTAGACACATGTTGAAAAGTTTGACCAATTCTTGTTTTAAGTCCTCTCCGACCTCCAGTAGCATTTCAGATAAAATACCATGAGGGCCTGCTGCTTTGTTACGCTTCACTTCCTTCTTGGTACTTCCCATCCTGTATAGCAGAGGTGCTCAAACTTAAACTGCTGGCGATCTATCTCAATATTGTTAGACTACGATCGATCGACTCTGAGAGGCTACAAGTAAGTGTGATGCAGGATTGTCGTCTAGGTAGGGTGTATCGTGGCACAGATATTCGTTTTCCGCACAATATGCATTTTTTTAGTCAAGGTAAGTGTAGGTTTGCTCTAAAATGTCAATGGAAAAACTCATAATTATTCAAAATTGCGAGTTTATTGGTTCTTACAAAACAAACGAGTTCTAGTGTCTAAACTTAACTAAAGAGTGACTTTGGATGTTGAAGCGTGGCACTGCATGTCCTCAGCATACTTTTCATAAGATGGTACGTAATTACCGAGTGCTAATCGCAAGCATGATGACATATGTTCGTCAGTTAGTCGATTGCGATATTTTGACTTAATTATCTTCATTTCAGAAAATGCAGACTCGCACAAGTAAGTTGACCCAAACATTGCCGTCAGTTGAAGGGCGATTTGCCTTAGATTCGGATACTTATCTTCAGATATAAAACACCAGAATTTTGTATCAGATGCTGTGGCTTTGAGATGTATATCTGATATAATCTGCACTAACTCATTTTCAACAGAACATGAGTCCATGTTAAACTAACTTGCTATTTCAGTAGCTAATTCCTCAATGTTTTTACACGAAAAAGGATAACTTATAAATGATGCGATATTTGCCAATTTACTGAAAACATAAAAAACGTATTTCGAATTGGCCCAAAATATTTAATAATTCTGCCTCATAAATATCATAATTCAACTGAGGAATTCTTGCTTTCAAAGACGGAAAATTTTTCAGATCCTATCTTTTCAGTTGATCTATCGTAAGTTGCAATTTACTTTTGAATGCGTTTATTGTGCTAATCATCTCAATAATAGTTTTTCCTTTACCTTGAAGCTCCAAAGCTTGTAGTTTGTTACAAAATTGAAGAAAACGTCATATATATCTTTGCCACGAGTCTTTCCTTTCAGAGAAATCATTGTCAAAAACTCTTCCTTAGCCGACATGTCATTGAATACCATTCGAATAAAAATAAACAGCTGGGCAGTGTCTGTCATAACGGTGGATTCGTCGAACTGTAAAGAAAAGTATGTACATTCCATGTTTTAGTTTATCTGTCATGTCCTGACTCATGACTTCAACACGCCTTGTGACAGTCGGACGAGATAACTGAAGTTCTCTAATAGCAGACATAATCTCTGTTTTATTTTCAAAATCTCCAAATAAAGTCTCACCCGCTTCAATAAATGCTTCCTTCACAACCAATCCATCATTAAATGGTTTCTTGTGTTTCGCCAATATATGAGATATTTTAAATGACGCGATCGTTGCAGCTTTTGATTGTTTGGCTGGTCTTGTGAACACGGTTTGTTCTTTTTTCAAACAAGTTATCAAATCACGTACTTTTCGTTTTCTTAATTCACTCTGTGACGGAAAATCCTTTTCATAGTTTTTATGAAGCGTTTTATGATGCCTCTCTAAGTTCCCACGCTTAGGTATTGCAACTGACGCACGGCAAATGAGACAAATGCACTTATCCTTTACCATACAAAAGAAAAATTCTTCCTCCCAATCGTTATTAAAATGATAAGTTTTACTTTTCTTCGCCGCACTCATTTTGGACTATTTATTAATAAACTTTGTATCGATGTATCGCCTTCAAGTTACAACTCAGACTGACTCCTATTCCTGCAGGCGCAACATTTATATCGGCGCGAACGAAGTCTCGAATGTTCCCGTCAAACACGCCGCCTGAAGTTTCTAGAAAAATCGGCGGGAATCAAAAACGCGGTTTTTCTTTGACAAGTACCGCGCGTTCCTTTGATAAAGCCGCCTTTTGCCGCTAGCAGGGGGTTATTACGATAAAAGAAAGTGATGAGGGGGTTATTCTGGCCTAATTGTGGATCGAATAAATTTTAGTAGCTTATTCATTACCTAAAACAAAATCTGTGAATAGTTCTATATCGGAATTTTTTTCTCGAGGTCGACTCAAAAACCACTCGCGATCGACTTGTCGATCGCGATCGACCGTTTGAGCACCCCTGCTGTATAAATTACTGTTTTCATGGAGTTTTTTTTATACACCTATTTTATCCTTACCTGTACAGATTCTGCATACTGCACAGCCTGATCGCTGCCATAAGTGCGTAAAACTAAGGCTGACTCTTCCTTAGTTAGGTTTGCAAAAGCTGAATCGTGACTGGGAGCATATGATCCAAAAGCTCCATAGTACAGAGGCTTCACTGGACGAGCTGTGTTTCTACGGTCTTCTCTGAAACCCTAAAAAAGAAAAAAATATTTTTAAAGAATATTAATTGTTAAGTGAGGTTTCTTTTGATTAAAAGGTCCTAAGGAACTTGCTTGGCTTTCGGAGTTTTCTTTTTATGTTCGCCTCTCCGCCTGTTAGGAATTATACCCTTTATACTATATCTTTATAGTTACATTGACGGGGATGTCATGATATCCGTCAACCAAGTACCGATATATACATTGATATTTTACAGCACTTTTACAGCAACGTAGTAGAGTTATTGCAGGCGTTATTGTATTTCTACAGTAACTATTACCTGTATACACATACAACATCCAGCCGTTGGTCCGAATCGAACCGGCGACTATTCGGTTACGCAGACTCCTAACCCACTAAGACCCCGAGGCCAGCAACTATAAATAATAATTCGTCCGTTACTCCTTTGGGGTTTTAAAAGTTTATCTAATTTAAACTATACTTACTTGTAAATGAGCAGTTCCATCAGTCAACCTTCCAACTAAGGAGCCTAACGGGGCGACACCTCGTTTCTTCCCCGTATTGTTGCCGACCAATATGGCCAATTGTGCCGATCCGTCTCTGCGTGCTCTAAGGTAGCCCATCGAAGGACCGTATGCTTTTAAGCGGGCGCGGGCCATACGAGCGGCAGCTTTTGCTTGAGCAAGAATCTAAAAAAATATTGAAAAATTCGATAGTTATTTACTTAGAAAAGTCTCAACTGAAGGAACACCTTGTATATGCTTTAATTAATGAAATAACCGTGACCACTTACTTCCTCTGGTGTGGGCGGTTCCTTACTTTCTATTTTTAATACAAATTCGCTATCCTCTGGTCTAGATCCGAGAGCTGCCCTCATTTCCGGCGTAACTTCAAATCCTAGCTCAGCTTCGGTCAATTCGGGAGAAATCTAAATAAAAATAAAATAATGTTACTTAACACGGGACAACTTGAAATTTCGACGTTTCGCTTACGATTGTACGAGACATCTTCGGAGATCAAGATTATTACTTACTAAATTCTCGCTCACAAAGGCACGTTTCGCTTCCCTGAAATGCTCTACAGTAACTATGCCCTCCACTTGTCCCCTCTCACCAGTTGCGTTCGCGCAATAAGTAAAAAAAAAATGGAATTTATTTATGAGGTATCCTATAGTTCAGGGGTTCCCTAACTGTGCGTCGCGACGCCCTGGGGCGTCACGACTCTATCCTATGGAAGTCGTGAGGCGATACGCACAGGGCGACTCAGTAAGCCCGTCCATTTCCCCGTGGTTTCGTTCGTTCATCGTTATGTGTTTTGTTTTGGTGGTTACGTTGATTAATGCAGTGTTTTGATTTCAAGTGTGTTGTATTTAATTTACGCGTGCGTATTCATTACTCAAAATGGATAACTTTATTCAAATAAATAGAAAACGTGTTGAAGACGCAGGAGAGAGTAGAAAAGGAACTGTAGAAAAACGAAAAAAGTACAGAATATATGATGACCAATATTTAGATTTTGAATTTACCTAAGTTAGCAAAGGAAATATGGAACTTCCTCAATGTGCTGTTTGTCATAAGGTGCTGGCTGCCGAAAGTATGCTTCCTAATAAATTGAAACGTCATTTAGTAATAACTCACAGTAATTTACGAGAAAAGCTGCGAGATTTTTTAGTAAGAAAATTGCGAGAACTGAAACTTTAGTCGACATCCTTGTTTTCCAGAGCATCCATTCTTTCCAAAGCACTGCTCGCCTCTTACAATGTCGCATTTTAATAAATATTTTCCAGAAAATCTGACTCAATATGACTGGATTCAACAGTCGAGGAAGAACAGCTGTTAGAACTATCTTGTGATACGAGCCTAAAACCACAATTCGATAAAGACAAACTGTTTCAATTTTGGAGCAATGCATCCCAAGAATATCCTACTATCAATACTACCGCTTTGAGGGTTCTTTTATGATTTGCTACGTCGTACTTGTGTGAAACTGGCTTTTCTGCAGTTGCAGTAATCAAATCGAAGTACAGGTCACAAATAAATTTAGAAAAAGAAATGAGAATAGCAATTTCAAAAGTTCAGCCCCGATTTGAAGAGTAAAGCTCAGAAAAGCAAGCTCATTCTTCTCATTGTTTATACCAGGTGTACAAGTATGAAATGTGGATTTTTTTCTAAAAATACATGTTAAATTCGGAAGAATGATAAAAAGTGCTTTATTCAAAGTATGTTCCATCGCTTGTTATACATTTTTCCTATCTTTCGGGCAATTTGTGAATACCACGCCAGTAAAACTCTTCCCTTTTGCTGCGAACCATTCATCGAGCCATTTTTTCACATCTTCGTACGAACCAAAGCGCTGCTCAGCAAGTGCGTGACCCATCGATGCAAACAAGTGGTAATCGGCAGGAGCCCAGTCCGGTGAGTAAGCCGCATGGGGTAGAACTTCCCAGCTGAGTGCTTCCAACGTGTCGCGAACTGGTTTTGCCGTATGTGATGGAGCATTGTCATGAAGAAAAATGACTTTGTGTTGCCTGTTTCGGTATTCTGGCCTTTCTTCAAGCAGCGAACGGTTCAAATCGGTCAATTGTTGTTGGTAACGTTTAGTATTAACCGTTTCCCCAGGTTTTAACAGCTCAAAATAGACCACGCCCCTATGGTCCCCACCAAACACAAAGCATCGTCTTTCTGCCAAAGCGATTCGGTCTTTCGGTCGATGTGGATGGTGCGCCTGGGTCTACCCATACTTTTTTGCGCTTGGGATTCTCAAAATAAATCCACACTTTTCATCCCCTGTAACTATACGATGCGAAAACGACTTCCTTTTGTACCGAGCGAGCAAAATGTCACACGTGTTTTTGCGCTTTTCCATTTGCCTATCGTTCAACTCATGTGGTAGCCATCTACCGGTCTTCTGAATCTTTCCCATCTCTCGTAGCCGATTGGAAACAGCTTGTTGACTAACGCCCAATTGCTCGGCGAGTTGTTTTTGTGTTTGCGAATCATCTTCGTCCAACAATGCTTGCAATTCACATCTTCGTATTTTTTTGGCGGTTTTCCACGTTCCTTGTCTGCAACTTCGAAGTCACTACTTTTGAAACACCGAAACCATTGTTCACACGTATCTTGCGATGGAGCATGTTCACCATAAGCTTCTCGAAGTAATCGGTATGATTCAACAGCAGTTTTCTTCAAATGAAAACAAAAAATTAATGCTGTCCGCGAATGCTCTTTGTTCGGTATAAATTTCGACATATTGAATACAACAATACAACACTATGCACACACTTTTCCAATTTATCACTCGTGCGCGTCTCACACTTGTTGATGACAACAAAATGGCGCAATGTCAAATCTTTATAGCACAAACTGCATTGGTGCACTATCTGTTGTCTGAAATCTGCATTTCATACTTGTACACCTGGTAGTTTTTTTATGTTTTCTAATAAATAATAATTAAGATTCTATATTCTTTGGAGTTTTCTTGGAATAATAAAGTAATTTTATTGTCTGCTAGAGCTACAGACAGGTATCTTCTTTTAGAAGTGCGTCGCAAAAAAATTGCAACCTGTAAAGGGAGTCGCATTAAAAAAAAGATTGGGAACCCCTGCTATAAGTTTATAAAATCTAAGAAAATAGCGTTCTCAAAAACTCAACAACTAATTTTTTTGAGCTAGTAAAAAATTATCGTTAAATTATTAGACTGTGACAACGGTGGCAGCGTCGTGCGCTTAAGTTAATAAGTATAATAATATTTTTTTAGAATATATATTTTATATTGTACCTCTTATTACTGTTAATTTATTTACGTACATATTTTAATATTCGCTTTATTTCATTTGATTTCTATTGAAAAATTAATACCTAACAATATCAACATGTAGGCTGAAAAGTTTTTGGTCTGACACATAGATGTCGCTCTTTTTAAAATATATCCATATGATTTTTAGGAAGTACTAACCTTCAAATGATACGTGTCAAAATTTCACGACATTTCGACGATTAGTTTGCAAGTTACAGTGGTTTTAGAGACGCTAGTTTTGTTGTTTTCAAAACAATGGAAAAAATCGAATTTCGTGTGTTCATTAAACACTGTTTTTTGATGGGAAAAAATACCGTTCAAGCAAAGCAATGGCCTGATAAGTGATGCCCCTGGAAAATCACTCATCATTTACTGGTATGCTGAATTTAAACGCGGTCGTACAGATACAAATGATGTTGAACGCTCTGGACGCCCAAATAAGATGGTTACACCGGAAAACAAAAAAAAAATCACAAAATTGTTTTAGATGACCGTAAAGTGAAATTGCTTGAGATAGCTGATACCCTAAAGATATCAGCAGAACGTGTTGATCATATTTTGCATCAACAATTGAGCATGAAAAAGGTCTGTTCGAAATGGGTACCGCGTTTGCTCACGGTGGACCAAAAAAAACAACAACGAGTTGATTCTGAGCTCTGTTTGGACCTGTTTAAGCACAATAAAAAGGATTTTTTCATGCGATATGTGGCAACGGATGAAACATGGATTCACCACTACACATCGGAATCAAATCGGCAATAAGCTGAGTGGAAAGTAGCCGGTAAAAGCCGCCCAAAGCGACCAAAGACACAACAGTCGGCTGGGAAGGTTTTGGCCTCTGTATTTTGGGATGCGCGTAAAATAATTTTCGTTGACTATGCTGAGAAGGGAAAAACCATCAATAGCGGATAATACATAAGGTTATTGGTGTGTTTGAAGGCGGAAATCGTAAAGAAACGGTCCCAAATGAACAAGAAAAAACGTGTTCTTTCATCAAGACAATGCACCGTGTCAGAAGTCAATGGTTATGATGGCAAAATTGCATGACTTGAAGTTCAAATTGCTTCCTCATCCACGGTATTCGCCAGATTTGGTCCCCAGCGACTATTATTTATTCGCAGACCTCAAAAAAAAGCTCACGGTAAAGATATTTGGCTTCAATGAAGAAGTTATCGTCGAAACTGGGGCCTATTTTAAAGGCAAAGACAAATCCTTCTACAAGAAAGGTACGGAAATGTTAGAAAAGCGTTGGACTGATTGTATTGCTCTTGAAGGAGACTATATTGATAAATAAAGTCGAATTTTGCAAAAAAAAATGTGTTTTAAGTAGCTAGATCGAAAACTTTTCAGCTTAAGTATTAAAATAACTAAGTGAAAAACAGTTTTTTCGTAATTTTTCTCATACCTGTAATAACCAGCCCAATTTTTCCAGTTGCAAAATTTTTAAGCCAGCTTGTAACAGTTTCTTGCTAGCTTTATAGTAAACTGTGTCCGTGTGGTTATATTTCATGGCGTTTTCACACATTAGTTGAAAATCTTCCGCCAATTCCTAAAAAAAAGTATAGTAATATATCTATTTTTCGCACACGTGTCGCTACTGTAGCGCCTTAGGGATTTCCTCGCAGCACGTCTGCTAGGCCCATAAAAAAATCCACCGTTCGATTCTTCCGACCATAAACTGCTGTCGACATCCGAGTATTCTACCCGATCAATGACAGAGAGGCGCTTAAACAGCGCAAAATTTGGCACTTCAAATCTACTCAACGGAAATATTTTTGAATTTTCTCGTGGTTAGACGTTTGTTTTAGATTCAACGACCCATTTGACTGCGCTAAGGAGGTTTCTGATGTCTTTTTGGCCGGCATGGAAGCTTACATCCCTTTTTTGAAGAAATACCCTTCCAACATCCTTGGTTCGATCAAAACTGCAATTGCAACATCTTCGTTCGCAAGTTACTGGACAGAGTGTTGAGAGAACTACGAAGCAAATGAAAGTGGGAAGAATTCAAAAACTCGCTGACCTGTGCATTTTAAGAACAATGAGGATCACGCCGACATCTGCTTTAGATGCCTCGCTCGGATTGCCCAGCTCCCCGATTTGGCTAAAAAAAAGGCTATAGCGGGCGTATGCACAGATGAAGGTACAAGTGACTTAAGACACACAAGAATCTCCCCAAGAATGGATGAGGTGAGCCCACTACTGTCTTTTAGGGCGATGACGACAGATTTTTTTAAGGCTTAATAGGTCCTTCTTCTTCCTCTACGATAACTAGAAACGATTAAAGGGAGAAACAGAAGGTCAATCTCCTCCAGGACGCTCTGGTGTGCTTCACGATGGGTCGCGAACGGCAGGAATTGAGTGAGCGTGGGCAGGTGTTTATTTGGAAAACGTATGAAACAGCTTTTCTTTGGAAAGATATACGACATTTTTTCCAGCACAGTTTTTTGTGCTTTGATGGTATCCAGTCTTGTGCCGCGAGCAGATAATGTACTTCTGCCCTGACAATCAGAGAGTACTCAAGGTAATCAAATCCCTGACGAATTCGACACTCATACGAACGTGTCTTGGATGAGTTGGTTAGGAGGAAATAGGTTGAGTTGTGGGACTCTGGACATCGGGCGATACAGGGCAACGAAGCGACGGACGAAATAGTCGGAGCTATGACTGCTTTCCAACGACCCGAAACCGTTTTATGAATATCCAAGAGAAAGGTGGAAGCGGCCGTCAAGGAGTGCTAAAGAAAGCGATGGTACTAGAGTATATAGTGCAAGCAAACACTTTGTATCGTGGTCGGGAGTGACTGTTCAATTGAAGCAGAAATATCCAGCACTGCCTTGTGGAAATTCCCAAGGGACATCGTAGATTGAGAAGGCATTTGGCATTGATGGGGGGGTGAAAGACGACTAGACATGTCCGGGTTGTCTAGAATGTGAGATGTCGGTTTACCTTATCTGCGCATGTGATGAGCTGGGAAGACTCTAATATACGATTTTCAGAGCGGCAGTGCTCCAAAGGGAGGAGGCCGGCACCCTGGCGTGTGTTAACTCCGGGAGGTTTCGCGACAATCGTGCTGGTTAAGTTGCTTTGGGGAAAATTTTTTCGGGGTTGGCAAAAAGGATTCTTCTGGTCTGTTTGATAGGCGCTGGGCCTTCCCACAACTACTACTATTACTACTACAAGTTACAAGGTAACCCATTATTAAAGCAATTACTCAAAAAAATTTTAATCTCATGAAAATTATTGAAAAACTTGTTATAACTTCACAGTTTGTGTTTAAAAAGAATAAAAATACATCTGGCACTGTGTTCAATTTCTTGGAGCACTTATATCTTGGGCTCAATGAAGCAGATCTAACTGCAGCAGCCTTCTGCGACTTTTCTGAAGCTTTCAACAGTGAAAACAATGAAATATTGCTGGGCAAACTATCTTTATATGGCTCTAGGGGGGGGGGGAGGGGGGAGTTTGTCCTGGAATGGTTTTCATCCTACTTAAAATATAGAATACAGCTGGTGAAGGGTGGGTTTGTCGGGTCTGAAACACACACCTATTAAGTATGGCGTCCCGTAAGGTTTGGTACAAGATCCCTTATTTTTCCTGATTTGTATTAACGTTTGGCCGCTAGTTATATTCCAGGGCAGTTTACTTTTTTGCAGATAATACCACTCTCCTCTGGGTGGGAAGGAAGGTCGACGCGTTGATGAGCACTGTGCCTGCCCAGATGCACAAAATTCAGTCCTGGTTTGAGGCTAATTCCCTGAGTTTCAATATCAATAAAATGAGCATAATTACTTTTAAATTTGAAATAACTGCAAGTCAGACCTTAAGGCTTCAATCACGTTCTTGGGTGCCTTTCGTTGTTATGCACTTCGAGAGGTTTCAAATGTACTGGAAAGTGGCATGGCAAGAAATGTTTACTTTAGTTTAGTGGAAGCCCATTTGAGATGTCCATTGTAGACCATTTTTTTACCAAAAAAAGATTTTAACCTTACCTTGCTTGTTAATACTGGAAATTGCATTTCTTATTCACAACAGATTCAGGAACATTGGAATGTTTCAGCAATATGAATCAAGAAACTCTAATAATAGACCCCTACCTATTTAAAACCTTACCAGACCCTTGTTTGAGGGCCTTAAGCTGTATAATCACCTTCCACCATGTATAAAACACATAGCAACTATGAAATTATTTAGAAGCTCTCTAAAATAGATTTTAGTGGAAATATCTTTGATTTTCTGGAAGAGTCTTTTGACATTGCAACCTGTATTTGTTGAAATAATTGTAATTTATTTGTTATTCGTGTAATTTAAATAATTTTCCAATAATTTTTTTAGTGTTCCGTACAGAACACTTATAAGATCACTTCAGTGTCTGTCCTTTCGTCTGCCATACCCGATTTTCTCCCAAAATGGTTGAAGTTGAAATTTGGCACTAATATAGGAATTGATCGAAGCCGTGTAGTTTTGAAAGTTAAATTTTGACTTAAAGGGTTAGTAAAAAAAAATTTTCGAGGGGAGTGTGATATGAAAGCTTGTAAAAACACGAGTTCAAAAATATATATAATGTAATACTTGCGCACGCTTTTCTTTGTATTAATTTTGAACAACTGCCAAAAATCGCTGTCCCCCCCTTATCTCGAAAAGTACTGATCAAAAAGTTTTGAAAAAAACTCTGGAATATTCTCCACAGGGTGTAGATTGAACGAAAATTATCATGAGTGCATTCCCTTTAATAAACTATCTGGTATATAACAAAAACCAAAAATTTCAAGGTCATCAGTTTTCAGCAGAAAGGAAAAAAACTTTGTTGAAAACTCATTTGGGGTGTAGTTTTTTTGTGAAGATCATTTTATACTTCTGTAACAAAAATTTTTAAAAGCCATCAATGTACGGAACACCAATTGCGCAAGTCCGATTTGCCCTTAGCTGCTTATTTTAGCTGAATATGATTTTATTGTTTGTGTCTAGATTATTCTTCTAATTATAAAAGTATTTTAATGATAAGGAAGCTTGTTTATAGAATAGAATAGAATAGAAATATGCTTTATTGTCCTAAAATACAACGTATTTGTTGACAAAGCAATTTATTTTTTACAAGAAACAAAGCGATTTTGTTTATATTCTCACCTTGACGGCATTATACTGAGTATCTTCGATTTTTTGCCTCATAGTACTAAAATCCATAGGCTTACTAATAATTTTCGAATACCCAGGAGCGATATTGTCAGTCACAGGCCAAGCAAAGAAATTCTGCGAGTCTTTCTTCTCCAAAAGTGTTAGAAGATGATCCAATGCCTTTGATAGAGGTGTTCTCTCTTGAATTTTCTTGATTACGCAGCTGCGCTGTTCCCGATGGGCTGCGTTTGGGGAATCAACTAGTGGGTAGACCCCTAAGGAGGTATCCATTTCAGTGAATGTTGGAACTGCAAGAAAAGGAAAACTTTATACATTAAGAAAAGTGATTGTTCAACGTTTTATCTACAATTGCTTGAGGTATCTTCGAGAAACTTCACTTGAGATTATCACATCGTGTTCTAATCATGCCTGAAGATGAGTCATTTAATCATAGGTGAAACGTTGGTAAGTCACTCTAATATTTTATTGTCTAAACCCAAGCTAATCAAAGCTATAGAAGGATCTCCTTTAGACCATACATATTTCCAATTTATTTTAATTTTTTTGCATTTTGGTAATTTTCAATCAGATATAAACTAAGGGAAGTATTTCTGAAAAAAAAACACTTTCCGCGACTTTTGTGGTTATTAACGTTTCAAGGTCCTTTGATCACGAAAAAAAAAAAGTTCCGATTTCCATTCTTTTACCGTTGCTTGTTGCTGCAAACGAATGAAATATTAGGTGCCTGAAGAGTGAAACGAAGCTATAGTTTCCGATTGACATTGCTTCAAGAAAAACAGGCGAGAGGAGTTACATTAAGGAAACCCTATATATTCGCTCTCTGCTTACTTTCAGTATTTTCTCCATCTTCCATTTCATCCCTCTTCCTTTTCTTATCCTTATGATGATGCTTGTGCCTTCTCTCTCTATCTTTACTTTTATCCTTCTTTTTCTTCTTCTTCTTGGATTTCTTGTGATGGACGCGGTGCGGAGAAGTTGGACCATTAGGATCTATAAAAAAAAAGGGAATAAATTACCTTGACACGAATATAAAGTCTTAATATTTTTAAAGCCAGTTAACAGAAAAATCAAAACAGTTTTCAATTAATAAGATTGAAATAAGGCAAATACAGTATGACCTCGATAATCCGGACTAATTAAAAACGCGGTGATCCGAATTAGTAAATAATTCGAATTACTGAAGCAGGACATTATTTATATTAAAAAACGAATCATTTAATATGAAACAAGTAAAAAATAGTACATACATAGAATAATATTTAAAAATAGAAAACATATCTTATCAAGTTTTATCTTATTTTGTAAAAAAAATTGTAATTTTTGTTTGCTTGACCCTTCTCTGGTTCATCATAAAAGCAATTTCTTTTAATCTTTGAAGTACAAGAACATCACTTAGAGGGATATCATTTGTTTTTGCTCATCTCATGCACACATTGAAACTTTTAACTGCCTCATCATTCTTCACAGTGTTCTTAACAGTCTGGTTTGTATTAGTATTTAACTCTGAACCTTCATTATCACTCTCGTGTTGTTCATCTGTACCATCTATGTCTTCCAGTGATAACAAATCTTCATCATTTTCAAGCCTATTACTTATTTCCACGTTCGTGAGATTCTGCTAAGTGAGAACATTCAACATATCTGAAACATCTGTTAAATATTTACGAATTAACCAAACAAATACTAAAAGAAAAATTTCAGGCTTTACCTTTCATTTCTTCATTCGTGGAAAGCAAATTGTGCCGCAATTCACTCAGAGGAATCAGATCATCAGCGTCATATTCAGTGTCTGGGTTGGTATCTGCCACATAAGCCATAATTTTGTGCCAGCACTTTTTCAAGACTTCAGGGGAGACTTTTTCCCATGAATTGCATAGTAGACATACAGCATCTTTTAGGTTAATGCTTTTTAATCCCCTAACAAGATTATCTACATTATTTGATAAAAATATGGGCTAAAAGACTTTTCCGATAAAATAATTTTGTCAGTCTGATTGCATTCTGGTCCATAGGCTGCAAAAGTGCAGTACAATTTGGTGGAAGAAATAATGTTGTAAACTGTCCATCCTCACTAGTCAGCTCTTCTATAGTTCTATGGCTCAAAGCGTTATCAACAATTAGCAGGGCTCTTTCAGGCAAGTTGAGACTTCTTAAATGACTTTTGATTTGACGAATAAAAGAATGATGAAACCAGTCTAAGAAAATTGCTGTAGTCATCCATGATTGGCAAATGATTTGTACTCAACAGGTATGTTCACATTTTTAAAAGCCCTCGGATTTTTTGCCGTTCCTATCACTAACAACTTTAATTTTTGTGATCCATCAACATTGCAACATGCTAGAAAGGTAACGCGTTCTTTGTTTATTTTTCGACCTGGTGCGGTCTTTTCCTGAGAACGAACCAGCGTTTTTTCAGGCAACATTTTCCAATACAGAGCTGATTCATCTGCATTGTATACTTGAGTAGGTCCAAGGTTTAATTCTTTTATCTTATCTGCGAATAAAGTTACGAAAGGATCGTCGGCACTTTCATCATTGGATAGTTTTTCGCCACAAACTTTTAAAGCACGCAGACCATGTCTTTTTCTGAAGTTAGAAATCCAGCCTCTGCTAGCTCTAAAATTATCATTCCCGTAGGGTTCAGTGTAAAACTGTTTTGCTTTGCCTGATAAAATTTCGTAGGAAATTGGGACGTGCCTTGATCGTTGCGTACAAAACCATGTATACAAACGAGTTTCCATTTCTGGATATTCGGCTTTTCATAAGGTTTTTCTGACGCCAGGACCGGAATCACATTTAGAAATAAATCTAAAAGAAGTTACACGTCCATAGTGAGTGTCCAAAATTATCTTTAAAATAAATCATATATACATACCTTTTGATTTTACCTTGCTTCTTTTTTATATCCGAAATTGTGGATGTTCCTACTCCGTATTCATTTGCCAACACTTTTCCGCTTTCACTAAGAACTAGTCTTTCTAATATATCGGACTTTTGTTTTATTGTTAGTGTAATATGTTTTCTTTTAGAAGGCATTTTAATATGTAGGTACATATACGTAAAAAAAAACGTTTACATACTTATATGAACCACATAAAGTAAAATAGAACGTAGGTACGTTGTACTTGTGACTATAAACAAACAATTACAAAGTCCTTAACCTTTAGACGCGATGCGTTGTAGGCAAATCAAAGGCACCTACAGTTTGTGTGAATCCCAGATGAATTAGACTGAAAGTTAGGGGAATCCCTTTACTATCGATTTCAGTTTTCCCATGTAGTTTAAATTAAGTAGATGTGTAAAAAACGCAGATCTGGATTACCTAGTACTATCAAATCTGGATTATAAAGTACACAATACAATAGAAATGTTTGTCCGGATTATTAAAGAATCCGGTTTAATAGAGATCCGGATTATTGAGGTGGCACTGTATATGTTTCGAAATTGGAGGCCGTTTACTATAATATGAAGGCTGTCTGAAAGGTTCTTGGTCTAACAATGAAAGAAATTTTTTTTTGACGTGAAATATGTTTTATTTTTCAATATAATCTCATGAAGCGTCGATACTTTTGTTCCAACGTTTTTCCAATAATCTAATACCATCATTAAGGTGTGATATCAGAAGGTATGCAAAATATTCATCCACGGCTGCAATAGCTTCCTCATTTGATGTAAAACGCTTTCCAGCCACGAAACACTTGTGTGAACATGTGCATTGTCTTGATGAAAAATGAATCTTTGCTTCTTTAAAACAGGTCCTTTCTCAAGAATTTTTGTATCCAACTGATCCAAAAGGTTACAATAATATTCAGAGTTAATTGTTTTTACCATTCTGAAGATAATCAATCAACAAAATACCTTTGTAATCCCAAAAAACTGTTGCCATAACCTTCCCTGCTGATGGAACCGTCTTTGCCTTCTTTAGTGCACTTCTACCGGCTTCAATCCATTGTTTTCGCTCTGGTATATAGTGGTGGATCCAAGTTTCATCAACAGTTATGAAATAATGCTTGAAATCCATTTTACTTTACTTAAAACGACCCAAACCCGCTTGGGAAATACGCATTCGAATGTGTTTTTCGTCAAATGTCAGCAAATGCGGCATACCATATCATGGACTTGTTGAATGATATGTGGAGTTGTAGCAGTTTTTGGACGCGTGGATCATCTTTGAGGCTTGTATGAGCAGATTTAAAAAAAGCAGTCCATTTTTTTTACAGTGGAAAGTGAAGGTGAAGCATCCTTATAACAATTTCGGATTGATTTCTGTTCGTGTTAAACCAGCCAAAACCAAGAAGAATGTAACCACTGCACAATATTCACTCTTTTACAGTTTCAAAAAATCAACGACACTTCAATATTAAACAGCTGCTGCTACTCAAATGAATTGACAAATCGAAATAAAATTTTACATGTGTTTATATAATGAATGGAATTTTCCAATACAATGATGGTTTCACAGTTTCTAATGCCATCTATGTGTCAGGCCGAGAGCTTTTTAGACAGCCCTAGTATGTTATCTTTTAAATTTATTCATCGTTCTACAATTTGGGATATCTATCTTAAGAATATGCCTTACCTATTATAATGGGCTGGCCATCTTCTGACATTAAAGGTTGTATGTAGTCTTCTTCATGTTCTGGTGTATTGTTGGAACCCACCTAAGGAGAAAAAAAACATGATTAAATTGTATCAAGTAATGGAACATTTTTTTTAAACAAGTTATAATATGGCGTGTGCCATAGATAAATGTATTTAAGTGTATTTAGTTTGCTGCGCGGACGCAACAGGCGGGAGAGGCGGAAGCGGGGATATATAATGTAACCCCAGTACTTGGAAATTTAGTTTCTTTGGAGCATTTCCCCTGAGTGGAGCGTACGGTTTGCAAGGGAGTTTTATAAAAGAAACATCACATATCTTCTAAATGAAAGTCTAATACCAAAGAAAATATATCTGTCTCGACTTCTTTTTTGTTTTTCAGGTTTAGACCTGTAAAATTTCCACATGCTATTTGATGTAATGTATTATCACTCCTAAATTTTAGAATTGTTATTATACTTCCCTTTTGAGCTTTATTTGCATGTCTTCTTATAATTTTATTTACATTTATTTTAATAATTTTATTTATCTTGACATCGTAATAGACAAATATAATCATTTCATTTCCTTTCAAGTAAAAATTCTGATATCAAGAAGTAACGTGATGCAATCTAAACGTTTTCGGCTTAATGCTACACAGCAAGAATGTGAAATACCATCGTCCCGATAGACAGCGGTAGCTACCGCCTTAACAATGCTGCGTGAGAAGTTTGGACTTGCTAGTTAATTCAGTTTGCTCTGTATACACGCTTGCGTAACAATCTAATTATGTATTTCTGTGATTTTTACAATGAACATGAAAAAATAGCAACGCGAGTGTGTGATTTTTTGTTTTAAACTTGAGAAAAGTGCTACTGAAACTTATGAACTGGTTCCGAAAGCATTTGAGGGCAAAACCCTGAGCCGTACGCCAATTTTTGAGAGATTTGCATGATTTAAGGCCGGTCAAACTTCGGCGGAATATGACGAGCGTTCCGGAAGACCGTCGACTACAACCTCCCCTAAAATCATAGCCAAAGTTCAACTAATCATTCGTGAAGACCGTCGCTGAACAATTGTTGGGATCTCTGATGAACTTTCCATTAGATAGAAGAAGGTCAAAGCTTTAGACCGAGAAGAGTTTTCTTCTACATCATGATAATGTAAAGCTTGTTCTTTAACAGTTTTTAATGAAGGATTCCGTGACTGTCATCCTATAACCCCACCCCCTATTCGCCTAATTTGACACTCTGTGACTAAGGGCTGTTCTCCGACATGAAAATGAAGTTGAAGGGTTGCTTCAGAACAGTAGATGAGATATAACGCAAATTTCAGGCAGTGCTGGAGGTAATGACAGCATTGATCTTCCAAATAATTGTCAAGTGGAAAAACTGGTGAGACCAGTGCACCACGTAACGTATAATAAGTAGTAATGTTTTTAAATACTTTCTCTAGTACCAGACTAAGTACAATTTTAGGGTGGTACTTTCTTATATAGGTTAAATTTTGGAAACTAATTTATTCTCATAAGTACTACAGACTGCTGCAAAAGTTACAACTTAAAAACACCCTGTATTATGTGTAAATAGCAGAATTACTTTTTCACTAACTGTGGAACTTACACCTGAATTTAAAAACTAAAAAAACATTTTCAAAAAACCATTTAAAAATTCTACATCATTTGAAAAGAAAATAGAAACTGAAAAATAAATACGTACAAGATATTATGTACTTAACTCAATAGTTATTTAGCTATTAGGCAACTTTTAGTATGAAGTTGTATAAGCTAGAGATGTAATGGGTAGTACTTTTTAGGATGCGGTAAAACGGGGTACCCAGCTATATAGGCAATAATTAAGCTCATTAATTTAAGTTGTATTAACATTTTCTGCCAACACTATCCACTTTAGGTAATTTTTTATACATACAAGATATTATGTACTTAACTCAATAGTTATTTAGCTATTAGGCAACTGTTAGTATGAAGTTGTATAAGCTAGAGATGTAATGGGTAGTACTTTTTAGGATGCGGTAAAACGGGGTACCCAGCTATATAGGCAATAATTAAGCTCATTAATTTACATTGTATTAACATTTTCTGCCAACACTGTCCACTTTAGGTAATTTTTTATAACTTGGTATTAATGTCAAGACCATTTTTAGTGTTCCATACGGAACACTTATAAGATTACTTCGGTGTCTGTTGCACCCGATTTTCTCTGAAACTATTTGACATAGAAAGTTGAAATTTGGCACTAATATAGGAATTAATGGCCCCATCAGAACCGTGTAGTTTTGAAAGTTAAATTTTGCTTAAGTTAGTTTTGGGGGTGAAATCGGAAGTGAAAAAAATTTTTTACCACGTCATCGATTGGGGTGTCAACTGAAAGCTTGTGAAAACACGGGTTCAAAAATATATATTATGTAATACTTGCCCACACTTTTCTTTGTATTATTTTTAAAAAATTGCCAAAATCACTGTCCCCATTATCTCATAAGGCGTGATCAAAAAAATTCTGGAATTTTCTCCGCAAGGTGTAGACTGTACAAAAATTATCACAGTTAATAACTTATTTGGTATATAAAAAAAAACAAAAATTTCAAGGGCATCAGTTTTCAACAAACATCGGAAACAAACTTTGTTGAAAACTCATTTGGGGTGTGATAATAAAAATTTTTGACAACTCTAAATACACAAGTTTGACTTGCACTTGGCTGATTATTTAGTAAAAGCATCATTCTCGAAATATATGAAAAATGCAAGCTCTAATTGCTGATTTACTATCAGGTGTTGATTTACTTGTCCTTTACAACAGATATGTGGACATCTGATGGAAATAACAAGAGCATTATAAGTTTCCTGACAGAGAAAACAATATAAACAAGGGTCCACCTATCTAGTAGAGACAGTGGAGCCAACAACAAGAGGCTTAATTCTCTAAAAGTGCAAAGATCTGTATAGGTGGTCATGTCAGAAGAAGGATCACAACTCATGTAAACCACTCATCTTCTTCCAGAATGAAATTAGAACAGATCCAGAGAGATTTTACCACTTAGTAAAGACAATGGTACAAGATCTACCTACACGTTGGAATTTCACATATTCTCTATTGACTTTTTGAACAAAAAAGAGCTATTCATATTGATTTTATTGATTGATTGATTTATATTGATTTATTGATGATGACACAACATTTAACAATATTACACTTGCTTAGCTTGCTGCTGAAGATGATTCACTTTTTTTCTTTGACACCAAATCAGTGGGAATTAATTAAAACATTAATTGAGCTTTTATAACCATTTAAACAAACTACCAAACATTTCAGTAGTTCACTTACTAAAACCTGGCCAGAGAACATACATATGAATTTAAAAAAGAACACATAAATAGGGTAAATGGTTCTTAAAATATTTCTCTGATGCATATTTTGAAGTGCATATTACTTTTAATTTGATCCTATTTTGCTCAAAATATTTGGCAGGGTATCTGACCCGGTATTAAAGTATCTAGTCAAAGCAGGTACAGAGCCAAATCAGAAGGACACTCAGTTTAGGCCAGGTAGACCAGGTATCGATTACATCTCTAGTATAAACTTCACTTCTGTGTGTAACTTAAATATACATTTAATTTCATGCATAATACCTACTATTAGAGTATAGAGACCAAAATTATGTACTTACACATGCATATTTTTCAGCCATGGCCTAAAAATAAATATAAATAATGAAAATCATGCAAAATGTTACAAAATAGGTGAAACTTTAACTTTTAAATTTATATTTATTTTTATACTGTTTACTCTTCATATTACAAAATTTTGCAATACAACTCTTGCATTTAAAAAAATCATTTTAAAAAAGTTACTTCATATAAGTTTGTTTCCATTGTTTTATTTAAAATTTTAAAATTATTTAAGTTAAATGCAAAAAAAAAATGAGAGAACTATAATATAAAAACTGATAATCTTCAAAGTGTATCATATAATTTTGTAATATTAAGCAGACAATAGTGCCATTTAGTGTTAATAGAAGTTAAATAATAAGGGCTCTAAATTCGAAATAAGTATGAAACTGTGCCAGATTTTACAAAACCAAATTAACCAAAACGTCATAAAACAACTTTTAGGACCAAGTACAAATCAGACCCAAAATTTACCCTTAAGATTTACATTTATGATAATTTTCACTTACTTTTAGGATTAGTTTTAACTGAGGCTTATCTTCTTTATCTTCTCTGTCTTTTTTATGCTTTTTATGTTTCTTTGGATAAATATTCTGCCCCGAAACGGTTGAAATACCTTGTATATCCATTTTTAGCTGACATTCACAATTCTTATATTACTACTCTTAAAAATAGGATAGAAACTAACTTTTTAGAAACTTTCTAATAAATTTCTCTAGTTCTAATGAATGTCCCCTAAAATAGAGAAATAAAAATAATTAAAACAACTTTTTAGAAGCATTACTTACTGAAGACTCAAGCTCCCAACGATCTTTTATAAATCTTAATCCTTAACTCATAGCAGGATGTCTTATAACTTTAATACTAAACAAAGTAATTTGTGTTTCAGTTAACGATACCTGTTCTGGTTATTTTTTCTTATTTCCGTGTCTATTTTTCTTAGAGAAAAAGTAAAACTAACTAATCTCAAGCGGCTTCCAAACACAACTTTTTTGATATTGACATTGACAAATTGAAGTTAGGTCTGAGTTAGTTCTTCTTCCTGCCATTGGCATTACTCACTTCCAGGGTTGTCCACTAAAAAAACTGTGATGTCCAAGAGAACCAATAATTGATGCTGCTACAGAAGATAGAAACAGAAAATGGTTACAAATATTTTATCGCAGAAATTGATCAGTTACGAAAATTTAAATAATACGATATGTAGCAAAATGTGCTAGAGATATTAAACTAAAATAAAACATTACCGCTGGTCCATGAAATTGTGGTGTGTGTTTGAACATTACAAAAAAATGGCAACACTAACAATCATAGACATAGAGGATGGATTAAGTGTTCCGTATCCCGCTGTGCAGTAAATATGGACGCAAAAGTGAGAGAGATAAAGCGAATGAGCGGCCAGTAGCTGTCTCTTTCTAGAATGCCGCTAAAGTACGGCGCTCTTGAAAATAATATTTCTAAGTGTTCTATTTGAACTAAAATCGAGTGGCGCTTTTCTCGCCTTGAATTCCGTCTCGGGGTACTACGCCTTGTTTATTACAGGCATATAGAATAGCGACAGGTATTGGCCGCACAGCCGCCTTGTCTCTTTCTAAAGAGTGGTCAATTTTGTGAGGTTAATGCTCAGTCCATCCTCTATGTCTGTGCTAACAACCAATCGGAAGAAAGAGGAAACTTGGACATATATATAAAATAAATATGTTTTAATGATAGTAATAATTAGAAATAATTTATTTTAAGTGACTTTAAAACGAAATAGAACGGCCTCAACGTGAATTTAATTGACTTACAAAGATGCCACATATTTATTTTTGGAACCGCGTAAACTCGATAAACAATCTTCCAAAATTGCCTAACATCGTTAAATATCGCGTTTCAAGGTTATTGAAGTAAGACTTTCTTAGTGGATTAGTATTTTCTGTAATAAGAGGCAAGTTCATTTTGTCGAAAGTATAAACGATGAAAATCTAAATCAGGTGATTTATTACGCACATGGTGAATACGTCAAAATACCATGGACCTCACGGAAATTTTTAAAGTGTACTCGAGTACTTGAACACATCGTACGACCCAATTTGTATAATTATTTGTTTTAATTATTTTATTTATACATTGTACATGTTAATGTGAATAAACATTATGGTTGTTTGAATTTTTCAATTTACATTCAAAATAAGTGTGGTTCTATTGGAAATTTTATAAAATTTTGAATAAAAATGACTGAAGAGATGCCTGTGGGACTTCTGGGTCAACTGGGTGAAGTTTTTGGGGTCGGTGAGCCCGCTTTAAAGCTACTTCTAGGTGTTCTTGCAGGTAAAACTTGTTTGCTTTTAGGTTTATTATGAGGCTTTGTCCTCATTTTTTCTTCTTGGATTTCTATATGTACAGTTATTTAGAAGGAGAAGGGATCAGGTCACAATCTATTTTTAACTATTTGGGTAATAAATAACCAGTTTCTAATGTACTTTTTTGTTACAAAATAATATGAAATGAAGAATATATCTAATGTACTTTTAATTAGTATACACTGTTATAATTTTAAGCTATTGTTCTCCTAATTTTATATTACCAGTGATGAAGCAGATTTTTATCAATTTCAAGGCTATTTCTTACATGATATGGTTTTTGGAAAAGATATAAATTTAGTCTTTGTAATTGGAGGACCATGATAAAGCAATAAAAAAATGTGTTGTTGCTTCCACCTCTGGCGGCGATTCCGCCCATTACCCCATTGAAAAAAGTTCTTACAACTTTGAATATTGGAGTAATTTTTTAAAACTTTAAGAGAAAGCCCAATTTTTCACTTTCCAGGCAGGTGCAGAGATTAACATCTTGCCTCCATCATTGGGAAATGATGCAGGAAGGGTTGTTGAAAAATTTCAAATTTGTCATTTGCACTTAGGTTTTACAGTCGTCTTGGGGATTAAATAAATCAGTAGTAATTTCTTGCGGTTTAAGCACTTGGAGCTGCTTCAGATAACTACTAATCCCAAAATCTCAGCTCTTTTTAAGTTTCTGATTGTTGAAAATACAGTCTCCAATTTGTTAGGAGTCCCTAGACAATGCTACTCTTTTGAATGGAAGTGGTACAACACTATATATACCACTGTCCAGAAGTTTGGAAGCACTAAATAATTTTTAATTAAAACTAAAGAACGATTTTTAAAAACAGAGTACTACTTTAAAAAAAAAAAAATTGGGTACATTATTAGGATTTCTTATAAAATTCTGTGTTATAATGATACCTTAGATCAGTATCTAAGTTTTATACTTGATTCTACATCCATCTTGCATTGTCTTACCTTTTTTTCTCAAGAAATATAAAATTACTGTCATTATATTTTGGGAGCCATTATAACTAGCTGTTAGAAACAGATCATCTATTTGTGTTGATGGGACAAATTAGTGGAATTGACAATTCAATAAAGCATTAATTTGATGGAGGTGTAATTTGGTGGGTGGACAATTTTATGAAAGCACAATCTGTGAGAAACAATTGGATAAAAAGACAATCTGATAAGAAAAACTTTAACAGAAAAATAACTAGGCAAAAGGCAAATTTTTTTGAGGAATAACTTGATGGCAGATACCACAAGGCTGCTAAAATTAATTTAAAATACATCCAAGAACTTTGTACATGTTTAAACTAAAGCAGACAGCTTTACTTTGGTCCATAATATAAAATCTTTTTTCAAACTAACTATTTGCGTTCAGTTATTTTAAATATAAATATTTGTTTTTTTTTTTGTCCCAAGTAATTGTGGTTAATAATAAAATTTAAAATCCTATAAAAATACCTCTAAAAAAGAAAATAATTTTGAAATTCATATAAATAAAATGCATACAAAACTATATTACACTGTGACCTTGAACCTTAAATCAATTTAGATAAATAGTAAATTAGATAAGACATAGTTAAATTAAAGTTATATTTATATACAGGGTGCATTACTAAAATCAGGACAAATTTCAATTGAAATCTCCCGCCACATTGTGTTTTCTGCCTGAGGTGGCTGTTGGTGTCCAAGTAGCAAACTGACTAAAGTAATACTGTTAGTCTCATAATTATCGTCATGTCAAAAACAAGTTTGGAGTAAAATCAAATATATATGTATATATATATATATATATATATATATATATATATATATATATATATATATATATATATATATATATATATATATATATATATATATACACAGTCGACACTGTTTATAGTGAAACTCTATATAGTGAAAAACTCTTTATAGTGCAATTTTTTCAAGACCTAGAATATTTTAATGAAATTTCATGTAAAAAGCTCTGCATATAGTGAATCTGTAAAATAGTAACACTCTATATAATAAAATTTTTACCGGAATTTTATGTATAAATTTTTATGCATTTATTGAGATCTTGGCCATTTCGGGTTTCCCATTTTTATCTAACATTAGCACGAATTCCTAGTAATTCACAAATTCAGGTTCAGTTTCTTTTTGTTTAAGAATCAAGTAAGATGTCCAAGCGAGTGTGTTTAAGTTTAGCTGAGAAAATTAAAGTTTTGGAGGAAGTTGATAAAGGCTGCAAAAAAAATTGATGTTGCTGCAAAATTTGGTGTTTCTCCAAGTTACGTCTCTCTGATAATAAAAAGTCGCGACAGTATCATCAAGAAACCTAGTGTTCCAAGCAGTTGAAAACGAGTACGGGTGAGTACTTACGAGGATGTAAATGAAGCAGTTTTACGATGGTTTCAAGTGGCCCGTACGCATCAAAACGTACCAATATCGGGAAATTTAATAAAGCAAAAGGCTCTACAATTTGCTAAAGAATTTAACTACGTTAATTTTCAAGCTAGTGAAGGGTGGTTGAGTGCCTGGAAGACTCGCAATTCAATTGTTTTCAAGACGGTGTCTGGCGAGAGTGCAAGCGTTAGTCAGGAGGACTGTGACATTTGGACTGAAACTGTTTTAAAAAGTGCATTGAAAAAGTACAAGCCAAAAAACGTTTTCAATTGTGATGAAACCGGTTTGTTTTTTAAATGTTTGCCAAATAAAACTTTTGCTTTTAAAAGTGATAAATGTTTTGGGTGTTAAAACAAGTAAAGAAAGGGTGACACTTATGGTTGGAGCAAACATGGATGGCTCAGAAAAACTGAAATTACTGCTCATAGGTAAAAGCAAAAATCCCCGTTGTTTAAAAGGAGTTAAATCTCTGGAGTTAGATTACGCCAATAATAAAAAGGCACGGATGACTTCTGAGATTTTCGAAAGATGGATCAAAGAACTGGACACGAAAATGAAAAGCCAAAAGCGAAAGATTGTGATGTTTATAGACAATTGTCTTGCACATCCAGTTACTGTAAATAAAAAATTAATGAATATTGAATTGATCTTTTTTTCACCAAACATGACCTCCAAATTGCAACCTATGGACCAGAGTATTATAAAAAACATAAAACATCATTACCGAAACAGAATTGTTCACAAAATTGTTAATGCGATTGATAACAACCTTCCAGTCCAAAAATTGATTACCCTTAAAGAGTGTATAACCGAAGTCGCTAAAGTATGGAGTGAAAATGTTTCTCAGAAAACTATCAAAAACTGCTTTTCTAAAACAGGTTTTACTGAAAAAATTGACGAATGGGAAGAAGAAGACGAAATGGATCTCGCTACCTTAAAAAGGCAGTGGGGTATTCTACAGAAAACTGCTACCGTCGACGCAGATTTTTTACTTGAAGATTTCTTAGAAATCGACAATGATGTTGGCACGACAGATCTCCCAACTGACCAAGACATAATTGACGATATAAAAAGTTTAGAAGATCATGAAGAAGAAACTGAAACCGGGGAATGTCCTGCTAAATTTAGTGAAAATGAAATAAGAAATGCATTTGACATTGTGCGAACTACTCTCAGGGGCCAGAAAAGTGTACCTGATCAAATCTTTATGCATTTGAATAAATGCGAGAATTTTGTTGAGCAACAATTATTTTTCAAAAGTAATCTTCAAAAGAAAATAACTGATTATTTTTCCTAGTACGTATATACGTAGTATGTACATATGTATTAACAGATTTTGTATTATTATTTTTATTTCGTATGTAGTACCTACATACACAAAGTCCGTACGTTATATCTTTACACGTGCGTCATAGTTTTCAGGCAATATCCCAGACGACTATTATATTTTTTGTCTCTTTTTACCAATACCTACGATTTATTGGTGAAAAGAGACAAATAATATAATAGTCGTCTGTTATATGGCCTGAAAACTATGACGCACGGGTAAAGATATAACGTACGGACTTTATGTATATATTTAGCCCTCTACATGCTATGTACTATTTAAACTTTCAAATGTTTAATAAAATGTTTTCTAATAATTCGATTTTGCAATTTTTTTTGTTGCTTGTACCTTATAAAATACAAGTAAATGATTACCAATATAAAATACATACATAGGAATACGGATTTTTTCTTTATATAGTGAAAAACTTTCTATAGTGAAATTTTTGGTCTTTCACTATATAGAGTGTCGACTGTATATTTTTTTTTTATTTCTATTTATGAAGAAATACAATTATAAAATACAATGAAATTACTATAAGTAATTACTATAACTAATCTGATATTTTTGATATTAATGATGCCTAGGCAAAAAGTATGCCCGTATGCATCCCATTTTCGTCGTTACTAGCTATTAACACTCACAGTTTTTGGAAAATAAATGGGTCTGTGCAATATCCAGACCAAATATAATCATTATTTATACCTACTTTGCCTCTCATAGATTGTGGAAAAATGAATTTCAATGACCATATATCCGAATTATGATGCAAAGGTGCTATAGTTTTCATAAACATATTTTGTGCAAGCCTTATCAAATTTCTTTTTATTTTTTATTTCTCTGATATGAACTGGAAGCAAGTTGTAAGATTTTAGAGCAAGGTAATTCAGACGCTTTAGATTTATATTTTTTTTGACTGTCTGGAATCTTTAGGTTTCTGTTTGCCTTTGAGCGGGTGTTGTAGACATGGCTTACATAATTGTTAGTAGTGTTACGAAGCCGAACATGGTCGTTATGTATATTGTTCATATGTTAGTTGTGTGTTCATTATACAGGAGTCTCAAGGGATACCTCTTATTTTTGCTAAAAATAATTTTTAATATATATTTTTGTATTATGTTCAACTTGTAGTTGTTCTTATACAGCCCCCCCATACCAGTGAAGCACATTTCTAATTAATGATTCAACAAGAGGTCTATAAACCAAAATCAAATATGTTGTATTTAGAATTTCTCATATTATATAGAACTTGTATATAAGTCTTCTTATTTTGTCAGCCAAAAAATTATAGACTTTCAAGACGCGGACACAGTACTTTTTCCTTTTGCATTTTTTCTCAAAACTACTTTTTTCAAACTGGTGGACAAAATATCTTGAGGTCTACTGAATCGATTTGGATCGTATTTATACCGCATATTCTTTATAATATTATCTTGAAGTTGACATACGGTTTTTTCAGTTGGATGCACCGTTCATTTTTTAATATTATTTTTAAAGCTCAAATTTTTTTGTGAAAAATCTGAGTTTATTTACAAACGGTTGTCACTTCTACAAAAAAATAAATTAAATTTTTTTTCCATATGCGGCCACTTATCTATGACCTCTCTTAACAATAAAGAATGATTTGTTCAGTTTTTGGACGATTCTTGACTGAGAAGAAAATTCCACCGGGGGCAAGGATTTTCAAAAGAGGGCCCTACAAGATGATTTATATCTCCGCCATTTTTAAATATTTTTAATATATATATTTTTTAGTTTGTTTTTAAAACTATAATGTACTTGTGAAAAATAAAAATTATATTATATATGCAATAGTTGCGTAAAAAAAAAAATTATGCTTATTTTTTCGGTCGCCAAGGTGGCGTAACCCGTTTAGAGACGTAATTAAGTAATATATTTAAACTTTCTCATCTAAGTTTTATCATACTCTGCTGGTGAAAATGTACGTTTTTTTGAATAATAATAATAATAATGTTTATTGTCCATTTTGCAATAGTTTTAGAGAGGGTTAAGACTTAAATCTAGCCATGAAATACATACATATATAAAATTATCAGTTAATTACATAAAACAAGTATAGGCAAGATAAACAATAACTGCAAATATATGATACAATACACATACTAAATTAATTAAAAGTTTTTCGTTTCAGAGGCAATCAAGATAATCCTTAAATTCTTGTACATTGTAAAATGCCTCTTCCAATAAAATATTCTTTAGTCTGTTTTTAAATCGTTTAGTGCCCAAGTTTTTCATAGACACAGGCAATAGGTTATACAGTACAATACTTTGGTAAAATGTACTATTATAGTATTTGGCTATATTTGGCAGGACCGAGCGAATAAGGTTTCTTCTACGAGGGTATGCAGCAATCCTAGAGCCAGAAATATGTTTGTTCTTCATTTTGTGCATTGTTAATAGGCTCTTATACATGTAACAGGACGGTAATGTCATAATACGATCTTTTTTAAAATATTCTTTACATGAATCTCTAAGTTTTACATTATTAATTGCTCTGACTCTTTTGAGCACGAAAAATGCCCAGACTTCCAGGCTCATTCCCCAGAACTGAACTCCATAAACCATCCTTGAATGGAAATATCCATAGTAAATCAGTTTCAAAACCTTAAGAGTCACTACATTTCTCAGAACACGTATAGAGAAGCATATTGCATTAAGTATGTTTCAAATTTAAGGTTTAAATCAACAGTCAAACCCAAAATTTTTTACTCTAAGTTGGGGTTGATTTTATAATCACTTGTAAACACGTTTTCACATAGCGGTTCCGAATTTCTATTTTTGAAGACCAAAAGACTGGTTTTATCAACATTAAGCTTTAGCTTGTTTGCAGCTAACCAGTTAGTTAATTCATTTATACAATCTTTGGTCGCTATCTGCAATTTTTCGGGATTGTCGTCACTCAGGAGACAAGTTGTGTCGTCAGCATACATTACAACTCTTGCCTTGATATGATTAGGAAGATCATTAGTATCAATACTGAATAACAAAGGCCCAAGCACTGATCCCTGAGGAACCCCAGCAGTCACATCCCCAAGATCAGAATCATAGCGATCCCCGTCAATAAGAAGTGAAACATATTGTTTTCAATCAGACAAATAGGAACAAAACCAAGTCAGTACTACGCCTCTCATGCCATATTTCTCGAGTTTCTGTAATAAAATAATATGATCTACTACATCAAAAGCTTTTGATAAAACACATTGTACAATGACACAATACTTTCCCTGGTTTCGTTTACCATAAACATAATTTAAAATTTCAAAAAGCGCACTCTCTGTTGATATGTACAGTCTTTTCAGTGATCTTCGTAATAACATTAGCTAGTGAAATTGGACGATAGTTTGTTATTTCATTATGTGGACCTTTTTTATAAACTGGTATTACCCTGGATATTTTTAACTGATCCGGAAAGCACCCCTCAGCAAAAGATACATTAATCAGGTGTGTTAGAATGGGGGATAAAGTCTCTTGATGAGTTTTAATAAATTTTAGTGGTATCTCATCAATACCTATGGAATTGCGATTTTTTAATAATGAAGTTATCATCTTTATTTCCATACTCGTCACAGGACTAAAGAAGAAACTGACAGGTGTATTATCTATTCTTGGTAATATCAATTTAGGAAAATTAAAGGTGTTTGCAACACTAGTAAAAAAAGTATTGAAAATATTAGCAACTGCAGTTTTATCCGTTATGTCATCATTGTCTATAGTAATTTTCCATTCATAATTCTTTATATGCTTTCCCCTACCAGTTTCATTATTTACTATTGTCCATATGGTTTTAGATATATTTTTCGACTGTTTTATTTCTTCTTCAATAACCATACTTTTTGCTTTCTCTATAATCTCTTTTAGCAATTTAGAGTAATTCTTATAAAAGGTATTAAGAACTAAATCAGGATTACTTTTGAGAAACCTAAAGAGTTGCCTCTTATGCCGACAGGAGCATTTAATACCTTCTGTCAACCAGGCCTTCGACTTAAATTTAGTCAGCCTCTGAATAGAAAAACATTTATCAATAATAGGGTTCATCTTATTGTAAATGGTATGGTCCAATCTAGAGAAATCATGCAAACTGTACTCTTTTTAAGATTTTTGACAGAGAAAATTCTTTTAAATTCAGGCATATGTGGTATCTTACCGTTGTTAATAGAGAAAATAATAGAATTGTGATCCGAAAGCCCTATATCATGGACGTGACAATAAAAAAGTTCAGGATTCACATTTGTAATTATATTATCAATGGTCGTTGCAAGTAATGAAACAAATTCATAGTAGTCATTCTTTTTTTCAGCCACAATAATATTAAAGTCGCCACATATGATTATACTTTTATTTACGAGGCTGGTTTGAAAAGTCCGTGCAAACTCCGAGATATGGCACCACCGGCGCGTATCGAGGTCATGTTTAGTTAGTAGCATCTCTTGAATGAACGCACACTAAGTTTCAGCCATATTGGTCTATTTCTTTGTGTTTGGCATTCGTGTGAATCAAGGAAGTCTAGTGATTTTTAAGAAATGGACGAAAAAGAACTTCGTGTGGTGATTAAACATTACTTTATGAAAGGCAAAACGCCTCAGGAGACTAAAGAGAAGCTTGATAAACATTATGGTGACTCTGCACCTTCGATTAGAACAGTTTATAAGTGGTTTCAAAATTTTCGGACTGGCCATATGGGCACAAGTGACGCTGAATGTTCTGGACGGCCTGTGGAGGTTACAACTCCAGAAATCATTGATCAAATCCATGATATGGTGATGGATGACAGAAGAGTTAAAGTGCGTGAGATTGCTAGTGCTGTGGGCATCTCGACTGAATGGGTACATAATATTTTGCATAAACATTTGGACATGAGAAAGCTATCCGCAAGATGGGTGCCGCGATTGCTCACGCTTGACCAAAAACGGAATCGTGTGAAGTGTTGCAAGGATGGTTTGCAGCTGTTCCAGAAGAATCCGGAGGACTTTAAGCGTCGTTTCGTCACTGTGGATGAAACATGGATACATTACTATACTCCTGAGATCAAACAACAATCTAAACAATGGGTTACCAAGGGGGAATCTGCACCAAAAAAGGCGAAGACCGTTCCTTCGGCCGGAAAGGTTATGGCGACTGTCTTTTGGGATTCGCAAGGGATAATCCTCATCGACTATCTGGAAAAGGGTTTAAAACTATTACAGGTGAATATTATTCATCGTTATTGGACCGTTTGAAAACCGAGCTGCGATTGGCCCACAAGAAAGTCCTTTTCCATCACGACAACGCACAGCACACACCTCAGCAGTTGTGGTCGCAAAATTAATGGAAATAGGATTCCAACTCGTTTCACATCCTCCCTATTCTCCAGACTTGGCTCCCTCGGACTACTATTTGTTTCCCAATTTGAAGAAATGGCTGGCGGGACAAAGATTTTATTCAAACGAGGAGGTGATTGCAGACACTAATGGATATTTTGCAGACTTGGACAAATCCTATTATTCGGAAGGGATCAACAAACTAGAACATCGTTGGACGAAGTGTATAAGCCTAAAAGGAGACTATGTCGAAAAATAAAAAAGGTTTACCCCAAACACATAAGTAGTTTTTATTTTTGCACGGACTTTTCAAACCAGCCTCGTAAATTAGACAGATAGTGTAATAACGTTTCGAATTCTGCATAAAATATATTATTTGTACTTGGGCTACGATAGACACACACAATTATAGAAGTACCTATTATAGGCATGTTGTATTGCACGCCACAACATTCTAAAATTTTTTCTTTGCAATACATTTCCAGATCTATTGGTTTAAATATTACGTCCCTTCCGAGGAAAATAGCTACACCCCGTGAACACTCTGCTGACGACAATAATATGCAGACAATACATATTTATTTAATGCTATAATCTCTCCGCACTTTAACCATGTCTCAGTAAAACACAATACCTGAAAATTTAAGTCACTTAAAAATACGTCCAATTCATGTCTCTTATTTTTCATTGATTGGATATTAATATAAAAGATTTCACCTTTTTTACTGTTGTCTAGACTTAAGTATAAACTATCAGAGGCACGGGAGGTCATAAAAAATGTTTTCCATTACCTGTATCCATGTTGCTGGTTTCTATTATGTCTTTATTACCAGTTGGACCCTGCATCAGCAATTCATCTACGGTCACACTTGCATATTCATGAGGACCATATGTCATATTACTGAGTCCATTGACCAATTTTAAAAACTTAAGATTTTTGTTTTTATATGAAACATTTGTTACATGTTCCAAAATTAAGTTAGCAATTTTTGATTGGTACATTATAAAACCCTTGATATTAAGGTATATTTGAATATGTTAATATTTATTTTTCAGAAAAAAAATAATTCGTTAATTATGTATTATATTTGCAGGCTATCCTTTAGCACTTATCTACAGAAAATACATCTACAATCAAGATGAAGATAGACAGTGTTTGTATTTCGTCATATCTGGACTGGCCATCGGCTTTTGGAACTATGGCCTTGGAATGCTGCATTGCTTGTTCTCTATACTTTTCACATACCTTGCCATTGTACACTTGGGCGCCACTGCTTTAATGGTAGCAGTGGTATTTGGGTTTACTTTCACATATCTATTAGTTGGTAAGAAAATTTGATTTTTAAATACAGTGCAACCTTGATAATCCGGACTAATTAAAACCGCGATGATCCGAATTACTGAAGCAGGACATTATTTATATTAAAAAACGAATCATTTAATACGAAACAACTAAAAAATAGTACATACACAGAATAATATTTAAAATAGAAGCATATCTTATCAAGTGTTATCTTATTTTGTAAAAAAAAATGTAATTTTTGTTTGCTTGACCCTCCTCTGGTTCATTATAAAAGCAATTTCTTTTCATCTTTGAAGTACAAAAACATCACTTAGAGGGATATCATTTTCTTCTGCCCATCTCATGCACACATTGAAACTTTTAACTGCATCATCATTCTTCACAGTGTTCTTAACAGTCTGGTTTGTATTAGTATTTAACTCTGAACCTTCGTTATCACTCTCGTGTTGTTCATCTGTATCATCTATGTCTTCCAGTGGTAACAAATCTTCATCATTTTCAAGCCAACTACATATTTCCACGTTCGTGAGATTCTGCTCAGTGAGAACATTCAGCATATCTGAAACATCTTTTAAATATTTACGAATTAACCAAAAAAATACTAAAAGAAAAATTTCAGGCTTTACCTTTCATTTCTTCATTCGTGGAAAGCAAATTGTGCCGCAATTCACTCAGAGGAATCAGATCTTCAGCATCATATTCAGTGTCTGGGTTGGTATCTGCCACATAAGCCATAATTTTGTGCCAGCACTTTTTCAAGACTTCAGGAGAGACTTTTTCCCATGAATTGCATAGTAGACATACAGCATCTTTTAGGTTAATGCTTTTTAATAACCTAACAAGGTTCTCTTCATTATTTGATAAAATATGGGCTAAAAGACTTTTCCGATAAAATAATTTTGTCAGTCCAATTGCATTCTGGTCCATAGGCTGCAAAAGTGCAGTACAATTTGGTGGAAGAAATAATGTTGTAAACTTCCACCCTCACTAGTCAGCTCTTCTATAGTTCCATGGCTCAGAGCATTATCAACGATTAGCAGGGCTCTTTCAGGCAAGTTGAGACCTCTTAAATGACTTTTGACTTGACGAACAAAAGAATGATGAAACCAGTCTAAGAAAATTGCTGTAGTCATCCGTGCATTGGCAGATGATTTGTACTCAACAGGTATGTTCACATTTTTAAAAGCCCTCGGACTTTTTGCCTTTCCTATCACTAACAATTTTAATTTTTTGTGATCCATCAACATTGCAACATGCTAGAAAGGTAACGCGTTCTTTGTTTATTTTTCGACCTTGTGCGGTCTTTTCCTGAGAACGAACCAGCGTTTTTTCAGGCAACATTTTCCAATACAGAGCTGATTCATCTGCATTGTATATTTGAGTAGGTCCAACGTTTAATTCTTTTATCTTATCTGCGAATAAAATTAAGAAAGGATCGACGGCACTTTCATCATTGGATAGTTTTTCGCCACAAACTTTTAAAGCACGCAGACCATGTCTTTTTCTGAAGTTAGAAATCCAGCCTCTGCTAGCTCTAAAATTATCATTCCCGTCGGTTATAGTGTAAAACTGTTTTGCTTTGCCTGATAAAATTTCGTAGGAAATTGGGACGTGCCTTGATCGTTGCGTACAAAACCATGTATACAAACGAGTTTCCATTTCTCGATATTCGGCTTTTCGTAAGGTTTTTCTGATGCCAGGACCGGAATCACATTTGGAAATAAATCTAAAAGAAGTTACACGTCATAGTGAGTGTCCAAAATTATCTTTAAAATAAATCATATATACATACCTTTTGGTTTTCCCTTGCTTCTTTTTCATATCCGAAATTGTGGATGTTCCTACTCCGTATTCATTTGCTAACACTTTTCTGCTTTCACCAAGAACTAGTCTTTCTAATATATCGGACTTTTGTTTTATTGTTAGTGTAATGTTTTCTTTTAGAAGGCATTTTAATATGTAGGTACATATACGTAAAAAAAAACGTTTACATACTTATATGAACCACATAACGTAAAATAGAACGTAGGTATGTTGTACTTGTGACAATAACCAAACAACTACAAAGTCTCTAACCTTTAGACGCGATACGCGATGCGTTGTAGGCAATCAAAGGCACCTACAGTTCGTGTGAATCCCAGATGTATTAGACTAGAAGTTAGGGGAATACCCTCACTATCGATTTCAGTTTTCCTATGTAGTTTAAATTAAATAGATGTCTAAAAACGCAGGTCCGGATTACCTAGTACTATCAAATCCGGATTATAAAGTACACAATGCAATAGAAATGTTTATCCGGATTATTAAAGAATCCGGTTTAATGGAGATCCGGATTATCGAGGTGGCACTGTATTTGCAAATGTCCGTCCGTCTGTCTGTCACACACGATTTTCTCCAAAGCTATTTGACATAGAAAGTTCGAATTTGGTACTAATATAGAAATTGATGTAGCCCTGTAATTTTGAAAGTTAAATTTTGACTTAAGGAGTGAAATTGGAAGTAAAAAAAAAGAAAATACTAGATCATCACGTGGGGTGTCAAATGAAAGCTTGTAAAAAAATTCAAAAATATATATAACTAGCCCGGCCCGCGGCTCCGCTCGCGTGGACTTGATTCACTACTATCGTCACTGCTTATTCCTTATGTTACCCAACGTAATAAAATATCTCCCATTATTTCTCCTTATCTCCCAATATTTCTCCTTATTTCCCATTATCTCTAATAATTTCCATTATCTAGGCTTATCTCTGCTCATCTCCCATTATTTCTCCTTATCTCCCATTATTTCTCCTTATCTCCCATTATCTCACCTTATTTCCCATTATCTAGGCTTATCTCGACTTATCTCCCATTATTTCTCCTTATCTCTCATTATTTCTCCTTATCTCCCATTATTTCTCCTTATCTCCCATTATTTCTCCTTATCTCCCGTTATCTCACCATAACTCCCATTATCTAGACTTATCTCTGCTTATCTCCCATTATCTCTCCTTATCTCTCATTATTTATACTTATCTCCCATTATCTCACCTTATCTCGACTTATCTCCCATTATTTCTCCTTATCTCCCATTATCTCACCTTATCTCCCATTATCTAGGCTTATATCGAATTATATAGAACATATGTATAAATTTATAAAAACACGTAAATTGGATAAGTGGTTCTCGAGTGATAAGCGCACTAACGGACAGACAGACAGACAGAGAGACGTTGCATTTTATATATACTGTATTCTTTGCTACATGATATTGTTCCATATTTAATGCTTTAGGGAGTGTATTGCAAGAGAACGCGCTAGCGGCAATCTTTTCTCCGACTTGATTCACTATTATCGTCACTGCTTATTCCTTATGTCACCTAATAAAATATATCCTATAACCTGGCCAGAGAACATATGTATGTTTTAAAAAAAAAAAAGTACGAAAATCGGATAAGTGGTTCTCCAGTGATAAGGGCACTAACGGACAGACAGACAGACAGAGATACGTTGCATTTTATATATATTATAGATGTAATAAAATATATACCTATAACCTGGTCAGCGAACATATGTATGAATTTAAAAAAATCACGTAAAACGGATAAATGGTTCTCGAGAGATAAGCGCATTAACGGACAGACAGACAAACATTGCATTTTATATATATTATAGATATAGATTATTATTATTATTACAAAAAGTTCTTCTTTCTCACATTTGATCAATGTGGCTCCATGTTTGGCTGACGGGCCAAAACCAAGTCAGCACAAACGCTATTACCATTCCGTATTAAGGAATGACCTGACAATGTTACATGTTTTCAAAATCACTGACTTCTGAATGTTTCTGTGTATGTCCGTGTTGAGTCCCAATTGCACTAAATGTGGTGTGAATGTTATTGGTGTAAGGCCTGTGGCTGATATAATGAGGGGGACAATGATGACTTTTTCTTCTCTCCATAGCCTTTTTATTTCCGTTGCAAGGTCTGTGTATTTGGAAATTTTTTCTGTGTATTTCGCTTGGATGTTTGTGTCGTTGGGGACAGCTATGTCAATTAGATAGGTGACTTTTCCTTTTTTGCACTGAAAAGTAATATCGGGTCTATTGGCGGAGACTGTTTTATCTGTATGGATACCGATATCCCAGTAGAGCTTGTAATCTTCATTTTCAAGTATGGATGTTGGCGTGTATTTGTAGTAGGGATCTGTGTTTTCTATGAGTCTGTAGTGGTTGTGGCTAGTGCTTGGTGAACCACTTTGGCAGCTGAATTATGCTGGCTGTGTACTCCGTTCCGGCCAATATTTTACATCCGCTCGTTATGTGTTCGATCGTTTCTTTCTGCTGGTGGCATTTCCTACATCTGTCCTCTGCAATAGTCGGGTCTTTGATGATATGCTTTTGGTAGTTTCTGGTTAATATGACTTTATCCTGGATGGCGAGTAAGAAGCCTTCAGTCTCAGGGAATAGCTGTCCTCCCGTAACCAGGTGTATGAATGTTTTTTATTTACGTGGTCTTGTTCTATGTGGTATCTGTGTTTTCCGTGGAGTGTTTTCTCTGACCACGTTTTTCATCTTTTCCTGTTGTAATTGGGTGTGACTGTGTGTGTCTGCTGAGTGGTCTGCCCGGGCTAAGTCGAGAGGTGTGTAGTTTTTGTCTGCTTTCACTGTCGCTGTGTGGAGGCTGGTTTGCTTGCTGTGAAAGAATTTCCTAAGTGTTTGTATTTGTTTTGTGTGTAATGATCTGATGTCTATAATTCCTCTTCCTCCTGCCTTCCTCTCGATGGTAAGTCTTTCTTTGCATGCGTTGGGGTGTAATTTCCTGTATTTAGTGAATTTGAGCTCGTATAAGGATGTGAATATTTTCTATGTCTGTTTGTGACCATTTGATGATACCAAATGAATATGTGAGTATAGGTATAGCGAACGTGTTGATGGCTTGGTGAGATTCTTAGAGTTGAGTTTTGTTTGCAAAAGTTTCGTCAGTCTGTTTTTGAATTCGGTTCTGAGCTCTGTTTTGATGTGAGTGTGGTTGAGTTTGGTGCTTTGTTGGAACCCTAGATATTTGTATGTTTCTTTATCGAACATGTTATCGAGCGTTTCATTGTTGATGGTTTCTGTCTCATGGTGGCACTTCCATTGGCCTTTGTTGATGTGGAGCACTTTGCATTTACTTATACCAAATTCCATATTGACATCTAAGGTGAATATTTCTGTGATTTTGAGGAATTCTTTCAGCTGTGTTTGTGTGGCAGCGTAGAGTTTTATGTCGTCCATATATAGGAGGTGGTTTATTTTATGTTGATTCACTTTTTTGGTGTCTGATATTGAAGCCATGCTCTGTTCTGTTTAGTATATTTGAGAGTGGATTGAGACAGAGGCAAAACCATAGAGCACTGAGCGAGTCTCCCTGAAATATTATTATTATTATTATTATTATTATATAACCTGGCCAAAGAATATATGTATGAATTTAAAAAAAGACATGTAAATCGGATAAGTGGTTCCCGCGTGATAAACGGACTAATGGACAGACAGACAGACAGAGGGACATTGCATTTTTATATATATTATAGATTATACATTACAGATATTCTCTGCTACATAATATTGTTCCATATTTAATGGTTTAGGCTGTGTATTGCAAAGGCACGCGCTAGCGGCAAACTTATTTCCGACATCACTCACTATTTTACGTCACTGCTCATTCCTTATGCTACCTGTCGTAATAAAAATATAGCCTATAACCTGGCCAGAGAATAATGTATGTTTTAAAAAAAAAAATACGTAAATCGGATAAGTGGTTCTTCAGTGATAGGCGCACTAACGGACAGACAGACAGACAGACAGACAGACAGAGAGTCGTTGCATTTTATATATATTATAGATGTAATACTTGAGCACACTTTTCTTTGTATTATTTTCAAAAAATCGCGAAAAATCGCTGTCCTTCCCCTTTATCTCGAAAAATACTCATCAAAAAATTTTGAAAAAGTTCTGGAATATTCTCCACGGGGTGTAGATCGAACGAAAATTATCACGAGTGCATTACCTTTAATAATTTATCTGGTATATAAAAAACAAAACTTTCAAGGTCATCAATTTTCAGTAAAGATCGGAAACAAACTTTGTTGAAAACTCATTTGGGGTGTCTTTTGTGAAGCCACTGATCAGTTTGTACCTCCGTAACAAAATTTTTTATTTTAAAAGCAGTCAATGTACGGAACACTAATTGCCAAAGTTCAATTTGCACTTGACCGGTTATTTTATCCAAATACGAGGTTCGTTTTTAAAGTATAAATCGTTTTGCCGAGGTCCTTTTTTTAACAATTTTACGAGGCTGGTTTGAAAAGTCCGTGCAAAAATAAAAACTATGTGTTTGGGGTAAACCTTTTTTATTTTTCGACATAGTCTCCTTTTAGGCTTATACACTTCGTCCAACGATGTTCTAGTTTGTTGATCCCTTCCGAATAATAGGATTTGTCCAAGTCTGCAAAATATCCATTAGTGTCTGCAATCACTCCTCGTTTGAATAAAATCTTTGTCCCGCCAGCCATTTCTTCAAATTGGGGAACAAATAGTAGTCCGAGGGAGCCAAGTCTGGAGAATAGGGGGGATGTGAAACGAGTTGGAATCCTATTTGCATTAATTTTGCGACCACAACTGCTGAGGTGTGTGCTGGTGCGTTGTCGTGATGGAAAAGGACTTTCTTGTGGGCTAATCGCGGGCGTTTTTCTTGCAGCTCGGTTTTCAAACGGTCCAATAACGATGAATAATATTCACCTGTAATAGTTTTACCCTTTTCCAGATAGTCGATGAGGATTATCCCTTGCGAATCCCAAAAGACAGTCGCCATAACCTTTCCGGCCGAAGGAACGGTCTTCGCCTTTTTTGGTGCAGATCTTCCCTTGGTAACCCATTGTTTAGATTGTTGTTTGGTCTCAGGAGTATAGTAATGTATCCATGTTTCATCCACAGTGACGAAACGACGCTTAAAGTCCTCCGGATTCTTCTGGAACAGCTGCAAAACCATCCTTGCAACACTTCACACGATTTCGTTTTTGGTCAAGCGTGAGCAATCGCGGCACCCATCTTGCGGATAGCTTTCTCATGTCTAAATGTTTATGCAAAATATTATGTACCCGTTCAGTCGAGATGCCCACAGCACTAGCAATCTCACGCACCTTAACTCTTCTGTCATCCATCACCATATCATGGATTTGATCAATGATTTCTGGAGTCGTAACCTCCCCAGGCCGTCTAGAACGTTCAGCGTCACTTGTGCCCATATGGCCAGTCCGAAAATTTTGAAACCACTTATAAACTGTTCTAATCGAAGGTGCAGAGTCACCATAATGTTTATCAAGCTTCTCTTTAGTCTCCTGGGGCGTTTTGCCTTTCATAAAGTAATGTTTAATCACCACACGAAATTCTTTTTCGTCCATTTCTTGAAAATCACTCGTCTTCCTTGATTCACACGAATGCCAAACACAAAGAAATAGACCAATATGGCTGAAACTTGGTGTGCGTTCATTCAAGAGATGCTACTAACTAAACATGGCCTCAATACGCGCCGGTGGTGTCATCTCTCGGACTTTGCATGGACTTTGCAAACCAGCCTCGTATTTTTACATGAATGCTCAGACCTTAATCTACTTTTCAACATAATTTCAACATATGTTAAGGCACTTGTCATATCATAAGGCTAGCTTCTGTAGTTCATCGTCATAGAAATCTACCGCCTGCTTTGTTAATCACCGCAGCACGGCCAATAAAATTATTTTGTCTCGGTACTTATCTGTGGGTTACCAGTTATCATGGAAATTTATTTTATTTGTGATTAGCCAAATGCTTAAAATAGTAACACAGTCGAATACCTTGGATATATCAAGTGCAACTGCTCGAGATTCTCCAAACTGTTCAATTGCGTTGTTCCAAACAAGTTATATGTTCATCTTTGTTTACATTTCCTTGTATTTATCTTGGTTTATACCTTAATAAAACATTTGTTTTTAGGATATTTCTATTCAAGCACTGATACTTATGATATAACTTGGACTATGCCTTATTGTATCCTCGTTTTGAGGTAAGAAATATATTTGGACTTTTATTTGTAAAATATTGAGTTTGTGTAACTTTTTTTTAGGCTGATCGGAGTTGCTTTCGATGTATATGACGGCGAGCGACCCAAAGAAAAACTATCCTCGGACGCACTGAAAACAGCCTTAAAAGAACCACCCAATCTTCTCCAAATGCTGGGGCACAGCCTCTTACCGTGCGCGTTTTTAGTCGGCCCACAGTTCAGCATGAGACGGTTTTTGGATTTCATTAACGGAAAGTTCAATGCAAAGGTAAAGTTTAGCCAAACAAACAGCATATGTGCGCCGGGAAGTCGCCAAATTCCTACAGTAGCGGCGCGTCACGGTGGGCTTCTACCACTGTGCGTGTGTCCGCAAAAGGAAATTTATATTAATTTTTGAATCACTGTAAGTTATATTCAGTGGAAAATATGTCTTCGATAGTGTTCTCTAAAAAGATGTGATTCTCTAGTTCTTCAAGAGGGTGGTATGAGGAGTTTTAGCCTTACCCTCATGCCGGAGTGGATCTTTTCCCATTGAATTCGACAGTCGACGATATATATATAACAAGGATTTTCTACAGCTGACGCTGTCTTCCTTCTCTCAGCCTTTGATTCCATCCGTTTCTATCTTCTCAGTCTTCATCTATTAGACCCCTGTCCTCCATAGCCTCGTCCACATCGTCTCTCCATGATCGTCTGGGTCTTCCTCTTTTTTCTTCTCCCTATAGGGCTCCACTCCGTTATTTTTCTTTATCCACCTATTATCTTCGCTTCGTCTTATGTGTCCATACCATTTTAATCGTTTTTCTTCAGTGGTGTTTATTGCGTTCTCTTTGATGTTCATTCTGCTTCTTATTTTTCATTTGTTATTCTCTCCATATGTGTCACTCTACAACATCTTCTCCAATACTCCATCTCTACCGCGTTTAATTTTAGATTTATTTCTTTTGTTGATCGTCCATGTTTCTGACCCGTATGTCATTATGTTTTGTATTATTGATTTGTATATGCGTGTTTTGTTCCTCTTTGTAATGTGCTTGTCCCACAGGATCGAATTTAATTGTCTTATGCATGTTCGCGTTTGTCCTAATCTAGCTTTAATCTCTTCTTCTGATGTTGCGTTTTTTGAAATGATGGTTCCTAGATATTTAAATCTATCGGTTCCTTTGATTATTGTTCGAATTAATTTCAAAAATATCAAGGAAATTATTTTGAATGAATTTATACACATACGTATAAACTTTATTTGTTCTATTTTAATTAATATTATTTAAAATGTGGTTGTTGAAAATTTACATAAACACACCACTAAAGAAATAAAAAATCTCAAAACTAAAATAAATAAATATTTATTTATTATATGAGTATACTTTCGACTTCCTTTCCTCTATCAAACAGGAAAATCTCTTACATTTGTTCAGCATACTCGAATTTACAATCCAGCTAATTATAATGATAATTTTTAATCTTATTATCGACGAGATATATATATATATATATATATATATATATATATATATATATATATAACAAGGATTTTCTACAGCTGACGCTGTCTTCCTTCTCTCAGCCTTTGATTCTATCCGTTTCTATCTCCCCAGTCTCCATCTATTAGACCCCTGTCCTCCATAGTCTCGTCCACATCGTCTTTTCATGATCGTCTGGGTCTTCCTCTTTTTCTTCTCCCTATAAGACTTCACTCCGTTATTTTCTTTATCCACCTATTATCTTCGCTTTGTCTTATGTGTCCATACCATTTTAATCGTTTTTCTTCAATGCTGTTTATTGCGTTCTCTTTGATGTTCATTCTGCTTCTTATTTCTTCATTTGTTATTCTCTCTATACGTGTCACTCTACAACATCTTCTCCAATACTCCATCTCTACCGCGTTAATTTTAGATTTTATTTCTTTTGTTGATCGTCCATGTTTTTGACCCGTATGTCATTTCTCTTTGTAATGTGCTTGTCCCACAGGATCGAATTTAATTGTCTTATGCATGTTCGCGTTTGTCCTAATCTAGCTTTAATCTCTTCTTCAGATGTTGCGTTTTTTTGAAATGATGGTTCCTAGATATTTAAATCTATCGGTTCCTTTGATTATTGTTCGACGATTAATTTCAAAAATATCAAGGAAATTATTTTGAATGTGAAAATTCAGTTCTTGTTAATTTTTTCTTTTAGGACTCTACTGGTCAACCTCTACCTCCAGACTCAATGTCTCCAGCCTTAAGACGTTTAGCCCTCGGTGTTTTCTACATCTTACTCTATCAAATTTTAGGATTATTCGTGCCGGAAGAATTTATTTTATCAGAGGAGTTCGGACAAATGGGCTTTTGCAAAAGAATGTTGCTATTAGGCCTATTTGGAAGATACACCTTGTATAAGTATATATTCATATGGTTGTTGACCGAAGGGGCTTGTATAATGTTTGGTAAGTATTTTTACTACGTTGGGATTTTGGAATCTGTAACACAATTACACTACACCACTGTTATAATTACTACACCAAACACATTATTTTTGCCAATCGACACACGTTTCTTTTTAGTGTTCCGCTCACTTATAAGATCCTCCTCATCAGAGCCATGTAGTTTTGAAAGTTAAATTTTGACTTAAGGGTTAGTTTTGGAGGGTGAAATCGGAAGTGAAAAAAAATTTTTTTTTTACTAGGTAATCGAGTGTGGTGTCAAATGAAAGCTTGTGAAAACACGAGTAATATATATATATATATATATATATATATATATATATATATATATATATATAATGTAATACTTGCGCGCACTTTTCTTTGTATTATTTTTAAAAAATCGCGAAAAAATCGCTGTCCACCCGCCTTATCTCGAAAAGTATTTATCAAAAATTTTTTAAAAATTTCTGGAATATTCCCCACGGGGTGTAGATTGAACGAAAATTATCACGAGTGCATTACCTGTAATAATTTATCTGATATATAAAAAAAAAAAACAGAAATTTCAAGGTCATCAATTTTCAGTAAAGATTGGAAATAAACTTTGTTGAAAACTCATTTGGGGTGTTTTTTGTGAAGCCACTGATCATTTTATACTTCCGTTACAACATTTTTTATTTCAAAAGCAATCAACGTACGGAACACTAATTGCGCAAGTTAAACTTGCACTTGACCGGTTTTTTGCTACAGGGGCGACATGTGTGCGGAAAAAGCAATTCACGTTGTTCTTGAATCGCTGTAAATTTTATTTGGTGGAAAACACGGTCCTAGGCAAATTATTTCAAAGGGATGATGTTCTCCATATAAAAGACTGCTTGAAAAGCGTTGTACAAGGAGTAACCAGCTGAACCTCATCCGGATGTGACGTATTAGCGCGACGTGTATTTCTAACATGCACCACTCTGGAAGGAATTAAGCGGACTACATCCTTCAAACACTTTCCAACCGTTCTTCAATGTTCCAGCGAATCAAGGCCGCCGGTCAGTTCCGGGTCTCCAATCAGACGAACAACTCTTCTCTGAATAGAATCCAACAATTGCAGTGTATGTTTGAGAGCGGAGCCCCAAACATGGGAGCAGTATTCCATAGGTGGTCGAATTTGAGTTTTGTACAGTAAAAAATCATTAACCATGTTAGCATCAGCAACGATTGACTAAACCTAAGATTAAAAATTGGACTATTTTTTCTAAAACTGTGATTTTCAAAACCAACCAAATCACAGAGGTTAGCTTACCTTCGGCGAAGTAACCAGTACAGTAAGGAAATGAGTGGACATCGATTTTCATCATCTCAAGAAGCCGTTGAATCCCTCAAAAATCATATTTTTGAGGTACCAACTTCAGAGTGGAAAAAATGTTTCGAAAATTGATTCAAACACATGCAGAATTGTATAAATCTTAAAGGCGAATATTTTGAGAAACAATAAAATGATCAGTACCAAAAAGTTTTTTTTTCTTTCATTGTTTTTCCTCAAAACTTAAAAGGTAGCCCTCGTATTTAGTCGAATGTTCATACAAATTATTCTCAAGTCTGAGTGTTCCTTTGAATTTTGTTTTGGAAATATGATTTTTTTAATAGATTCTTTGTTTTTTATAGTCAACGGACATATACACTTTCATAGTTCTGGCATTTAGTATAGTTTTCTACAAAGAATTTTAAGTAAGTATTTTATGTGTTTCATTTTTAGGTTTATCACATAATGGTGAAAAAAAGACAATGTGACTAAATGGAACGGCCTGGAAAACATAAAAGTATCTCTCTTTTTGAGGGTTCCACTGAATTTAATCACTATATTATGTCGTTTAACGTCAATACAAATCAGTGGGTAAGTGAAAAAATTTACAGAAAGCCAATATTTCGAAATGGAAGTTTCAAAACGTGAAATGGCTTTTTCCTTAAGCGTCGGTCCATTTTACCACCTTGAAAAAAATCTAAATTTTTTTACGAGCGTTTTCGAAAGTATATGCAATAAAAAATGTTGTCCCAAAATTTTATAAGGATCCGAGCATTCCTTCTATATATTTGAGCACGTTATGAAGTAGGTCTCTGCACGCGCGCTCGCTCTGCCCCTCTTACGCGATTTCTGCTTTCCTAAACACAGCTGCCCCCTATTGTAAACTGTTATTCACAGTATGAGACCTTTCTATTGAATTTTTTGGAGAAAAAGAAGACCTTGAGGCCTCGTTGGACTGTTATTTCGAAGTTAATTCAAGTTAGGTTTTTAAACGCGTTTTTTTTTCAAAACCATTCAACCGATCTTTGCAAAATTTTTACTACATATTCAGCACATCTGTGGCTATAGCCGGAACTAGAATAAAGTCAAAATTGTCATTTTTAATTGTCATTTGGCATAAAAAAATTGCAAAAAAACACATTTTCACATTTTGTTATTTTTGCATAAAAGTGAATAATTCTAGTTCGGGCCATAGCTACAGTCCTACAAATCGTAAATCTTCTTGCTGTTTGTGTTTCAGGGCAGTCAAAGCTGAAAAAACCCCAAGGCTACGGACATACCTTTTTTTGACATATGTTACTATGTTCGCCGCGCATTTTTTCGTAAAAAAAAGTTATATAAAATCAATAAAAAAAATTTATCTCTCTTATATTTCAAGAGTGTATTGATACAGCCTTTACAATAGATACCGCTAGAAAAATTCGCAAATATACCGTTTTTTTTCGTACGTCTAAAGTGAACTGACCCCTTAAGGCCGTGCGCATTTTATGTGACGTATTTTTTTTTTAATATTTTAGGTAGCACAACACATTTACAAGAGGCTAAAGTTTTTGGGAAACCGTTACTACTCACAGGCAGGCGTCCTCCTCTTTTTAGCGGTCTGGCATGGACTTCATAGCGGTTACTATTTGACGTTCTTGCATGAATTCGTAGTTATGTATATGGAAAGGGATGTAAGTATACTTTGCTTATATGTTAGCTAATTAATACATAAGCTGATCGAACGAGCCCTTTGTCATAAAAAAAATTTACAATATTAAGGCAAAACATTTTATCCCTATTTTTCTTTTCTCCTTTGTTCAGGCACTTTCTCCAACGGATTGGTAATTTTTTTATCACTTTCTTGTAGAACGACACTTCCATCTGTTTGTTGCTCTCAAAGTGCTCACACATGAAAAAGTAACATGGTGACGAGTTGGGACTGTACGGTGTGAATGGTCAGGAATTATCCAGTGTATTTCCATAAGTTTCACTTGTGTAACAGCTGCAGTGGGAGGCTTCACATTGTGGTGGAGGACGACTCGGTACAATCCCGGTTTTTCCTTCGATACGCAAGTTGTCTCTGAGAAATAAGGTTGCGGTTGCAGGGTGCGTTTATGGTTCGTCACTCGTGCAAGGATTCCGTTCCAGTCCCAGAAAACAGTGTTTAATCCTTCCGCGGGCAAGCGAGTTTTCACCAATATTTAATTGGTGCCCATGAAAGGATATCGTCACGGATCTGAGACTTTGATCTTCAGCGAATTTCAGCAAGTTCGATGATTCCGTTTATTAGAAACTTTATAACTGTGCATTGCACAATAGCATTATGCATATTTTTCCCGCTTATATTGAACGCTGCTAAACAAGGTAACCTATGAGCACTGGAGGGCCCTCCATCTAAGGGCAATTCACAATTCCAAAGAGCTCGTTTACATTTGCCCCACTCATCTACTATATACTGTATAAGTTTGTTTATTATAAAGTAACAAAAACAATTTTAGAAATTACAGGTGTACTTGAAATCTTAAAAAAAAATGTCAGAATAGATATGTTTTGTTTCAATTATATGAAAAAACACTCCAACACCACTGACTGTCTAAATTCCTTTATTTTTTTTTTCAGTTACAATCGATAATCAAATCTAACCAAACATTGCAAAACTTCTTTGCACACTCTGCAGTAAAGATGTTACTACAAGTAGTACTACGAATGTATACGTTTGTCTTCATGGGTTGGTCGATACTACCTTTTGCTTTCCTACAGTATCCAAAGTAAGCTTTTTTTTTTTTGCAGGTGGCAAGTTACGTTCAGAAAAACCTTTTTTTTCCGCAATAGTAACATTAAATTATTATTTAAAATTATAAGTAGCGTAGACAACTACGTAGGGATTTTGGAATCTTTGGCACAAAGAAAATTTCACAACAGTTATCATCGCTACATCAAATATTTTATTTTTGCACTCGACGCGCGTTTCGGTAGCCATGTTAGCATCATCATCGCTGCTGATGATGCTAACATTCCAACTTCCAAATTGTAATTTTTTTATTGATTCATAGAGTATAGGGTTATGTATGGAATAACATATCGGGTAAATGGCCTCCACGGCTTTGCTGGCACATACGCACTCTTTTGTCGAAATTTTCCATGACCGTTCTGCATAAATGTGGCTGAATTTCATTGATACATCGCTTAATTTCCTCCTTCAAGTCGTGGATGGTCGTGGGCTTGTTGGCATAAACCTTAGACTTAAAAAACCCCAAAGAAAAAGTCCAACGGCGTTAAATCGCATGATCTGGGCGGCCAATTCTGATCACCAAAACGGGATATTACACGACCAGGAAATGACTCGTGCAGTAATTGAATTGTTTCTCAGACTGTATGGCAAGTGGCACCGTTTTGTTGAAACCATATGTCGTCCACATCCATATCTTGCAATTTAGGCACAAAAAACTGGATTATCATATCGCGATAACGATCACCATTAACTGCCTGGCCAACCGTATTTTCGTAGAAGAATGATCCGATGATGCCTCCAGCCCAAAATCCGCACCAAACAGTGACACATTGTGGATGCATTTGTTTCACAACAGTCACGTGTGGATTGTCTGAACCCTAAATGCGACAGTTTTGTCGATTAACGAAGCCATCAAGATGGAAATGAGCCTCATCGCTGAAGATGATTTCCTTCGAAAAATCAGTATCCACTTGTTTCATAATCCATTCAACGAACTCTTTTTGTTGTGCGTGGTCAGTAGGCTTCAGTTCGTGAGTCAGTTGAACTTTGTAAGCATGAAGATGCAAATCTTTCGTGAGAATACGCTGTAAAGAACTTCTCGAAATGTCCAATTCTTGACCACGGAGCCGAATTGATGTTCCTGGAGTCTCAGCAACGCTCTCACGAACTGCTTCAATCTTTTGTGTCGAATGACTTGATCCAGTCTCCCTGAATTTTTTAATTAATCTCTTCACAGTTGATGAGGTTAAATCACTATTCCGACCATATTTTGTACGAAAATTTCGAACTGTAGCTGCCAAACTTTCATTATTGTTAAAATATTGCTCAACAATGAAAACACGTTGTTCTTTCGTGTAGCGCTCCATTTTTATTAACCCTGAACTGTCAGCTGTCACGCTGTGTTTTTTGTTTTGTTAGCAACACTTTACCATACAAATGGCGCCAAATTCAAATCTTGCGTGAATTTTGGGACACCCTTAAGAAGACGTTATTCATCTATTATATAACAGGAACATCCCATTAGACCTAATTAAAACTATCGAAAATATATATAAAGACAATAAAGTAGTTGCAAGATTAGCACAAGGAATGACAGAACCAAACAACTATGAATCTGGAATCATGCAGGGGGACTCTTTAAGTCCTCTTCTGTTTAATATTGTCATGAATGACATTATAAACAATGTCAAAAAAAGCAGGGATATAGAATGGGTATCGGAGAGAAATTATATGTTATGTAGATGACGTGATAATAATGGCTTAGACCGAGAACGATCTGCAAAGGCTGCTTTTGAATTCTATATAAATAGGAATAAAAAATTTAAACAAATGTTTAAGATCGCCACTTATGTTTATTATTGCTGACAATTGTTTCGACACACTGTGTCTTCTTCTGGAGCACGATGTAAATTAACTAACAAAGTATGTTTCAGAATACATAGTTTACCTAATTACAAGTACTAAATTAATTAACAATATTTACCTTAATACCTAGAACAAGTTCAATAAAGGAGACCCTCCCCCATCTAATTGATCGTTGAGTAATAGACCTGAGGATTTTTTCTGATTAATTTCTACCTGTGATAAACAATTCAATAATTTTCCTTTCTTTCCGTTATACAAAATTTTGAAATCTTCATTGAATGTATGATTTTCCTCTGTTAAATGTTTGGCGTAATGAGATTTGTTATTTTTCATTCTAAAGCTTTGTTTATGTTCGTTTATTCTTTTATAAAAAGGTCTGCCTGTTTGTCCTATATACGTTTTGTTGCAAGCGCCACAGCATAATTCGTAAACCCCCGATTTATTTTCTTTTTTTGTTTTACTTTTATTATTTTTAATATGTCTCGATGAACCCTCAAGTTCCAAAACTATATTCTCTTATTAAATTACATAAAAATAACTCACCAATTCGTCCGGTAGTTTCATACATAACAGCGCCAGCTTTTTCTTTATCAAATAAATTGATTGAGGTTTTGACAAAATATTGTAAATTTATACTTAAATATAGTATTAAAAATAGTAATGAATTGATAGCAAAAAATTAATCCGTTAATTATACCAAGTAACTCCAGATTTATATCGTTTGATGTACAAAATCTTTTTCCTAGTATACCACCATCAGACGCTATAAATTTGGTCCAAAGATTACTCAATAAAAATAATGTTAACCGAATAATTAAACAAGAAATATTAGATATCTTAACATTTTGCTTAGATCAGAATTACTTCGAATTTAATGATAACATTTACATAAGTAAGAAAGGTTTAATAATGGGAAACCCCCTTAGTCCAATTTTATCTGAAATTTTCATGCACCATTTAGAAGAACAAATCAGTAATTCTCATCTTTTTAAAAATTTCTTTTATTGGTCCGGTATGTAGATGATATATTGACTTGCTTTACAGGCACAGATCGTCAATTAAAACTTTTTCTAGATTATATTAACCAACTTCATAATAATATTACTTTTACAACAGAAATAGAAACAAATAAATCGATTAATTTCCTAGATTTAAAAATATCAAACAAAATGAATAAACACGATTTGAAATCTTCCATAAACCAACATACTCAGACATATCCATACACCCTAATTCTAACCGCCCGTTCACCCATAAAATCTCGGCTTATAATAGTTTCATCCATAGACTAATAAATAGGAACGGAAGAAAATTTTCAGAAAGAATTACATATAAAACAAATTAGTATAAACAATGGATACAAAAGCGATTTCGTAGATAATATTTTAATGAAAAAACAATTTAAAAAAGCAATAGGACTGGTGTACCCGTACAAACAACTAAACAAAGAAAAATTTCATACACTCACTTATACCGGAAAATTAACTAATAAAATTCAAAATTTTTTTCATAGAAATCATGTAAATATCGCTTTCCGTACAAATAAAACATTATCTCGACATATTAAAAATAATAAAAATAAAACAGAAAAAGAAAATAAATCCGGGGTTTACGAATTATGCTGTAGCACTTGCAACAAAACCTATATAGGACAAACAGGCAGACCTTTTTATAAAAGGATAAACGAACATAAACAAAGCTTTAGAATGAAAAATAACAAATCCCTTTACGCCAAACATTTAACAGAGGAAAATCATACATTCAGTGAAGATTCCAAAATTTTGCATAACGGAAAGAAAGGAAAATTACTGAATTGTTTAGAACAGGCAGAAATTAATCAGAAAAAATCCTCAGGTCTATTACTCAACGATCAATTTGATGGGGGAGGGTCTCCTTTATTGAATTTGTTCTAGGTATTAAGGTAAATATTGGTAATGAATTTAGTAGTTGTAATTAGGTAAACTATGTATTCTGAAACATACTTTGTTAGTTAATTTACATCGTGCTCCAGAAGAAGACACAGTGTGTCGAAACAATTGTCAGCAATAATAAACATAAGTAGTGATTTTAAACATTTGTCTAAATTTTTTATTCCTATTTATTATGGATCACCATCAAGTAATGGCTAAGTCAGTGTAGAATTCTATATAGTAGCAAAACAATATAATAAGTCAATCTCAACTGAAAAGACCAAGACAATATTAATAGCAAAAGAGCAGATAGGTGTTAGAAGATAGGTGATGAAGGTCGATTACCTGGGTATCAAAATATCTAGTATCGGAAAAATTGAGGAAGAAATAAAAATCAAGTCAACAAGGTTAATAGGATAGCAAGATGCCTTAATGATGCCATATTTAGAAATAAGTTTCTCTCCGTTAAAACCAGGACAAGAATATACAAGAGCGTAATATGACCAGTAAAGATTTACACATCTGAAACAAGACCAGATACAAGTATAACACAGAGGATGCTAGAATCAACTGAAATGAGAATATTTAGGAGATGTCCAAAAAAGCCACTGAGGAATAAAGAAAGGAGTGAAGACATAAGAAGCACATGTAATATGGAAATTATCAACCAGTGGATAAAAGAAAGAAAAGTGGAATGGAATCAACATATAGGAGGAATGGCAAACAACAGGATAGTACGGATATCAAAATACAAGTCACTGAATAGAAGAAGATCAATGGAACGTCCAAGAACGAGATGGATCGTCGATCCACAGAGGAGGGAACAAAGAAAACAGGCAATGGTGCCTAGCTATAAGTCGGAAGAAGGAGAAGAAGAATTTTTAAAACGATGGTAATGTCACATCTCAATAGCGCCATCTATTGGTCGTTTGTAAAAACTTAAAAGGCGGTTGTAGTAGTATACTTTTTAAATTTTATTATTATTATTGATAACTAAAGTGCAAAGCACATATTGGCTTTCAGCAATGAATAAGTCACTAATAGTAAATGCTTGGCACTTGAAGTATGGAACTTCTACTAACTTACATTCTCCACTTTTTTCCCCAGGTATTTCAAATCGTTCTCAAACTTCAACTATGCTGGTCTTATTCTATTCTACCTGTGGCCCATTCTCTACGCACCCATTCTTAGAACAGTCTTCCCGAAGAGGAGGAAAGAAAAGTCCACGGAAACGGAGAAAAAGCCAGAAATTGAGAAAAAGCAAGACTGAAATACAGTGTTTTTGATAGGGCTTAAAACAGTTATTTTATTAGGGAATATTATATAAGACGGCGGAACTCTGTGGAGTTATTCTGAATATGATAAAAAGGCTGTAAAAATAAGAATTCTCTACGGGTATATGGATGTATGTCCACTTATACCTGGAGAGCGGTTAATTCGATTTTCGTGCAGTAATTCTCAAAGATTTTTATAGAATTTTTTTATTATATAATTTATATTGTGTTATAACCAAAAGCTTCACCAGAGTCTCATTTTTTTTTTTTGAAGAATTTAGGTGTTTTTTATTTTATACATCACTTTTATAATTGTACATTCTTGCCGGCTCTACTCAAAATACAAAGCGCTACAATGTATTGAAAAGCACAAAACGATACTTCCTATAAAATGCAGCTTCACAGCAATGTTCAATTTCAAGCCTAAGCACCTCAAAAGTAATTTTAATTTTTTTTTTCAATTCTTCAAAGGTGCCTAAGGTCTTAAGAAAATGCTTGAAATTAAAAGTACTTTACTGAGTAATACTGTGAGTATTTCAGTGGTGTAGCCTGCGTTTTGGGATGGGAAGACCAAGCCACACGTATAAGCGTTAAAACTTTTTCCCAAAAAAAAATTTCTGCAGCTTTTCTACCTAGCAAGCTCTCGAATTGAATGTCTTTTAAGGATATCTACGAAGTATATTGCTGTAATAACTGTGATCGCCGATATATGTGGCAAAACGGTGACTTCCCCGTAAAACGGTCCACAAGGTATCCCATAAAAAAATTTAATTTCAAAATACAGTGCGACCTCGATAATCCGGACTAATTAAAACCGCGGTGATCCGAATTAGTAAATAATTCGAATTACTGAAGCAGGACATTATTTATATTAAAAAACAATTAATACGAAACAACTAAAAAATATACATAAACTAATATTTAAAATAGAAGCATATCTTATCAAGTTTTATCGTATTTTGTAAAAAAATTTGTAATTTTTGTTTGCTTGACCCTCCTCTGGTTCATCATAAAAGCAATTTCTTTTAATCTTTGAAGTACAAGAACATCACTTAGAGGGATATCATTTTCTTCTGCCCATCTCATGCACACATTGAAACTTTTAACTGCCTCATCATTCTTTACAGTGTTCTTAACAGTCTGGTTTGTATTAGTATTTAACTCTGAACCTTCATTATCACTCTCGTGTTGTTCATCTGTATCATCTATGTCTTCCAGTGGTAACAAATCTTCATCGTTTTCAAGCCAATTACATATTTCCACGTTCGTGAGATTCTGCTCAGTGAGAACATTCAGCATATCTGAAAACATCTGTTAAATATTTACGAATTAACCAAGAAAATACTAAAAGAAAAATTTCAGGCTTTACCTTTCATTTCTTCATTCGTGGAAAGCAAATTGTGCCGCAATTCACTCAGAGGAATTAGATCTTCAGCATCATATTCAGTGTCTGGGTTCGTATCTGCCACATAAGCCATAATTTTGTGCCAGCACTTTTTCAAGACTTCAGGGGAGACTTTTTTTCCCATGAATTGCATAGTAGACATACAGCATCTTTTAGGTTAATGCTTTTTAATAACCTAACAAGGTTCTTTTCATTATTTGATAAAATAAGACTTTTCCGATAAAATAATTTTGTCAGTCTGATTGCATTCTGGTTCATAGGCTGTAAAAGTGCAGTACAATTTGGTGGAAGAAATAATGTTGTAAACTGTCCATCCTCACTAGTTAGCTCTTCTATGGTTCCATGGCTCAAAGCGTTATCAACGATTAGCAGGGCTCTTTCAGGCAAGTTGAGACTTCTTAAATGACTTTTGACTTGACGAATAAAAGAATGATGAAACCAGTCTAAGAAAATTGCTCTAGTCATCCATGCATTGGCAGATGATTTGTACTCAACTGTTCACATTTTTAAAAGCCCTCGGATTTTTTGCCTTTCCTATCACTAACAACTTTAATTTTTGTGATCAGCATTGCAACATGCTAGAAGAGTAACGCGTTCTTTGTTTATTTTTCGACCTGGTGCGGTCTTTTTCTGAGAACGAACTAGCGTTTTTTCAGGCAACATTTTTCAATACAGAGCTGATTCATATGCATTGTATATTTGAGTAGGTCCAAGGTTTAAATCTTTTATCTTATCTGCGAATAAAGTTAGGAAAGGATCGACGGCACTTTCATCATTGGATAATTTTTCGCCACAAACTTTTAAAGCACGGAGACCATGTCTTTTTCTGAAGTTAGAAATCCAGCCTCTGGTAGCTCTAAAATTATCATTCCCGTAGGTTTCAGTGTAAAACTGTTTTGCTTTGCCAGATAAAATTTCGTAGGAAATTGGGACGTGCCTTGATCGTTGCGTACAAAACCATGTATACAAACGAGTTTCCATTTCTGATTATTCGGCTTTTCGTAAGGTTTTTCTGACGCCAGGACCGGAATCACATTTGGAAATAAATCTAAAAGAGTTACACGTCCATAGTGAGTGTCCAAAATTATCTTTAAAATAAATCATATATACATACCTTTTGATTTTCCCTTGTTTCTTTTTTATATCCGAAATTGTGGATGTTCCTACTCCGTATTCATTTGCCAACACTTTTCCGCTTTTACCAAGAACTAGTCTTTCTAATATATCGGACTTTCATTGTTAGTGTAATATATTTTCTTTTAGAAGGCATTTTAATATGTAGGTACATATACGTAAAAAAAACGTTTACATACTTATATGAACCACATAAAGCAAAATAGAACGTAGGTATGTTGTACTTGTGACAATAAACAAACAACTACAAAGTCCTTAACCTTTAGACGCGATACGCGATGCGTTTTAGGCAAATCAAAGGCACCTACAGTTTGTGTGAATCTCCGATGTATTAGACTGGAAGTTGGGGGATCCCCTCACTGTCGATTTCCCATGTAGTTTAAATTAAGTAGATGTCTAAAAACGGAGGTCCGGATTACCTAGTCCTATCAAATCCGGTTTTATAAAGTACACAATGCAATAGAAATGTTTTTTTCCGGATTATTAAAGAATCCGGTTTAATGGAGATCCGGATATTAGCTGTACGATAGTGTTTTTTTGCGTTAACATTATTAATTTACGAACAGAATACTACTTAATCAAGAAAAATTTTGCCCATTATTTTTCACAAATTTTGCTCACCTTTCAGCTTCTGGTGCATTCCCTCCCTGAAAGGGGTCGATGAATTCAGTTGTTTTGTTTTTTGACGCTTTCCAATGAAGTGAAGTGGTACTCGGCGAAATGATGTTGTAGCCACCGAAATACTAGTAATCAGACGTTTCGTGTGTTCAAAGAATACGCCACGTGTGGAAGAACTTCTCGTTCGGAAGAAAAGAGAAATTCCGCGTCATTTTTGCCGTGTGTGACCTATCATTGTCTAGAACGTTTACCGTCCGAAAGATCAAAGTCCCTTCCGAAATCGCTCTTCCAGTATGTTATACGTTTTGTGGGTCGCAGCACCTTCTCCAAGCAAACTATTTGTGCTGATTTGGGTTTAATTTTTTCCCGTTGCCTCAAATTCTATTCGTCGACCGGATCTGTTTTCGTGACTATATTTTGAGGTTATGTGAACAGCAGCATCGCATGAAGTGGTGATTTAAGTTCTTTGAGGTTGTTACCTAAACACATAAAAGTGGCGGGCCCCTCTTTTTTCCTTTTTTAGAATTTTATTGATTAATACTACGGCGAATGTTTTTTTAATCGTAACCAGTAATGCTAAAAATTACATTTTTTTTTTAATTAAATGAATAGCGAACACAAGAAATGTTTTCTTCTGACTGAAAGATGGAGTTCTTCATTAAAATAAATGAATTGTTGATTTAATAAAAATGTATCATCAGCATTATTTAAAATAGCAGTTCATGTATTAAAAATTAAATGATAAAAAGCTCTGGGCCGAGAATGCTTGCCGCACAAGACCACAATCTTTACTTTAAATAACACTTTATTTGGGTTCTATTATTAAGATTGGTTTTTACTTACGAAAATGCGTACTTCATGCATGTAACTTATTTAACAGATCCACGTGCAAGCGGTAATTGAAAACCTTCAAGAAGTCCAAAAAAGACCACATGCTAAATTTGTGCTGGCAGTAAAAATACTCTATAGGTATTCATCAAAGTAGTATATGTTCCAAAGTTGAATATTCTATTTTTAAAATGTACCCTGCATATTTGTTGATATAATTTTTTTTTTTAAATTAAGGAAAAAGTGCACTACGGACAAAAATGGGACCATAAAAACAAATTCGAAAATTTGATTTGCATAATTTGCAGCTCAAAAGTTAGGTAGATGTTTTTGAGAAGGGGGGAGGGGCAGAAAGGCGCGGCTGCACCACCTGAATTTTTATATTCTTAAAATATATTTAGTTTGTAACCAATGACAAAAAGGTCATTAAGGCACCGGTAATAATTTAATATTTATTTTTTATATTATAACACTTCTTTTGGGCTACCTTGTATATTGGGTATTTTTTAAGAAAATTATTCGCAATAGATTTTTTACGTGTAAATGTCTTTATTTCTAATATACAGAGTGTTAATTAGTATGTTTATAAATCCTCTGCTTGGGCAATTTACGAAATTATTTGTCCTATTATTTTACCTAACCCGGTAATGTAAATATTACCCTGTAGAATTTTATTTTAAACCTCTTTCAAGCCTAGGGTGGCTTTTCGCCATCCGCCCCCCGGAATGATACTCCCCCCCAAGCTGCGCCGTTTTGAAAATAACATGCAATATTTACGGACGGGAAAACTCAAAATTTCTGACAAATTATGGTCCTTGGAATTAGTTGTGCTGAATTAGAGTGGCTTCCTTACATTTGCACAATACACCTTTAGGGATATTTACTCTTCAAAATTACAAAACCCAGTAAAATTACGAAGAGTAAACTTCCCTGAAGATGTATCATGCAGTCTTAGGCGAAACGTCGGAAAGTTGCTCTAATTTGATGCGACCTAATCCCAAGAATCGTGGATGGATTGCCAAATGATTAAAGCTGTAAAATCTTCCTATTCGTATATACTACAATGAAGCGGCGCTTTTTATGTCGGACGGTTGGTTTGAAAGAGGCATCGTAAAAATGAACTGTCTAATAATATATATATATATATATATATATATATATATATATATATATATATATATATATATATAGGGTGTTATGGAAATCACTGCATACGTATTTTCTAAATTCTAAATTTTTGAAAAATTAAAAAACGACAGAACTGGATTTTACTGCCAAACCAAGCCTCACATGACAGATCGCCATTGGACGAAATAACTCGGGCACAGGCACATTCTTGTTAACAATTGGCCATATTGTTTTGTTGTATTGTTTACCAGTACGGAGTAAAAGTAATATTTTCATTTTATTCATGTCATCATTTTTTTAGGGTCGATTTTTTTACTTTATTATTGAGATGCTCTATTTAAGGTGAGTCTTGCCAATTCCAAAATATGCAGTGGTTTTTATAACACTATATATATATATATATATATATATATATATATATATATATATATATATATATATATATATAAATAATAATAAAATATGTAAAGTGGTTTTTGTGCAACTAAACTAATTAATTAACTATTTTGTAGTATTGATGTTAAAATATTTTATTTTTGGGATTTCATTAGGTTGTGGTTCTTTTATATGCCGCTTTCTTTAGAAAGTTATTGGTTAAACACAACCAAACTTAATCCTGATGCTTGGTAACTCCAGTCCAAAAATCATTTTTGGAATGAACGTTGGCGAATCTAACGAAAATTAAAGACACTTTGAGACGTTTGTTTTGCGGACAACTAACTCTAACTGATGACACTAACTTATTTTTAGAGCTCTATCAACAAACAGAGGTAACGTGAACATTTCCTCTCAGAAACACACACAGGACTATAGATCAAAAACCCAATTTCTTAAAAAAAAAAACTACAGAGATGGAGTACCTTCGAAGAGAAGCTAGAGTTTCTATACGGGAAAAAATACAAAATGAGGGAATAAGACGACGTATGAATAGAGATAAAACTACTCTAGAACACATAAACAAAAACAGTTAATATAATACGGACATATTAATAAAATGGATGAGGGCAGAATACCAATGAAAGTCATGCAGTAGACACAAACAGGGAGAAAACGTAGAGGTAAACTCCGAAATACCTAGATGATGGGACTGACAAGAGCTTGGTCGGAAAGAAACCTTATGTTAATGAGGGAAAATGGAACAGTGGAAAGGCTTGGAGATTAAGCACCGGAGGCGACTGCACTCGCTATGTTTATATATATATATATATATATATATATATATATATATATATATATATATATATATATATATAAATAAATATATATAAATAATACATATATATATATATATATATATATATATATATATATAAATAAATATATATAAATAATAATATATATATATATATATATATATATATATATATATATATATATATATATATAATATATATATATATATATATATATATATATATATAACATATATATATATATATATATATATATATATATATATATATATATATATATATATATATATATATATATATATATATAACATATATATATATATATATATATATATATATATATATATATATATATATATATTATATATATATATATATATATATATATATATATATATATATATATATCGGAAGATTAATACCTATTAGAATTAAAGAATATGGAAGATGTATAAAAAGGAACTACGCGTTCGTTCAGCGGACACCAATATTTGAGGTAATTGTAAATTAATGAATATATTTAGATAAACTGATTAGTTATTCTGATTTAAAATGCTAGAAAATTCCTGACAAAATAACGCAAGTAAACATGGAAACCGATTATAATATTGTGTTACGGCCTGGAGAACAAAGCATACATAAACTTGCCTTGTATCTCTCTGTAATTATTTAGAGCCGTTAGGTGAACGATTATAGATCCATGAAGGTGTTACGTGGCCGAAGATCATTTTAATTGGTTGTGATACATCCGGAGAACATTACATTGTGTTTTTCCAATAGCTGTCTTTCTATAGAAATAGCACAATGTCCTACTTTACTAAGCCATTCAAATAAACTTTGTTATCCCGTTTTGTATGAGATTTTGTGGTTACCTATTAGAAAATATTATTATGTACAGAGCATGTCACGACAGTGAGCCGTTAGCCGTTTCTAGAAAAAATAATTTAAGTAGTATAAACATTGTAAATAATTCCCAGAGGCTGAGAAAACAGCGCCCTACAATAGTCAAAAAGAATGTAAAAATTTACTGTTAAATATCAACATCGCGATCCAGAAATTGGATTTGCATTTGCGTTTATCTCGACTACTAAGCGATGAAAATAAATTTTCCTTCTGAACAGTTTCCCGTAAATAAGACATTAAAAAGGGTCGAGATGGTAGTTTTACTCTTCCCTAAAATTACATGAAGCTGAAGTCATGAAATTAGGTTTTTTTACTGGCTAAGGTCCCATCTGCGTTATATCCTCTGTATATTGTATATGTGTAAATGGACTTGTATATAAGGCATATTATTAACGCTAATAAGCGCGAGAGAAAATATCGCACAAATAAATTTTTTACTTGATTATTTACAGTGTTTTTCAGTTATGTATTTCCTTTTCTATACTCCCTAACAAATTTTTTAAGCTTGGACGTGCCATAACATGGGGTGAAAAGTCCCGAGACTTTTCGAGAAATGGCAGAACAACCAAGAAAAACCATATGGTTTTCAGTTTAATGTCAACTCTCAGAAGATTCGTGTAAAATTTTCATGACATTTTGTCTATTAGTTCGCGAATTACAGCTGTTCGAACGCTACTTGAGTATTTTTTAAGAAAATTATTGGCAATAGATTTTTTATGTGTAAATGTCTTTATTTCTAATATACAGAGTGTTAATTAGTATGTTTATAAATCCTCTGCTTGGGCAATTTACGAAATTATTTGTCCTATTATTTTACCTAACCCGGTAATGTAAATATTACCCTGTAGAATTTTATTTTAAACCTCTTTCAAGCCTAGGGTGGCTTTTCGCCATCCGCCCCCTGGAATGATACTCCCCCCAAGCTGCGCCGTTTTGAAAATAATATGCAATATTTACGGACGGGGGGAAAACTCAAAATTTCTGACAAATTATGGTCCTTTGAATTAGTTGTACTGAATTAGAGTGGCTTCCTTACATTTGCACAATACACCTTTAGGGATATTTACTCTTCAAAATTACAAAACCCAGTAAAATTGCGAAGAGTAAACTTCCCTGAAGATGTATCATGCAGTCTTAGGCAAAACGTCGGAAAGTTGCTCTAATTTGATGCGACCTAATCCCAAGAACCGTGGATGGATTGCCAAATGATTAAAGCTGTAAAATCTTCCTATTCGTATATACTACAATGAAGCGGCGCTTTTTATGACGGACGGTTGGTTTGAAAGAGGCATCGTAAAAATGAACTGTCTAATAATATATATATATATATATATATATATATATATATATATATATATATATATATATATATATATATATAGGGTGTTATGGAAATCACTGCATACGTATTTTCCAAATTCTAAAATTTTTGAAAAATTAAAAAACGACAGAACTGGATTTTACCGCCAAACCAAGCCTCACATGAAAGACCGCCGTTGGACGAAATAACTCAGACGCAGGCACATTCTTGTTAACAATTGGCCATATTGTTTTGTTGTATTGTTTACCAGTACGGAGTAAAAGTAATATTTTCATTTTATTCATGTCATCATTTTTTTAGGTTCGATTTTTTTACTTTATTATTGAGATGCTCTATTTAAGGTGAGTCTTGCCAATTCTAAAATATGCAGTGGTTTTTATAAGACTATATATATATATATATATATATATATATATATATATATATATATATATATATATATGTATATAGTGTTATAAAAACCACTGCATATTTTGGAATTGGCAAGACTCACCTTAAACAGAGCATCTCAATAATAAAGTAAAAAAATCGAACATAACCCTCAAAACGAAACGAAAACAGAACGGTTGGTTTGAAAGAGGCATCGTAAAAATGAACTGTCTAATAATATATATATATATATATATATATATATATATATATATATATATATATATATATATATATAGGGTGTTATGGAAATCACTGCATACGTATTTTCCAAATTCTAAAATTTTTGAAAAATTAAAAAACGACAGAACTGGATTTTACCGCCAAACCAAGCCTCACATGACAGACCGCCGTTGGACGAAATAACTCAGGCGCAGGCACATTCTTGTTAACAATTGGCCATATTGTTTTGTTGTATTGTTTACCAGTACGGAGTAAAAGTAATATTTTCATTTTATTCATGTCATCATTTTTTTTAGGTTCGATTTTTTTACTTTATTATTGAGATGCTCTATTTAAGGTGAGTCTTGCCAATTCCAAAATATGCAGTGGTTTTTATAAACTATATATATATATATATATATATATATATATATATATATATATATATATATATATATATAAATAAATAATAATAAAATATGTAAAGTGGTTTTTGTGCAACTAAACTAATTAATTAACTATTTTGTAGTATTGATGTTAAAATATTTTATTTTTGGGATTTCATTAGGTTGTGGTTCTTTTATATGCCGCTTTCTTTAGAAAGTTATTGGTTAAACACAACGAAACTTAATCCTGATGCTTGGTAACTCCAGTCCACAAATCATTTTTTGAATGAACGTTGACGAATCTAACGAAAATTAAAGACACTTTGGGACGTTTGTTTTACAGGCAACTAGCTCTAACTGATGACACTGACTTATTTTTAGAGCTCTATCAACAAACAGAGGTAACGTGAACATTTCCTCTCAGAAACACATACAGGACTATAGATGAAAAAGCCAAATTACTCCAAAAAAAAAAAAAACTACAGAAATGGACTAGCTTTGAAGAGAAGCTAGAGTTTCTAGACGGGAAAAAATACAAAATGAGGGACTAAGACGACATATGTACTCTATAACACATAAACAAAAACAGTTAATATGATACGGACACATTAATAAAATAGATGAGGGTAGAATACCAAAGAAAGTCGTGCAGTGGACACAAACAGGGAGAAAACGTAGAGGTAAACCCCGAAATACCTGGATGATAGGATTGACGAGAGCTTTGTCGGAAAGAAACCCTATGTTAATGAGGGAAAATGAAACAGTGGAAAGGCTTGGAGATTAAGCACCGGAGGCGACTGCACTCGTTATGTTTATATATATATGAGGCTATGAGCGCAACAGTGGCCTAACCCACATTTTCCTTATTATTCTATTGAAATTAATGTTTAAGTAGTCCAAAATTACAACAATAGCAATTATTTATGACAGAAAAAACAAAATTGTTGATTATCAGAACTTATTACTGAGAAAAATTTGCAAAAAATATTACAAAAAAAGAAGTTGCATTTATCTCCAATAGGGATGCTTGGGGGTTAGGCCACTATTGCGCTCATAGCCTCATATATATATATATATATATATATATATATATATATATATATATATATATATATATATATATATATATATCTCGGAAGATTAATACCTACTAGAAATAAAGAATATGGAAGATGTATAAAAAGGAACTACGCGTTCGTTCAGCTGACACCAATATTGTAATTGTAAATTAATGAATATATTTAGATAAACTGATTAGTTATTCTGATTTAAAATGCTAGAAAATTCCCGACAAAATAACGCAAGTAAACGTGGAAACCGATTATAATATTATGTTACGGCCTGGAGAACAAAGCATACATAAACTTGCCTTGTATCTCTCTGTAATTTAGAGCCGTTAGGTGAACGATTATAGATCCATGAAGGTGTTACGTGGCCGAAGATCATTTTAATTGGTTGTGATACATCCGGAGAACATTACATTGTGTTTTTTCCAATAGCTGTCTATCTATAGAAATAGCACGATGTCCTACTTTACTAAGCCATTCAAATAAACTTTGTTATCCCGTTTTATATGAGATTTTGTGGTTACCTATTAGAAAATATTATTATATACAGAGCATGTCACGACAGTGAGCCGTCAGCCGTTTCTAGAAAAAATAATTTAAGTAGTATGAACATTGTAAATATTTCCCAGAAGCTGAGAAAACAGCGCCATACAATAGTCAAAAAGAATGTAAAAATTTATTGTTATATATCAACATCGCGATCCAGAAATTGGATTTGCATTTGCGTTTATCTTGACTACTAGGCGATGAAAATAAATTTCCCTTCTGAACAGTTCCCGTAAATAAGACATTAAAAAGGGTCGAGATGGTAGTTTTACTCTTCCCTAAAATTACATGAAGCTGAAGTCATGAAATTAGGTTTTTTTACTGGCTAAGGTCCCATCTGCGTTATATCCTCTGTATATTGTATATGTGTAAATGGACTTGTATATAAGGCATATTATTAACGCTAATAAGCGCGAGAGAAAATATCGCACAAATAAATTTTTTACTTGATTATTTACAGTGTTTTTCAGTTATGTATTTCCTTTTCTATACTCCCTAACAAATTTTTAAGCTTGGACGTGCCATAACATGGGGGGGGTGAAAAGTCCCGAGACTTTTCGAGAAATGGCAGAACAACCAAAAAAACCATATGGTTTTCAGTTAATGTCAACTCTCAGATTCGTGTAAAATTTTCATGACATTTTGTCTATTAGTTCGCGAATTACAGCTGTTCGAACGCTACTTTTGATTTTTGCAAAACGATGGAACAAAGAGAATTTCGTGTATTGATTAAACATTGCTTTTTGATGGAGAAAAATACAGCCAGAATGCAAGAAAGGCCTAAGAGGTGTTATAGCACATCGGCTTCGTTGAAAGCAACTATATGTCGATGGTTTAGTGAACTTAAATGTGGTCGTATAAGCACCGATGTTGCACCACGTTTCGCACGTCTAAATGAGGCAGTCACTCTAAGAAATACAAAAAAGCCACCATATTGTTCTGAATGACCGCAAAATGAAAGTGCGTGAGATAGCAGAACGCGTAAGGTATATTTTGCATGAATATCTGCATGTGAAAAAGGTATATTCCTGATGGGTACCGCGCACTCTCACGATTGATCAAAAATATCAACGTGTCGCAGATTCAGAACGCTCTTCGGCCCTGTTTCGGCGTACCGCAGGCTGTATCCGGTGGAAAATATATGCCTGAACAGTTGGGAGGAGATCCTCCATTTAAAAAAAGTCTTGACGACTGAATCGCGTACGAATATGATGTTTGTTCAACGTATATTTTTAGGATACACTGCTACGTTGCCAACATTTCTTTAATGTTCCAAGCAATCAGAGTTGCTGGTAAGTGCTTCGGGTCCTTAATATCATCTTCATCATCATCAATCAGCCCATATTTGTCCTGTATATAGGCCTCCCCAAGATTCTTCCATCCTGAGCAGCTGCCGTCCAATTTGTGGTTACTCTTTTCAGATCGTCGGTCCATCTAGTTGGTGGTTGGCTTCAGCCTCATTTGTACGCTCTCGGTTGCCATTCCAAGATTTTTCTTGCCCACCTATCATCGTTCATGCTCACAATATGTCACCGCCCATTTCAACGTCATCGCTATTCGCTCCAGGATATCAACACCCGTTCTTCTATCCTCATTCCGTATTCTATCCCTTAGGCCTATACCAAGTATCGATCGTTCCATTTTACGTTGTGTTTATTTGAGATTACAATGCCAATGTTTTGGTCAAAGTTTCTGCACCATAAGTGATAACGGGGGACATATGTACGTATTAAAAGCTTTCCTTTTTAGCCTGATTGAAACCTCGGGAAGAGTACCATAAGCTACCCATCCCCGTGTTATTCTTCGGAATAATTCAGCCGTTTGACTGTCTCTGCTTAACCTCACCTCATTACCCAGATATATATACATATATATATAAAGGGTGATTCATTTAGAGGTACTTTTTGTGATGAGGATTTAATTGCAGATTGCGCATGCGTCGTGTCAACTGAAGTGGCATTCCTGTTCAGTAGTGTTTGACAATTCATAATGGAAAGACTTAGCCCGGCACAGCGTCTACAAATTGTTCAACTTTATTACGAAAATGGGCGTTCTACGAGGAATGTATATCGGGCGCTAAGAGCAACTTATAGTCCACATAATCGGCCTACCGAACGCACATTTCGCTCTGCCATCATTAAGTTTGAGACCCAATTTTCATTATTGGATAATGCTCGACCGAATAGACCACATCCAGCAAGTAGTGAAGAAAATATAGGGGCGGTAGCGGAGAGTGTACGCGAAGACCGTGAAGTGTCGATTCGTCGCCGTTCTCAACAGCTTCGCCTGTCATATTCAACAACTTGGCGTATTTTACGTAAGGATCTTTCTTTAAAAAGCATACAAAATTCAACTAGTGCAACAACTGAAGCCGACCGACCTTCCGAATCGTTTCCGTTTTAGTCGTTGGGCTCTTGACAAGCTTGCAGAAGATCCACTGTTTTTTTTTTGGGTTCGTGAATAAACAAAATGCCCGTATTTGGGGTGATGAACAACCTGAAGAGGTTCAAGAGCTGCCATTAAATCCTGAAAAAAACAACTGTTTGGTGTGGTTTATGGGCCGGTGGAATAATCGGTCCATATTTCTTCAAAACAGAGGCCGGCCGGAATGTTACTGTGAATGGTGACCGTTATCGCGCCATGATAACAGACTATTTGATGCCAAAAATTGAAGCCCGTGGTCTCGACGAAATTTGGTTCCAACAAGATGGCGCCACTTGATATACAGCCCGTGAAACCATGGCTTTACTGCGAGAGCAATTCGGCGAACATCATTTCACGCTTTGGACCAGTGAATTGGCCGGTTAGATCATGTGACATCACACCTCTTGACTTTTTCCTTTGGGGCTATGTAAAGTCCAAAGTCTACATGGATAAGCCAGGTACAATTGAGGCATTGGAGGCCAATATTACTCGAGTCATTGGCCAAATACCACTCGAAATACTCACACGCGTCATTGAAAATTGGAACTTCAGAATGGACGTTGTTAACCGTAGTCGCGGACAACATTTGAAAGAAATTATCTTTAAGAAATAATTGTAAAGAATGGTTCTTTTATATGATAATAAAGATTATAAAATAAAATTGTTTTTATTAATTTTCTTTTATTTAAAAAAAAGTACCTCTAAATGAATCACCCTTTATATATATATATATATATATATATATATATATATATATATATATATATATATATATATATATATATATATATATATTTATATATATATTTATATATATATATATATATATATATATATATATATATATATATATATATATATATATATATATATATATATATATATAACTTTGTAATGTCCGTACTTCGGTGTTTACGTTTATTAGCTGGTTAAGCACTAGGTTAGTCATCAGTTTTGTCGTCTGTCGAAATTAATCTTTAAGCCAATTTTCTGACGCCTCTTGCAGTTCTTGAATCATAACTCTAGTTTCTCCCAAATTGTCGGATATAAGTACGATGTCATCCGCGAATTTGACACAGCTAAGCTTTTCTCCATTGACACTAACGCCTCTGTTCTCCCATTCTAGTTTCTAGAAGGCATGTTCTAGAACAGTAATGAACAATTTTGGTGACTGGGTCCCCCGGCCTTACTCCTCTTTCCATTTTGATCTTTTTTGTAGGGGAATGTAGATTGACAGTTGTTTCGTTTTTTTCTATAAACAGCGATGATCAACTCGACATTCATTCAATGCTTTCAGGATGGCAATTAACTGGATAGTACCGAAAGCCTTACGAAAATCGACAAGTATCAAAACAAGAGGTCTACTCTACTCAACAGACTTTTGAGCGCTGTAGATGATCGTTAGTTCCACAGTTAGTTCGAAATCCATCTTTAATATATTAAGAATAAAATTAAAAAAATGGAGAGTATTCTTGGGAGCAGAGCCTCAATCGTGGTAGTTATATTTTATCGCTAGTCGGTGTCGAGTTGTGTACAGAATTAAAAGCTGTCTATTATGAAATATGTGCAAACAAATGTCAAAATTTACATACAATACAATTACATATTAATATTTTAAATAAGTTCAACAAGAAAACACTATATAATAAAATAGATTTTATTTGTTTAATTCTTTAAAAAAATAACATTAAAAGTTTAAATATAATTAAACGGTAAATGTCGGTGTTTTTTGCAGAAGCGCAAAGGACCCTGTTCCCACGTTACATGGTTTTCCAAGCATCAAACTGCTGGATGGGTTTCTTAAGTCATCTTTTCTACCTAAAATAAAGACAATTTTTTTTTATTTTATACCATAATAGTAGTTATAAATACTTATTTCAGTTTCAACTAGTACTGGTATTCGGGAAAGTGACTAGCCTGTGTTTATGAACGAGATATACATACAGTCCCTGGCCAAATTTTTAGACGCACTGTATTTTTTTTAGTAATTTTATGTTTCTTAAGAGTTTTTATGCAATAATGGTATATTTAAACTACAATATTATTGATTTTTATTTAAAAGAATTGTTGTAGACTACATATTTGTATTTATTTTTAACATATGGCAACACTATGTTGACAAAGTGATACATGAACGTAAACAAGTACAAAACTGTATCAGTCGCGATCGGAATCGAATCAGGTACGGACGTGTTTCTGGGGCTTTATGGACTGTGATTGTTTGTTTAACAGTTTTATACTACTCAGTTATTAGTTTATTTTGTATGCAGTGTTTTAAAAAAGTAATTGGACTATTTTCATTATGGGTAGAAAAGGCGATCTTTCACCACGTAAAAAAGCTGAAGTGAAGGCCCTTGTGATTGCGAAAACATTTACAAACCGAGAAATATCACGAAGATTGGAGGTTTCTGAAGCTAGTGTACGACGCATAAAAAAGAAAATTGAGTCAGGGAACGAATTAAGCTCGAAAAGAAAGAAAAGATGCGGTAGAAAACCAATTTTCACTCCACGGTCAGAGAGATGTTTGAAGAAAATTTGTGTAGAAAACAGATTTGCTACCACAAAGGTAATAAAATAACAACTCCAGGATGCTAGCGTAAATGCTTCTGAGCGCACTGTTCGAAGAAAATTGAAAGAATTAGATTTTAAGGCCTGCCGCCCCGCCAGGAAGTCCAAGTTAACAGCTGCAATAAAAGCAAAGCGCCTGAAGTGGGCCAAACAATGGCAAGACAAAGATGTGGACTTCTAGAGATCGGTAAGATACAGCAATTTAATCAATAATTGATACATTATTATCATTTTCAGTTAAATAAAGCAAATAAACATGGAAGTTTATATATTTTTCCTATTTTTGACAGGTCTGCTTCAGTGACGAAAGCACATTCGAAAATTTTGCAGAATAAAGCTCAGTATGTGCGTCGTCGTCATGGAGAAAAAGTTTCATCCTGATTGTGTCGTCCCGACGGTTAAACATCCCACCAAAGTGATGAGTTGGTCAGTCATCTGCGGCAAGGGCACTGGACGTCTGTACGTCGTCAAAGGAATAATGGGGCAAGATCAGTACAAAGAAGTATTACAAAATCGGTTCATTCCGCAGCTCAGAGAATGGTTTCCAAATGGGGAACCATTCACTTTCATGCAAGATGGAGCTCCCTGCCACACTGCTCAGTCTGTTAAAGCTTTTTTGGCAGAAAAAAATATCCCTCTGTTGGATTGGCCCCATTGAAAATGTGTGAGAGCTGATGAAAAGAGAAGTGGCTAAAGATGTGATTACCAACAAAACCCAGCTCCTAGAAAAGATTATTCATGTGTGGAATCATCATCCTCAAATGCAGGAGACAGTACAATCTTGCATTGATAGCATGCCGCGCAGAATTAAAGCTTTGATAGCGGCTAAAGGTGGCTCAACTAAATATTGACTTTTACTAACATTAATTTCACTTTTCTTTAAAACTTAATAAACTTATGCTTTTCTAAATTAATGCTGTTTTATTTATGTCAAATAAATGGGTAATTGATTGGATAATATAAAAATAAAAAACAAATCAATTTAAAATAATAAAACGGTACAATATCACTCGGTAATTAATATTTTACATGCAGTGCGTCTAATAATTTGGCCAGGGACTGTATATACACTGGCCAACATTGTTTTTGTCACACAATTAACATTGATGTTAACACATATTTACAATCAGTCAAGTAAGAATTGTTCATTAAAAACGTATTTATTTAAATGTTTTTCACATCATTTGAGAGTAAAGGATTGCCATTAAAATGCTAATGATTTAGTAGTTCGTCCAGTTCTCATCAGCGTCAATGATCGCCTGGCATCTACAGGACATACTTTCGACGAGATTTTCCGCGTATTCTTGGAGCCAAGATTTCCAAATTGCCCGAATTCGCCGCGATAGCAGCTTCACTTGTACACGTTTTCCCACATGAAAAAATTCCATTATGCTACGTGGAGACCAACTTATGTCACTTCTTTTGGTAATCAATTTATCCATAAAAATTGCTCAATAATTGGCAAGGATGCATTGAAAGTATGTGAGACACCCCATCCTGCAGAGGAGACGTGCGGATATAATACACAAAATTATGTAAAGCGGCTGTGAAGAACTGTTTCAATTATCTCCATATCAATTAACAGTTGTTGTACTGCGTTATCTCCATACAGCCTCTGTCATCCTCGAAGAATTAGGGGCTGTTTACCCCCACGTACCGACATTGTGGCTGAAGCTGTACCTTTGTACCGGAAATGTAAAGGATTGTAAGGATGTTGATGTAAATATTTACGAAGACTACATTGTAACGAACTCCTGGGCACATATACTGCCTTTGATCATTTGCGTACTGATACTCGTATACACTTTACCACTTCTATCGCTTTTAATGTCTCCCTGCCTGGGATTTACTAAAAGTCGCCCTTCTGCACCCATTTTTTAATCACTTGAATACTCAGGATTGTGTAAACGATATTGAACGCGAAATTTTCGCCACCAGACAGTCGCCTAATTGTTAATTTTGTCTTTTGCATACCCTTCGGCCTGTGGAGTTTGCGCAATAATATAAAATTGAACTTACTTTTGGGTTATCCTGTATAATAATAATTACTAAACTGTATAGCTATGTCGGCTATACATACAAACCCAGGCAAACATAACTCTTCTTCCATTTTGCTGAAATCTAATAAAAACAGATAAATCTCACCTCTTGCTACCGCCGCTTTTAAGAATCCTAACGATGCCTCGAACGACATCTGTTGCAACGGAGACGAACTAGTTTCCATGCCTTTACGACTCAACGGTTCAAAAGTGCCGTGATAGGTCATGTAATCGGCTACAAGTGACAAGTGACGTGGATCGACCTTGATGCCATAGACATTGAATACATCTTTTACCTAAAATGTAAAAAATCATTTGAGAAAAAAATATTACGCCCAGAGTTATCTCTGTTTCACTTCTAACGGAAAACAAGCTAAATACGATTTAGTAAAATATAAGGTACATTCAAGTTCTAAGGTCTCCTAATTTTTTTCTGACAAAGTACTACTTTTTGCAGAATAGTGTTCACAGATTCTACGGAAGTGCGAACTTTTGAGGCTATATCACTTACACCTAATCGGCGATCCATCCATAATAACATGCTCCACTCGCGTAGTGCGTGTGCGTGGCTGAAGCTGACTTGGCTTCGTTGTTACACCATGTTCGGGTTTGTTTGACCCGTCGCACCCGCAAACGCACATTTTTTACATTCATACACTCTCATCGCATGTCGGATTTACGGTGAAAGTGTAAATCTCTAGATTGGTGGTTAAAAACACACCAAGAAGACTGCCGAACTATCCGTCTTGATCAGAGATCCGTGTTGGTTCATCGACAAGCTGAGTAAAGCCACAACTAAATGAGAATAATTCAGCTTCATGTTCTTGTTCGTCGGTCGTGTTTGAATACTTAATCCAGTTGATGTTGTGGACATTAAAGTCGTCCAGGACTGCAATTTTGGCACTTGGATAATTAATATGATTAAAGTGATCGGTGGTATCTGCAAGAGAAGCGACAAGTGTTCTACAGTTAGTGTCACTTAGTGGTTGATAGAGGCAGCAGATAAACCTTGTGATTTGTAGAGTAGTTATGTTACATAATATCAAAGTTTCGTGGTTCCAGATATCCTCTCGTTGGCAAGAGAGGAGATCTTACGACGTCATCTCCTCACAAAGTACTACTTTTTGCAGATTCTACGGAAGTGCGAACTTTTGAGGCTATATCACTTACACCTAATCGGCGATCCATCCATAATAACATGCTCCACTCGCATAGTGCGTGTGCGTGGCTGAAGCTGACTTGGCTTCGTTGTTACACCATGTTCGGGTTTGTTTGAACCGTCGCACCCGCAAACGCACATTTTTTACATTCATAACACTCTCATCGCATGTCTCATTAAATTTACGATGAAAGTGGCATGAATTTTTTTTATGTGCTGCAGGGAAATCCCCAAAGCGCTACAGGAGCGACACATGTGCGGAAAAAGCAATTCTTGAATAGCTAGTAATTGTACTCGGTGGGGGACACGGTCCTAAGAAAATCATTCTAAAGGGATAATGTTTTCCATATAAAACACTGCTTGAGAAGGGTTGTGCGAGAAGTAACAAGCTAAAACATTAGGGCGACGTGAATTCCTAACATGCACCGCTCTGGGAGGAATTAAGCGGACTACATTCATCAAACAATTTCCTCGAAAATACTTGTAGAACACACTTGAGTCGCCAACCGTTCTTCGATGTTTGAAGGAATCAAGATTGTTGGCGAGTTCTGGGTTTCCAATCAGGCGAAGAGCTGTCTTCTGAACAGAATTCAACAAATGTAGAGTATGTTTGGGAGCAGAGCCATAAACATGGGAGCAGTATTCCATCGCTGGTCAAATTTAAACTTATTACCAGAATTATAGCTGTTGTGGAGGATAAAGCTATCTAGTTCGAAATATTTCCCGATTTTGAGAAGCTCTCTTTGCTACGCATGCCAAGATATGCAAACAAGGTAGCAATGCGTCATAATTTTTCTTAGAGAGTTTATTGATCTGATCGGTACAATGACTTAAATTCTTTAAAGTATGACCCTTCTACGTCAATACATTTTTGCCATCGAGATTTCTATGCCGTGTACGCTCCTTGGAAGTCCTCAACGGGGCTGTCCTTTATAAACCTCGTTGTAGTCGTTTTGATGTTATCGACGGTGTCCCAAAGACGTCCTGTCATGAATTTTGCAAGCTTGGGAAACAAAAAGAATTGTGCCAGGCCCATATCGGGAGTGTAGGGCGGTTAGGGGACTATTGTCACCCCGATCCGGGTCAGGTAGTCGCTCACGACAAAGGCGGTGTGGCTCGATGCATTGTCGTGGTGAAGCTTCCAGGAATCCTTGATTTCGCTCCTGATACGGTTGACCCTCTGCTTTAGTCTTTTGACCACTTCCACGTAAAAGAAGAATAGAAGTTTGGTACAAAATTTGATTGCGTATCGCTGCTCTAGGCGATTTCGACTTCGGCGGCACTTCGGAGCGGAGGTTTATTCTATCGCGCGTCCTAACGCTCCGGAAGCTCGAAGCCAAATGCCGCGCGGAGCGCTATGTTGCCAAAGCCCCCATCATGATTTCAACTGGCGGGAACGCTCTGCGACGGATAGTCACATCAGAAAAAAATGTGACGCATTACTTTTGGAACAAACCTTGTATTTGCTCCCGAATTAACGCCCAACAAATTGAGTGACGATGCCAGGGGAATGACATGACTATGTCGGGTTCAGCAACGTTAACTTTTTTAGAAAAAAACTGCCGCTTGAGTTTTTGTAACGTTAAATTCTACTCACTTACTGTCACCCTAGGATAGAATTTCTGCCAAGTCCTTGTTAAGTTAAACGACTTCCTGCTGTCTGCGAATATTTGTGTGAATAGCTGATGTTAGAAAGCTCACAGCGAATGAAGAAATAAGCGTACTGTCATCTGTAAAGCTATAGATTGAATTCTTGGTCCTTTCCAGCAATCGTTAATATAGAAAGAGAATAGGAAAGAATATGGTAACTTGGGGCTTGATAGTGAAGTATTAGAAAGAAATCCGTTGACTGTCACAATGCTTTTTGACGAAACACGAGAGCTAAAAACAAAACTTTTCAGACATACACTAAGAACGTAGCTTAGCCAACATTGCACCATACCAAACACGGTCGAATGCCTTGCGTATATCAAGTGCAACCGCTTGAGACTCTCCAAAATCTTCAATTCCATTGTTCCAAACAAGTGCTACATAAGTTAGTAGATCTCCTGTTGATCTTTGCTTACGAAAGCCATATTAACAGTTGCTAATAATAGTGAATCTTTCTAGACATTTTAAAAGATGCTTTGATAGTCTTTTCCATAAGTTTCGATATTACTGAGAGCAGTGCGACTGGCCGGTAGCCGGCAAGGATTTTTTACCTCTTTTGTGTATTGGCTGAACTGTAGTGCATTTCCAGCAGGAAGGAAATATTTCCTTTCTATAGGTTAGGTTGAAAAGTCTATAGAAAACTAGTGGTAGTTCGCTCGCGCATCTTTTGACAGATATTCTATCAGCGCCAGAAGCTTTTTGGTGTCTAACTTCATTAAAATACGTTTTATGATACGCTTTAAAATACGTTTTATGACACGCTGTCTGAAGATAATATCGCACGTCCTTAACTGTACATTGGGTATAGTGGGAGGTGTTTTCCTTACAAATCGACAGTATGATGGGAAGCAAAGAATTCAGCTAAAAAGTTGGCTTTCTCAACAGGTGTTGTTGCAATAGTATTCCTCGCCGTGTGAGTGGCGGTATAGTGGATTTAGTGAAATTTTGACTAATGGCCTTAGCGACGGATTGGGTTTATGACGTTTAGATTTTCACGCCACTGTCGGTGGGCAACATGTTTAAAAGCAATAGCTTCTTTGCATTTTCAGTTGAAAAAAGCTGGCCGTTCGAGGTTCATACCAGCAGAAATGACATCGGAAATTTTAGCGCAGTTAAATGGGTGGTCGGATCTAAAACAAACGTCTAACCAAGGAAAAGTTTCAAAATATTCCATAACTTCTTCCCATTTAGTAGATTTGTAATGCCAAGTCTTGCGTGGTTTAGATGTCTCTCTGTCACTGACCGATGTTACAAGCAGTTTATGGTCGGAAGACCCTAACGGCGGATTTACGGTGACAGTGTAAATCTCTAGATTGGTGGTTAAAAACAGACCAAGAAGACTGTCGAACTCTCCGTCTCGATCAGGGATCCGTGTTGGTCCATCGACAAGCTGAGTAAAGCCACAACTACATGAGAACGATTCAGCTTTATGCTCTTGTTCGTCGGTCGTGTTTGAATACTTAACCCAGTTGATGTTGTGGACATTAAAGTCGTCCAGGATTGCAATTTTGGCACTTGGATAATTAATATGATTAAAGTGATCGGTGGTATCTGCAAGAGAAGCGACAAGTGTTCTACAGTTAGTGTCACTTAGTGGTTGATAGAGGCAGCAGATAAACCTTGTGATTTGTGGAGTAGTTATGTTACATAATATCAAAGTTTCGTGGTTCCAGATATCCTCTCGTTGGCAAGAGCGGAGATCTTCTTACGACGTCATCGCCTCACGAAGGTTTACGATACATATAGCTAAACGAACTTTAGAAACTGATGTTCGAAAAATATCACTCGAAGCACATCCAAACCACCTTCTCATGTGATGAATTCTGTCGTCTTTTGATCGATAGTTTGCCTTTTATTTTGCCTTCAATAATTAGATGTAGCAATTCGTACTTTGGGCTCCTCATTATATGTTCGAAGTACTGAGTTGAGAAACATCTTGAGAACTTGAGACATTAGAGCAGGGGTGCTCAAACTTGAACTGCTGGCGATCTACCTCAATATTGTTAGACTACGATCGATCGACTCTGAGAGGCTGCAAGTAAGTGTGATGCAGGATTGTCGTCTAGGTAGGGTGTATCGTGGCATAGATATTAGTTTTCCGCACAATATGCATTTTTTTAGTCAAGGTAAGTGTAGGTCTGCTCTAAAATGTCAATGAAAAAACTCATAATTATTAAAAATTGCGAGTTTATTGGTTCTTACTTACAAAACAAACTATACTAAAGAGTGATTTGGATGTTGAAGCGTGGCACTGCATGTCCTCAGCATACTTTTCATAAGATGGTACGTAATTACCGAGTGCTAATCGCAAGCATGATGACATATAATCGTCAGTTAGTCGATTGCGATATTTTGACTTAATTATCTTCATTTCAGAAAATGCAGACTCGCACAAGTAAGTTGACCCAAACATTGCCGTCAGTTGAAGGGCGATTTGCCTTAGATTCGGATATTTATCTTCAGATATAAAACACCAGAATTTTGTATCAGATGCTGTGGCTTTGAGATGTATATCTGATATAATCTGCACTAACTCATTTTCAACAGAACATGAGTCCATGTTAAACTGACTTGTTATTTCAGTAGCCAATTCCTCAATGTTTTTACACGAAAAAGGATAATTCATAAATGATGCGATATTTGCCAATTTACTGAAATCATAAAAACGTATTTCGAATTGGCCCAAAATATTTGATAATTCTGCCTCATAAATATCATAATTCAACTGAGGAATCCTTGCTTTCAAAGACGGAAAATTTTTCAGATCGATCTATCATAAGTTGCAATTTACTTTTGAATGCGTTTATTGTGCTAATCATCTCAATAATAGTTTTTCCTTTACCTTGAAGCTCCAAATTAATGGTGTTTAAATGCATTGTGATGTCTGTCAAAAATGCCAAATCAGTCAGCCATTTTCCGTTTTTCAGCATCTGAGTGTCATCACCTCTTTCGTCCAGAAAAGCTGTTATTTCGGGCAATAATTCTTGAAACCTTTCTAGGAATTTTCCGCGACTCAACCACCTGACGTCCGTGTGAAGAACTAAATCAGTGTGTGAAGCTGACTATATTCCAACTGTAATTTAAAGAGCCGTCATTGCAAGCTACGTGCACGGATAGAATTCACAATTTTTATTGCAATGCCCATAATCTCCTCCATGTTTAGAACTTTTGAACACAAAACTTGTTGATGTATAATGCAATGGAAGGAGAAAAATGAAGGGAAATAATCATTAGCTCGACACAATGCCACAAAACCGTTTTTGTTTCCAGTCATTGCTGGTGCTCCATCGGTTGTAATGCACACTAGTTTATATATTGGTAGCTTGTAGTTTGTTACAAAATTGAAGACAACGTCATATATATCTTCGCCACGGGTCTTTCCTTTCAGAGGAATCATTGTCAAAAACTCTTCCTTAGCCGACATGTCATTGAATACCATTCGAATAAAAATACACAGCTTGGCAGTGTCTGTCATATCGGTGGATTCGTCGAACTGTAAAGAAAAGTATGTACATTCCATGATATCATGTTTTAGTTTATCTGCCATGTCTTGACTCATGACTTCAACACGCCTTGTGACAGTCAGACGAGATAACTGAAGTTCTCTAATAGCAGACATAATCTCTGTTTTATTTTTCAAATCTCCAAATAAAGTCTCACCCGCTTCAATAAATGCTTCCTTCACAACCAATCCATCATCAAATGGTTCCTTGTGTTTCGCCAATATATGAGATATTTTAAATGACGCGATCGTTGCAGCTTTTGATTGTTTGGCTGGTCTTGTGAACATGGTTTGTTCTTTTTTCAAACAAGTTATCAAATCACGTACTTTTCGTTTTCTTAATTCACTCTGTGACGGAAAATCCTTTTCATAGTTTTTATGAACCGTTTTATGATGCCTCTCTAAGTTCCCACGCTTAGGTATTGCAACTGACGCACGGCAAATGAGACAAATGCACTTATCCTTTACCATACAAAAGAAAAATTCTTCCTCCCAATCGTTATTAAAATGATAAGTTTTACTTTTCTTCGCCGCACTCATTTTGGACTATTTATTAATAAACTTTGTATCGATGTATCGCCTTCAAGTTACAACTCAGACTGACTGCTATTCCTGCAGGCGCAACATTTATATCGGCGCGAACGAAGTCTCGAATGTTCCCCTCAAACACGCCGCCCGAAGTTTCTAGAAAAATCGGCGGGAATCAAAAACGCGGCTCTTCTTTGACAAGTACCGCGCGTTCCTTTGATAAAGCCGCCTTTTGCCGCTAGCAGGGGGTTATTACGATAAAAGAAAGTGATGAGGGGGTTATTCTGGCCTAATTGTGGATCGAATAAATTTTAGTAGTTTATTCATTACATTTTGTTTTAGTTACCTAAAACAAAATCTGTGAATAGTTCTATATCGGAATTTTTTTCTCGAGATCGACTCAAAAAAGCAGTCGCGATCGACTTGTCGATCGCGATCGACTGTTTGATCACCCCTGCATTAGAGAGATCACTTCTTACAAAAAGATCTCAAAGTTACGCCTAAATGGGGAATAGAAGTCGAACCCAAGTTACGTCTAAACCGGAAATAGAAGTCGTACTACATGCAGTTGGAGAAATAAATGCACGCTGTCTGTTGCGCATTTTCAAACCGTTCCGAAAAAACCAAATTGGAGACCTTACTTAGAACTTGTATATCCTAGTATATTTTAAATGTATAATAAATATAATTGTTAACGTAGTTTAGATATGTTATACCTCTTTCACGATAATTTTTGACGCTGCCTCAATGCCGTAAGTTTCAGCCATTTTGTGAATATCATTGCAATATAACCTGGAAAATAACAGAAATAACAGAATAAAGTACACTCATGTACTGCCTTTGCCTATCACTACCAGCACTATAACCTAAAAAAGTCCTAAAATTATATTCTCCTAATTTTTTGTTAAACTTTCCCAACTTGATTATTTTTTCCTCAGGTTATGGAGCTTTTAGGTAAAATTCTTCAGGATTTCTCCGGTGTCGATTAAAAAAATGATGCTAACGTTTCGCCATTTAACCTGCCGGCCTCTTGCTTGTTACGAGACCTGACCTCTTTGGAACTTTTGATTTACCTCTGATATTGAAAAATAATACTACGTTCCCTTTCCTAGATATTCTTATTAAGTATTTTTTTACAGTTTCCTTGTAGTACGTAATAGGGTGTCATATTTCCTTTTTGTAGTCCACTAGTTATCTGGTTATAAATGTTTTACCTTTTCAAGTTTTCTATTTCTGCTCAATTCTTAATGGCATTATAAGATATACCCTCGTAAATGTTGGAATCAGCGCGACGGTTTTCGGCAGGCAGGTCGGCTGTAGTACGGGATTAGTTTTCGATAGAGAGCGTTTGAACGATAGGTAGTTTGTTTTAATTCTGTGCAGCTATTTTTTTAAGACGCTGCATCCCAAAATAGCAATTTTCTCTGTCATCTTTGGATTAGAAAACTCTCCTTTGGAAAGCGGACCGACGCAACTTTGCAGTACTGCATTCCTTCCAAAAACTCTTGGCCGCATGCTGCAAAGTCGATAATGTAAAATCACTTGAAAAGCCTGAGACCTCCTTAAAGGATGTCCCAAAATTCACGCAAGAAGTAATTTTAATAGAAAACAGGTTTTTAGTTATAAATTGTAATCTTTTTATCGATTCATAAAGTATACGGTATAGGATTATGTATGGAATAACTTATCGGATAAATGGTCTCCACGGCTTTGCTGGCTGCAAATTAGGCACAAAAAAACTGGATTATCATATCGCGATAACGATCATCATTAACTGTTATTGCCTGGCCAACCGCATTTTCGAAGAAGATGCCTCCAGCCCAAAATCCGCACCAAATAGTGACACGTTGTGGATGCATTTGTTTCGCAACAATCACGTGTGGATTGTCTGAACCCCAAATGCGACAATTTTGTCGATTAACGAAGCCATCAAGATGGAAATGAGCCTCATCGCCGAAGATGATTTTCTTCGAAAAATCAGTATCCACTTGTTGTTCCATAATCCATTCAACGAGCTCTCTTCGTTGTGCCTGGTCAGTAGGCTTCAGTTCTCGAGTCAATTGAACTTTGTAAGCATGAAAATACAAATCTTTCGTGAGAATACGCTGTAGAGAGCTTCTCGAAATGTCCAATTCTTGACCACGGTGCCGAATTGATGTTCCTGGAGTTCCAACAATACTCTCACGAACTGCTTCAATGTTTTGTGTCGAGCGACTTGTTGAAGGACGGCCAGAGCATTTAAGATCACTAATTGATCCAGTCTCCCATATTTTGTACGAAAATTCCGAACTGTAGTTGCCAAACTTTCAATATTTTTAAAATATTCCTCAACAATGAAAACACGTTGTTTTCTCGTGTAGCGCTCCATTTTTAATAACCCTGAACTGTCAGCTGTCATGCTGTGTTTTTTCTTTTGTTGGCAACACTTTACCATACAAATGGCGCCAAATTCAAATCTTGCGTGAATTTTGGGACACCCTTTATAAGTGGTAAAATATAATAGTATTATTGCCGGTTTTATGATTTTATTACTTTTATTGCTATTTTTATTTTCCATAATTTATATTACCAGTTTCCTTTCCGGCTACAGTTTTCTGTATCAAGAGGTTTTCAAATATTCTTTGCTACCAGTTACTTGGTCTTTCAAATATTTTCCTGTTTTTTTTTGATTTCTCAGCTAACCTCTCAGACTTCAGCCCGATGCCAAAGCATAAGAGTTCTTTTACCACGAGTGAAGGAACATTCTTAGGGCCAGTAATATTTTAAGATTTTGAAAACCGTTTTTTTATATGACATATGTCCCTAGTCTTAGCTACGCCACTGGTTATAGCATGTTAGCAAAGAAACAATTAGAGACATAATAAATGTGGAAACCATTACAATAGATGACTTTGAGCATGAATAACTTAAAACAAATCTTATAAATATCAAAGACATTCAGTCTAATAAAATAGTCATCACAATAGAGGCAGAGTTTAAAGTCAAAATATTGATTTCAAGAAAAATGTCCTTATCAGTAATTAAAAAATAGGTACCCAATAAAAACGTATTTAAGGACAAGTACTATTCTGGCATGAGCAGCAATCAAGATAAATCTAGAAGATACACCGATAATTATTGCGTTCTGTTCGAAATATAATTGTGATTTCGAATGTACGCTGTGAAAGTAATAGCAAACGTTTACCTGTTCAAATCGAGCAAATCATGATATTTCACCATTTCTCCAATATTAATACCGTCTGTCCTCAGCATAAATTCATGATCTTTTACGTAAGTAATCGCCCTTCTAACATTGGGGGTTTCCCATATCACGCTTTTAGCAGCCACGTCTCTTAAAATAGCAGTAAGATCCAGTTTTTTATAGCTCATTGGCAAACTGAAGGTTAACTCGCACCAATGGTTTCTTTTGTCTTCTTTGTAGGCGTTTGCGTGCCTGTAGTTGTCCACAACCGATTCGTCAACTTGCGCGGTGGTTTTTGATTCGTCTATTTTGTCCGGGTCTTCAGGGGCGTCGTTTTCGTCATCTACAAGAAAATACGTGCTTACGTGACAAGTTCAGAATTTGGTTTTGATCGAAAGGGTTAATCCTAAAGACTCATGACTACTACTATCGTGTACGTGACACGTACGTATTTTTTAAGTATTCGTAGTACCAATATCTGGGCTTGAAACTAAATATGAAATTAATGTGGAACAAACAAATTACAAAAAACCTTAATAAAGCAAATGTGTCTCAGGAGATGCGGAAGCTTGTTTGGGAAAACCTAGGGCCTTAAACCAAACATGGTGCTTTGGTTATATGTCACGGTCATTAGAATCATGCTTACATACTGAGCTCCAGTATGGTGGATGAAAACTGCGAAGAGAACGATAACCACGGAGTTAAATCGGGTGCAGAGGCTGGTTTGCCACCGGGGCTATAAGTAGCATTCCCACCACAGCTGTGGAAATAATTCTAGGACTACTAACCACAGATAGGAGATACGAGAATTGTATAAGTACCTGGTCTCGGCCAGAGATGGCGCTACTACTATTTAAAAAATTATATTTTCACACAGAATCCTGTCAAATTTTCAAGTCGCTGTTTGATTTAGTTTATGAATGGCAGCCCTTTAAATAGAAAAACTTTTGTGATTTTACAACCATGGGAAAAATTGAATATCGAGCTGTGATAAAATATTTTTTTTTTAAAGAAAAACCGAATGATGAGATAAAAGTGGAACTTAGCGAAGTTTATGGGGACTCTGCACCTTCGTTATCGCCCTAAAATATTAGACAGCTGAATTCAAACGAGGAAGTACAAGCATGTCCGATGAATAATGTCCAGGTAGTCCAAATGAGGTCGCCATCTCAGAAATGATTGAAAAAATCCACGATATAGTGGTAAATCATCTGAGAGTAAAAGTGCATGAGTTTACTGAGACTGTGGGCCTCTCAGTTGAACGAGTGCAGAACATTTTAAAAACTCATTTGGATATGAGAAAGCTTTTCGCAAGATGGGTGCCGCGATTGCTCATAACTGACAATAAACACACACGTGTGTCAATTTCAAAAGAATGTTTGGCGATTTGAAAGCGCAATTGGAATGATTTTTGGCGTCGATTCACTGTTGATGAAACATGGAATCATCACAGCACACCAGAGACCAAAGAACAGTCCAAACGGTGGGTTTCCTGTGGCGAACCGGCGCATAATCGGAAATAAGTGAAAAAAACCTAAACCTTTTAAAAATTATTATTGTTAATTTTTAATGTAATTTAAATCCCAAAGTGTCTTACCTCGATAAGCTTTTTTCCAGTAATATGAATAAAAACGGCTCTCAAAGTAGCCCGAATCAGAGACCACTGCTTACACAATTTTGTATGGAAATATTCTTTAAATTACTTATAACGTTGTTCAGTGGTTTTTATTCTTCAAGGAACTGTTTAAAATTAAGCAATCATGCAGCGAACATGAGTACATTTGCGTATATATTACATTACCGATTTTTCCTTCCATGAAAATAGAAGTGTGATAATAGTTTTTGTTTTCTTGGAGTTTTCAAGACTAGCTATACTCGCCTCCAAAGAATTTCTCGTTTGTTTAGATAGTAGGTATTATAAGGTTGGATTTCTCGCAAGAAGGGCACCGAATATTACCGAATTCAATTGATAGTACAGTAAGCCCCCGGATACCGGGCGCCCTCCGGGAGTAAGTAGCCTTGCTGTGACATCCAGGCTCTGCCGCAGTCGACCATTCTTTCCTAGGATACTCGTGGGAACACTATGTCACAAAATAATAATTATACTAGTGATAATGGCAGGGTGCTGAGGAGGCGGACCCCTGTCGTACAAACAGCTACAGCACCCCCACAACAACAACAACGACAAACGATCCAACCAACCGCCTCAGCTGAAACTACTCCCGATAGTTTTACCAGATCCGACATTGTAGGTGATGGAAATTGCCTTTTCCGTGCAGTTAGCTTACACTTATATGGCCACCAAAACCATCATGAAAGACTCCGAGAGGCTGCTCTAAGATATATACAACAAAACTGGTCGGAACTTAACACATTTTCATTAATTGGGGACGACGATATGAAAGACTTCAATAACTACTATAACTATATGAGGAAAAATGGCACCTATGGAACGAGCCTAGAGATACTTGCCCTCTCGGAAACCCAGAATAGCAACTTTCATATCTTCTCAAAACAACGAAGAAACAAGAGATACAAAAATAACTTTTAAGGACAAGCCAACAATAATAAGCACAAGAAAACACACCGAAACTATTTACCTTCTACTAACAGGCAACCCAATGTCGGGACACTTTGAGCTTCTGACACCACAAAACACTAAAAACATCCCAAACAACAGTAGACCAATAAAAGAAGCATCCGGCGAGCGACGTAACGGTCGAGGACGTCGCGGGAAATGGCAGCTCGACCAAAACGATGAAGACCGGACAACTGACAATGGACCTGCCAAAAGTGTTGTGCCGGCGAGTAAACCGACACCCACCAAGGCGGGAAAATCAAGGCGACGCATGAGTTATACTACAGGAACAAACGAACACACCATGCGTTGCTTTGATAAAAGCACAAGTCCTGACAAAGAAACCACTGAGAAGGGAATCACTCGACGCCTAGACCCACCACCATCAATCCCAAACGCAACCGACGAAGTATTTAATCAAAAACTCCCGCAACGACAAAGAAATCCCAACTGCACAAAACCAAAATTCAAACGGCAAATAAGAATAGAAAACCAAATCAACAACATCAGGAGATATCTAGGACACCTTACCCAGTTTATCAACGGGAACGTGTCCAAACGAGTCACGCAGAGTATAAACAAGATCAAGTCCGGGTCTCCCAACAGAACGCTGCCAGAAATCCTGGATACTCTGAAACAAAAATTATCCGTATATGCCGCAACACTTCGTAGATACAAAGAACCAAACGAGAGGAAAGATACCAACAACCCCTTCCGAAGAAGCCAAACACAGTTCTACCGGAAAACTATGCACAGCAAACAGACAGCAGTGACCGAACCATCAAACAAACAAGAACTCACAGATCATTGGAAAAGTATCTGGTCAGAACCCAAACTACCCAATAATAACACCCCCTGGATCAAAGCCAAAGAAGGCAAAGATAAACATGTGACAGAACAGGAAAATTCCACATTAACTACTGTGGGACCAAAGAGCATGATGAGGCGCCTGGATGCAAGAAGTTCCGGAGGTAGAATGGCCCCCCGTTCGGATCTCCGGGTAGGGGCTGGTTCGGAGGCGTCGACTTGCAGACATCATAATTTTAAGATAGATTTTTGCAACATACGAGGTGTAAACTCGAACATAAATTCAGTGCATCAACACCTGCAATCAGATAAACCTCATGTACTCGCTCTATGTGAAACCAAGGTCAGTCCATCGACCAGCACGGTCAACTATCTTTATCCTGGGTACGACTTCTATTCCCGATTTAGGCGTAACTTTGGAATCTGTCTTTTTGTCAGAAACGACCTCTCTTGTCAACGAGAAGAAGCTCTGGAGCCCCCAAACTTTGATGTTATGTGGTTAAAAATAACGACTCAACAAACCACAAGGTTCATCTGTATCCTGTATCGACCACCAAGTGATACCAATTTTCGAACACTTTTCGCTTCTCTTGCAGACATTTACAAAGTAACTATCCAAGTGCCGAGATTGCCATCCTGGGCGACTTTAATGTCCACAATATCAACTGGCTCAAATATTCAAATACTACCGACGAACAAGGTCGTGAAGCTGAATCATTCTCAATCAGTTATGGCTTAACTCAGCTTATTGACGAACCAACACGGATCCCTGATCGAGACGGGGAGTTCGCCAGTCTTCTTGATCTGTTTTTAACCACCAATCCGGAGATTTACACGGTCACCGTAAATCCGCCGTTAGGTTCTTCCGACCATAAACTGCTTTCGACATCGAGTATCCTGCCAATCAGTGACAGAGAGGCGCCTAGGCCGCGCAAGATTTGGCACTACAAATCTGCTAAATGGGAAGATCTCATGGAATACTTTCGAACTTTCCCTTGGATGGATGTTTGTTTTCGATCCGATAACCCATCTGACTGCGCCAGGGAGGTCTCCGATGTTGTTTTGGCTGGTATGGAAGCTTACATCCCTTTTTCGAAGAAATGCTCCTCCAACGGCAAGCTTTGGTTCGACCGAAAATGCAGAGAAGCTGTTGCTTCTAAACATATTGCCTACCGACAATGGCGTGAAAATCCTAACACCTTAAATCGAAACATCTTTGTTCATGCCCGGAACAGATGCAAGGGAATTATCGACGAAACCAAGGAGGCACACAATCAACGAATTAGAAACAAACTTCTCGCTTGTCCCAACAATTCCAGGTCCTTTTGGGCAGTCGCTAAGGCAGTTAATCAAAATTTTACCAAATCCACCATACCACCACTCACACGGCCAGATAATTCCATTGCAACCACACCTGTGGAGAGAGCGAACTTGTTGGCTGAACTCTTTGCTTCACATTCTACTGTCGATTTCCAAGGAAAAACACCACCTACTATTCCCATATTGCAGTCAAGGATGCCCGATGTTGTCTTCAGACAGCGCATCATAAAGCGTATTTTAATGAAGCTAGACACCAAGAAGGCTTCTGGCGCTGACGGAATACCTGCCATAGTTCTCAAAAGCTGTGCAAGGGAACTAACACCAGTTTTCTGTAGACTTTTTAACCTATCCTACAGAAAGGGAATATTTCCGTCCTGCTGGAAATGTGCCACGGTTCAGCCGATACCTAAAAAAGGTAAGAAGACCTTACCACATAACTACCGACCAGTTGCACTGCTTTCAATAATATCGAAAGTCATGGAAAAGGTTATCAATGAGCATCTTCTAAAATATCTTGAACGATTCAATATTATTAGCGATCACCAATATGGTTTTCGTAAACATAGATCAACAGGAGATCTTCTGACTTATGTAACACATGTTTGGAACAACGCAATTGAACGCTTTGGAGAATCTCGAGCGGTTGCTCTTGACATATCCAAGGCATTCGACCGTGTTTGGCACGATGGGCTGTTGGCTAAGTTGCGCTCTTATGGTATGTCTGAAAGGTTCTGTTTGTGGCTCTCATGTTTCCTCAGAGAGCGTTCTTTACGAGTGGCGGTCGACGGATTTCTTTCTAAAACCCTCACTATCAACGCCGGTGTGCCCCAGGGCTCCATACTGTCTCCTACTCTCTTTCTCATTTACATTAACGAACTGCTGGAAAAGACCGGGAATCCAATCTATAGCTTTGCAGATGACAGTATGCTTGTCTCTTCATTCACCTTGAACGCTCGGACATCGGCTGCTCAGGCGAATATCCGCAGACAGCAGGAGGTCGTTCAACTTAACAAAGACCTGGAAGAAATTCTATCTTCGGGTGACAGTAACCAAGTGGAATTTAACGCTGCAAAAACCCAAGCGGCAGTTTTTTTTCTAAAAAAGTTAACGTTGCTGAACCCGACATAGTTATGTCGGGGCACTCAATTCCCCTAGCATCGTCGCTCAATTTGTTGGGCGTTAGTTTGGGAGAAAATATGTCTTGGCATGAACATGTTGCAGGCATAGCAAGGAGAGCTTCTCAAAAATTGGGAATATTATTTAGAACCAGAAAGCTTTACACCCCACAGCAACTGTTAATTCTTTACAAAGCCCAAATTCGACCAACTATGGAATACTGCTCCCACGTTTGGGGCTCCGCTCCCAAACATACACTGCATTTGTTGGATTCTGTTCAGAGAAGAGCGGTCCGTCTGATTGGGGACCCGGAATTGACCGGCGGCCTTGATTCGCTGGAACATCGAAGAACGGTTGGCGACTTGAGTCTGTTCTACAAGTATTTTCATGGAAAGTGTTCGAAGGATGTAGCCTCCCAAAGCGGTGCATGTTAGAAATACACGTCGCGCTGGTGCTTCGCATCCGTATGAGGTTCAGCTTGTTACTCCGCGTACGACGCTTTTCAAGCAATCTTTTATATGGAGAACGTCATCCCTTTGGAATAATTTGCCCAGCGCTGTGTTTCCCACCGAGTACAATTTACAGGGATTCAAGAACAACGTGAATCGCTTTTTCCGCACTCGTGCCGCTCCTGGAGCGCTTTAGGGACTTCCCTGCAGCACGTGTGCTAGACCAATAAAAAAAAAAATAAAAAAAAAGCAAAGGGTGGTGATTTTAGGAAAACAATATAAAAGTTTTTTTTCAACTGTAATTTACGTTTTTTGGCGTGCTGAATCCAAATTTCAACTTTGTGACATCGTAAATGTTCTGACTAAAATGCAAAAAAAAAAACGGCTGCTGTTTTTTCAATTTTTCGCTTATAACTTGAAAACTACGCACTTTTCGATGAAATTTAGTGATATTTCGGACATAGCTCTAAGACGAGCCTCATTTCTCATTCGGAGCTCTATTTTCACGATATCCTTATTTAAAACAATTTAATTAGTTCAGGTTATCCGATTTACATCTTTTTTTTAGGTCATACATGGGTTCTCTGGCCAGATTATCTACAATCTTTTATAATATATATAAAATGCAACGTCTCTCTGTCTGTTTCTTATTCGATTTAAGTGTTTTTTTTTAAATTCATAAATATGATTTCTGGCCAGGTTATACAATAATAATCTATACAATATATATAACACGCCTCCGTCTGTCTGTCCGTTTATGTGTTTATCATTCGAGAACCACTTATCCGATTTACGTGTTTTTTTTTTTTTAATTCTTAATATTTATCAAAAAAAATATATATAAAAAGCAACGTCTGTCTGTCCGTTAGTGCGCTTAGCACTCAAGAACCACTTATCCGATTTATGTGTTTTTTTTTATAAAAAATATGTTCTCTGGCCAGGATATAGGATATAATTTATTACGTTTAGGAAACACAAGGAATACGCAGTAACGATAATAGTGAATCGAGTCTACGCGAGCGGAGCCGCGGGCGCAGCTAGTTATAGATAAGGCGATATAAGCCTAGATAATGGGAGATAAGGCGAGATAATGGGAGATAAGGCGTAATAACAGGAGATAAGGCGAAATAATGGGAGATAAGGCGAAACAGTGATAGATAAGGCGATATAAGCCTATATAATGGGGGATAAGGTAAGATAATTGGAGATACGGCGAAATAATATTAAATAAGTCGAAATAATGATAGAAAAGGCGATATAAGCCTATATAATCGGGGATAAGGCGAGATAATGGGTGATTAAGCGAAATAATGGGAGATAAGGCGAAATAATGAGAGATAAGGCGAAATAATGAGAGATAAGGCGAAATAATGATAGATAAGAGAGGGAGCACAATAAGCAGATGCTGCAGTGCACAAACAGGCACAACCGCCTACCCAGCCCACAACTAACCAACCCGTAAACTTGGCACAACCACTATACAAGGATTCGGTACTATTTTCATTCATTTTCTAATCTCATGGTCCGATCCCAACTTAAAGAACACCCGGTATATATATGATATTAAAAATAACGCTAACCACTTTCAGCATCTTGTTTTTCTTCTTCCTCATGTGGCTCTTGGTCTTCATGCTGCTGGTCGAATTTACTGGTTAATTTGGCATCTTCTTCATCCTCTACCTGAAAGGAAAAAAAGACAGATTAGTTTTTTACTTGCTTACCCAAACGAACCTGAACTAACCTCATCTTCAGAACTATCTAAATCTTCTCTCGGAGTCTTACTTTTGTTGGACTTTCCCCTCTTCACACTGTATCTTCGTTTTCACTATCATCATCATCTTTACTGCCTCCCAGATTGGTTCTTGGGGCGTCTTCCATCGTGACCCTAAAGAAAAGTTGTATTTTGATGACGCTGTACAAGGGTCAAAATGTAATTATCAAATAATTGATAATTAAGCTAATTTGCAACGAAAATTAAAGTCGCATTGTGTTCTTAAGTGTAGACTAAAAAGCACTTTATGGTATTTTTAAAAATTAATTTTATAATTCTAAAAACCAAGCGGTGAGAACTACAATTTGAATAGACCTGAAAAATGAAAGAACAAAAATGGTGTACAGGAAGAAAAAAGTAATTTAGAACGAACCAGAAAATATCGATGAATATGTAGATTTTATAGAAAACTATACACAAGTCCAGTTTCTGGACGTGCACACCCAAACTAGCAAAACCCTATTTGGGTTTTGATAATTTAGTTCGAATTTTTTTTTTTGCCATCATCAATTTTTTTGCTCGAGCTTTGGTTTTGCACAGCTATATCTTGTAAATTATTGGGAATTTCGCAATGCAATCTTCACACCAAAATACACAATTTTTGTCAACATGTCGAGGCCAGATTTTCACTCTTTCGGGGTGCAGAAAGCCCGAAAAAAATGCCATTTTTTTACATTTTCGACCATAACTCACAAACCGTGCATATTTTACCATAACTGTCTTCGACAAAAATGTTCTCTGCATCAACACGAGTAACTTTGCTGAACATTGCAATAACCTACAATCGATCCTTATAGTTCTTTTGGCCGTTGTAAGGAGTTTCGCCACCAAATTGAACATTTCACACCAAAATTTCAACTTTCATCAGCAAATATATCTTTTTTTGTGTTAAAGTTTATTTCGCAAATTTTTATCCATTTTATAGAGCTATTGAAAATTCAAAATTAAAAAAAAGGCAAAAAACGTGTTTTCAATCGATTTTCATAGCCCCCCTAAAAGTCGATGGTTTTGACCTCTTCGATGGTCGTTCTAATTCATCGTCTGAATCTGTATTATCACCATCTGAGCTCGCGCTGGATAAAATATTTAAGAGCATATCTCTTTCGGTGTGTCCTTCATCTTTTTCTTCGGTGTTTTCATCTTCATGTTGGGATATCTTTTGACTCCACCAACATACTCCTGCAAGCAATGCATCCAGCTGTTTTCCTTTGTATCGTTTTTCCATTGGCATGGTGACCTGATGGAATCGCTCCCCTTGTTCGTCCGATTCGCCGGGCAATTGTAAGAACTCATCAAGGTCATAGTGCATAAAATGGTACAGTGCCATATACTTAACATGCAGACGTGTTAGATATATGGTACTGTACCAATACTAGCACAGTGCGCGTCAATTCCGTACTACACACAAGCGATTCCCCGTTAAAATGTGTGTGTATTTATTCCAGCGTGTGTGTGTGTGTGTGTACCATAGCAGTTTACAAACAAAATTTTTTTTTTCAATTTCTTTTCCAAAAATAGATGCTAATGGTTAATAAATAATCAAAAGTGAGCTAAAAACTAGTTTCTTGAACGTAAAACCCGAAAAAAGCTGAAATTTTGGTGTGAAAAATTACTTACAACGGTCAAAAGAACTATAAGGATCGATTGTAGGTTATTGCAATGTTCAGCAAAGTTACTCGTGTTCATGCAGAGAAACATTTTTGTCGAAGACAGTTATGCTAAAATATGCACGGTTTGTGAGTTATGGTTGAAAATGTGAAAAAATTGCATTTTTTTCGGGCTTTCTGCACTAAAAACACCCCGAAAGAGTGAAAATCTGGCCTCGACATGTTCACAAAAATTGTGTATTTTAGTGTGAAGAACATTTCGTCTGAAGACTGCATTGAGAAATTCCCAATAATTTACGAGACAGCCGTGCAAAACCAAAGTTCGAGCAAAAAAATTGATGATGCCAAAAAAAAAAAAAATTCGAACTAAACTATCAAAACCCAAATAGAGTTTTGCTAGTTTGGGTGGGCACTTCCAGAAACTGAAGTCAGAATTTAGTTTACATTCATCACAAATACATAAATTGATTAGCCAAGGATCAGAAGAATTACCGGAGATAACACTGAAAGAAATAAGGCTTTCTCTTAGAAAAATGAAAAATAACAAAGCTCTCGGAGAAGATCAGGTCGTAATTGAAGCTGTAAAAATGGGTGGCGAAGGCTTGTTGAGGGTTGTTGTTTCTCTTTTTAACCTCTGCTTGAAAAATAGCATACTCCCAAGCAAATGGGATAACGCAATGGCGGTCCTCATTCATAAAAAGGAAACATAACCGACCTTGAAAATTACAGACCGATCAGTTTGCTCTCCCATTTGTATAAGTGGTTCACCAAAATCATAACAAAACGCCTAGAATAAAAATTAGATTTCTATCAACCACGTGAACAGGCTGGCGCTAGAAGTGAATACGGTGCTAACGATCATTTACAGACCATCAAAATCCTTATAGAGAAATCTATAGAAAACAACAAACCACTGGTATTAGTATTTGTGGATTTTAAAAAGACTTTTGACACCGGGGGGTTGCCGGCGATACTGTCTGCCCTGCAGCAAATGAAAATAGACTACAGATATACTCAGTTAATTAAATTCATTTATAATAACGCAACAGTAAGTGTAAGACTCCATGAATCCACAAGTACAGGGTGAGTCAACGATAGAGTAAAGTTCATTATCTCATTTGTTTCGGGAATGACAAAAAAATGTTAAGTGCAATAGTTTTAGGGAATGTTAAGGTGCACAGTTTAAAATTATTTTTGAGCATACTTCAAAAAATTGTATCCGATATAACATATGTTTTTTTAAATGGAACATTTTCTACTTTATTTTTAAATTCTGCGTAAAATTTTTATAACTTTTTTATTAATAATGTTATATACATAAACCTAATAGTTTTTCTAATACAGTCGACACTGTTTATAGTGAAACTCTATATAGTGAAAAACTCTTTATAGTGCATTTTTTTCAAGACCTAGAATATTTTACATACATAGCAATATATACGGATTTTTTCTTTATATAGTGAAAAACTTTCTATAGTGAAATTTCGGTCAACATTTTGGTCTTTCACTATATAGAGAGTCCGCTGTATTTCAATTTTTAAAAAAAAAAATACTAGTTTTTAGTTTTGTAAAAAATTGCCAGTAGCGCCATTGTTTTTGAGAGTGGAATACTCATAATTGGTATGAGCGTTCTATAGAGATGAAAAAAGATATATGTAAAGAAATTTGAGTTAGATGCTACAGGGTGTTCAAAATAAATTTTATACTATTTTAAATTAAAAAATCTCAAAATTTTTAAACGGGACACCCTGTATAATATTATTTTATCTGATAGATTTTACAAAACCCTATTTCTAATAGTTTTCGTTTTATTTTGAATTTTTCAATTTTTACCGTTGTTTTTAATACACTTACGTTATAACATAGTTGCCAAGACAAAACAAAAAACTTAGGCATTGTCAAATTTTGACATCTCTATTAAGCAAGTAAAAGTAGTTTAATTTGTTGTAGCAAGTGACGTATAAAGGTAATAGTTATGGATTTTCCTAAAAATGAATTAATTAATATGGTTTATATACTGGGCGAGGTGGGAAAAAATTGTCTTTTGGCAGTAAGGCGTTACGGAGCGAAGTATCCTAATAGACGTATACCATCTAAAAAATCTTTTCAGTGCTTAATGGAACGGCTTGATAGTAGTGGTAGCGTTGAATATACGAAACGGAAAGTAGTAAACCAGAATGCTACCAATGAGGAAAAAGAAATGGAGAATTTACTTCATGTTGAAGATAATCCCCAGGTCAGCAGCCATCAACTAGCTGACGTATATGACATATCCCAATCTACGGCTAATCGCACCACGAGAAAATAGAAGTATCATTCCTTTCATATGGAACTACACTAAGAACTTCAAGACCGTGATTTTGAACGACGAGTAAACTTTTGTACGACCATGAATGGAGCAATAGAGGCCGATCCAAATTTTTTATCCAAAATAATGTTTTCTGATGAAGCTACTTTTCGCAGTAATGGAGCAGTTAACAGCCATAGCATGCATTATTATTCAACAGTTAATCCATTTTGGGCCCGGGAAGTTTAAAACCAAAACCATTGGTCGCTTAATGCTTCTTGGAGAAGTTGATAACTTTGAAAGGGAACAAATGTGGATTCAACAAGACAGAGCTCCTGCTCATTACCACCGGGAAGTTCGGGAATTTTTAAACGATCGATACCCACAAAAATGGATAGGGTGTGATGGATTCGTTCAGTGGCCCCCTCGATGTTGTGACTTAACACATTTAGACTTCTTTTTGTGGGCTACATTAAAGATCGTGTTTATGTGAATCCCCTACAACATCAGTAGATATGGAAAATAGAATACGGGATGCGTGCAGGACAATAACGCCCTTTATGCTAAGGAAAGTGAAGGAAAATATAGTAAAACGACTAAACATGTGTATTCAAGTGGACGGGCATATTTTTGAACATTTATTACGTCATAATAATTAATCATTAGATAAGTTAAACTATAATAAAACTATTATTAACTATTTGTTTATGATTTTACAATAGCGTAAGTGTATTGAAAACAAGTATATGACATACTTAATAAAAGTTGGAGGGTTTTGTAAAATCTATCAGAAAAAATAATAATATACAGGATGTGCCATTAAAAAATTTGAGATTTTTCAATTTAAAATGTTGAAATGTAAAAATTTATTTTGAACATCCTGTAGCATCTAAACTGTGCACCTTAACATTCCCTAAAACTATTGTATTTAACATTTTTTCGTCATTCCCGAAACAAATGAGATAATGAACTTTACTCTATTGTTGACTCACCCTGTACAATTTACAGTGATCCAAGACCAACGTGAATCGCTTTTTCCGCACACGCGTCGCTCCTGTAGAGCTTTAGGGATTGCGCTGCAGCACGTATGCTATGTCTATAAAAAACAACTTGGTCAGTATATTTACTATCGGTTTTACTTACAAGTTTGATCTGACTTTTGAAACTTTAGCAATGGCTATGAACATTTCCCTGAAAAACCTTTTTTTCATGTGCTTTAAAATGGACTTAGTGGAAGCCAAATAATCTTCACCATAGCATTCTGGCGGTAAGAATTGGAATTTTAATGTGTACCTGTGCTGTCTGAAAAAAAAAAATTAAACATAACACCTTTTAACTTACATAAGAGTTTTTAAGGGAGAAACCTGTGTAAAAAAATATTTTTTGACGATTTTTTTTTTCATAAAAAGTTAGTTTAACATCTGAAGAATGTCCTCACTAAGTTTTAAATCGAAATTCGAACTCTAAATGCACCTATTTTGCCATGAAAGAGATCGTCGCTAACCGGTTCAGTCGCTTCACGTTTTGGGCTTTTCATTTGTTTATAATATTGACTCGAAAAATTGATAAAAATGAACTCAATTTTCGTCCAAGTCGCCCTTGCCGTCGGCGTTACTCATTGAAAGCGACGGAGACTTTTTTTTTAAACGCGTTTTTCTCAAAACGTAAAATTTCTGTTTAGCTTTAAGTTTTCTTATCTATGTCTACGAAAAGTTGTTCTATGTATTGCTCTCATGCCTTTATTTTGTCCTTAATATTCAGTATAATTTCATTACTTTCATTTCTCAAAATTATTTCTTGTTTTTTCCTCCCAATTCCTTCACCTTCTTATGTAGATTGAATGTGTTATGTGTCTCTTGCAGTTCCTCTATTTCTCGGCATTTCTCGCTTAACCAGATTTCCTGAGCTTCTTTTTCTAACGTTCATATATTTCGTGATAATATAACCACACATTTTTGAGCCACTCGATAAAGATAAAATATGTATACGATCTTATCCTAAGAACTGTGATTTTTGATTTTTAAGTATGATAAACACCCGTTCTACCAGTTAGGCCCGATTCTGAAATAAACGAGATACAAAGAGGAAAATTCTAAATATCATCGTTTTGACTTCTTCCAGTACTCAAAAAATCCTCAAATTAAGTTTTTTTTCAATATTTTTTAAATATAATTACCACAGAGATACCCTTTACATTTGGGCACACTCTGAGAACTATTGGATGGATTTCAATTCTGTTTGCACTATGAGGTAGAGTACGACTTGAGGAGTTTTTAGGAGCTTTGAATTGTTTTGGCTTTTACGTGATGGAAATCCATAACCAACGTAATGAAAGACAATTTGTCAAAATTTTCAGTTTTTATTACAAAACTGCATGACGCGTTTCGTTATATGGTAACTTCATCTGATGATTTTTGCAGCTAACAAACATTTAGGTATTATTCCACCTTAATATCTACTTTTACAATTAGTCTGAAAATATTTAATTAGCGCATTCTTGGAATTCATACTGAACTTTATAAGTAGAGACCGGATTATATTCAACATAAAAATCTTGAAATATGCACGCAAATATGTATGAAAAATGCTTAAAATATGCATGAAAAGGGTCAAAATATGCAATATTAAATAATAATAAAAGTAGTAATTTTTAGTTTTTTGTTTCAAAATCAGCATAAAATTAAGAAGTTATCGACGATGTTTAAATTTAATTAACACTTATTTAACATTTTTTAAAATTATTTAACATTTGTATTCTTGTACACGTAAACAATAAGGTATTGTTCCAAATTTTGGGTAGTAAGATTGTGTCTTCGATCACTTAAAATATTTTTATAAGTGGAAAAAGACCGTTCCACATCCACTGAGGTAACTGGGCAGTATTTGAATTTGGATGCTACGTTAGCACTTATTGTTTCTGGCAAAAATTCACCCGTCCCATTAATAAAACTATCAATTTGACACAAAGGTTCAAAGCCTGGGTTATTGCACAAAATGTTTTCAAACTTTTCTTTAACTCTACGCGGGAATACATCTGGCAATGTGGAGTTTATTTGACGGATTTTATTCATTAACTGAATTGATTTGGTCAACGTCAAACCTCGAGTTTCAAGCTTTTTAATACCCGCAGGTATGTGGGAAAAGTGAATGCTAATCAAAGCTATGGTTTTTTTTAAATATCAGAATCGTTAAATGCTTCCTTGGATTGACGAACTGCCATAGCCTCTGCACTATCGAAGTCATTTACTACACCTTTGATGGCCTCGCAATGTTACCAATTACCACTGGTTCGGGAGGTAAAGGCACATTTGGCAGTTTTACTTTATAGGCGTTATTGCGAGCAGGTGCCTTAAAAAACACTTTCTTTGCTGATGAAATCAGTTTATTTACATTTTCAAACGTGGATCGTACTTCTTCAGCGAGTCGATGGACTCCGTGAGCAAAGCACGTCACATGAATTAAATTTAGATAAAATACTTGGAGGACTTTGGCTGCCTTGATCATATAGGGAGCAACATCTGAGAGAAATATAAACACTCTTTCATCTACAGAAGATTCAGGAAATATTTTTTTAATACCCTCATTCACAAATCTGGCCTTGGCGTCTTGTCAAGTTCTTTGCAGGCCACCAAATAGGAAGAAGAAGGCTCTAAACTTAATGCACCCACAATTAAATTCGCAATATAGCGACCACAACTGTCGGTAGTTTCATCAGCTGAAATCCAAATAATGCCATTCTTAAGTTCATTAGGTATTTCTTCCAGAACATGTTGGTAAATTGTTGGTATGTAATTTTTATGCAGTGTTGATTTGTCTGGTATTTTTTGATTCAAGCAATATTTTCGCAGAAAATCTTTGAATGTAGGATTTGTGGAGAGGAATATTACTTGCAAGCAATGCTTCACATAAATCCATGCTAAAGTGTTTCTTTTGTTTGCCTATAGAAGTGGAATCACTGCTACTTGCTGCTGTTATAAGTTGTTGTCGTGGGCCTTTTTTTGCAATCCTGCAGTAAGAAGACTTGTCTTGACATGCTGGTCAATTTGAAACTTTTTTATGCACGAAACATTTTTCTCGTAAACTCGACAATATAAAACATTTCCGTCGTATGTAAATGTTCCAGGATAATCAGCTACCCACGAAGAGACTTTTTTTTTGCAGGTGGCATGGTACACGTTAAACTTTAACACAACACGTTAAAAATTGCAAAAAAGACTACACTGATGCAAGCGAGTCAACAATAATGTTAAAACTGATATCTTGTTTTAAATTAAAAATTCGTCTTCGAGAAAATTGTTTATTTGATCCACTCTCAAACAAATATTCTTAGAAACTAACTACTTATCACTTAATATCCCGACCAAGAAACAAACGAATAAAATACCGTCGTAATTTTGGGTATTCCCGCGACATTAACAATACCCTGAGCAATTCAATTGCCTAGTAATACCGAGAAATATTGTAAATATAAAAAATATGCATCATTACTAGATTTTGGGTAAAATATGCAATAATCGGCGAGAATGGTCTAAATATGCAAATGCACATGAAAATATGCAAATGCACATGAAAATATGCAAATGCACATGAAAATATGCAAATGCATATGAAAATATGCAAATGCATATAATCCGGTTTCTATTTATAAGCTATATAAATTTAATAATGGGGATTTCCCATTGGTCATATTTATTTCTGTTTGTTCATTTAGAATGAAACCTGTGTTTTTCAAACGGTTTATCTCTAGGCGTTCCAAAAGATTTAACTTTTTTCCTTTGTTTTTTACATGTAATATTTCAAACTGGTCATTAAATTGATGGTTCTGTTCTATTAAATGATTGCTGTATGAAGAATCGTTTTGTTGTTAAGAAAACTTCGTTTGTGTTCTGAAATTCTAGTTTCAAATGAGCTCCCTGTCTGCCCTATATACGTCTTAGTACACGAACCGCAATTCAATTTATATACCCCGATTTTTCACCTTTGTTTTGTTTAACTTTCGCCTTTTTTATGAGTTTTCCTAGTGAGTTATTAGTTTTTAAAGCTATATTTTATATTATTTTGGTTTAAGTAGCGTTTATTTTTTTTATGAAGGTATGCGAAAATAGGTTAATGATTTATAATTGATATTGCTATCTCTAGTTTTAGGGTTGACTTCAGAAATGGATTTGTTTTTTTAAGTTTTTTATTGAGTATTGAATTTACCACATTGGAGGGGTAACCATTATTTACGACCATTTGTTTTATTAAATAAAGGAACACTCACTAGCCTATGTAACATCCTGTGACATGCTGTAAATTTGTGTTGTTTTGGGTGGTTTGAAGTGTTGAGTATTGTTGTGTCTGTATGTGATAGTTTGTTAAATATTGAAAATTTTCAAACACAAATTTTCAATATTTAACAAACTATCACTGATATAGTAAGCTCTAGGAAATTAAGTGAATTACTTTCCCTTATTTTCATTGTAAATGCTATGGTTGCAAATTTGTATGATTTGTAATCATGTCTATAAGAAAATTTGAGAGTATTTATGCTGGTGCTGCCATATAGGAGACCATTGGCCTAATCGGATAATCTTGTTTGTGTAGTTTACAAGGTGTACAAGTATGAAATGTGGATTTTTTTCTAAAAAAAAAAAAACATGTTAAATTCGGAAGAATGAAAAAAAGTGCTGTATTCAAAGTATGCTTCATCGCTTGTTATACATTTTTCCCATCTTTCGGGCTATGTGTGAATACCACGCCAGTAAAAATCTTCCCCTTTTGCTGCGAACCATTCATGGAACCATTTTTCCACATCTTCGTACGAACCAAAGCGCTGCTCAGCAAGTGCGTGACCCATCGATGCAAACAAGTGGTAATCGGAAGGAGTCAAGTCTGGTGAGTAAGCCGCATAGGGTAGAACTTCCCAACTGAGTGCTTCCAACGTGGTTTTGCTGTATGTGATGGAGCATTGTCATGAAGAAAAATGACTTTGTGTTGCCTCTTTCGGTATTCTGGCCTTTTTTCAAGCAGCGAACGGTTCAAATCGGTCAATTGTTGTTGGTAACGTTTAGTATTAACCGTTTCCACTTTTCATCCCCTGTAACTATACGATGCAAAAACAACTTTCTTTTGTACCGAGCGAGCAAAATGTCACACGTGTTTTTGCGGTTTTCAATTTGCCTGACGTTCAACTCATGTGGTACCCATCTATCGGTCTTCTGAATCTTTCCCATCTCTCGTAGCCGATTAGAAATAGCTTGATGACTAACGCCAAATTGCTCGGCGAGTTGTTTTTGTGTTTGCGAATCATCTTCGTTCAACAATACTTGCAATTCCGTATTTTCGTATTTTTTTGGCGGTTTTCCACGTTCCTTATCTGAAGTCACCACTTTTGAAACGCCGAAACCATCGTTCACACGTATCTTGCGATGGAGCATGTTCACCATAAGCTTCTCGAAGTAATCGGTATGATTCAACAGCAGTTTTCTTTAAATGAAAACAAAAAATTAATGCTCTCCGCGAATGTTCTTCGTTCGGTATAAATTTCGACATATTGAACATAACGACACAACACTATGCACACACTTTTCCAATTTATTACTCGTGCACGTCTGACACTTGTTGATGACACAACAAAATGGCGCAGTGTCAAATATTTATAGCACAAACTGCATGGGTGCACCATCTATTGTCTGAAATCCGCATTTCATACTTGTACACCTGGTAATTAAAGAACAGAGTTGCGGTGGTTGGGGATTCATAGATGTTAATTTGATTATTCTAAATCTGGTATGATACTGGAAGCTTTCCCTATTTCTAGGCCGATTTCATTTTTAAAAAAATTTTTGGGTCTTTGCTCAGAGTCTGAGAATTTCCTTTTTTAACGATATCTATTGTTCTTTTCTATATATTGTGCTGTTGATTGCGACTCTGATATTTCCTTTATCTGTTTTGGTGAATATAATATAAATCTTTCGGATACAACTTTTTTAACTCAAGAAACAAACCTCCTAAATAAAGGATTTAAACATTTAGATAAAAATTTCAATATAAAGGAACCAGAGTTATTAGCAGTAGAAACGGAAATAGCTTTAAACGCGTTACGTTACATGGTAACTTCTTCTGGTGCTTTTTGCAGTTAAAGACAGAGGAAGTTAACATGTAATGAAACGCGTCATGCAATTTTGTAATAAAAAGTGAAAATTTTGACAAATCGTCTTTCATTACGTTAGTTTTTACGAGCTTTAAACGTTAATCTACAACATAGAAATACCCAATTTTATACCTTACAGGTCCTAAATCCAACTTGACACTAACGTCAATCTTTTCCAAAACATCCCCGACCACGCACCTAGTCAGTCTCTTTTTCAGCTGGAGCGCCCTCTCTTCTAAATTAAGCACGCCGCTTTTAAACGGTATTTCCATCGATGGCGTTTTGATTTTCTTCGAGGCCATCATCAGAATTTCCCTGAGACGAGGGATACCCAGGGTGACGTTCATTTCACCTCTGCCGGCGAAATGGAAGGTATTCAGGGTCATTTGGGTGGAAGGTTCACCTATGGACTAAAAGAGTTGTTTATTAAATATGTGCATAGCCAAAAGTCATGGAATGGGTGGGCCATCTATCGGTTTAAATTTGAACCACCGGTTATTTCGAATCTGGCAATACTTATGTCATTCTATTCTGTCACAAAATTCAGTATATTATCTCCACTGAACCAAATGAATCGATTTACGCTTGAGCAACGTTGGGATTTATTGAAAATTTATTTCCAAAACAAAGACAATTGGTCGGAAATTGCACGAAAATGTCGTACAAAATTTGGTCGCAGAAAAGGACCAACAGTGCCCGGTATACGCAAGTTTATTGCTAAAGTTCGTGAAACTGGTTTCATTGTTGATGCGCCAAGACGTGAGCGTGCTCGTACGGTGGGTACACCCGAAAATATCGAAGCTGTGGACGGCGCAACCATTACGGTCAATGGAGACACCTATCGCACCATGATAACCGATTTTTTTGTGCCCGCCCTTCATGGTATTGATGGGAACGATGTTTGGTTTCAACAGGATGGTGCAACTTGCCACACATCTCATGCCACAATCGATTTATTGCGTCAAACGTTTGATGGCCGTTTAATTAGCCGAAATGGTGATGTCAATTAGCCGCCGTTTTGACACCGTTGGACTATTTTCTGTGGGGCGCCGTTAAAGACAAGTGTTATGCCGACAAACCAGAGACAATTGAGCATTTGAAGGCCAACATTCGTGATGCCATTGCCGAGATACGACCCCATACACTCGAAAAAGTGCTCGAAAAT
>CM032448.1:8900043-9070043 GCA_019049505.1 Pachyrhynchus sulphureomaculatus
CGGATTCCAAAGAGGCATAGGTACACGGGAAGTTTTATTCTCCTTAAATATATTGGTCCAGCGTTGTAAAGATGTAGATGTATATACTTGGTTTATAGATTACAATAAAACTTCCGACTGTGTAATGCAAGGGTAATTAATAAAAATTCTAGAAATAACAAATGTAGGCAAAGAAGATCTATGGTAAATGTTATTAAAAATCTGTACTGGAACCAATTAGTGGAAGTTGAAATTGGGCTGGAAAAGTCCGAAAGCATAAAAATAACCCAAGTTGTAAGACAGGGATGCATTCTCTCACCACTTTTGTTCTATCTTTATTTTGATGCTGTGTTTAATGAGGCTGATGCTTCAATGAATCCATTGATGAGAGTGCACTGAACAATATACTGATGATACTGTTCTATTAGCACATAATACCAAAAATCTCCAGCAATTGATCAATCGAGTCGTAACAGACGGCGGAGGATTGGATTAACTATGAATAGAAGAAAAACCAAGTGGATAGTAATAACAAAGAAAAATCTCCCACCAGAATACCTCGAAATCAGGGACAAGACCGTAGAACAGGTCTCCACATTTAAATATTTGGGAACCAATAAGTGGGACCCAAGAAAGGAAATATATTCCCAAATTGAACAAACCCTAGTAACAAACATGAATATGAATAATTTTTTTCCATCGCACAAGTCTCAGTCTCGAACTCTGAATGAGAATAGTGAAAGCGTATGTATTCTCCGTGGTATTGTATGGATGTGTGTGCTAAATCCATGACTCTGACTCAGAAAAACCACCGAGATCTTTTGAAATGTATATTTACAGACGCTTTCTTCGCATCTCCAGGGTACAGAAAATAAAAAAAACATAGAAGTAGTGGAAAGAACGAACAAAATAAACTACTACCAACCATCAAAATAAGAAAAACTCGATACTTCGGACATAAAATGAGGGGCCCAAAGTACGAATTGCTACATCTAATTATTGAAGGCAAAATAAAGGTCAAACGATGTATCGGAAGACGACAGAATTCTTGGCTGAAGGACATGAGACGGTGATTTGAATGTGCCTCGAGTGATATTTTTCGAGCAACAGTTTCTAAAGTTCATTTAACTATATAGATCGCCAACCTCCGTGGGGAGACGACGTTTTAAGAAGATATTTTCCTTTTCCTTCAAGAGCTCGCAAATTAATACACGAAATGTCATCAAAATTTTGCTGCCATCTCTGGGAAAGTTTCGAGACTTTTCACCCCATGTTAGTAGGTTCATATATTTTCCACTTACCGTCAAGTCGTAGCCGACATGTAATCCTTCCAAATGTTTAATCAGACATCTAAAATAATACAAAAAACGGGTAAAAATAATCACAAACAGTAGGGAAATCTGAGATAAAAGGATTAAAAGAATGTACAGGCCTTAGTAACATAATTGACTGGACAGGGACCTGGAAAATCAGAGGTTCCTAGTTTAAATTTGTGTGAAAGCTCCTAATATAGTACAATCCCGATTATCCGAATCGCGATTATCTGAAATTCGGCTTATCCAAAACAAACTGTTAAAAAGCAAATTGTATTCCCATTAAACGAAAAAATTCCCATTATTCGAAACAGACGATGAGTGGTTTCCTTAACGCGTCGGGGACTCCCGTTTTAGTTAGTCGACGAGTATTCTAAGTTACTCATTACGTCTATTATTATCGCAGAGGTAATAGCGTCATAATAATATGCGTAAACGTGTTGTTATACCTTAAAAAAGAAATTTTGAAGCAATTCAACGATTAGATAATGGTGAACTTCTTAAAAATATAGCGAAGGATTTAGGTGTAGCCGTGAGTACTGTTTCAGAGTGAAGAAAATATCTCGAAAAACTTGAAAAATGGTGTAGTGTTTTGTCATCACCCACACAGGCACGAAAATGTATGAAAAGCGGTGAATAACAAAAAGTGGATGATTCTTTATTTTTATGGTTTACACCGAATCGAGAACGTGGAATACCAATTTTAGGAACAATTTTAAAACATAAGGCATTGAGGTTAAGCGAAGAGTTGCCGGTTATTGAAGCGCCTGTAAATTGTGCAAGTGATGGATGGCTAGACAGGTGGAAAAAAAGAAATGGTGTACATCAACTGAAAGTTTGTGGAGAAAGATTGTCGGCTGATGAATCTGCTACAGAAAAATTTGCAGAGAATTTTGAGCAGCTTATGAAAGAACATGGTTTACAACGAGACCAAATCTCTAATTGTGATGAAACAGGCTTGAACTACAAAATGTTGCCCTCAAATACCTTAGCTTCAAAAACGGAAGCTGGAGCACCTGGTTACAAACGTAGCAAAGAACGTATTACTGTTCTTGCATGCAGTAATGCTTCTGGAAGACACAAACTCCCATTATTATGTATTGGTAAGTCAGCAAATCCACGAACCTTTAAGAATATTCGTCGCAATGCTTTTCCTGTTTTGTATAAAAATCAAAGCAATGCCTGGATAAACGCGACTCTATTTAGAGACTGTTTTTTTTGGAGATTTTTTTCCCAAAGTGGAACTTTTTTTAAAAGAACATGGATATCCTAGAAAATGTATTCTGTTACTAGATAACGTCCCCACTCACCCAAGTCCGGAGCAACTTAAAAGTGGGAAAATAAAAGCATTGTTTTTGCCTTCTGCTGTAACTTCTCTCATTCAGCCTATGGATCAGAGTGTACTGGAAAATTTAAAACGCAGGCGTTTGTTATTGGAGCATATTTTAGAAGAAGTAGATGAAGGTGGCAATCTTACTGATTGTTTAAAAAAAAAAAAATTTGAAAAATGTTATATATTGGATAGCTTCAGCCTGGAGTCAAGTAAAGAGTAATACTCTGGAAAAATCTTGGTCAAAATTGATTCCACAAGAGAAGAGACATTACTCAGAGGCAGAAACAGAAGATAATGAAAGTTTATATCAAATTATTACAAGAATATCAGGATGTGAAAGTGTTACGGAAACCGATGTTTCTGAATGGTTAAACAGTGATAGTGTGGAAGATGAAATGACGGACCAAGAATTAATTAAAAGTGTATGCAAAAATGCTAATAAAATAGACAGTGATAACGATGATGATAACGAAGTGGAAGCCATTGACAATATTCCAGTAAAAATGTCACATTCTGAAGGACTAGAAGCCCTAGAAAAAGCGTTAACTTATGTAGAACAACAAGAAAATGCAACCGCCGCGGACGTTTTGCTTATCAAACGTTGGGGAGACATTGCAGCCAAAAACAGAACTAACGCAAAACGAGTGTAGTTAAAAATTACCTCATTTTTAAGACATTAAAGTTAAGAATGAAACTGTTTTATTTTCGATTTTCCGTATATATCCATAAAATAAGTAAACTAATTGTTCTATTCTTTGTTTTAATAAATACCTATGTATGTAATAGCATATCGTATAAATGCTTTTAAGTCAATCTGCATGGTTAGCGAAACGCGCGTCGAGCGCAAAAATAAAGTGTTTGGTGTAGTGGTGATATATACTGAGTAGTATCATTGTGTCAAAGATTCCACATTCCCAACTCAGTTAAAATATGTTCCCAAAACACCAATCTCGGATAATTTTTTGACTAGCTGAGTATGAAATACGATGTCGAAAGCCTGAGAAAGATCCGCGCTTTTGGAATTCAACTGCTACAACTAAGAAATTCTGGTAAATTCGCCAATTCCGTACAGTTAAACGTCTTTTGGTCTGTTTTAAAATAGTTTTTGCAAATTTTAAACATCTCACCTGGTATTACAGCTTCACAAAGTTTTGGAATACAGAGAGGAACGATATTCCATGTTTGTTAACGTTAGTCTTATCACCTGATTTACAGGCTGGAAGAAAGTTGGCATATTTCCAAGATGCTTGCAAGTATGCACTGTCGTCCATTGTTCTTTGGTGCAGGATTATCAAAGGTTCTACGAACGATGCACAATAATTGTCTACACACACAATAATTGAGCTTCATCTCTACAATGGTATAGACGTAGCTCCATCGAATCCAACTCTCTGGTCTGTATACGAGATACATATCATTGCAGATGAAGCTGTTGGTACAGATTATTCTTCTTCTTCGCATACCATGACCATTCAACGATCGTTGGTTATCATGTTGGCTACCAAGTTGATGATGATGGTTTTATTGACAGCCACTCGAAAGAGTTGAACCGTAGACTTTCCGTACCACTGCCTTAAATTTTTCAACCACCATGTTCCCCTTCTCCCTGGACCACGTCTACCTGAAATCTTTCCCTCTATAATCAAATGCAAGATTTCTTATTGTTCTGGATGTCTCATAATCTAATTTGCGTCTCTTGATGGTCGTTACCACCTCCAAATCCTTGTCCATGCGAGTGAGATTACTAATTCTATACATCCAACTGATTTTCAGCAGCCGTCGATATACCCATATCTCGAATGCCTCCAGACGCGTAAGCATTAGCGTCCACGCTTCCATGCCGCACAAGTGAACCGGAAAGACATGGTAGCCTACCATTTTCATCCATAGTTTCAATGATAGGTCGTGACTAGTTAAAATTTTTGTGTTCTTCATAAATGCGGCTCGAGCCTTCTCTATTCAAATCTTGACTTCCAGAGTCGTGTCCGAGTGGTCGTTGATACTGCTACCGAGGCATATCAATTTATTAACTCTCTCTATCTTTGTATCACTGACTATAATACCATCATCTTCAGCATTAGATTCTTTGCTTATAATCATATATTTTGGTTTATTTGCATTGCACTTCAGATGTCTGATGCCCTGATGAGATTATTAAAAAAATTAAAATAGTCGTTGTGTACTTCATCAGCACTAAATCACTGGTCCCTTAAATCTGTATGATCCACGCTCTGTCCATAAATTGAATGATATTTTAGTTTTAACACAGCCCATATTATTTTTAGATCATAGAGAAGAAGCAAGGAATAAAATTACCTCATTTTTAGTGTTCCGTACGGAACACTTATAAGATCACTTCGGTGTCTGTCTGTCTGTCTGTCACACCCGATTTTCTCCGAAGCTATTTGACATAGAAAGGTGAAATTTGGTAATAATATAGGAATTGATGGCCTCATCAGAGCCATGTAGTTTTGAGAATTAAATTTTGACTTAAGGGGTTAGTTTTGGGGGGTGAAGTCGGAAGCGAAAAAAAAATTTTTTTACTAGGTCATCGAGTGTGGTGTCACATGAAAGCTTGTGAAAACACGAGTAAAAAATATATATATAATATTATACTTGCGCGCACTTTTCTTTGTATTATTTTTAAAAATTCGCGAAAAAATCGCTGTCCCGGGCCTTATCTCGAAAAGTACTTATCAAAAAATTTCGAAAAAATTCTGGAATATTCTCCACGGTGTGTAGATTGAACGAAAATTATCACGAGACCTATTCCCGAAGTAGTGCCTTAATAGCAATTTGAACTGACAAAAAGTGAAGTGAAAATCACGATTCTTCGCTTTCGGGGGTAGTCAGGTTTTAGAATTTAAATGCCTGATTTAGGGACTCTAATAATAATAACTACCTGTTAGGCTAGAATTTTTTTTGTGATCCTTAAAACCACAAAGGTTAGAACTTTTATTTTAAAATCATGAATAAATTTTCTTTTTGTTGATTAAAGCTAGTGTCTCACTGAATACCTATCTTACTTTTCAGGATAATGACGGCTGTACCAAACTCTTTTTTTATTTAACAACTGTACACCCTTTCAGTATTTTTTCATTTTTTTTAGCTGAAGTTAGATCCTTTCTATTTTAAAATGAATGGTGCCCAAAATTTGTACAGCTAAAGCTTTTTAAAAAATAGAAAATAATTCCAAAAAGACGTACAAAAATTATCTCTTACCCATATCTCTCTACCAAGGAAAACTGAGCTAGTGTTTGTTTAATTTCTTTAGTTCTTTTAAAATCATTAGTCACTCAATTCATTATCAGAAATTAAAGCGGGGCTGCAAGAAAATTGCGCTCAAGCGTGGGACAAACAACTTTCCACAGGGTACAAAAATGACGCCACAAAAAGCAGGCGAGTTAACACCTTACTAAATGACGCAGTCTACGTGGGGCGCAATTAAATTAAACACCTTTTCACAAGTTACAAAATGTATATTCTTTTATATACCATATAATAATTTATATGGTATATAAAAAAAACAAAAATTTCAAGGTCATCAGGTTTCAGTAAAGATTGGAAACAAAATTTGTTGAAAACTCATTTGGGGTGTGTTTTGTGAAGTCACTGATCATTTTATACCACCGTAACATAATTTTGACTTAAGGGGTTCGTTTTGAGGGGTGAAATCGGAAGTGAAAAAATTTTTTTTTTACTAGGTCATCGAGTGTGATGTCCAATGAAAGCTTGTGAAATCACGAGTAAATATATATATATATATATATATATATATATATATATATATATATATATATATATATGTATACTCGTATATAATGTAATACTTGCGCACACTTTTCTTCGTATTACTTTTAAAAAATCGCTGTCCCCTACCTTATCTCGAAAAGTACTAACCAAAAAATTTTGAAAAAATTCTGGAATATTCTCCACGGGGTATAGATTGAACGAAAATTATCACGAGTGCATTACCTTTAATAATTTATTTGGTATATAAAAAAAAACAAAATTTCAAGGTCACCAGTTTTCAGTAAAGATTGGAAACAACCTTTGTTGAAAACTCCTTTGAGGTGTGTTTTGTGAAGTCACTGATCATTTTATACAACCCTAACAAAATTTTTTTATTTTAAAAAACAATCAACGTACGGAACACTATGTTAATTGTGCAAGTTCAACTTGCACTTGACCGGTTTTTAAGACATTAAAGTTAGGAATGAAACTGTTTTATTTTCGATTTTCCGTATATATCCATAAAATAAGTACACTAATTGTTCTATTATTTGTTTTAATAAATACCTATGTACGTAATAGCATATCGTATAAATGCTTTTAAGTCAATCTGCAATGTTGTATTCATTCTAAACTTCTATTTTATAAAAAAAATTCGGATTAACCGAAATTTCGATTATTTGAAATCACTTTTGTCCATATTATTTCGGATAATCGAGATTCTACTGTATTAATAATTGAATATAGACGTTAACTCTAACCACATGTATTAGTAACAGTTGATATATGTTAATGTGAGGTTATGTTCGACACAAATATTTAAAAAGTTAATATATACCTCTGTAAATATCCACTTCTGCTTGTTTTCACTGCGGTATCGATAAGTCCCTCTCTTCCGGCCATACAATGAAAGAAGAATTCCTGAGGCTGGATACCGGTCATGAAACGTCCGTCTATAAAACCGCCGGCTCTAGGTGCGAACTCGAAGGCTGGAAAACTCGGTAAAGATTTCCCTAAACGCAGAAAAGTAGCCACAATTAAAATAGAAACACGACAGAGGAAATTGAAAAATTTCGCCATCCAGGCAAGTAACAAAAGACAACAGGTAAGGTTGTAGAGTTTATTTTTTACAGTTTTTCTTTCTTTTACAATACGCTAAGGGGCTATTAACAATTTATAATAAAGGTCTGGTAATACTATGACCACCTCAATTTCATTACACTATCAGAGAAATATTCCTACACGAAAGGACTCGTTTTTTTACCTTGAGTATTTTTTTTTTAGAGTTTGTTTCCTTATATTAATAATAGTATGTAACGGGAGGTAATATTTCCTTTTTGTAGTCCACGAGAAAGTCAGTACATCTGTTTGGTTATAAATATTTCACCTTTTCAATTTTTTTTCTGACTGCTTGATTTTTAATGGTACTATAGAATATACCCTCGTAAACGTTGGAACCAGCGCGACGGTTTTCGACAGGCAGGTGCAGCACAGGCTCAGTGTTCGATAGGCGTTTTACCTTAATTCTGTGCATCCCAAAATCGCAATTTTCTATGGCATTTTAGGGTTGGAAAAGTCTCCTCCGGGTATGTTCGTGCTTTTTTTTGAGTATTTCGTCCTTCTGGAATTTCCAGCAAAAAAAGACCATCCTTTTACAGAAAGCGGACAGACGCTATTTTGCAGTGCAGCATTCCATCTAAATAACTCTAGCTACACGCTGCAGAGTCGATAAGGTAAAATCATTTAAAAAGCTCGAGACGTTTTTATAGGTGGTAGAGTCTCTTTTTCTTTTCAGGGTTTTACTGCCGGTTTTATGGTTTTTTATTATTTTCATTGTTACTTTTGTCCTCCATAATGTTCACCACCAGTTTCAGCTATAGTTTTCTCAATTAAGAGGTTTTCAAATGTTTTTTGCTACCAGTTACTTGGTCTTTCGAATATTCTCCTGTTTTTCTGATTTCGCTGCCAGCCTTTTTTGGAGTCCTATTACCAAGACTTTAGTCCATCGACCTGCGCACAAGAGCTCTTTCAACAAGGGTGAAGAGAGAATTTTTGGAGGCCAGTAATATTTTATGAATCTGGAAACCGTCTTTTTAAGACATAAATAGTAGTTTAATTGTATCTTGTGTAATCTTTTAATTCTATTACAGTTTTATTATATTTCCATATTTTTTAGTACTGTAATTACATGGGGTGAAAAGTCGCGAGATTTTTGAAGGAAAAAACAAAAATAGATTTTATTATGGAACGTAGTTTCCCTCAAGAGCGATACACTTTATAAAATAAGCCTCAGTTTCTCATTAGGGTCAAATCTTCCTTGGAGCCATCTTTTCAAATTTGAAAAAAAATCACCGGGGGGCAGATCAGATGAATATGGTGGATGAGGAAGCAATTCATAGCCCAATTAGTCCAATTTCACCATTGATTTTATAGAGTTGTGAGCTGGCGCATTATCTTGGTGAAACAATACTTTTTTTTTCGCTAAGAGCTGTCTTTTTCTTGATTTCACCATTCAAATGTTCCAATAAACCAACGTAAAAGTATCCGGAGGTTGCTCGCCCGTTCTTAAAATAAACGACCAGTATAATTCTATGTGCACCCCAAAAAATATTTGCCAAATCCTTTCCCGCTGAAGTTTGAATTTTTGAACGCTTCAGCCGGCTTTCATACAATTCTGGCCACTCTGCGGACTGCCTGTTGGACACTGACGCAAAAACTCCTTTGGATTACGCCGAATCAGTGCCAAACAGCGTTCTGACTCTTCAACAGGTTGCTGTTTTTGATCAATCGTGAGAGTGCGCGGCACCCATCGGGCGCATAGCTTACGCGTTCTGTTGATATCTTCACGATGTCAGCTATCTGTAGTGGATTTTTTTTTGTGTTTTTTGAAGTGACTGCCTCATTTGGACATCTAGAACGTACTGCATCATCGGTGCTCGTACGACCGCATTAAAGTTCGCTAAACCATCGACACAGAGTTGCTTTCAACGGAGCAGATATGCCATAAAACTTCTCAAGCTATTCTGGGGTTCTGGCTGTTGTTAATACACAAAATATCATCAAAATTTTACACGAATCTTCCGAGAGCTGACACTAACAGAAAATTATAAGGTTTCCTTTTTGTTTGTGCTGCCATCTTTCGGAAAGTCTCGGGAATTTTCACCCCGTGTAGTACTGAGTTACAATATTTTATTTTATTGTAATTTCTTTGTTTTATTGTCTAGTATAGTGACACCTGTGCGTATTTTGACGTTTATAGGACCTAGCATTTCCTATTTTTATGATAGGCAAACACAGTGAACAAAAATAGGTGGTGACCAAAATAAATTAAAAAAAAAAGACATATTTAGCAGCGTCTGTACAGTTATAAACCATTCTCTTCGACACAAGAACAACCGTTTAGCACAGGTAAGTTTCTGTAAAAAAAACCTGCCTAAGGTTTACTAAAGATTAGGATAGGGAAAGTAAAAAGTTTTCTCACTTGTTAATAAACCGATCAAGCATATTTACCTGAAATCATAATGGGAGGCCTCTTTCCTTCCAATTCGATCTGTCCCAAGAGACAAGAGATTTGCATAGTGTTTACGGTGGAACCTTTCGCACCCGATTGCACCATAAGTTGCAAGTTGTTTTCTGGGAATTTACACACTAAGCCGGCCGGAAGACAGCACTTGTTTATTTCGTTCGTATACGAGTCTAGGCTGCTTTTATAGGATCTATCTATAAGCTAAAAAAACAATACGGTAAATGACTAAGAAAGATTCTTGGTATGACTAGAACTGAAGAAGTTGAGAACTTCACGGCAAATTTAACTAAATGTATATAATATGCAATCAGGAGTAGCTCGAAATACATTTTTTTTTTCCAATACCCACCTGTCTAAATTTAGGATCCGCCGCACTCCTCTCCTCGATTTCCTCGACCATCTCCTCCAAACTCGTTTCAACCGGCACGTCCAAAACGTCAGCTATAGCTTGTCGGCCGATTCGTCTCGCCTCGTTTATGATATTTGTTCGTTGTCTATCAGCTGATTTAACTGTCAAAATATCGTGGACGCCGAGGGTGAAGCCTTCTTGTTGAAGAAATCTAAAAACAAAGGGAAAAAACATTCTTCTTAACAGTACATTAGTCCTCTTAATAAAAAATCTATTGCAGGAGCATTTAATGGATTTACAATTGTTAAAGTGTACAGAGTGCCCCAAAATAACTCTACATTACTACCGAGTGACCGAAAAAAATGATTTTTTATTTTTTTAAATTTTACCTTGTAAATAGCTTCGCCAAAGAACTGAGCAACCTAATGGCACATGTTCCTCCATACAGTTCATATACGCAGTGAACTAAACCGTAAGGTGTGGCACCGTAGTGAGTTTTATCTAGAATTCCACTCAATAGTTCACCCCCTCGTATTATAACCTCCGCCTCGCTCATATAATTTTGGTTCCTAAAAAATTATAAACCTTTATTAAACAAAACATAAAGCAACAGTCATACGACGTAGAATGAACCAGTTCTGCTGAAGGTCCTAGGACTGAAGGACCGAAGGCCACGCCATCAGGTATGTAAGTGCACGCATTAACTAACTCAAAAAAAAAAGTATTTCCTGAAAACTCTGATTCTGGATTGGAATATAAAAAATGGAGTAAATTTACTACTGTTATGAAGCCCTTGACCTTTTGTTAGTTAGAATTGGTACAAAAATCTATCATCTCTTTAAGAGAACGTAGCGGTTAAAGTTTAGTAGACGCAGTATAAGACAAAACTCTTTGACAGCTCGTAATAAAAAAAGGGATATTTAGATTTTCTTATTTCAATGGTAACTTTTGTTTAAAAAGTCAAGAACTACATCATTAAAACTTTGGAATTGGAACTACTTTTAAGTAAGACTCTTTTTGTGAAACGTTCCACTGTGTTTCTCAATCTTCCGTTGATATATTTCACTATTTTAGAGTCTTTAACAAATTGTCAACTTCGTTTTTTTTCATAATTCACTCCAGCATTAAGAATAAGATTTAGGGGTTTCACTGTAAGCACCAGACCAATTCTTCCAGATACGTTTACCCGAATTCCAAAAGGTGCCAGAGAAACCTTTTTCCAAAGTCCATTTTTTATAAATATAAATTTTTACCGCAAAAAGCAGTATATAAAAAATGCTCAATAAAATTTTGTAACTGATATTTTTTTAAACGCCCCCTGTAACACCGGTAGTTAAAACGCACCACTTTACGAGGTGAGTTAAAAAAGTTTACCTTTAAGTCTTACGGATTTTTATGAAAATATAGTTCTATCGGCTCTTTTAGCACAAAGATTACCCAGACAAAAGGTAGAATCTACTTTACTGTAATATTTTGCTCGTTGATATTGGTGAAAATGGTTTAAAACTTTTAAGTTAAAATTTATGTATATATATTTTCTACTATTACGTAATATAAACCCAAGAAGACTATTCGTAATATCTAACATAAATTCACAAAAGTCACAGCCTAAAGAAGCACGAAGCCGATTTTAGCGGTGTTGTAACCAGTAATAAATTTTCTGCATTTTATGATATATTAGAAACTGTTGCCTGTTGAATACTGTCGACAACTAGACAATATTTGGTATTTTTCAAGTTGAAATCTTGTTTTACTCACTTAAAAGGTGTTCCACCAGCCTTCCACCTTCTTTCCTTGCGACCTTGCCACGCTTTAGCGGAAATCTTCGACGATGTTGTCAAATTTATCAGTTCTTTCCCTTTGGGATGATGTTGATGATGACGGTTGATAGAATTTGCTTTCCCGACCATAAGGCTAGCGGTTTTAGGATGGCAGGAGGTAGAACGACGATTTCGTCCGTCTTGTGAGACAGTGCTTGGAATACTAATTGTTGGTAGTCCATTCTAAAAAATTATAGTAAATTTATTCACACAGTACGTTTCACTCTGAAATACAATTACTGAATTTGACTTTCTCGCACTGAAAAGTAAGTAAAAGCGAGCAGTAGTATTGGATACATTCAATGACAATCACTTCATAGTAAAATATTAATCACAAAAACGTTGGGCAAAGGAATGACATCAGAGATATTTACAACTGAAAATTGTCATTTTTACAGCTAAAACACTATTTTTTCTCTACTGACTATTTCAACATGACTTTCAAATCTGACAGAATGGAGAGTGTGGAGTGTGTTGTCACCGTCGATGAGACCTGGATCTAACAATCAAAACAATGGGTTGCTTCTGGTGAATCTGCTCCAAGAAGGCGAAGACGGTCCCATCGGCCGGAAAAGTTATGGGCGACGATTTTTTAGTATACAAAGGACATCATGGACTTCTTAGAAAAAGAAAGAACGATCACTATACTATAGTGAATTATTGGACCGCTTCGACAAGAAATGGAAGGAGACAAGGCCCCCTTTAGCGAAAAAGAAAATGCTGTTTCACCACGACAATGCTTCAGCACATTCATCCGGAGTTGTCGCTGTCAAATTGCATGAATTGCCTTATAAATTGTTGCTGCATCCCCCGTATGCGCCTGACCCAGCTCCCTGCGACTTCTTGTCCCCAAACATGAAGAAATGGCTCGCAAGAAAAAAATTCAGCTTAAATAAGAAGCTCATCGCCCAGACAGAAGCGTATTTTGGGAAGTTGGACAATTCCAAATTTTTTTTGGAGGGGTTAAAAAAATGACAAGGATGTTAAGAAAAGTGTATATATCTAAAAGGGCATAAAATAATTGTTTTTGAAATAAATAGCGTCTTCAATCCTAACACGGGTACTTATTGAACCACCCTCGTATATACCAGATAAATTATCAAAGGTGATATTCATCATATAGATTCAATCTACACTTTATGGAAAATATTTCAGAGTTTTTTCAAAATTTTTTGATCAGTAATTTTTGAGATAAGGGGGGGACAGAGATTTTTGCCAATTTTTTTAAAAATAATACAAACAAACGTGTGCGCATTGCATAATATATATTTTTGAACTCGTGTTTTCACAAGCTTTTATTTAACATCCCACTCGATGGCTTGGTAATTTTTTTTTCACTTCTGATTTCACCCAAAACTAACCCCTTAAATCAAAATTTAACTTTCAAAACTACACGACTCTGATGAGGACATCAATTCCTGTGTTTGTGCCAAATTTCAACTTTCTATGTCACATAGTTTCGGAGAAAATCGGATGTAACAGACGGACGGACAGACAGACACCGAAGTGATCACATAAGGGTTCTATACGGAACACTAAAAAGGGAGAGTATATGGAATGATTGCTATATTATCAAAAACCGGTAAAAATTCTATAATTATATCTGTAATGCAGTTACCTTGCAGAGTGCATGTTCCGGAAATTATTGAAAATAGTCGTAATAATAACTGTTTTCAAAAACGTCGATCAAAAAGACACCTTCAACCACACCCCTGTTTCTCTGCTGTCTATTTTAACAAAGTTTGTGAAGGAGCATTCATCAATCAGAATAGATAGATAATTAGGTTTTAGAGACAGAAATATTACTCTTGTTATTTTAGACCTGTTGTCCTGTCTTAAGGATCTTTATGAAGAAAATTTAACTCAGCCTCAGGAATAATACTGATAAAAATGTCTACCTCATAAACTAAAGCCAGTGTCATAAATATCTTTAAGGCAAAGAAAAATAAAACGAAATCTCTTAATAATCTTTTCCCTAATCATATGAGATTTATGGACACAAAAAACGTTATTACCTATTAAAAAATCTTCCTCTAAGCGAAAGTCTTACTCCTGCAATCATGTGATCTTGAATTAGACCGCTCAGTGGGGTGCCGTCTTTGGGCACTAAATATTGTTGGGCAACCTACAAACGAGAAATAAATAAGTAAAAAAATATTCAGACAAAAGATTTTAATCAGGAAATATACATCAGATATGAGTGTTTTACCTCGGCAATATTATAACCCTCGCTTCTGGCTACTTCGTCTTGTGGAAAATGAGCGTTCATTTCGTCACCGTCAAAGTCCGCATTATAAGCCTAAAAATAACCAAATTATAGTTTTATAATCATAGATCAACAGGAGATCTTCTAACTTCATATTTAGAACAGCGCACATGAACACTTTGGAGAATCTCGAGCGGTTGCTCTTGATACATCCAAGGCATTTGACCGTGTTTGGCACGATGGATTGTTGGCTAAGCTATGCTCTTCTGGTATGTCTGAAAGGTTCTGCCTGCCTGCGGTGGGTGTTGGCTGTGTTCAAACCACTCTGTCGGATATGGCTGTAATCAGCCTCCGATGGAAACTAAGTATGCGTTTCAAATTTGGTACAATTCGTCGTATCTTACCATCGTATTACACAAGTGGCAGCTTTTGCCTAAATATAAAGATGTACACTTACCTTACAATTGGCATAATGCAACCTCAATGTTTTTTCACCCTTTAAAATCCGAGCTCTGTGCGCCATAATAGACGGTTTGTGTAACGTGGGTTGACGATTTAACAGCATAACGTCGCCGTTTTGCAAATGGCGGTGCACTATTTTTACACCTTGAAAGCCGCGTCTGCGTTGATTTTGCGGCGTTAACAGAATCTACAATATAAAAGAAATTTTCATTAATCGAGGCGAAGCCGCATTACACTATTATATAGAAGCTCACTTTTAATAAACTTTCTTGCTGAGTTTTATTAGTAGGATTAATTTTCTTGACACTTCCGTCTTCCATTTCCACCAAGACAGCACCTGGGTGAACATCTGGCCCGTTTTTAATTAGCTAAAAAGGAACAACAAAAAAACTGGAAAATCGCATAAAAGTTTGTTTTAAGACTTTTGAACAAAGTTTTTAGTATAAGAAAATTCTCAGTATCTTCTCCAGCAACGTGTCGACTATTAATAAACTTTCTTGTTACGTTACCTGTCTTAACTGTTCGACATTCCAAGGGGTAACGGGAACGGGGTAGGTCAGTTTTTTAGCAAAAACCTCCGGTATTCCAACTTCTCCCACATCTAAATTAGGATCTGGCGTAATGACGGATCTGGCGGCGAAGTTGACACGTTTTCCCATCATGTTTTGCCGGATTATTCCTTGCTTCTTCTCTATAATCTAAAAAGAAGATGGGCTGTTGCAAAACTAAAATATAATACAACATATGGGCAGAGCGTGGATCATACAGATTTGAGAGACTAGTGCTATTTTTCAATCTGATAAAGTGCACATTGACAACAGCTTCATCTGCAATGATATGTATCTCGCATGTAGACAAGGGAGTTGGAGTCGATGAGCTTGCATCTATACTATTAAATAAAACAGGTATATAAAAAAAATAATGCTCTGTTTTTTAAGTGAGACGCGTGTTTTCTTACCTATTTTTATATGCTAGATTCAAAAAAATTATAAGAAAAGACATCCACATTGAGGTTTTTTCAAAAAACGCACTTAAAGTTGCCAGAAAACTATTAGATTGAAAATAACCGATCAAGTGCAAGTTGAACTTGCGCAATTAGTGTTCCGTACATCGATTGCTTTGAATATAAAAATTTTTATATTAAAAGCAATTTTTTAAAATGATCAATGACTTCACAAAACACACCCCAAATGAGTTTTCAACAATGTTTTTTCCGATCTTTACTGAAAACTGACGACCTTGAAATTTTTGTTTTTTTAGACACCAGATAAATTTATTAAAGGTAATGCACTCGTGATAATTTTCGTTCAATCTGCACCCTGTGGAGAATATTTTAGAATTTTTTCAAAATTATTTGATCAGTACTTTTCAAGATAAGAGGGGGACGGCGATTTTAGTAAAAGTATCAGTCGATTCCGAACTTTAACCGAAATCACGTAAAATCCAAAATAACCGGTCAATGCAAGTTGAACTTGCGCAATTAGTGTTCCGTACGTTGATTGCTTTTGAAATAAAAAATTTTGTTACAGAGGTATAAAATGTGATCAGTGACTTCACAAAACACACCCCAAATCAGTTTTCAACAAAGTTTGTTTCCAATCTTTACTGAAATCTGATAGCCTTGAAATATTTGTTTTTTGTATATACCAGATAAATTATTAAAGGTAATGCACTCGTGATAATTTTCGTTCAATCTACACCCCGTGGAAAATATTCCAGAATTTTTTCAAAATTTTTTGATAAGCACTTTTCGAGATAAGGCAGGGGGCAGCGATTTTTCGCGATTTTTTAAAAATAATACAAAGAAAAAGTGCGCGCAAGAATTACATTATATATATATATATATATATATATATATATATATATATATATATATTTTACTCGTGTTTTCACAAGCTTTCATTTGACACCACACTCGATGACCTAGTAAAAAATTTTTTTTTTCACTTCCGATTTCACCCCCCAAAACTATATGGCTCTGATAAGGCCATCAATTCCTATATTATTACCAAATTTCAAGTTTCTATGCCAAATAGTTTCGGAGAAAATCGGGTGTGACCGACAGACAGACAGACACCGAAGTGATCTTATAAGTGTTCCGTACTGAACACTAAAAATACATTTTAATAAATAATGTAAAACTGTATAATCATTAATCTTATGGGATAAAACTATGGTAATGGACATCTTTAAATGTTCTGATTCTACATACATCATAAGAACTTAAAAATATTAGGTTTTAGTGTTCATGTTAACAAAAAACACCCATACACCACATTTAACTAAACTAGGTAGCAATATGCTGTTTAAAATAAATATGTGCAACCGCTAAATTAAAAAACTACTACTACTTCCACGTTCCTTGTCTGCAATTTCGAAGTCACCACTTTTGAAACGCCGAAATCATCGTTCACACGTATCTTGCGATGGAGCATGTTCACCATAAGCTTCTCGAAGTAATCGGTATGATTCAACAGCAGTTTTTCTTCAAATGAAAACAAAAAATTAATGCTATCCGCGAATGTTCTTTGTTTGGTATAAATTTCGACATATAAACACAACACAACACTATGCACACACTTTTCCAATTTATCACTCGTGCGAGTCTGACACTTGTTGATGACACAACAAAATGGCGCAGTGTCAAATCTTTATAGCACAAACTACATTGGTGCACCATCTGTTGTCTGAAATCCGCATTCCATACCTGTATACCTGGTAAAACTTTATTTTTTTTTATGTCAAATCAAGATTAAGAACTTCAAAAAACACTGGAAACAATAGTTTTGTTCAATATTAATAAAAGTTAAAAACAATTTTTTAACTTAGCGGTTGAACAAATTTATTTTAAACAGCTACGTATCTTAGTTAATCGTGGTGTATGCGTGTTTTCTGTTAAACGTGAACACTGAGACCTAATATTTTTAAGTTTTTATGATAAATGTAGAGTCAGAACGTTTAAAGATGTCCAAAATAATAGTTTTATTCCATAATTTTAATGATTATACAGTTTTATATTAATTACTAAAATGTATTTTTTTCAATTTAATAGTTTTCAGGCAACTTTAAGGGTTTTCTGAAAAAAAAAAAAAAAATGTTTTTGGATTCAGCATAAAAAAATACTTAAGAAAACACGTGTCTCACTTAAAAGGCAGAAAATTTTTTTTGTATACCTGTGTAATTATTGTGCATCATTTGTATAACCTCTGATCAACCTGCACCAAAGAACAATGGAAGACAGTGGATACAAGCATCTTGTAAATATTCCAACTTTCTTCCAGCCTGTAAATCTTGTGATAAGACTAATGTTAACAAATATGGAATATCATCCCTCTCTGTATTCCAAAACTTTGTGAAACTATAATAACAGGTGAGATGTTTGAAATTTCCAAAAACTATTTTAAAACAGACCAAATGACTTTTAACTGCACGGAATTGGAGAATTTACCAGAATTTTTTAGTTGGAGCAGTTGAATTCCGAAAGCGTGGGTCTTTCTAAGGCTTTCGACATCGTATTCCATCCTTATCTAATCAAAACACTATCTGAGATTGGTGTTTCGGGAACATATTTTAATGGGATTGAGCCCTATCTGTATGATCGTCGGCTGCGTGTAGCTGTATAGTCTTGTGTTGTGGGAAGTTTTTGTGACGTTAGGTGAGCCACAAGACTTACATAAGATCTGCACTTTTTTTATTTGTTACTGTTACTGTCATATTTTAAGATAACACAAGAGAGCTTCTCAAAAGTTTGGAATATGATTTCGAAACAGAAAGCTTTACACTTTACAACTATTAATTCTGTAAAAAGCTCAAATTCGACCAACAATGAAATACTGCTACTATGTTTGGGGCTCTAGGGATTTTCCTAGAGTGCGTGTGCTATATCTATAAAAAAAAAATATTTATGCAATATCTTCCGTATTTTTTGAATTTAAGCCATTTTTAAGTTGTTTTTTGAAACGATAATAATCTTAAAAATCGAATTTAAACACGTACCAAAACCAAATGCTAGAAATCTATTCCCAATAATTTTACCTTGCTTTGGAATATAAAACAGAAACAGAGCCCATCTTCCAGGTATTTTTTTACGAAAAGCAAAAAAAGAACTTACTTGTTTCAACCCTATTCCTTCTTTAGTTCTTCCCGTATCCTTTGTGAGTAAACCGTTTACATCACTCTGTAGATCTTCCCAACAATTGTTCAATTTTTCTAGTGGCGTGGCACCCCTGGCGGCGACATAAAATTCCTTTGCTTCCTTTGACGTTAATACGTTGACATCTCCTAAAAATTTGAATTATTTTACCAATTAAGTAATGACGAAAATTAGATTTATTGCTAAAGGTAAAGCAGAGACTACAAATTTTGTTATAAACGATTTAAATATATGTTAATTCTTAGTTTTGATTACACAATCTTACCTTTTTTTTGCACAACTTTTATAAGCTGATTCATAATTACAGCATTCGTCAAAATACTCTTGTAAATGGCACTCTGTGGATTTTCTAAAACTCTACCGTTTAAATAGTTCACCGGCCTGACGTTAGGGGGCGGCACAGGTATAACCTAAAATTGACGTTAAGGTGGATTTCATAAAGTTGCCAATATATCAATGAAGAAAACAAGGGTACACAGGACCGGTCTCCTCCTCTGTCCTATTGGCCTTGGCAGGGTGTGGTGATTACTCATGAGCTGATTCTTTGCACTTGATCCTTCCAGATCTCGCGGCCTAGGGTCCTTTGGCCTGCCTCATGTAGAGTTTTTATAACAAGGGGTTGCAGTTGATCTATCCATCTTGTAAGAGATCTATCTTTTGATCTTCTGCCGCTGACTTTTCCTTAGACTACGATCGCACTTTGGTCTCTCAGCTTCGAGCGGCAGCAGCAGCAAGAGCACTTGAAATTGCCAAATGAGATTTTGGCGAAACGTCGTGCAAATTCATTGTTAGATGAACGGATTGGAACCCAGGATTTTAATGTATTATATATATATATATATATATATATATATATATATATATATATATATATATATATATATATATATATATATACATATATATACATATATATATATATATATATATATATATATATATATATATATATATATATATATATATATATATATATATATATACCAAGTGTATGCATAAGTTTTTGCCGGTTTTTGTGGTAAAGAAAACACGTAATTTTCAAGAGAAATTCATTTTTTATTTATTCAAAATATTGGCCATTGGCTTCGCCCATCTGTCAGGTAAATTATGAATACCATGCCAGAAAAACTGCTCGTCTTTTGCGGCAACCCATTCGTCGAACCATTTTCCAATTTCCTTGAAATTGCTGAAGTGCTGCTCTGCAAGCGCGTGCCTCATTGATGCGAAGAGGTGATAGTCAGATGGCGCCAGGTCGGGAGAGTACGGCGGGTGCGGAAGGATGTCCCACCCAAGCGATTTCAAGGTGTCTTTCACTGGTTTTGCTGTGTGAGACGGCGCATTGTCGTGTAACAAAATCACTTTGCCATGTCTTCTAGCCCATTCCGGTCGTCTTTCGATCAATGCGTGATTTAAATTAATCATTTGTTGGCGATAGTGTTGTGCATTAACGGTTTCACCGGGCTTCAAGAGTTCATAATACACAATACCGCTCTGGTCCCACCAGACACAAAGCATGGTCTTCTTGCCGAAGCGATTTAGCCTTGGTATTGAAGGACCGGCTTCGCTAAGTGACAGCCACGATTTTCTCCGCTTCGGGTTTTCAAAATAAATGCATTTTTCGTCACCCGTCACAATTCGGTGCTAAAATGATTTTCTTTTGTGGCGTTGAAGCAGCATTTCACAAGTGACTTTACGATTTTCCATTTACCGTTCATTCAAATCGTGTGGGACTCATTTACCGAGTTTATTGATCTTCCCCATTGTTCGTAAACGTCTGCTGATTGTTTCTTGTGACACATTTAATGCTTTTGCCAATTGCCGTTGTGTTTGAGTTGGGTGATCATCCAGTAACACCTGTAATTCCTCGTCTTCGTATTTTTGTGGTCTACCAGAGCGCGCACTGTCTTTCATATTGAAATCACCACATTTAAATTGTCGAAACCATGTCTCACATGGAGAGTGTTCATCATATGTTTCTACCAGCAAACGATGACTTTCTGCAGCATTTTTCTTTTGATTAAATAAGAAAAGCAATGCGTGCCGCAAATGTTCTTTTTTAGGCACAAAAGTCGACATGATTACTGAACGATACAATACAGACACTAATGTTTGGCGGACTCAACTTGTGTATGTTGGTTAGGTTAATATCAGACGAACAAACTGACGTATCTATCAAATTCATACACTGCGTACTGTTCGCTGGTGCCATCTCTTAGTGAAACCGGCAAAAACTTATGCATACACCTGGTATATATAATAAGCAATGTACCAAATTATTACCTACCTCAAAGAAAAAACAATCTGTTGGATATTCCTGCGCACTCTTGACGTCGTTTAAAACAGGAACAATTATCCTGATAAGCTCCTCCTCATTCGTCCAAATTTCTCTTAGATAAGTTTGTGCCTCGGCCGGATTTACATATTTTGATTCCAATGATTTGATTTTACTCGACATAACAGAATTTTTTTCATCAAATCTACAAAATTTAAAAGATTAGTGTGGTTTAGTCAAGTATCAGCCAATGTTAAAAAAAACTGGCCAAGTGCAAGACGGACTCGAGCAATTAGTGTTCCGTACCGTCACTTCACAAAACACATCCGAAATAAATTCAACGTTTGTTTCCGATCTTTGTTTTTATATACCAGATAAATTACACTGGTCAACAAACAGTATTTTTTTATTATTTTTTCAGTTTTGGGCTTATTGTAGTGTTCTGATTTTGAATCCGATATTAGTTTTTCTCTGACAGCTCACGTTTTTTAATATTTTCGGTCTACCCTAACTTACACGACACCCACAGTTTTTTGAGATCTACCCGAATCAGAATAATTATTTTTCTAATTTCAGATATGGCTTCGACACGAAGATGTTGTTTACACTATTATCTCGGACTTTGTTAAAACTACGTATTTTAACCACTTTCAAATAACATTGTGCAATCAAGACAAGCAATGGGTACCTCATATCATTTGTGGCCTTGCGGATTCGTTGTAGTTTTACGAACTTGCATCGTATTGCTTCAAGTATTAGTGCTATATGCAGGGGTGGTTGTTGTGCTGTTTTTTATTCACATTATCGTTGCTTTATATCATCTGATAAATGACTCTGTGTTGGGCTCAGTTATAAATAAATAAATAAATAAACTGTAGTGTATCTTACTTATCATATTTCCTAGATATCATCAAAATCCTATTTTTCAGCACCTGTATCTTATCCAAACTCTTCTTACAATAAATACAAAGTTTGCCAGTTTTAACCTCTTCTATAATTAATCTAACAACGGCCATTTGTAGATCGTCAACGTCATTTCGTTGCGTCAGTTCTTGAATTTTTCGTCTGCTCTCTTCCGTCAGCTGTAACCGGTGGCATGATAGACACGAATGTCTAAGAATGGTGCCTATAATCTGTAAAGATAATTAAAGAGAAGATTATGCGATGTCATTTCTATAGATATACTTTTTCTAATACACTAAAATTAGTAACTACAAGCTGCTTTTAAGGAAGATGAAGAAAAGATAAATAGAAAATTCCTGTCAGCCTTTTTTATTTAGTCACAAACATCCACGGGTTTCAATATAAAAGAACATTTTCACTGTAAATTATCTGTCTACAATTTATAACACAACTGTAATTGTGGTTAAAACAGTAAGAAATAAAAATAAACAGAAACTTGTGTGTGCATTACGGGTAAGAGGTTAAAATTAGAGATCAAAGGAGAAAATAATTAATTAATGACGAATATAGTGCACAACTCTACATAATTGTTTCAATAAACATGCTCCAATGTTTGTTGCCTTTGCCACTCCATAATAAGTTATGCTTACTAGAGACGTAACCGGGTAAGATCTGGTAATATTATATTAAGCTCGTGTCTTTATTAACATTTTCTGCCAACGCTGCCTACTTTAGGTAATTTTTTATGCTATGGTAATATTGTTAAGACGCGGTAAATTAGCACTTAGGCAGCTACGCGTCTGGTGGCTTTGTGAGAAACCCGTATCAATTGTATGAAGCCGCTGTCGCACATTATGGATCATCCATTCTGACACCAAGTTTGCGGTATATGTCGGATCATCGTCCTATTGGAAAATGTACATTTTTTCGAGTGCTAATTTCTGGACACTTTCTCTTAAATTGTCTCTCAAAATGTTCAGATAAACATGCTGATCCATGGTAGCATTAATAAAATGTAAATTTCCAACCCCTTCAGCGGACATGCATCCCCAAAGCAGAACACTGCCACCCCCTTGTCTCACCGTGGAACAAATGTTTTTAATATCGAATGCGGTATTCTTCTTTCTCCAAACTTTAGTTCTGACATCAGACCCAAAAAGGTTAATTTTAGTTTCATCACTAAAGACTACGGATTCCCAAAATTAAGGAGGTTTAGTAACGTATTCCCTAGCAAAAGCTAACTGCTTTTTGCGATTAGCTTCTGAAATTAACGGCTTCTTCCTGGCTGCACATCCCTTATAGCCTGCCCTGTGTAAACAATTTCTCACTGTTTGTAAACAAACACTTTTTGAAAATAGTTCCCGTACTTCTTCTTTTAATTTTGGTGCACTTTCCTTGGGATCTATAATTATTTGTCTAAGAATACTGGCCTCTTCACGTGGAGTCAGTTTCTTGAGACGACCGGAGCGTGGTCGAATTTTATAGGAACCCGTTGATTTATACTAGTTTACAATGTACTGAACAATAGCATGCGACTTTTTAACAATTTTTCCTATATTTCTGTACGATTTTCCATCTTTCCACAAATCAGTTATGATCCTTCGAACTTGAAATGGAATTTCACAATTTCTCTAGCTCATTTTTAATACTACTTTGAAAACCCACTGCAAAATTACTAGCAACAAGTGACAGATTATAAAGTATGGCCGAAAATTATTCATTTGTTTTCAGTTTAGTGAGCTATAGATAGCTTGTAAAGTGCGGCTGATTATAACGTGTTTTTTTCAATGTAGGTTGCAGTTCTTGAGTGTATGGAGATTTTCTTGACATGAATTTTGTCTACATTTTTATAACAATGATGTAACTTCTATAATACAAATCCTCGTTGGTTAAGTTTCAAATATTAATTTGTTTTTTCATAGTTCCAATTAATTCGTTAAACTTACTTAATCCTTATGCCTTTCTACCTCTTTAGGGGTGTAAGGCCCGTAGATTTATTCTTTACTTGTCTTTTCCATATTTCCTTCCACCTCTTTTTATCCTGTGTGGCTCGTCTTGCGTGTTCCCATTCTATTCCTCTTCTGGCCACTGCCTCTCTGACATCCCCCCAACCTTGCCCTTCTGGGTTGACCTCTTGTTCTTTTCTTGCTCACTTTGACTTCAAACATTTGTTCAGGTATCCTTTCAACGTGTCCATACCATCTTAGCTGTGCCTCCTCAACCTTTTCCACCATTGGTTTCAGGTTCAAATTATTTCTGAGTTGTATATTCCTAACCCTGTCCATCCTTGTTTTATCCTCTATTTTCCTTATGAATCTCATTTCTGTAGCCGTAATCTTTTGGTTTCGGGTTCAAATTCTTTCTGAGCTGTATATTCCTAACCCTGTCCATCCTTGTTTTGTCCTGTATTTTCCTTATGAATCTCATTTCTGTAGCCGTAATCTTTCTCTTCTGTCTTTCTGCCATTCTCCATGTTTCTCCTCCATATAAAAGTATTGGTGTTGCAACCTTCTCAAATACTTGGGCGTTAATATTTTTTGGTATCTCTTTCTTTCCTAGAAATGTATTCTTTATACTATTAAATAATCTTCCTCCTTTTATTATTCTCTCCTTGATATCCTCTTCCATCCTCCGATATTGTTGATCCCAAATATTTAAATTTCTCCACTTGGTCTTTTCTCTCCTATCTTTATTTCATGTTGTCATTTCTGTTTTCCTATTATCATAGTCTTTGTCTTTTCTTTATTAATTTTTATGTTTATTTTTTCCAATGCTTCTTCATATATCCGTATGTTCTTATTAAGCGTTTCCTCGCCTTTTGCTATAATAACCATATCATCTGCATAGCGTAGTTCTGATATTTCTATGTTTTTCATTTTCCAATAGTCTATCTGGTATGGTCTTACCCCTTTCTTCTTGGCTTCTTTTATTGCTTCATCCAGAACTATTGAGAAAAGCATGGGACTCAGGATGCATCCCTGCCTAAAGCCCATAGTTGTTTCAAATATATCAGATCTGTCTTGTCTTGTTCTTATATAATTTGTTGATTCTTTGTATAAACTCTGTACGCCTTTTATTATTATTTCTGGTGTTTCTCTTTTTCTCAGTGTTTCTCATATGTCTTCTCTTTTAATCTTGTCAAAAGCCTTTTGTAGGTCTATAAAATCAAAGTGAATTTCTCTATCTTCTCCTATTGCTTTTTCACATAACTGCCTCATTATAAATATTGCATCATTCACCCCTCTACTAGGCTGAACACCAAACTGCGTTTCTTCTAATGTATGCTCAAGTTTTATTCTTAGGCTTTTTTCTAATATCCTAGTATATACTTTTGACACAGTGCTAGTTAGGGTTATCCCTCTGCAGTTATTACAATCTATAGTGTCTCCTTTCTTATATATTGGGATTATGATGCCTGTTGTCCAGTCCGTAGGCGCATTGTTTTTCATTACGTAGTTCATTATATTTTTAAGTTCTATTGCTACCTCAGGGGGCGCTTTCATCATATGTGCTGTGATTTTATCATGTCCGGGTGCCTCCCATAATTTTAACTTGCCGATTGCCTCTTTTACTTCTCTGATTGTGTTAGCCGATACTTGTTGGAAATTCATAATAAAATTATATAAAAACAACACTATGTTTTAATTTCCAATATATTTAAAGTCACTTGACAATTGTTTCATCATACAATGGCTTCTTCAGAAGAGAATAATTATTTACTTACTTTAAATATATTAGAAATTAAAACATAGTGTTGTTTTTATATAATTCTTTTACTTCTTCTGTATTAATCTCTTCTGCTTGTGTGAGTTCTATATCTTGTTCTGGTATAATGTCTCTATATTGATTTTTATATGCTATGTCATTCCCATCTAATAATTTTTTTATAATATTCCCTCCATCTTTCAATAATTCTGTCTTCTTCTTTTATGACATTTCCTTCTTTGTCTTTTATATTTGTTATTGTTTCTACCTTTTTCCTTCTTAATCATACCGAAAAATAGCTTCTGATTATCTTTATATGCTGTTTTCATTCGCTCTCCAAATTATTTCTAAGATTTTTTCTTTTCTTCCTTTATTATTCTTTTAACCTGTGTTCTTTCTTGTCTATATTCCTCATAACCGGTTGGATCTCTTGTTTATAGATATTTTTTCCATTTCTCCTTTTTGTTTTTGATCTCCTCCTGGACCCCATTCGTCCACCAGTTTGTCTTTTTAATACTTCTATTTACTATTTTTGATTGAATTAGTGAAATATAACAGAAAAAAGGAAAATGGTGAAATATTAACAAACCTACATCACCATTTATCTTTGCTTGATTTTAAATATTAAAATATTCTGTGTGTAAGTTTTGTGCTAATATAAATTGTTTGTTATGTTTAAAATGTTTCTCTTTTATTTTCAAATAAAAATTACTTTTAATTTGGTTTTATTTTGCTCAAAAAATGTGGCAGGGTACCCAGCTGGGTAATAAAGTATCCGTTTGGTTACATATGTAATGCTTACCTTGTGAAATACAGGATTCATACATGATACAGGTAAATCGATAAACCCAAAGTGCCCCGGGCACAGAAAAAAATTTTTGTTGCATGTTCCACAAGGTTGACTTTTATCAGTGCTTGGGCCCAATCTAGAAAAAAATAAGCAAAAGTAAGCAAGTTACTTTCTAAAATTTAGTGGTCTAAAGAGACATATATACCTATAGTGTACAGATATATAAAATACTGTACGTACAGTACTGTACAAAAGTTTGGAAGCAGTTACTATTTTAAATTCAGACATGCCTGTAATAAATCTTCATTGATTACCGCAGCTATTTCATGTAATTACAATAAGTTCTTATGAGCGATGCTTAAAATTCTTATTTTTGTCTATTTCCAACTGCAAACGAGTTTTATAACTAGAGACCGGATTATATGCAACATAAAAATCTTGAAATATGCATGCAAATATGCATGAAAAATGCTTAAAATATGCATGAAAAGGGTCAAAATATGCAATATTAAATAATAATAAAAGTGGTAGTTTTTAGTTTTTTATTTTAAAATCAGCATAAATTTAACAAGTTATCGACGATGTTTAAATTTAATTAACAATTATTTAACATTTTTTAAAATTATTTAACATTTGTATTCTTGTACACGTAAACAATAAGGTATTGTTTCAAATGTTGGGTAGTAAGATTGTGTCCTCGATCACTTAAAATATTTTTATAAGTGGAAAAAGACTGTTCCACATCCACTGAGGTAACTGCGCAGTATTTGAATTTGGGTGCTATGTTAGCACTTATTGTTCCTGGCAAAAGTTCACCCGTCCCATTAATAAAACTATCAATTTGACACAAAGGTTCAAAGCCCGGGTTAATGCACAAAATGGTTTCAAACTTTTCTTTAACTCTGCGTGGGAATACATCTGGCAATGTGAAGTTTATTTGACGGATTTTATTCATTAACTGAATTGATTCGGTCAACGCCAAACCTCGAGTTTCAAGCTTTTTAATACCCGCAGGTATGTGGGAAACGTGAGTGCTAATCAAAGCTAGATTTTTTTAAATATCAGAATCGTTAAATGCTGCCTGCTCTAATTTAGATAGCAAAGCTGTTTAAAGAATTATTTATCCCGCTGTATTGATTTTATTAATTCATTAAACTATTACAATTAATTTTGAAGGAATTAACAGATTAAGATTTGATTAAACTATTTACAAGAGCACAGTGCAGTTCTGGTAAACTATATCTAATCTAAAATACTGTTCACAAAGCTTCTTGAAGAATACTCTTGATAATTTTTAGCTGTGATCTCAAAAACTTTAATCTGAGTTCAAAATGTAAAAATTTAAATCAATAATATAGGCATAATATTATTTGCAAAGTGATATAGACCCAATATATTTCTGTTGTTACTTTGACGGTCAATAAATTGTGTGTAAGAATATTGCAAGACTCAGTAGATTAGATATTGAAAATATCAATAGAGTGCTATAGCTATTTCATAGACGGTGTCAAAAATAAAGTCTATCGATAAATATAATACCAAAGGCTTACTTTTACTTACCTATTATCATATAAACCTCCTGGAACAGGATGTCCTAAAGCATCCAAAGTTAGCGGGGTTACTATTTGTAATATGCTTATATCTTTTATGTCCTTTTTGCTAAAAACTGAGAATGTTACATTGCCTGCTTCGACATGGTTTGGTGGGGCACACGTTTTCAACATTCTGGAAAATATTCCTTGAGCGTTTTAGTACTTAAAACTAGAAAACTATATTTGGAGGTTAAAAGCAATCCACTTCTACATCTAACCCTTTTATATTCCGTGAATACCTATAATATTAAATTAAAAGAAAACTTAAATATTATTTTTAAAATATAATAAAATAACTTTTTTCTCTTCAATCTCAACTAACCTGTTTTAAAATTTGTTACATGCCGTTGCCGTCTTCAAATTGAGGTTAGTTCAGATTAAAATAACAACAAACGGCAGGCAACCCAAAATACATAACCAGAACGGTAACTTTATACTTGATAGTGTTTTTGAGAATTTACCACAAAATTATGATTGATATTATGTTGAATCAATGAGAAAAGAAAATAAATTAAAATTTTATAATTATTATTTAGAGAAAAAGAAATAGCCACAGTTATTGCCACTATTTTAGCATAAAATTCTTAGATAATTTTGTGTCATCTAAGAGCGATGCTTATACTTACGAGGATTGCAGGATTTACTAAAAAAATTGACAAACAAGGACGTGTTCCAAAATTTCAACCCAAGAATCGAATAATTCATGTGGAAAGATAGTTAGGAGCAGCACAGGAATAGCAGCCATTTTTAACCAGTTAAAAGTACTAATTCTAAAAACAAAACCTTAAATTTTTCTTGAAATGTATAAAATTATTAATTCTTATTTTTACTTCCCGGAAAGAAAAGTCTTGTGTCCGTGATCTCGAAAAACGTAGTCCCTCATTTTAGTTGCTCTGTCTGCCGGTCGGCACAAAAACCCTCAAACTACTCCGGATATCGATTTCAAATTTGAAGCGCATGTAATACTTTTGATCGGAACAGAACCTATAGTTTTTGGGCGATATCACTTTAGAGGAAGAATTTCGAAATTTTTTTAATTTCCATTATGAAATTTTTTCCTGATTTTTGGTTAACATAATGAAGTTCTTTTATGCAGAATTATTATTAGTAAAACATGTAAGGGGTTAAGGGGTGTTAGAGGAATAACTTAGGTTTTTACAGGGCAGTTGGGATCGATAAATTTGAAAATTGCGTTATTTTTTCGTCACTTGTGATCAAATGTATAAGGGGTTAATTAGATAAGGGAGGGGTTTAGAGGAGATGCTCCGTATATATCGAATTATATATCCTTTTTAGGATCTTTGGAGTCGGAGAATCTAAAAGATGTTTTTTTCATTCTTATAAATTGTTTCTGGTCCAAAATACCGCGAGATGAGAATGCCATCTGCCGATTACGTGGTTCAAATACCACCTGAAACTACGAACTCTCTGGGTATTCGCATGGCTATAAGCCTTCCCCAAACTATACCATATGTTGTTAAGAAGTCGATAGATTGCCGGAAATTGGAAACTATGTCTTTCAGGGACCAAAAAAGGTGAAAAAACGTAATAATCACAGAGGGTGACTTTTCCATGATGACAATACTTTTCCTAATAAGGAGAGTAAAAAGTAAATATATAAAAAAGAAAAATATCTTCACTCGAAATCACAAAAAAAAATGTTAAACACATGATTTGCAGGGCATTACTGAAGTAAAATAGTTTACATTTTTTTATCACATACTTATATTTGCTTATGCACACAATATGTATTTGTACTTTCGCTTCACATAACGAAACAACTAAACTAACTAACTAATTAACAAAAGCTTATTTTATTCTTATACAAATGTAGTGAAAAATAGAGACTAGGAATAACAGATAACACCATAATAGTATAAAAACTAAATTATTAGGACGCGCGTCTTTTTATCACGATTTTTCCACGGACTAAACTTGAAAGGAAAAATCTCAGCTTTTCTCCGTTTTGTTTTTTTACATATATGAAATCGTTGCCCACTGCGGATATTGTAGCTGCAGTTTTAGGTTGATCTTTTCCTAAAAGCACAAAAAAATTCAACAATTGATTAACTCACGTGTTCGGAAGTATAATATTAATCTTATATATATATATACGAGTATATATTATATATATATATATATATATATATATATATATATATATATATATATATATATATATATATATATATATATATAGATATACAATCGACACTGTTTATAGTGAAACTCTATATAGTGAAAAACTCTTTATAGTGCAATTTTTTCAAGACCTAGAATATTTTAATGAAATTTCATGTAAAAAGCCCTGCATATAGTGAATCTGTAAAATACTAACACTCTATATAATAAAATTTTTACCGGAATTTTATGTATAAATTTTTAGGCATTTATTGAGATCTTGGCCATTTCGGGTTTCCCATTTTTATCTAACATTAGCACGAATTCCATTTTTATGACGCATTCTTTTGAAAAGGTTCTTAACGCGTTTATAACGCCTAATGGTTGGCAATAAATCAGGTAGATTTCTGTGAGAAACCCGGGGAATAACCCATTTTATAGAAACCCGGGGAAAAACCCATTTTATAGTCGAGGCCTAGTAATTCGCAAATTCAGGTTCAGTTTCTTTTTGTTTAAGAATCAAGTAAGATGTCCAAGCGAGTGTGTTTAAGTTTAGCTGAGAAAATTAAAGTTTTGGAGGAAATTGATAAAGGCTGCAAAAAAATTGATGTTGCTGCAAAATTTGGTGTTTCACCAAGTTGCGTCTCTCTGATAATAAAAAGTCGCGACAGTATCATCAAGAAACCTAGTGTTCCAAGCAGTCGAAAACGAGTACGGGTGAGTACTTACGAGGATGTAAATGAAGCAGTTTTACGATGGTTTCAAGTGGCCCGTACCAATATCGGGAAATTTAATAAAGCAAAAGGCTCTACAATTTGCTAAAGAATTTAACTGCGTTAATTTTCAAGCTAGTGAAGGGTGGTTGAGTGCCTGGAAGACTCGCAATTCAATTGTTTTCAAGACAGTGTCTGGCGAGAGTGCAAGCGTTAGTCAGGAGAACTGTGACATTTGGACTGAAACTGTTTTAAAAAGTGCACTAAAAAAGTACGAGCCAAAAAATCTTTTCAATTGTGATGAAACCGGTTTGTTTTTTAAATGTTTGCCAAACAAAACTTTTGCTTTTAAAAGTGATAAATGTTTTGGTGTTAAAACAAGTAAAAAAAGGGTGACACTTATGGTTAGAGCAAACATGGATGGCTCAGAAAAACAGAAATTACTGCTCATAAGTAAAAGCAAAAATCCCCGTTGTTTAAAAGGAGTTAAATCTCTGGAGTTAGATTACGCCAATAATATAAAGGCATGGATGACTTCTGAGATTTTCGAAAGATGGATCAAAGAACTGGACACGAAAATGAAAAGCCAAAAGCGAAAGATTGTGATGTTTATAGACAATTGTCCTGTACATCCAGTTACTGTACGTAAAAAATTAAGGAATATTGAATTGATCTTTTTTCCACCAAACATGACCTCCAAATTGCAACCTCCAAACCTTATAAAAAAAAACATAAAATATCATTACCGAAACAGAATTGTTCACAAAATTGTTAATGCGATTGATAACAACCTTCCAGTCCAAAAATTGATTACCCTTAAAGAGTGTATAACCGAAGTCGCTAAAGTATGGAGTGAAAATGTTTCTCAGAAAACTATCAAAAACTGCTTTTCTAAAGCAGGTTTAACTGAAAAAATTGACGAATGGGAAGAAGAAGACGAAATGGATCTCGCTACCTTAAAAAGGCAATGGGGGTATGCTACCGTCGACGCAGATTTTTTACTTGAAGATTTCTTAGAAATCGACAATGATGTTGGCACGACAGATCTCCCAACTGACCAAGACATATTTGACGATATAAAAAGTATAGAAGATCATGAAGGAGAAACTGAAAATTTAGTGAAAATGAAATAAGAAATGCATTTGACATTGTGCGAACTACTCTCAGGGGCCAGGAAAGTGTACCTGATCAAATCTTTATGCATTTGAATAAATGCGAGAATTTTGTTCAGCAACAATTATTTTTCAAAAGTAATGTTCAAAAGTAAATAACTGATTATTTTTCCTAGTACGTAGTACGTAGTATGTACATATGTATTAACAGATTTTGTATTATTCTTTTTATTTCGTATGTAGTACATACATAAAGTCCGTATGTTATATCTTTATACGTGCGTCATAGTTTTCAGGCAATATCCCAGACGACTATTATATTTTTTGTCTCTTTTTTACCAATACCTACGATTTATTGGTGAAAAGAGACAAAAATAATATAATAGTCGTCTGTTATATGACCTGAAAACTATGACGCACGGGTAAAGATATAACGTACGGACTTTATGTATGTATTTAGCCCTGTACATGCTATGTACTATTTAAACTTTCAAATGTTTAATAAAATCTTTTCTAATAATTCAATTTTGCAATTTTTTTTGTTGCTTGTACCTTATAAAATACAAGTAAATGATTACCAATATAAAATACATACATAGCAATATATACGGATTTTTTCTTTATATAGTGAAATTTCGGTCAACATTTTGGTCTTTCACTATATAGAGTGTCGACTATATATATATATATATATATATATATATATATATATATATATATATATATATATATATATATATATATATACTACTGAAATTACTCTAAAAATTGTAGGGATAACTTTTGAACAACAAAACCAAATTAAATGATTCATGCTTTAAGGTCCATTAGAATCGGTCCAGTAATTTTGTAGATATTTGAGGACAAACTCACATACATAGTATATAGACCAACATACATAAAAATTATGACATCTAAACAATATTACATATTTTAATTGGGAAACTCCTCTTTTACAGTCTTAAAGACAGACATTTTTTTACTGCTGTTCATAAAATAAATATGTTAAAAAATTACCTTCAACGAATATCGACTGTCCCCTGTGGAACCACCGTTTTTTTCATAGAGAAGTTTCCCGTCTTCTATGCGAGTCTCTATTAAATTTTGTTGCTGAAAAGTAATATCAAGTTAAAAAATATTTCTTGCATTTATTAATTAAAATTTCCCTTCACATACCCACATAGATTCTAACAATTAAGGTGTAAGGCCATTCCAGGTTCCGGGAAAAAAGCGCTAATTCGGGAAGTTTTTTCAAGAGTATAATAAAAGCAGTCGAAAATTTACTTTATTAAACAACTATTTAAGTGTGCAAAAACATTTTTGTTTATCTTTTTAATCCAAATGGCCCTTTCAGAATTCAAGACGACAAGGCACCTTTATCAAATCGGGCGAAATGACAGCTGCCACAAATCTTTATCGATTCGCTTGAAATTTTGAGAGTAACTTCTCAGATACATTATCTAAGGGAAAGCTAACAAATTTTGCGATAAGTTATAAACTTCCTTTTTTATAAACAATTTTTCGGGAAACTTTTGGGTGAAAAATGAACATTTTTTTTTTCAAATGTGAACCATTTTTCGAAAAAAAAAAAAAAAAAAAAAAACGATATTTGAAAATTCCGTATGTTAGCCACTAGTTTTAGACAGATATTAATGAATTCTTTTTGATCATCTTGGATTCTGAAGCGGCAATTTTCAATTAAAAAGAAAAAAATATATTTTGTACACTTAAATAATTATTTAATAAAGTACTTAAAATAAATTTTCGACTGCTTTTATTATACTCTTGAAAAAAAATTTCGAAATTAGTCTTTTTTCTGGGACCTGGAGTGACCTTACCCCTTAAAAGAAAATCACTTTTAAAATTTTATAAGAAAAAAAATCGTCTATTTATCAAGCTTTAGTGATTCTATGTGTATATAATACACAATTTTGCCTATTAAAATTGAATTCTGATAGGACAAAAATGTGTACTGTGTAGAAAATTAATTACACATACCTCAGTATTATTCTGTATACTCCCTATACTAGTCACTGTATGATTAGGACTACCAACTGATGATGAACTTTCACTAAGTTTTCTGACTGGCATGGTAGTCTTTTCTTTAATCATTCTTAAATCATTCTCCACCTAAAATTGTGAAACAATGAACCAATTTATATAAAAAAAAACTTTCACTTTAAGGAACTTGTAACCACATCAATAAAGAAATACTGAAAAATATGAAAGAGAAAAGTTACAATGTCACATCAAATACGTTACCTCTTTTTCATCCAATAAATATGTTATCTGAGCTGTAGGTGCCTTTCTTCTTTTTTCCGGCATCGGAATGGGCTCGTTGGGTCTTCTACGTAATTTTCTTGTCATTGCCGGTTTTACCTAAAATATTTAAAAAAAAAATAAAAACAGTAAGTAAGAATCAATCAATTTAATATAAGTTTCAAAGAATATTGTAAGAAAAAAATTATAATTTTTTATATTTTGTTTATTTGTCGAAACTTTTTTATATTTCTTATGTCTTTTATGCTATAAACAGTTTTTTCTCTGAAACTGATCAAAAATATTACCTCCATTGAATCTCCCGTTAATTCTATGGAAGATCTTTCTGCTTCTATTGTACGTTTTTTATCCTCCAGGTCAGAAATTAATGTTTCTCTTAGATCAATTTTTTTTTCTTCAAAATCTTTTGCGGCAGCTTTAATTTCTTGAGCATAATCTCTCTTTACATATTCTATCATTAATTCTCTAAAAAATATGTCAGAAAAATAAGAATATAAAGATAGGTCTAGATATCTGCAAAAAAGTCAATTTTTTGCCAGTTTCCTTTGCCAGTCAAAAAGTCCACATTCTTCAAGCATATTTTTTGGTGTCAACACTAGCCAATATATATATATATATATATATATATATATATATATATATATATATATATATATATATATATATATATATATATATATATATATATACTGTCATGGTTTTCCGTTAGTACCCGAATCAGGTCTGAAATGGTGTTCTTTGTATGTAAACGCATCTTGGGATGGTCCGGCAAATACAGAGAACACTTTTGGGAACTTCCAAGGTGCGGAACGCCATTTATACCTTCGAGCAGGAAGCTCTGCAATTAAGTGTCAGCTGTGGTCTGGCCGATTTGTTCGGAAAGACTTTAAATAAGTCACGGACAGAGTGCAGTATAAGCATCTATTTTGTCATGGTATTGCGTTAGTACCCGGATAAGGTCTGAAATGCTGTTCTTCGTATTTGCTGAAACTAGCCTAACTGATGAGCCGTGATAAGGCGAAACGCGTCTTGGGATGGTCTAGCGAATACAGAGAACACTTTTGGGAACTTCCAAGGTGCGAATCTTTCGATTCGCCTTTGGTTAGATTAGAATGGGCCCGAGAACATGACAATTGGACATCAGAACAATGGAATTCCGTCCTTTGGAGCGACGAATCTAAATTCGAAATTTTCGGTTCAAATCGACGAGTTTACGTGCGGCGGTCAGCTGGAGAGAGGATGTTGGAAGCCTACAGTAAAACATGGTGGAGGTTCAGTAATGGTTTGGGGTTGTTTTGGCAAAGGTAAAGTTGGAAAAATCTTTAGGATAGAAGGAATCATGCAAAAAGAACAGTATCAAGAAATTTTGCTAACTCAAATGCTTCCTTCTGGAAGAGATATTTTTCAGAGAAAACTTTTGGACCAATGAAAATCCGATGACGTCCTGGAAGTGATGACTTGGCCTCCACAATCACCTGACTTGAACCCCATCCAATTGCTGTGGGACCATTTGGACAGGTGTGTTCGAAAACTCAATCCAACATCAGAAAATCACTTGTGGGAACTTTTACAAGCAGAATGGGTTAAAGTAACCGAAGAAACTCTGAAGAAACTACTGGACAGAATGCCGAAACTCTGTAAAGCGATAATTAAAAACAAAGGAGGTCACATAGATGAGAAAAATCCTGGAAAATCATGAATATTTTTCTGATTTTCTAGACTGTAAATAATGTGAAAATAAATAATAATTCAATGAAATTTAAAAAAATATAGATTATCTGGGTTTTTGTTGTCTTTGTTGACTGAAATAACTAGGTGGGCAAATACTTCCTGATGGTAGTGTATGTAGGTATATATATATATATATATATATATATATATATATATATATATATATATATATATATATATATATATATATGTATATATATATATATATATATATATATATATATATATATATATATATATATATATATATATATATATATATATTGTTTTTGATCTATGTTAATGACCTGCCCCGTTTGACAGTGGCTGGCAGATTTACCATCTTTGCTGATGACACCGCAATTTTGTAGCACAATAAGGATCTGGAGGGACTTCGGGCCGATGTTCAGGCAGATTTGTCTAAGATGAAGGCTTGGTGTGATGATAACAAACTGTCCTTCAATATAGCCAAGACAAGGATTCTGAGCCTTAGATGCAATATAGAGAATGTTAATATTGAGAATGAGATCATCTCTTCAGCTAATAAGAATTCATTTCTCGGTCTAATAATTGACTCATCGCTGCGGTTTGAGGATCACATTGGCAACATCTGCAGCAAAATTTCTTCAGGCTGCTATGCCTTAGGGTTATTGCAAGTAGCCTGGGGCTGGATGTGGCTAGAACCTCTTATTTTTCACTAGTTGAGGCTCATTTGAGGTATGGGATCTGTTTCTGGACTTGCTGCTCTCGAGTTCACTTTAGTTCTGTTTTTGTATTGCAAAAGAGAGCTATTAGATATATTTCAGGAGCTGGGTTGCAAGCGTCATGTCGACCATTGTTTCTGAGATTAGGGATTCTTACTCTTTGTGCCCTATTTATCCTGGAAACTGCTATCATGATCTTTAAAAAACATCGTCTTGAGGCAATGCTAGTCAGCCGGCACGGCACTAGGCGAGCGTTCGTCCTGCCATTGCCGGCCCCGAAAACGGAGCTGATCAAATCTGCAATTGTTTATAATGGCAAAAAAATATATAATCATCTGCCTCTCAAATTGAGAGGATTGACTTGCGAGAGAGTCTTTAGATGAAAGACTAGGGTCCTACTTATAAAACAGGCGTACTATGTACTTGAGGAATTCTACAATGATAGACTGGAATAAGCATATAACAGTAGTTGAGTGGTTGGCATTTGGGTTGACATATGTGTAATTTTTATTTCTTTTATTTTGAATTTACTGCATTGACTACTAATCTTGTTCTGTTTCCTTATTTTTTCTTTCTTTGAATTTGTGTTTATTAATATAATAATAAGTTAAGCTTGTTTTGTCAACAAATACGTTGTATTTTAGGACAATAAAGCATATTTCTATATCTATATACATAGCATCTGTTTTGCCCTGTGTGGCATGGTGCTCTCCAGAGTATTGACGATGCAAAAGATTAGTCACTGCTTAGAAATTGCTGGTACCATATTTTACACAATTTTTGTAACTTTCAATGTATGTTTCATATTTCAGTGCCTCGGATGCTGTTTATGGAATGATATAGCTTTCGAAACTGTATTTTGAACGTACTAGAATAACAACATCGCGTGAAGTAGCGATTTTGTTTCTGTACATATAAAAGTGAAAAGGAAATATTATTGTACAGGTACCAAATCAATTTGTAAACCTAATGTTATATTCTGATTTTTAAAAGCGTTAAAAAAAGAGTGTTAAAAATTCAATTTATTAATGTGAAAAATTTGGTCGTTTTTATTGTATAGTAATGTGTGTATCTGTAATTTTTTTAATATCAGAGTTTGGGTTTTTCAACCTAATTTATGCAATATCATTTAATATTATTTAAATAGTAATAAAATGATACCATAAAACAGGTTGAAAGAACTCTGTAGACAGAATGTAGAAAATAAAAACTTTTATAGCTAATAAATTGTTTATGTGCTATTACCAGGTGTACAAGTATGAAATGCGGATTTTTTTTTCTAAAAAACTTGTTAAGTTCGGAAGAATGATAAAAACTGCTTTATTCAAAGTATACTCCATCGCTTGTTATACATTTTTTCCCATCTTTCGGGCGATTTGTGAATACCACGCCAGTAACAATCTTCCCCTTTTGCTGCGAACCATTCATCGAGCCATTTTTTCATATCTTCGTACAACCAAAGCGCTGCTCAGCAAGTGCGTGACCCATCGATGCAAACAAGTGGTAATCGAAAGGAGCCAAGTCTGGTGAGTAAGCCGCATGGGTTAGAACTCCCAGCTGAGTGCTTCCAACGTGTCGCGTACTGGTTTTGCCGTGTGTGATGGAGCATTGTCATGAAGAAAAATGACTTTGTGTTGCCTCTTTCGGTATTCTGGCCTTTTTTCAAGCAGCGAACGGTTCAAATCGGTCAATTGTTGTTGGTAACGTTTAGTATTAACCGTTTCCCCAGGTTTGAACAGCTTTCTGCTAAAGCGATTCGGTCTTGCGGTCAATGTGGATGGTGCGCCTGGGTCTACCCATAATTTTTTGGGGGTTGGATTCTCAAAATAAATTCACTTTTCATCCCCTGTAACTATACGATGCAAAAACGACTTCCTTTTGTACCGAGCGAGCAAAATGTCACACGTGTTTTTGCGCTTTTCCATTTGTCTGTCGTTCAACTCAAGTGGTATCCATCTACTGGTCTTCCTAATCTTTCCCATCTCTCGTAGCCGATTGGAAACAGCTTGTTGACTAATGTCCAATTGCTCGGCGAGTTGTTTTTATGTTTATGAATCATCTTCGTCCAGCAATGCTTGCAATTCCACATCTTCGTATTTTTTTGGCGGTTTTCCACGTTCCATGTCTGCAACATCGAAGTCACCACTTTTGAAACGCCGAAACTATCGTTCACACGTATCTTGTGATGGAGCATGTTCACCATAAGCTTGTCGAAGTAATCGGTATGATTCAACAGCAGTTTTCTTCAAATGAAAACAAAAAATTAATGCTGTCCGCGAATGCTCTTTGTTCGGTATAAATTTCGACATATTGAACACAACAACACAACACTATACACACACTTTTCCAATTTATCACTGACACTTGTTGATGACACAACAAAATGGCGCAGTGTCAAATCTTTAGAGCACAAACTGCATTGGTGCACCATCTGTTGTCTGAAATCTGCATTTTATACTTGTACACCTGGTAATTTTTTAGTTGCTTTTGTTATCTAACAATCACAACACCCAAAAATATTATAAACACATAATTAGAAATATAATACTACATGGGGTAAAAATTCCCGAGATTTTTGCAGAAAAAACAAGATTTTTGCCAAAAATCGATTTTATTCTTCAACATAGCATCCTTCAAGAGCGATAAACTTATTCCAGCAATCTTCTAACATTCGGACACCTTTCATATAGTACGATTTGTCAACCTCTCTAAAATAAGCCTCAGTTTCGCGTCTGACTTCTTTATTTCAGTCAAATCTCTTTCTCTGTAGCCACTTTTTCAAATTGGGTAAGAGGTAATAATCGCTGAGGGCCAGATCTGGTAAATACGGCAGATGAGGAAGCAAATCATAGCCTGACTGGCCCAATTTTATGGACTTGTGAGCTGGTGCATTATCTTGGTGACATGACACTTTTTTCTTAGCGAAATGCATCCTTTTTTTATTGATTTCACCATACAAAGGCTCCAATAAATCAACATAATGGTCTCTGGTAATTGTTCACCCCCCTTCTTAAAATAGTCAATCAGTATTATTCAATAGGAATTCGGTTGGCTATTAAGTGGTATCAGTCATTCTGACTTGTAGTGGTGGAACAATGTTTCATTCATTGTAATGGATCGATGCAAAACTCCTATACTTGTGGAATAGATACAAGTTACTGACCATTCTTCGATGTTGTGAAGAATTAAGGTTGCTGGTCAGTTCTGGGTCTCCAATCAGGTGAATACCTGAGAGCTCATTGTTATGAATCACAAAAATTCTTTTGGATTACGCCAAAACAGTGCCAAATAGCGTTCTGAATCTTCAACATGTTGTTTTTGATCAATCGTGAGAGTTTAATGCACCCATCGAGCCTATAGCCGTTTTAATATTCAAAAAATTCATGCAAAATATGCCTCACATGTTCTGTTGATTTCTTCACAATATCAGCTATCTCTCTCACTTTCACTTTGCAGTTATTTAGAGTAATAAGGAGGATTTTTTTGTTTTTTGGATGGACTGTCTCATTTAAACCTCCACAACATGGAGCACCACTGTTGCTTGTACCATCATGTTTAAGTTCACTAAATCAGTTGCTTTCAATGTAGCAGATGTGCCTTGATACTTCTTTAGCCATTTTTGGGTTCTGATTGTATTTTTTTCCCATCAAAAACCAATGTTGTGTGTAACTTACAAAAAGTCATGGAAATTTTAGATGAATGTTCTGAGAATTGGAACTAACTGAAAGTTGATATTTTAAATAAATGGGCCGTTTATTTTGAAAGTGGCCTAAGTCCATTTGTCAATTATTTCTGTTTGCCCGTGGTTACATGTACAACTTCAGGTTATTTATCAATAAAGCATTTGAGGTTACTTATATTCCGAGCAAATACAATAATTCTGGACACAGAAGTTCTCAGAGTTAATTCAATAATTGAGCCATTCATTTTGAAAGTGGCCTAAGTCCATTTATACTTAAATGAAGATATTTATTATTGATAATGTCCGAAGGCAGTGATGAAGGTAATTTTAATTAATTAGTATTCAACAAGTTAACCTCAGTTTTTGAACAATTGCATTAGTTGAATAATCAGTATGTTTAATTAATGCAGTGAAAAAAAATTTACGTAATATACATATGTACGTACAATTAAATACAAAACTTAAAATTTAATATTAAATTTTAGAAAAAATTATTTCACCCATGGGGAAGAACAAAACGTCAAGACCATTCAGTTCAGATAGTGAAGAAGAATTAGTAACTAATGATTTCAAAGAAAATCGAAAAAGAACGAGAATTATAGAACAATATTCGTCTTCAGGGGATAAAGATACAGATAACAATGGAGAAAAGATCGATGAAACATACATTCAAAAAGTGCGAAAAATTAAACGGAATTCAGGAAAAAGATATTGTACTCAAACCAGAAATATTGTACCTTCAAAAGTTTTTCAAAACAAAGATTGCCGTTGTCGAAAAGCTTGTATAAAAAATTACGAAGAAGAAAAGAAAGAAAGAATATTTTTAGAAGTTTTGGTATTTGGGAGATTTTAATAAACAAAATGTATTGCTTTACGAAGCTACCGAGCGCAAAACTGTGAAACCAAGACGTCAAAGAAACGGAAAAGTTTCGCCAACAAATTCGAGTTTTAGGTATTTGTTAAATTCTAAAAATGGAAAAGTTCCTGCCTGAAAAAATTCTTTTTGTATACCTTTAAAGTAAGTGAAGGACGTTTAAAACGTATATTAAACTCAAGCAAAGCCATATTAAAGGTTTTCCTAAATTTGAATCCTATTATACCAGATCTCATAATCCTAATAGGAGATATCTACATCCTAATCTAACTCTTAGGAAAACGTTTAATTTATACAAGCTTCAATGCAAGGAAAATAAAATCAAAGCCGTTAATGAGTGGACTTACAGAAAAATATTCAAAAAAGATTTTGATTTACATTTCCACCAACTGCGCAAAGATACATGTCAAAAATGCGACTTATTAAACATCAAAATTAAAGCATCGAATGATGATGAAGAAAAGAATAAATTTACAGAAGAACACAATGTTCATTTAAGAGTAGCAGAATCAGCTAGGAAGTCACTAAAACAAGATCAGGAACAAGTATCACATAATTCAGATTATTATTTCGTTTTTTCTTTTGACTTGCAAAAAGCATTACCTTATCCAAAGTTGACTACTTCAGTAGCATATTATAAACGCAATATGTACATTCTAAATTTGGGTATTTACAATTTTCATAACGATAATGTTCACATGTATGTTTGGGATGAAACTATTGCATCAAGAGGTGTTCAAGAAATAGCTTCATGCATCCTAAAACATGTTAAAAAATGTGAAAGATACATTATAGCTTACAGTGACATGTGTGCAGGGCAAAATAGAAACATTAAAGTAGCTTTAATGTGGTTAAAAATTGTCCAAACTGTTGAAAATAATGTGGAAACCATAGATCACAATTTTTTAATATCAGGACATTCGTTTTTACCAAATGATAGAGATTTTGGCATGTAGACAAGGCGAAATCGGCGCCATCGTTGGAAAAAATTTTCTAATTGAATTTTTTTTCATAACCTTCTCCAGGAGATGCCCCTGAAAGAGGATCAACATGTTGCCGGGCGGTAACCTGGTCCGAATTTGTTTAAACAAGTTTTTTTTAAACAAAGTCCAAAAATTGAAATTTTCGCCCCGGAACAAGTTTTTTTAGGTAAATTGGACCATTTTGAACAAAAAAATGTCTCTTGTGAATTTTCTCTAAAATGCGCCGTTTTCGAGATATCGGCGATTTTAGGTGCGAGAAAACGCGAAAATGGCCACTTTCACCTCCCAATATTGGGGTCAAAAATTAAAATTTTCAATGTTGCCAAGTGTCCAAATTAAAGTTTGAGATCTCTTCTACAAATTACCGTAGGAAATATTGCAATATCTTTATTTTTAAACATTGTTTTTTAACAGTTAACAAACTGCGTTCGAGCGCCCGCGGCCGCATCGAAACTGTATACATAGATATATACGCAACGCCCGTACGTAGGCGCGCGGAACTGTATACGCGCTGCAACTCGCTGCAACGTGAAGTATCATGCAAAAGTTCAAACATGCTATTGCTTAAATAAGAGTCGGACACTTTAATAGTTTATTCATTTCTTTTCCGCCCTTACAAGTATGTACATGTGTAATTATGTCTTTTTCTATTAAACGAATTAAATGTGATCATAAGTGCATTTTCTGTGGTAAGTGTGATGATGTTGTACAACAACCAAATTTTGAATCTTTTCAAAAAATTCAACAAGCAGCTAATCGTCGGAAAGATGACATAAGTACAAAATTTAACGATTTATATAATATATATAGTAGCAGTGAACAAACTTTTTCTTGGCACAGCAAGTGTTATGCTTCCTATGTAAGTAAAGAAAAAATTGTACGTCGGGAAAATGCTCTCAAAAAACTGGAAGCAGAAAATAATGAAGCTGTTAATAATGAAAAACAGTTATTATCAATTGAACCCGAAGAGAAAGAAAAACCAACATTGCGATCAAAAAGTGTGTCAAAAGCAGAGTGCATGATCTGTGAAAAAATTTATAAAAATAAAGACAGTACAACTTATACACTTTCTGATTATAATGCAGCGGAAAAGCTAATGGCAACAGCTCGTCTTAAAATGGACAAAGTCTATACGAAAATTTGCATATATAGTTCAACTACGTCATTACTAGTTCAAAAGCTAAAGTATCATTCCAAATGTTTACAAGATTACAACTATATTGCTAGTCCGTTAAATAAACCAGTAGGTAGCACGAGCTTCACTACAAACGTACATATGGAAAATGTCATTGTATTCTCGGTATCGACATTTAGATGCAACAGAATTTGGTTACACTATAGAAACAGGTGAATTGTTACCCAAATTCATGTTAAAAAATTCGATACCAGATTCGTTAATTAGGCAATGTAAATGTACAAAAAATTGTAAAACTAATGCATGTAATTGCAAAAGCAACAACGTAAGTTGTATACTCATGTGTGGGTGTAATTTAAATATTTGCGAAAATTCTATTAAATATATATAAGTTATATTTCATAAAATTGTTTTAATTCTTCTACCATCCTAATCGAATATTGAATTTTTATTTATATTCATTTGTTATAATAATTAAATTTGATATAACAATTACTCTTTAATAAATAAATATTTTTTACATACTTTTCAAATATATTAATTTTAATAAGAAATCAAGAAACAAAGCTTTATAGAGCATCGCAGTGCGTATACAGTTCCGTGCGCCTACGTACGGGCGTTGCGTATATATCTATGTATACAGTTTCGATGCAGCCGCGGGCGCTCGAACGCAATTTGTTAACTGTTAAAAAACAATATTTAAAAATGAAGATATTGCAATATTTCCTACGGTAATTTGTAGAGGAGATCTCAAACTTTAATTTGGACACTTGGCAACATTGAAAATTTTAATTTTTGACCCCGATATTGGGAGGTGAAAGTGGCCATTTTCGCGTTTTCTCGCACCTAAAATCGCCGATATCTCGAAAACGGCGCATTTTAGAGAAAATTCACAAGAGACATTTTTTGTTCAAAATGGTCCAATTTACCTGTTCCGGGGCGAAAATTTCAATTTTTGGACTTTGTTTAAAAAAAATTTGTTTGAACAAATTCGGACCAGGTTACCGCCCGGCAACATGTTGATCCTCTTTCAGGGGCATCTCCTGGAGAAGGTTATGAAAAAAAATTCAATTAGAAAATTTTTTCCAACGATGGCGCCGATTTCGCCTTGTCTAATGGTAGAAATGTCATTAAAAAAAAATAATTTACTGTTTGTCCCCCGAGATTATTACAATATTATCAAAAAGTGTTAGAAAGGTAATAACTTTATTGTAAATGAAATGAAACAAGAAGATTTTGTATCAACAAAATTATTAGAAGATGCAATTTTTAAAAGGGTAAAGAATTCTAACGGAGAATCAATAAACTGGTTAAAAATATGTTGGATGCGTTTTGTTAGAATGAAATGACATCAATGAATGAGAATGAAAATTTTAAAGTCCTGAATTTATTACCATGTCAGGGTAGACCAAGAAAGTTCGAAACTATTGTATTGACACCACTGTATAAAAATGTCAGACAAATTACAACAGCAAAATTCAAGGACATAATTGACCTATTACGATATATACCACCGGAACATCATGATTTCTTCAAATCTCTTTCACACACACAAAATGTAGATGAGTAGTAAATTGTTTTGTAATTTATGTTCGTACGTTGTAATTTATGTTTGTAATTTTGTACGTTATGTAGTTAAAAAATGTTTTGAATCGCATAAATTATGTTTTTGAAGTGTTGTAAAGATATGTAAAATAAATTGAGTATTGTTTTTTTCAATTTGAAACATCTTAAATTATGTTGAATGGACTTGGGCTCCTTCAAATTTTATAAAGAATCTGGTTGTTAATTTTGAAAGTGGCCTAACTCCATTCTTGGTAAGAAAACGCATATTATTCACTTAATAATTGCCATTATTTTAATAGGAACTATAAATTTAACCCCTTTAGATACACTTAAGCAGTATGGCTCATTAGTATCCTGTACGTATATTTTTAATTGCATTGAAACACAAACCCTTAAATATCTCAATTCAAGTATAAATGGACTTAGGCCACTTTCAAAATAAACGGCTAAAATATATCAGGTTTTTTGTTTGTGCTGCTATCTCTTGGAAACTCTTGGGACTTTTCACCTCATGTAAATAGTATCACATATATTATCATTATATAATGGCAATAAATCTAACTCACTTGTATATATCATTCAAACGTAGCCTCTCTTGATATTGAGTCTCTAATTTTTTAACTTTCTTGTTATATTCATAATGTGTTCCATCTTTCAATTGTGCAAGTCTTTTCTTTAAATTAGCTAGCTTATCTTGATACATCTGTTCTTTAATCTCAAGCTGTTCTTCTTGACGACCTAAAAACAAAAATTATATAATAACAGTTATTACACAGTAAGTAATAATTTGAGTTATAAGCAAATAAACAGTTCTTATTCATAAATATATCATTAACTAATTGATATTAGTGTTAATTTCTCAATACCTGTATCTGTTTCACTGGCATCCTCAGTGTCCTCATCGCTTTCTTCTCGGCGTTCTTCAGGCTCTTTCTCTTCTTCTTCATCAACCTTTTCTTCTTCGAAATCATATTCGTGATTATTAAACATGTTTGACACTGGTACCCTGGACAATGATATAATGAATACTTACACTGAAAATATAAAAGTATAACTAGGAAAGTTTACTATATTTAATGATCTTATGTTATATTTCATTGTTTAGAGAAGTTATTCTGCAATTTTGAGGAGAAACATAACGTCTTCCAGGCTTTTCTTCAATTACAAGCTAAAAATTACCTGTAATAGTTTTAAATAGATATATCAGGAGCTAAAACACAATGTTACATTTTAATGGTTACACTACTCTTTCAATTTCTTTTAGTTTTCACTAAAAATAACTGTTAGAAAGTTCAGAAATTTCCCAACCACTTCCAGACACTCAACCAAAACATACAGTGTTGCCAGGCCAAAATGTTACGTTAATAGAGTTAACTTTAATGAAAAAGCAACATTTATTTTTTACTTTAAAAATAATAAAGTTATTGTAAATATTAATCTTTCCTAAAAAATGCAAATGGAGCAAAATAAAACTCAACTCACAAAATACAAATTTCTTTATTTAAAGTTCTTTGATATTAAATAAAATAGTTATTAAAATTCAAGTGTTAAAATTAAAATATTTGTATTTTACAAACTCTCCTTCTTTTCAAAAGAAACGGATTTTGGAAATTTTGTTATGTTAATTAAATATAATGGATGCTGTAATGGTTGCGGCATAATGAACATAAGAAAAAATAAAATTGTTCCTTTTACTAGTAGATCGGCAGCTTATTGCACAAATTGATAGATCTGGCAACCCTGACAATACGATAATAACACCTAAAGTGAGGTTACCTTTAAGTCGTATTTTCGAGAATAGATGTAAGCGTTAACTACCAGGGTTATCCAAACGGTACCGAACGCGGTGGTTTTAATATAACTTTTTATGTCAGTAAAGTAAAAAATTTAGGTCTTTCAAGAGCCCTATTTATAGTCGTTCCATGAAGGCGTCCCCCTATTATCCAACAACATACTAAGGTTAAAGGACTACTTTAAGATACGACCTCAAGTAAACATTGAAGGGTATGCTCCTTAGTAGTATTTTTCGCAACCAAGGAAAATTTGTAACGTCAACCACTGGTTATACACTATGAAAAATGGTAAACATCGATATCAGTTGGTAAGGAAGGGGTATTTGGTAAGTAGGGAAAAATGTAATTTTGTTAGTAAGTAAGGACATATGTGTAATTCTCGGAACCACATAAACTCGAAAAAACACTCTTCAAAAATCATCAAACATCGAATTTTTATGCCATTTGACATCATACTCTTCTAGTAGATTATTATACATGGACTGAGTGTTCCGTATCCCGCTGTGAAATAAATATGGACGCAAAAGTGTGAGAGAGACAAAGCGAATGAGTGGCCAGTAGCTGTCTCTTTTTAGAATGCCGCTAAGCTAGGGCGTTCTTAAAAATAATATTTCTAAGTGTTCTATTTGAACTAAAATCGGGTATGGGGCTTTTCTCGCCTTGAATTCCGTCTCGGGGTACAGCGCCTTGTTTATTACAGGCCTACAGAAAAGAGACAGGTATTGGCCGCATAATCGCTTTGTCTCTTTCTAGAGAGTGGTCAATTTTATGAAATTAATGCTCAGTCCATCCTCTATGTCTATGGTTTTGGTGTGTTTGCTGCAATAAGCGAATATAACTGTGACGTCAAACATGGGTTGAATGGGGCAGGTGGAATATGTGCTCATTTGAAGCAAAATGCTATTAGTATTCCGTACGGAACACTTATAAGATGATTTCGGTGTCCGTCTGTCTGTCTGTCTATCTATCTGTCTGTGACACCCGATTTTCTCTGAAACTATTTGACATAGAAAGTTGAAATTTGGCATTAATATAGAAATTGATGGCCTCATCAGAGCCCTGTAGTTTTGGAAGCTTAATTTTGACTTAAGGAGTTTCGGGGGATGAAATTAGAAGTGAATTTTTTTTTTACCAGGTCATCGAGTGAGGTGTCAAATGAAAGCTTGTAAAAGGACGAGCTCAAAAATATATATGATGTAATGCTTGCGCACACTTCTCTTTGTATTATTTTCAAAAAAGTGCGAAAAAAATCGCTGTCCCCTCCTTATCTCGAAAAGTACTAATCAAAAAATTTTAAAAATATTCTGGAATATTCTCTACAGGGTGTAGATTAAACGAAAATTATCACGAGTGCATTACCTTTAATAATTTATCTGGTATTTAAAAAAAAATTCAAGGCCATCAGTTTTCAGTAAAGATCGGAAAAAAACTTTCTTGAAAACTCATTTGAGATAAGTTTTGTGAAGTTATTGTTCATTTTATACTTCCGTAACAAAATTTTTTATTTTAAAAGCAATCAACGTACGGAACACTAAGTGAGCAAGTCCAACTTGCACTTGGCCGGCTATTTTTTATTAAAGAAACTAAAATGTAAACTAAAAAACGCAAATGGTTCCAATAAGTTTTACAAAAAAATCTGTTTCTTGCACAAAACCTGAAAATAAAGCATCCAGGAGAACTAGAAAACATAATGACAAAATTTATTACCATTAACGGATATTTCGCTAGGATTAAAAGTTAAATATTGTCGGCAATACATTATATTCTTGTTTTTCTCGATTAAGGTGACGAAGCAAGACTGATTCCAGCTGACGTTCGACATTTGATGTAATAATTCCAAGGACAACATCTTACTGATGTGAAAATAGTTGCTCAATACATTTGAAGTTTGAAATTAACGAATTCGTTAAAAATGGCAGTCATGTCCGGTATACAGTGCATCTATAATCAACATTGTTCATTCTTGGATCCTTCTATTCTCTGCACGTCCTAAAAAATACTTGCCAATTCCTTTCCAGATGATGTTGGTGTTTTTGGACGCTTCGGTCTGCGTTCATGCAGTTGCAGCCACTCTGCGGACTGCCTGTTGGACCCAGGCGTATAGTGGTGGATCCATGTTCCGTTCATCGTTACGAATCGACGCAAAAACTCCTTCGGATTACACCGAAACAATGTCAAACAGCGTTCTGAATCTTCGACACGTTGCCGTTTTTGATCAATCGTGAGTGTGCGCGGATCCATCGGACACATGTCTTTTTCGTATGCAAATATTCATGCAAAATATGATTCACGCGTTCTGTTCATATCTTCACGAATTCAGCTATCGCTCTTACTTTCACTTTGTGGTCATTCAGAACAATATTGTAGATTTTTTTGTATTCTTTTAGAATGACTGCCTCATTTGAACATCCGGAACGTGGTGTATCATCGATGTTTGTACGACCGAATTTAAGTTCACTAAACTATTGACATATACCAGGTGTACAAGTATGAAATGCGGATTTTTTTTTGAAAAAAAAAAAAAACATGTTCCATCGCTTGTTATACATTTTTCCCATCTTTCGGGCAATTTGTGAATACCACGCCAGTAAAAATCTTCCCCTTTTGCTGCGAACGATTCATCGAGCCATTTTTTCACATCTTCGTACGAACTGCGCAGCAAGTGCGTGACCCATCGATGCAAACAAGTGGTAATCGGAAGGAGCCAAGTCTGGTGAGTAAGCCGCATGGGGTAGAACTTCCCAGCTGAGTGCTTCCAACGTGTCGCGAACTGGTTTTGCCGTATGTGATGGAGCATTGTCATGAAGAAAAATGACTTTGTGTTGCCTCTTTCGGTATTCTGGCGAACGGTTTAAATAGGTCAATTGTTGTTGGTAACGTTTAATATTAACCGTTCCCCAGGTTTTAACAGCTCATAATAGACCACGCCCCTCTGATCCCACCAAACACAGAGCATCGTCTTTCTGCCAAAGCGATTCGGTCTTGCGGTCGATGTGGATGGTGCGCCTGGGTCTACCCATGATTTTTTGCGCTGGGGATTTTCAAAATAAATCCATTTTTCATCCTCTGTAACTATACGATGCAAAAAACGACTTCCTTTTGTACCGAGCGAGCAAAATGTCACACGTGTTTTTGCGCTTTTCCATTTGCCTGTCGTTCAACTCATGTGGTACCCATCTACCGATCTTCTGAATCTTTCCCATCTCTCTTAGCCGATTGGAAACAGCTTGTTGACTAACGCCCGATTGCTCGGCGAGTTGTTTTTGTGTTTGCGAATCATCTTCGTCCAACAATGCTTGCAATTCCACATCTTCGTATTTTTTGGTGGTTTTCCACGTTCCTTGTCTGCAGCATCGAAGTCACCACTTTTGAAAAATCGTTCACACGTATTTTGCGATGGAGCATGTTCACCATAAGCTCCTCGAAGTAATCGGTATGATTCAACAGCAGTTTTCTCCAAATGAAAACAGAAAAATTAATTCTGTCCGCGAATGCTCTTTGTTCGGTATAAATTTCGACATATTGAACACAACAACACAACACTATGCACACACTTTTCCAGTTTATCAATCGTGCTCTTCTAACACTTGTTGATGACACAACAAAATGGCGCAGTGTCAAATCTTTATAGCACAAACTGCATTCGTGCACCATCTGTTGTCTGAAATCCGCATTTCATACTTGTACACCTGGTAATTGCTTTCGACGGAGCAGATGTGCCAGAACACTACTCAAGCCATTCTTGGATTGTGATTGTATTTGTGTCCATCAAAAAGCAATGTTTAATCACCAAACAAATTTCTTTTTGTTCCTTCGTTTTGCAAAAATCAAAAGCAGCGTCACTTAAACAGCTGTAACTCGCAAACTAATAGACAAAATGTCATGAACATTTTACACGAATCTTCTGAGAGTTGACATTAACTGAAAATCATTTGGTTTTGTGTTTGCGCTGCCATCTTTCGGGGAGTCTCGGGACTCTTCACTCCATGTTAGTACCTAGTTCAGTTTAGGTAAGTTTAAATCGAAATTAAATACACTTCTTCTTTACAAAACAATTTTTACATATGGAATTTTCGTAACCATTTAAACTCGATTGCGTAATATCGCTGAACATCAGATTTCAAGGTTACGGTGTCGTGGTACTGATAGCCAGTGTTGCACTACAAAAACTTGGTCATTTGTAGTTTGGAGTCAATTTGTCGCCAAGTTTACGGTAAGTTTTTGGTGAGCAACATTTGGATACAAGTTGATCGCAATCTACGGCCGGTAATTGAATACAACAAACTTGAACTCCTGGCGATCTACCTCAATATTGTTAGACTACGATCGATCGACTCTGAGAGGCTGCAAGTAAGTGTGATGCAGGATTGTCGTCTAGGTAGGGTGTGTCGTGGCATAGATATTAGTTTTCCGCACAATATGCATTTTTTTAGTCAAGGTAAGTGTAGGTCTGCTCTAAAATGTCAATGAAAAAAACTCATAATTATTCAAAATTGCGAGTTTATTGGTTCTTACAAAACAAACGAGTTCTAGTGTCTAAACTTAACTAAAGAGTGACTTTGGATGTTGAAGCGTGGCAGTGCATGTCCTCAGCATACTTTTCATAAGATGGCACGTAATTACCGAGTGCTAATCGCAAGCATGATGACATATGTTCGTCAGTTAGTCGATTGCGATATTTTGACTTAATTATCTTCATTTCAGAAAATGCAGACTCGCACAAGTAAGTTGACCCAAACATTGCCGTCAGTTGAAGGGCGATTTGCCTTAGATTCGGATATTTATCTTCAGATATAAAACACCAGAATTTTGTATCAGATGCTGTGGCTTTGAAATGTATATCTGACATAATCTGCACTAACTCATTTTCAACAGAACATGAGTCCATGTTAAACTGACTTGCTATTTCAGTAGCTAATTCCTCAATGTTTTTACACGAAAAAGGATAACTCACAAATGATGCGATATTTGCCAATTTACTGAAATTATAAAAACGTATTTCGAATTGGCCCAAAATATTTGATAATTCTGCCTCATAAATATCATAATTCAACTGAGGAATCCTTGCTTTCAAAGACGGAAAATTTTTCAGATCCTTTCTTTTCAGTTGATCTATCATAAGTTGCAATTTACTTTTGAATGCGTTTATTGCGCTAATCATCTCAATAATAGTTTTTCCTTTACCTTGAAGCTCCAAATTAATGGTGTTTAAATGCATTGTGATATCGGTCAAAAATGCCAAATCAGTCAGCCATTTTCCGTTTTTCAGCATCTGAGTGTCATGACCTCTTTCGTCCAGAAAAGCTGTTATTTCGGGCAATAATTCTTGAAACCTATCCAGGAATTTTCCGCGACTCAACCACCTGACGTCCGTGTGAAGAACTAAATCAGTGTGTTCAGCTGACTCACGATCTTCCAACTGCAATTTAAAGAGCCGTCGTTGCAAGCTACGTGCACGGATAGAATTCACAATTTTTATTGCAATGCCCATAATCTCCTCCATGTTTAGAACTTTTGAACACAAAACTTGTTGATGTATAATGCAATGGAAGGAGAAAAATGAAGGGAAATCATCATTAGCTCGACACAATGCCACAAAGCCGTTTTTGTTTCCAGTCATTGCTGGTGCTCCATCGGTTGTAATGCACACTAGTCTATATATTGGTAGCTTGTAGTTTGTTACAAAATTGAAGAAAACGTCATATATATCTTCGCTACGGGTCTTTCCTTTCAGAGGAATCATTGTCAAAAACTCTTCCTTAGCTGACATGTCATTGAATACCATTCGAATAAAAATACACACCTGGGCAGTGTCTGTCATATCGGTGGATTCGTCGAACTATAAAGAAAAGTATGTACATTCCATTATATCATGTTTTAGTTTATCTGCCATATCCTGACTCATGACTTCAACACGCCTTGTGACAGTCGGACGAGATAACAGAAGTTCTCTAATAGCAGACATAATCTCTGTTTTATTTTTAAAATCTTCAAATAACGTCTCACCCGCTTCAATAAATGCTTCCTTCACAACCAATCCATCATCAAATGGTTTCTTGTGTTTTGCCAATATATGAGATATTTTAAATGACGCGATCGTTGCAGCTTTTGATTGTTTGGCTGGTCTTGTGAACATGGTTTGTTCTTTTTTCAAACAACTTATCAAATCACGTACTTTTCGTTTTCTTAATTCACTCTGTGACGGAAAATCCTTTTCATAATTTTTATGAACCGTTTTATGATGCCTCTCTAAGTTCCCACGCTTAGGTATTGCAACTGACGCACGGCAAATGAGACAAATGCACCATACAAAAGAAAAATTCTTCCTCCCAATCGTTATTAAAATGATAAGTTTTACTTTTCTTGGCCGCACTCATTTTGGACTATTTATTAATAAACTTTGTATCGATGTATCGCCTTCAAGTTACAACTCAGACTGATTCCTATTCCTGCAGGCGCAACATTTATATCGGCGCGAACGAAGTCTCGAATGTTCCCGTCAAACACGCCGCCCGAAGTTTCTGGAAAAATCGGCGGGAATCAAAAACGCGGCTTCACAAAATCTGTGAATAGTTCTATATCGGAATTTTTTTCTCGAGATCGACTTAAAAAGCACTCGCGATCGACTTGTCGATCGCGATCGACCGTTGGAGCACCCCTGGAATACAAGTTATAGGCAAACTTGTACTACAATATGTACTCCAACTTTTGTACAAGTTCACTCCAATAACTTATACAGTTTTTTGTAGTCAAGCTGTACTCAAATTGCGTAGGAATTTACTGCCAACTTCACTACAACCTTGCCCTTTCCAACTTTTTTCTTCAAATTGACTACGAATTCCGGCCCTAGAGTTTATCAAAGTTGGATTCAGCATGGCTATCAGGGCTAATAAATACAAATATTTTTAAAGGTACCCGGTATAATAGAAGTAATTAATGACGTCATTAATCGATTTTCGCTGTCTACCGTTTCCTGGCATTGCAAACTGAGAAAAGAGCAAAATTATCGGAATTCTGTAAAAATGTTTGCCATACTCATTTTTGCGGTTCAAATCACGTTCGAACGAGACATGTGTTGCACGTGATAAATAAATAAATCGAGTCTCTCTCATTGACCAGTCATTCCGTACCTTTACATAGAAATGTGATAATTAGCAAGATTATTTAAAAGAAAATCGCTTTTAATCAAGTCAGAACGTACTTAATTTAGTGTTTTTTTTACATTTCTTTACATTTCTAATATTTGGAGAAACTGGAAAGGACAGAATAAATATTTTCAAAGGTCAGTATTTTTATTGCAATTTGTTATGTAATATACATATATTATTTGTTGTGAACTTGTACTCATTTAAAAATGTACAGCTTCTTAAGGATTTTGAAAAACTTATTTACATAAAAAAAATATACTTTTATTGTATAGAATTCTTAACAAAGGGAAAAATATTTTACTATTTTTCCTTCGAACAATTCTAAAACCCTTTTTGCGCTGCTGATCAGCTGTTCTTGACGTCACAAGATAAACACAGCAGGAGTGGACAGTGTTTGAGTACCAGGTGTTTACTAAAAGTTTATCAAAGAGCCTGTCGTCATATTGACCTTGAATTTTGATGTTAGATGCCATTAGGTAAATTTGGAACAATGTTTTATTGTAGCCAGCTAAGGCCATAGAATGCGGTTACAATGTGCAAGTAAAGGTGTGCGTCACATAGTCATAGCCGTGAATATTGATACGGGAGAAAAGTATACCCTGATAGCCATGCTGAATCCAACTTTTATGAACTCTAGGGCCGGAATTCGTAGTCAATTTGAAGAAAAAAGTTGGAGAGGGCAAGGTTGTAGTGAAGTTGGCAGTAAATTCCTACGCAATTTGAGTACAACTTGACTACAAAAAACTGTACAAGTTATTGGAGTGAACTTGTACAAAAGTTGGAGTACATATTGTAGTACAACTTTGCCTACAACTTGTATTCAATTACCGGCCGTAGATTTCGATCAATTTGTATCCAAATGTTGCTCACCAAAAACTTACCGTAAACTTCGCGTCATATTGACTCCAAACTACAGATGACCAAGTTTTTATAGTGCAACACTGGCTATCGGGGTAGTGGTTTTAATGTACAGAGTGTATCCTTTGTACCTTACCTAGAAATGCAGATCGCAAAATGAGGAACATATACCATATGATATTTTTATATATTTTTTTCTTTAATAATAATTAAATGAGATATCTATAATATATATAAAATGCAACGTCTCTCTGTCTGTCTGCCTGTCTGTCTATCCGTTAGTGCGCCTATCACTGAAAAACCACTTATCCGATTTACGTACTTTTTTTTTAAAACATACATATGTTCTCTGGCCAGGTTATAGGCTATATTTTATTACGATAGGTAGCATAAGGAATGAGCAGTGACGTAAAATAGTGAATGATGTCGGAAATAAGTTTGCCGCTAGCGCGTGCCTTTGCAATACACAGCCTAAACCATTAAATATGGAACAATATTATGTAGCAAAGAATATCTGTAATGTATAATCTATAATATATATAAAATGCAATGTCTCTCTGTCCGTCTGTCTGTCCATTAGTGCGTTTATCACGCGGGAACCACTTATCCGATTTACCTGTCTTTTTTTAAATTCATGCATATATTCTTTGGCCAGGTTATGTAATAATAATAATAATAATCTATATCTATAATATATATAAAATGCAATGTCTGTCTGTCTGTCTGTCTGTCTGTCCGTTAATGCGCTTATCCCTCGAGAACCACTTATCCGATTTACCTGATTTTTTAAATTCATACATATGTTCTCTGACCAGGTTATAGGTATATATTTTACTACATCTATAATAGATATAAAATGCAACGTATTCTGTCTGTCTGTCTGTCCGTTAGTGCGCTTATCACTGGAGAACCACTTATCCGATTTTCGTACTTTTTTTTTAAAACATACATATGTTCTCCGGCCAGGTTATAGGCTATATTTTATTACCATAGGTAGCATAAGGAATGAGCAGTGACAATAATAGTAAATGAAGTCGGACAAAGTATGCCGCTAGCGCGTTCTCTTGCAATACACAGTCCAAACCATTAAATATGGAACAATATTATGTAGCAGAGAATATCTATAATATATATAAAATGCAATGTCTCTCTGTCCGTCTGTCTGTCTGTCCGTCCGTTAGTGTGCTTATCACTGGAGAACTACTTATCGGATTTACGTGCTTTTTTTTTTAACCATACGTATGTTCTCTAGCCAGGTTATAGGATATATTTTATTAGGTGCCATAAGGAATAAGCAGTGACGATAATAGTGAATTAAGTCGGAGAAAAGTTTGTCGCTAGCGCGTTCTCTTGCAATACACTCCCTAAAGCATTAAATATGGAACAATATCATGTAGCAAAGAATACAATATATAAAATGCAACGTCTCTCTGTCTGTCTATCTGTCCGTTAGCGCGCTTATCACTCGAGAACCACTTATCCGATTTACATGTTTTTATAAATTTATACATATGTTCTATATAATTCGATATAAGCCTAGATAATGGGAGATAAGGTGAGATAATGCGAGATAAGGAGAAATAATGGGAGATAAGTCGAGATAAGCCTCGATAATGGGAGATAAGCCTCGATAATGGGAGATAAGGTGAGATAATGGGAGATAAGTATAAATAATGGGAGATAAGGAGAGATAATGGGAGATAAGCAGAGATAAGTCTAGATAATGGAAGTTATGGTGAGATAATGGGAGATAAGGAGAAATAATGGGAGATAAGGGGAAATAATGGGAGATAAGTCGAGATAAGCCTAGATAATGGGTAATAAGGTGAGATAATGGGAGATAAGGAGAAATAATGGGAGGTAAGGAGAAATAATGGGAGATGAGCAGAGATAAGCCTAGATAATGGAAATTATGTAGAGATAATGGGAAATAAGGAGAAATATTGGGAGATAAGGAGAAATAATGGGAGATATTTTATTACGTTGGGTAACATAAGGAATAATCAGTGACGATAGTAGTGAATCAAGTCCACGCGAGCGGAGCCGCGGGCCCGGCTAGTACTAATATAAAGACATAAATAAACCGATCTTAAAAAGGTGACAAAAAATATAAAACTATATAGGTACATAACAATTCGAAGTCAGCAGGTCAAAAAACATAAGAAAAGTGTACCTGGACGTTAATTTGACTATAAAGTATAAAATGGGCAAAAAATTGGTAAAAATGGGTACTATATAAAAGAGGAAAATGTTATCAGGATTCACGATGAATAATTTCAATAAATCGCATGGATAAATTTATAATACGGTACATTATACATTCATTTTTGACGCTTACGGCAATTTAGTATTTCCATTTTTCCGCAAAAATTTGCATATTGAGCTGTAACAAAACAGTTCTTAAAAAGGTCATGTTCAGCCGTGAATAATTATTTCTGGAGGTTCCAGGTACGATTTAAATCGAGTCTAATGAGTGCCACTTTCAAAAACAACATACCAACAATTTACAGAAAATGCTCATATATATATATACATATATATATATATATATATATATATATATATATATATATATATATATATATATATATATATATATATATGTGTATATATACGAGGCTGGTTTGAAAAGTCCATGCAAAAATGAAAACTGCTTATGTGTTTGGGGTAAACCGTTTTTATTTGTCGACATAGTCTCCTTTTAGGCTTATACACTTCGTCCAACGATGTTCTAGTTTGTTGATCCCTTCCGAATAATAGGATTTGTCCAAGTCTGCAAAATATCCATTAGTGTCTGCAATCACCTCCTCGTTTGAATAAAATCTTTGTCCCGTCAGCCATTTCTTCAAATTGGGAACAAATAGTAGTCCGAGGGAGCCAAGTCTAGAGAATAGGGGGGATGTGAAACGAGTTGGAATCCTATTTCCATTAATTTTGCGACCTCAGCTGCTGAGGTGTGTGCTGGTGCGTTGTCGTGATGGAAAAGGACTTTCTTGTGGGCCAATCGCGGGCGTTTTTCTTGCAGCTCGGTTTTCAAATGGTCCAAAAACGATGAATAATATTCACTTGTAATAGTTTTATCCTTTTCCAGATAGTCGATGAGGATTATCCCTTGCGAATCCCAAAAGACAGTCGCCATAACCTTTCCGGCCGAAGGAACGGTCTTCGCCTTTTTTGGTGCAGATTCCCCCTTGGTAACCCATTGTTTAGATTGTTGTTTGGTCTCAGGAGTATAGTAATGTATCCATGTTTCATCCACAGTGACGAAACGACGCTTAAAGTCCTCCGGATTCTTCTGGAACAGCTGCAAACCATCCTTGCAACACTTCACACGATTCCGTTTTTGGTCAAGCGTGAGCAATCGCGGCACCCATCTTGAGGATAGCTTTCTCATGTCCAAATGTTTATGCAAAATATTATGTAGCCGTTCAGTCGAGATGCTCACAGCACTAGCAATCTCACGCACCTTAACTCTTCTGTCATCCATCACCATATCATGGATTTGATCAATGATTTCTGGAGTCCTAACCTCCACAGGCCGTCCAGAACGTTCAGCGTCACTTGTGCCCATATGGCCAGTCCGAAAATTTTGAAACCACTTATAAACTGTTCGAATCGAAGGTGCAGAGTCACCATAATGTTTATCAAGCTTCTCTTTAGTCCCTGAGGCGCTTTGCCTTTCATAAAGTAATGTTTAATCACCACACGAAATTCTTTTTCGTCCATTTCTTGAAAATCACTCGACTTCCTTGATTCACATGAATGCCAAACACAAAGAAATAGACCAATATGGCTGAAACTTGGTGTGCGTTCATTCAAGAGATGCTACTAACTAAACATGACCTCGATACGCGCCGGTGGTGCCATCTCTCCGACTTTGCACGGACTTTTTTTTCAAACCAGCCTCGTATATATATATATATATATATATATATATATATATATATATATATATATATATATATATATATACATACACAAACAAAAGTATGGAAACATTTTTGTTATAAAATAAAAATTCCACTAAGACGACTAAGATCTCGAAAATATTTAATATTTAGTGGGATATCCTTTTACGTTAATTACTGCTCGACATCTTCTGCCCATAGAGTCAATAAGCCTAGCAAAAAAATCGGGTGGTATTTTTTTCCCGTTCTTGTTTTAATGCGATGCGTTCGTCCTGGTTTTTTTATGTTTCTTTTCCTAATTTCTTTATCCAGACAGTGCCAAAGATTCTCTATCGGGTTCAAACCAGGTGACTGTGAAGGCTAGCACATCAACCGAATCTTTTGTTCAGAAAACGAATTCTTGGCCAACCGAGATGTGTGTTTTCGGTCATTGTCTTGTTGAAAAATTCATGACGATGGCAAATCTTCGTCATAAGGAATCAAATTATTTTCCAATATCTCAAGATACATTTCAGCATCAATTCTGCCATTTATCTTTGCCAATGGCTCCGTATCAGATCATCGAAAACAACCCCATACCATGATATTTCCACCACCACGTTTGACAGTAGGTACAAGGTACTTTGGGTCATATCTTAGACCAACTGGTCTTCTTACATAACCAGTAGAATCACTTCCAAAGAGATTGAACCTACTTTCGTCACTAAAGATTACCAGAGACCACTGATTTTGAGTCCAGTCTTTATGTTCCTTAGCAAATTTCAATCTCTCTTTTCTGTGACGCTTTGTAAGGAGTGGCTTTTTAACAGCACGCCTACCATGAAGATTTTAAGATAACAGACGACGCCTAATAGTCATGTTTGACACGAATACACCCTGATATTCCTGCTTTAGTTCTTTATTAATATCAACAGCAGTTTTCTTGGGATCATTTTTCGCTTTTCGAATTATAATTTTGTCTACTCTCTTACTTGTTTTTCGAGGTCTACCACTTTTAAATGCCGGATCAATAGTGCCCCTTCTCGAGAACTTCTTAACAATTTTGTTGACAGGGCCCCTATGCATGTTTAAAGAGTTCACTATTTCAATTTGCTTCTTTCCACTTTGATACAGAGAAATCATTTTATGTATGTTTCAGATCTGAACTATAATATTTGCACTTTGGCATTTTGGCAAAAAAACCGCACTCTTAAACAATGCTACTAAATTACTTCGTATCAACAATAACGTACTCTTAAAGCAGAATGATAAAATTATTTCATTGCTTTCGATAAGACAAAATGCGTCATCTACCAGAAAAGGTAAACAAAGTTTTTATAGTCAATAATAAAATTCTATAAAGAAATTGGCAACAAAACAAGACTAGTTTTTTTATTCCTAAATGATAGTATTTTTATATTTTTGATTAAGAAAATGTTTCCATACTTTTGTTCGCCACTGTATATATATATACATATATATATATATATATATATATATATATATATATATATATATATATATATATAATATATATATATATATATATGTATATATATATGTATATATATATATATATATATATATATATATATATATATATATATATATATATATATATATATATGTGTATATACAGTCCCTGGCCAAATTATTAGACGCCCTGCAAGATTTCATGTAAAATATTAATTACCGAGTGATATTGTACCGTTTTATTATTTTAAATTGATTTGTTTTTTATTTTTATATTATCCAATCAATTACCTATTTATTTGACATAAATAAAACAGCATTAATTTAGAAAAGCATAAGTTTATTAAGTTTTAAAGAAAAGTGAAATTAATATTAGTAAAAGTCAATATTTAGTTGAGCCACCTTTAGCCGCTATCAAAGCTTTAATTCTGCGCGGCATGCTATCAATGCAAGATTGTACTGTCTCCTGCATTTGAGGATGATGATTCCACACATGAATAATCTTTTCTAGGAGCTGGGTTTTGTTGGTAATCACATCTTTAGCCACTTCTCTTTTCATCAGCTCCCACACATTTTCAATGGGGTTCATATCAGGGCTATTACCCGGCCAATCCAACAGAGGGCTATTTTTTTTTCTGCCAAAAAAGCTTTAACAGACCGAGCAGTGTGGCAGGGAGCTCCATCTTGCATGAAAGTGAATGGTTCCCCATTTGGAAACCATTCTCTGAGCTGCGGAATCAACCGATTTTGTAATACTTCTTTGTACTGATCTTGCCTCATTATTCTTTGACGACGTACAGACGTCCAGTGCCCTTGCCGCTGATGACTGACCAAATCATCACTTTGGTGGGATGTTTAACCGTCGGGACGACACAATCAGGATAAAACTTTTCTCCATGACGACGACGCACATACTGAGCTTTATTCTGCAAAATTTCGAATATGCTTTTGTCACTGAAGCAGACCTGTCAAAAATAGGAAAAATATATAAACTTCCATGTTTATTTGCGTTATTTAACTGAAAATGATAATAATGTATCAATTATTGATTAAATTGTTGTATCTTACCGATCTCCAGAAGTCCACATCTTTGTCTTGCCATTGTTTGGCCCACTTCAGGCGCTTTGCTTTCATTGCAGCTGTTAACTTGGGCTTCCTGGCGGGGCGACAGGCCTTAAAATCTAATTCTTTCAATTTTCTTCGAACAGTGCGCTCAGAAGCATTTACGCTAGCATCCTGGAGTTGTGATTTTATTACCTTTGTGGTAGCAAATCTGTTTTCTACACAAATTTTCTTCAAACATCTCTCTGACCGTGGAGTGAAAATTGGTTTTCTACCGCATCTTTTCTTTCTTTTCGGGCTTAATTCCTTCCCTGACTCAATTTTCTTTTTTATGCGTCGTACACTAGCTTCAGAAACCTCCAATCTTCGTGATATTTCTCGGTTTGTAAATGTTTTCGCAATCACAAGGGCCTTCACTTCAGCTTTTTTACGTGGTGAAAGATCGCCTTTTCTACCCATAATGAAAATAGTCCAATTACTTTTTTAAAAAACTGCATACAAAATAAACTAATAACTGAGTAGTATAAAACTGTTAAACAAACAATCACAGTCCATAAAGCCACAGAAACACGTCCGTACCTGACTCGATTCCGATCGCGACTGATACAGGTTTGTACTTGTTTACGTTCATGTATCACTTTGTCAACACAGTGTTGCCATATGTTAAAAATAAATACAAATATGTAGTCTATAACAATTCTTTTAAATAAAAATCAATAATATTGTAGTTTAAATATACCATTATTGCATAAAAACTCTTAAGAAACATAAAATTACTAAAAAAAAATACAGTGCGTCTAATAATTCGGCCAGAGACTGTATATTATATATATATATATATATATATATATATATATATATATATATATATATATATAAATAAAAATAAATAAAGAGAGAGAAAGCAAAAGTTGCCGTGGTTAATTAATGTAAATGAGTATTTTGATTTTTCAGCATCCAAGGTTTCTAATGGCATCCTTGCTGTAAATGCCATAATTTTAAATTAATATGTTAGTGAATAGTGGCTGTTTTGTTTCAGTGTCGGTCTTTGTTATGGCAATTGTCATTTATGGTCATTCTTGTTAGATTAATTCGCACACTGCATTTTGTGCCCTGATGAAGGTCCCAACCTACGACCGAAATATTGACTAAATGAATATTGTGTGAACATCTGTTGTGCCCCCTTTCCGAGTTCCCCAACTATTTTCATATCTTAGTATATAATATATATATATATATATATATATATATATATATATATATATATATATATATATATATATATATATATCTATAATATATATAAAATGCAACGTCTCTCTGTCTGTCTGTCTGTCTGTCCGTTAGTGACCTTATCACTGGAGAACCACTTATCCGATTTACGTACTTTTTTTTTTTAAAACATACATATGTTCTCTGGTCAGGTTATAAGCTATATTTTATTACGATAGGTAGCATAAGGAATGAGCAGTGACGTAAAATAGTGAGTAAAGTCGGAAAAAAGTTTGCCGCTAGCGCGTTCCTTTGCAATACACAGCCTAAACCGTTAATTATGGAACAATATTATGTAGCAGAGAATATCTATAATCTACAATATATATAAAATGCAATGTCTCTCTGTCTGTCTGTCTGTCCATTAGTGCGTTTATCACGAGAGAGCCACTTATCCGATTTACGTGTCTTTTTTTAAATTCATACATATATTCTTTGGCCAGGTTATATAATATAATAATAATAATCTATATAAAATGCAACGTTTCTCTGTCTGTCTGTCTGTCCGTTAGTGCGTTTATCCCTCGAGAACCACTTATCCGATTTACGTGATTTTTTAAATTCATACATGTTCTCTGACCAGGTTATAGATATACATTTTATTACATCTATAATATATATAAAATGCAACGTATCTCTGTCTGTCTGTCTGTCTGTACTGTCTGTCTGTATGTCCGTTAGTGCGCTTATCACTGGAGAACCACTCATCCGATTTTCGTACTTTTTTTTTAAAACATACATATGTACTCCGGCCAGGTTATAGGCTATATTTTATTACGATAGGTAGCATAAGGAATGAGCAGTGACGATAATAGTGAATGAAGTCGGAAAAAAGTTTGCCACTAGCGCGTTCTCTTGCAATACACAATCTAAACCATTAAATATGGAACAATATTATGTAGCAGAGAATATCTATAATCTATAATATATATAAAATGCAATGTCTCTCTGTCTGTCTGTCTGTCCATTAGTGCGTTTATCATGCGAGAACCACTTATCCGATTTACGTGTCTTTTTTTAAATTCATACATGTATTCTTTGGCCAGGTTATATGCAAATGCAACGTCTCTCCTTCTGTCTGTCTGTCTGTTCGTCCGTTAGTGCGCTTATGACTGGAGAACCACTTATCCGATTTACGTGCTTTTTTTTTTAAATATACATATGTTCTCTGGCCAGGTTATAGACTATATTTTATTACGTTAGGTAACATGAGGAATAAGCAGTGACGATAATAGTGAATCAAATCGGAAAAAAGTTTGCCGCTAGCGCGTTCTCTTGCAATACACTGCCTAAACCACTAAATATGGAACAATATCATGTAGCAAAGGATATCTATAATATATATAAAATGCAACGTCTCTCTGTCTGTTTGTCCGTTTGTGCGCTTATCACTGGAGAACCACTTATCCGATTTACGTGCTTTTTTTTTAAACATACGTATGTTCTCTGGCCAGGTTATAGGATATATGTTATTTTATTACGTTAGGTGACATAAGGAATAAGCAGTGACGATAATAGTGAATCAAGTCGGAGAAAAGTTTGCCGCTAACGCGTTTTCTTGCAATACACTGCCTAAAGCATTAAATATGGAACAATATCATGTAGCAAGGAATATAATATATATAAAATGCAACGTCTCTCTGTCTGTCTGTCCGTTAGTGCGCTTATCACTCGAGAACCACTTATCCGATTTACGTGTTTTTTAAATTTATACATATGTTCTATATAATTCGATATAAGCCTAGATAATGGGAGATAATGTGAGATAATGGGAGATAAGGAGAAATAATGGGAGATAAGTCGAGATAAGCCTCGATAATGGGAGGTAAGGTGAGTTATGAGAGATAAGTATAAATAATAGGAGATAAGGAGAAATAATGGGAGATAAGCAGAAATAAATCTAGATAATGGGAGTTATGGTGAGATAATGGGAGATAAGGAGAAATAATGGGAGATAAGGAGAAATATTGCGCGATAAGTCGAGATAAGCCTAGATAATGGGAAATGAGGTGAGATAATGGGAGATAAGGAGAAATAATGGGAGATAAGGAAAAATAATGGGAATTATGTAGAGATAATGGGAGATAAGGAGAAATATTGGGAGATAAGGGGAAATAATGGGAGATATTTTTATTACGTTGGGTAACATAACGAATAAGCAGTGAGGATAGTAGTGACTCAAGTCCACGCGAGCGTAGCCGCGGGCCCAGCTGGTATATATATACATTAGTAGGCAGGAAGTGTACGACTTACGAGATTTTTTTCTTTGTTACTAAATTTGGAAAAAAGTCAATTTATAGGTCGATTCTGCATCCCTTGAAACTTTAAAAATTAATTTGCAGTGCCATTTATCATTTGTTGTTTGATGGTAAATTTGAATTTTCCAAAGTTTAAAGTCCAAAAGTCACTCTGTTTGTTAAAGTATAGAAAACAGCAAATAATTAAAAAATGTTGATTTTCGTAAAACCGCAACTGTCTTACTAATAATTATCGAATATTTTTACCCTATAGCATAAAATGTTAGGTTTTTGTTTTTTTTTTGGGACAGTAGTGTCACAATTTTATTGCAAAAAAAGAAAAGAAAATTAGTAAATTAATATTTGCTAACGGAAAAAAAAAAAATGATTATACAGCACACAAAAAATGAATAAATTACAGATACTTTACAAATTAAATAAATAAAATCCATAAACTTAAAAAATATATATACAGTGAAGTCCGTTTATAACCAACTCTAAAAAGTCACTAAAAATGGTTCGCTGTATCCGAAGTTCGTTACAAACAGTAAAAAAAAACTAATATAATTTTTCACTACTTTTTTATTTAGATTAGGCGCTAATGCTTAGAAAAATGGATAATAATAATTATTAAATTAAAAGAAAACATTCAAAGGAAATAAAACAAGTCACACTAAAATTATTATCATATATGTTGGTACATATACGAGTATAAACGAAAACATTAAAATACGTAGTTTATACAATAACATTTGTAATTTTCGTTTGTACAATTTTACTGGAATAAGAAATGGTGTTTATATAATTCTCAAGATCCCAAAAACTACTTCATATATGTTCAGGAACTTCACGAGATTTCAAAAAATTGCGAGTTTCAGTCATTCCCTTCAGCATCCATTGAAATGGATGCTTGCTAACGTAGGTAAATCCAGAATCTAAATATTGGTCATTATATTTTCTTTTTTAATCTCTCCTGCGTCTTCAACACATTTTCTATTTATTTGAATAAAGTTATCCATTTTAAGTAATGAATACGCTCGCGTAAATTAAGTACAACACACTTGAAATCAAAACACGGCATTCATCAACGCTTGTAATCGACGAATAAATAAAGCGCCGAAACAAAAGACCAAACATACGAAAGCGCGGCGAAATGGAGGGGCGGGCTTACTGAGTCGCTAATGAGATGCGCAACATGCCGCGTACTAACGTATTATGTCACGTGCAGGTGACCTGTTCGTATTGTCTCGCAACTCCCCTAGGATGGCGCCGCGACGCCCCAGGGCGTCGCGACGCACAGTTAAGAAACCCCTGTTATAATGTATTTATTTATTTTAATTAAAAGTTATCGCAACAACATACAGACAAATCGACGAAATGTGGAAATAATGTTTTTCGTGATCGTAAGGAAAATCAAAAATCTCGGCGAGTGATTCTTTTCAATAATATTTAGCAAAAATATCTGTATTAAGTCGTATTTTATATAAGTTTTTTTGCAATCCGGATCTATCTAATTATCGATAGTTTGCAAAAGGTGTTCCAAAAACAAATATGTACACAGTTTATGCGAGTAACATGCTAATATCTTCAATATGAATTGTACTGTCTCTGTCTCTCTTTTACATATTTAATTTTACCAAAATTTGTTTAAATATTTACTTAAGTATAGGAAGACATGACGTCTATAATATGTATTCAGATGCTAAACATTTTTTACGGTACGAAGTACAATTCAAAATCAACTTTTTAAAATTATTTATTACAGCTCTAGAAGACCTACGATAGAGTAAAGTTCATTGTCTCATTTGTTTTGGGAATGACAAAAAAATGTTAAATTTTTTGAAGGAATGTTAAGATGCACAGTTTAAAATTATTTTTGAGTATACAAGGTACTTCAAAAAGTGTGGCCGATATAACATATGTTTTTTTAAATGGATCATCCTATTTTCTAATTTATTTTTAAATTCTGCATAAAAACGTTTTTATTAATAATGTTATTAAACCTAGTAGTTTTCCTAATATTTCATTTTTTAAAAAATACTAGTTTTCAGTTTTGTAAAAAATTGCCAGTAGCGCCATTGTATCTGAAGGTGGAATGCTCATAATTGGTACGTGCGTTCTATGGAGATAAGAAAAAAAATATATGTAAAGAAATTTGAGTTAGGTGCTACAGGGTGTTCAAAATAAATTTATGCATTTCGACTATTTTATATTGAAAAATCTCAAATTTTTTAAATGGCACACCCTGTATATTATTATTTTTTTCTGATAGATTTTACAAAACTCTCCAACTTTTATTAAGTATGTCATATACCTATTTCTAATAATTTTCGATTTATTTTGAATTTTTCAATTTTTACCCTTGTTTTTAATACACTTACGATATTGTGAAAACATAAAGAAATAGTTAATAATAATTTTAATATAGTTTAACTTACAGTCCCTGGCCAAATTATTAGACGCACTGTATTTTTTTTTTAGTAATTTTATGTTTCTTAAGAGTTTTTATGCAATAATGGTATATTTAAACTACAATATTATTGATTTTTATTTAAAAGAATTGTTGTAGACTACATATTTGTATTTATTTTTAACATATGGCAATACTGTGTTGACAAAGTGATACATGAACGTAAACGACTACAAACCTGTATCAGTCGCGATCGGAATCGAGTCAGGTACGGACGTGTTTCTGTGGCTTTATGGACTGTGATTGTTTGTTTAACAGTTTTATACTACTCAGTTATTAGTTTATTTTGTATGCAGTGTTTTAAAAAAATAATTGGACTATTTTCATTATGGGTAGAAAAGGCGATCTTTCACCACGTAAAAAAGCTGAAGTGAAGGCCCTTGTGATTGCGAAAACATTTACAAACCGAGAAATATCACGAAAATTGGAGGTTTCTGAAGCTAGTGTACGACGCATAAAAAAGAAAATTGAGTCAGGGAAGGAATTAAGCCCGAAAACAAAGAAAAGATGCGGTAGAAAACCAATTTTCACTCCACGGTCAGAGAGATGTTTGAAGAAAATTTGTGTAGAAAACAGATTTGCTACCACAAAGGTAATAAAATCACAACTCCAGGATGCTAGCGTAAATGCTTCTGAGCGCACTGTTCGAAGAAAATTGAAAGAATTAGATTTTAAGGCCTGTCGCCCCGCCAGGAAGCCCAAGTTAACAGCTGCAATGAAAGCAAAGCGCCTGAAGTGGGCCAAACAATGGCAAGACAAAGATGTGGACTTCTGGAGATCGGTAAGATACAGCAATTTAATCAATAATTGATACATTATTATCATTTTCAGTTAAATAAAGCAAATAAACATATTTTTCCTATTTTTGACAGGTCTGCTTCAGTGACGAAAGCACATTCGAAATTTTGCAAAAGTTTCATCCTGATTGTGTCGTCCCGACGGTTAAACATCCCACCAAAGTGATGATTTGGTCAGTCATTAGCGGCAAGGGCACTGGACGTCTGTACGTCGTCAAAGGAATAATGAGGCAAGATCAGTACAAAGAAGTATTACAAAATCGGTTGATTCCGCAGCTCAGAGAATGGTTTCCAAATGGGGAACCATTCACTTTCATGCAAGATGGAGCTCCCTGCCACACTGCTCGGTCTGTTAAAGCTTTTTTGGCAGAAAAAAATATCCCTCTGTTGGATTGGCCGGGTAATAGCCCTGATATGAACCCCATTGAAAATGTGTGGGAGCTGATGAAAAGAGAAGTGGCTAAAGATGTGATTACCAACAAAACCCAGCTCCTAGAAAAGATTATTCATGTGTGGAATCATCATCCTCAAATGCAGGAGACAGTACAATCTTGCATTGATAGCATGCCGCGCAGAATTAAAGCTTTGATAGCGGCTAAAGGTGGCTCAACTAAATATTGACTTTTACTAACATTAATTTCACTTTTCTTTAAAACTTAATAAACTTATGCTTTTCTAAATTAATGCTGTTTTATTTATGTCAAATAAATAGGTAATTGATTGGATAATATAAAAATAAAAAACAAATCAATTTAAAATAATAAAACGGTACAATATCACTCGGTAATTAATATTTTACATGAAATCTTGCAGTGCGTCTAATAATTTGGCCAGGGACTGTATCTAATGATTAATTATTATGACGCAATAAATGTTCAGAAATATGCCCGTCTACTTGAGTACACATGTTTAGTCGTTTTACTATATTTTCCTTCACTTTCCTTAGCATAACGGGCATTATTGTCCTGCACGCATCCCGTATCCTATTTTCCATATCTACTGGTGTTGCAGGGGGATTGACATAAACACGATCTTTAATGTAGCCCCACGAAAAGAAGTCTAAAAGTATTAAGTCACATGATCGAGGCGGCCTCTGAATGAGCAGGAGCTCCGTCTTGTTGAATCCACATTTGTTCCCTTTTAAAGTTATCAACTTCTTCAAGAAGCTGCTACATTAAAGGTCGTGTTTATGTGAATCCCCCTACAACACCAGTAGATATGGAAAATAGGATATGAGATGCGTGCAGGGCAATAACGCCCTTTATGCTAAGGAAAGTAAAGGAAAATATAGTAAAATGACTAAACATGTGTATTCAAGAAGACGGGCATATTTTTGAACATTTATTACGTCATAATAATTAATCATTAGACAAGTTAAACTATATTAAAATTATTATTAACTATTTGTTTATGTTTTCACAATAGCGTAAGTGTATTAAAAACGAGGGTAAAAATTGAAAAATTCAAAATAAATCGAAAACTATTAGAAAAAGGTATATGACATACTTAATAAAAGGAGGGTTTTGTAAAATCTATCAGAAAAAATAATAAAATACAGGGTGTGCTATTTAAAAAATTTGAGATTCTTCAATTCAAAATAATCGAAATGTATAAATTTATTTTGAACACCCTGTAGGATCTAACTAAAATTTCTTTACATATATCTTTTTTTCATCTCTATAAAACTCTCGTACCAATTATGAGTAATAAAACGCTCGTACCAATTATGAGTATTCCACCTTCAGACACAATGGCGCTACTGGAAATGCTTTACAAAACTGAAAACTAGTATTTTTAAAAAAAAATTGAAATATTAGAAAAATTACTAGGTTTTGGTATATAATATTATTAATAAAAAAGTTATAAAATTTTAGACAGAATTTAAAAATAAATTAGAATATAGGACGACATAGTTATGTCGGGGCACTCCATCCTCCTAGAATCGTCGCTCAATTTGTTGGGCGTTAGTTTGGGAGCAAATATGTCCTGGCATGAACATGTTGCAGGCATAGCAAGGAGAGCTTCTCAAAAGTTGGGAATATTATTTCGAACCAGAAAGCTTTACACCCCACAATAACTGTTAATTCTTTAAAAGCTCAAATTCGACCAACTATGGAATACTGCTCCCACGTTTGGGGCTCCGCTCCCAAACATACACTGCATTTGTTGGATTCTGTTCAGAGAAAAGCTGTGCGTCTGATTGGAGACCCGGAATTGATCGGCGGCCTTGATTCTCTGGAACATCGAAGAACGGTTGGCGACTTGAGTCTGTTCTACAGGTATTTTCATGGAAAGTGTTCGAAGGATGTAGCCCGCTTAATTCCTCCCAAAGCGGTGCATGTTAGAAATACACGTCGCGCTGGTGCTTCGCATCCGTATGAGGTTCAGCTTGTTACTCCACGTACAACGCTTTTCAAGCAGTTTTTTATATGGAGAACATCATCCCTTTGGAATAATTTGTCCAGCGCTGTGTTTTCCACCGAGTACAATTTACAGCCATTCAAGAACAACGTGAATCGCTTTTTCCACACACATGCCGCTCCTGGAGCGCTTTAGGGAGCACGTGTGCTAGATCCATAAAAAAAAACGTTTCATTTAAAAAAAACATATTTTACATCGGCGATACTTTTTTGAAGTACCCTGTATACTTTAAAATAACTAAAACTACTGTATTTAACATGTTTTCGTCATTCCCGAAACAAATCAAATAAACTTTACTCTATCGTTGACTCACCCTGTACATATAAAACCGCGAACTTTTGCAAAAATTTCAGTCATCTTCAAGGCGCTCTAAATTAAGTTTGAATACACGAATTCCAACATTTTTTGCTCTTCTACTAGTCTCAAATATTCTTCACCTGACACTAAGTATGGCCCGATGCGATTTATGTTATCCGAGATCTGTAACTCTTAAGCTATCTAACGAAAAAATAACCGGTCAAGTGCAAGTTGAACTTGCGCAATTAGTGTTCCGTACGTTGATTGCTTTTGAAATAAAAAATGTTGTAACGGAAGTATAAAATGATCAGTGACTTCACAAAACACACCCCAAATGAGTTTTCAACAAAATTTATTTCCAATCTTTACTGAAAATTGATGACCTTGAAATTTCTGTTTTTTTTTATATACCAGATAAATTATTTCAAGGTAATGCACTCGTGATAATTTTCGTTTAATCTACACCCCGTGGAGAATATTCCAGAATTTTTTCAAAATTTTTTGATAAGTACTTTTCGGGTGGACAGCGATTTTTCGCGATTTTTTAAAAATAATACAAAGAAAAGTGCGCGCAAGTATTACATTATATATATATATATATATATATATATATATATATATATATATATATATATATATATATATACATATATATATATATATATATATATTATATATATATATATATATATATATATATATATATATATTTCTTACTTGTGTTTTCACAAGCTTTCATTTGACACCACACTCGATTACCTAGTAAAAGATTTTTTTTCACTTCCGATTTCACCCCCCAAAACTAACCCCCTAAGTCAAAATTTAACTTTCAAAACTACATGGCTCTGATGAGGCCATCAATTCCTATATTATTGCCAAATTTCAACTTTGTACGACAAATAGTTTCGGAGAAAATCGGGTGTGACAGACGGACAGACAGACAGACACCAAAGTGATCTTATAAGTGTTCCGTACGGAACACTAAAAAGCTTAATACTTTTCGGACCACCCAATATTTTTCTCACGAACAAAATATCTTAGGTATGGTTATGGGGACTAGCTTGTCTTATCTAAATTAATATTTATTCTGGTCTTTTTGTAAAATATCAACAGGTTATGACATAATGAGACATAATTTTTACAAATGGGAACACAACATTGAAGGCCAATCCTCTAAAAGCATTGGTCACTTAAGGTGTGCCTATCATACGTAAACCGTACATCTCACACTTTTTTAATTAAAATTTTAATTGAACTTTACTATTTTAGGAAATAATAAATTATATTGTACGCCTAATTTATTATTTAGCATTATCATGAACCAAATTAAATATTCATTAAATCTCATTCTACATGCTATATAATACTCGTACAATAAAAGACAATATCGCCGCCAAGATAAACAAAAAAAATTAGCCAGCTAATCTAAACAGTCAACACCTATAAATAATAATACATATTATGTGTTGAGCAATGTAAATAATTGTTCAGATTAGGAACCTCTATTTGTATAGTTTGTTTGTAATTTAATAATTTTTGGGTATCAAAATGTAAAAAATAATCAGGCTTTAATTTTTAGTGTTCCGTACGGAACACTTAGTGCAGGGGTGCTCAAACAGTCGATCACGATCGACAAGTCGATCGCGGGTGCTTTTTGAGTCGATCTTGAGAAAACAATTCCGATATAGAACTATTCACAGATTTTGTTTTAGGTAACTAAAACAAAATGTAATGAATAAACTACTAACATTTATTCGATCCACAATTAGGCTAGAATAACCCCCTCATCACTTTCTTTTGTCGTAATAACCCCCTGCTAACGGCAAAAGGCGGCTTTATCAAAGGAACGCGCGGTACTTGTCAAAGAAAAGCCGCGTTTTTGATTCCCGCCGATTTTTCTAGAAACTTCGGGCAGCGTGTTTGACGGGAACATTCGAGACTTCGTTCGCGCCGATATAAATGTTGCGCCTGCAGGAATAGGAGTCAGTCTGAATTGTAACTTGAAGGCGATACATCGATACAAAGTTTATTAATAAATAGTCCAAAATGAGTGCGGCGAAGAAAAGTAAAACTTATCATTTTAATAACGATTGGGAGGAAGAATTTTTCTTTTGTATGGTAAAGGATAAGTGCACTTGTCTCATTTGCCGTGCGTCAGTTGCAATACCTAAGCGTGGGAACTTAGAGAGGCATCATAAAACGGTTCATAAAAACTATGAAAAGGATTTTCCGTCACAGAGTGAATTAAGAAAACGAAAAGTAAGTGATTTGATAACTTGTTTGAAAAAAGAACAAACCATGTTCACAAGACCAGCCAAACAATCAAAAGCTGCAACGATCGCGTCATTTAAAATATCTCATATATTGGCGAAACACAAGAAACCATTTGATGATGGATTGGTTGTGAAGGAAGCATTTATTGAAGCGGGTGAGACTTTATTTTTAAAATATTATGTCTGCTATTAGAGAACTTCAGTTATCTCGTCCGACTGTCACAAGGCGTGTTGAAGTCATGAGTCAGGACATGGCAGATAAATTAAAACATGATATCATAGAATGTACATACTTTTCTTTACAGTTCGACGAATCCACCGATATGACAGACACTGCCCAGCTGTGTATTTTTATTCGAATGGTATTCAATGACATGTCGGCTAAAGAAGAGTTTTTGACAATGATTCCTCTGAAAGGAAAGACCCGTGGCGAAGATATATATGACGTTTTCTTCAATTTTGTAATAAACTACAAGCTACCAATATATAAACTAGTGTGCATTACAACCGATGGAGCACCAGCAATGACTGGAAATAAAAACGGGTTTGTAGCATTGTGTCGAGCTAATGATGATTTCCCTTCATTTTTCTCCTTCCATTGCATTATACATCAACAAGTTTTGTGTTCAAAAGTTCTAAACATGGAGGAGATTATGGGCATTGCAATAAAAATTGTGAATTCTATCCGTGCACGTAGCTTGCAACGACGGCTCTTTAAATTGCAGTTGGAAGATAGTGAGTCAGCTGAACACACTGATTTAGTTCTTCACACGGACGTCAGGTGGTTGAGTCGCGGAAGATTCCTAGAAAGGTTTCAAGAATTATTGCCCGAAATAACAGCTTTTCTGGACGAAAGAGGTGATGACACTCAGATGCTGAAAAACGGAAAATGGCTGACTGATTTGGCATTTTTGATAGACATCACAATGCATTTAAACACCATTAATTTGGAGCTTCAAGGTAAAGGAAAAACTATTATTGAGATGATTAGCGCAATAAACGCATTCAAAAGTAAATTGCAACTTATGATAGATCAACTGAAAATAAAGGATCTGAAAAATTTTCCGTCTTTGAAAGCAAGGATTCCTCAGTTGAATTATGATATTTATGAGGCAGAATTATCAAATATTTTGGGTCAATTCGAAATACGTTTTTATGATTTCAGTAAATTGGCAAATATCGCATCATTTATGAGTTATCCTTTTTCGTGTAAAAACATTGAGGAATTAGCTAGTGAAATAGCAAGTCAGTTTAACATGGACTCATGTTCTGTTGAAAATGAGTTAGTGCAGATTATATCAGATATACATCTCAAAGCCACAGCATCTGATACAAAATTCTGGTGTTTTATATCTGAAGATAAATATCCGAATCTAAGGCAAATCGCCCGCAATGTTTGGGTCAACTTACTTGTGCGAGTCTGCATTTTCTGAAATGAAGATAATTAAGTCAAAATATCGCAATCGACTAACTGACGAACATATGTCATCATGCTTGCGATTAGGACTCGGTAATTACGTACCATCTTATGAAAGTCACTCTTTAGTTAAGTTTAGACACTAGAACTCGTTTGTTTTGTAAGAACCAATAAACTCGCAATTTTGAATAATTATGAGTTTTTTCATTGACATTTTAGAGCAGACCTACACTTACCTTCACTAAAAAAATGCATATTGTGCGGAAAACTAATATCTATGCCACGATACACCCTACCTAGACGACAATCCTGCATCACACTTACTTGCAGCCTCTCAGAGTTGATCGATCGTAGTCTAACAATATTGAGGTAGATCGCCAGCAGTTCAAGTTTGAGCACCCCTGACTTAGGGGATCACTTCGGTGTCTGTCTGTCCGTCCGTCCGTCTGTCACATTTGACTTTTTCCGAATCTATTAGACATAGAAAGTTGAAATATGGCACAAATATAGGAATCGATTGCCTAATCAGTGCCGTGTAGTTTTGGAAGTTAATTTTTGACTTAAAGGCTCAGTTTTACGGGGTGAAATGGGAAATGAGAAAAAATTTTCTTCACCAGGTCATCGACTGGGGTGTCAAATGAAAGCTTGTGAAAACACGAGTTCAAAAATATACCGGGTGAAACAGCTAACATGTAACATCCTCTAATTTTTTTATTTTGAAAGTTACATATTTACATTTTTAGATACCAGAATGGGACATTGTTAGGTTTTTTTTATCACTTAAGAAATATTTTTAACTGGTTTAACTGGAAGTGACTGCAACTTTCTTACATTTAATAGAACCCTGTATATTTTTTTATCAATTTCAATTCGCTTTGAAATTCTCTTTCCAACGATGTATCACAAGCTGACATTTGTTTGACAGGTGACCGGCAAAAACTGATTTAAACTCTCAGACTTAGGCGGTTGTAGCGGATTACTAGCAATTGTTTTTGTTCGTTTTATCTCACTTTGGAAAAAATTTAAGATTATCCATTTATCGTGCTATTTTCGCGAGTCTAACTGGCTTCTACAAAATTTTATGCTTTACATTCATTTACAGAATTTTCTCTTTAAATAATGAACAATATCACCGAAATTGAGGTAGGAACACATATTTTTTATTTAACCTAGTTACACATTAGAGGTTTTTTGCCAACATACATTTAACAGAACTATCTAACGCCAATTGGATTTATTATTATTTTCAGAAAATAAGAAACCTATTTAATAAATAAATATTTAAATGCAAATAATAAAACCAAAACATTTAATAATAAGAACAATACAACAAAACCGATAACACTGGTCAACACAAGTCTTGTTTCCTTTATTTTTTTTTTCTGTTATTGGGTATTTCTATGGCCCTGACTATGAAAAAAATACTGGGAGATTGCTAACAGCTTTACCTTTTGAAATATACAGTTTTATTATTTTGCCAAAAAAATACAAAAAAATAATACATTATGTTAACAAAATTTCTATTGAACACTAGCAAATGATCTTTTATAAGATTTCCTTGGATGAACAACTTTAGGTAGATCTCGTTGCAAACTCCAGCAGTAGTCTGCCATCATATGTGAGTCCCACCGCCCCTGATAACGCTCTTCCATTGTCCGAAGATCCTGATGAAATCTTTCACCCTGCTCCTCACTAAAATCACCCAGATTTTGTGGAAATCGGTCTAAATGCGAGTGCAGGAAGTGGATTTTTATGCTCATGTTGCACCCTAGCTCTTGCAAGTTCGATAGCATGCACTCAACAAGCTCGACATGGTTGTCAGATTTCTTTTTGCCTAGGAAGCTACTCATAACCAAAACAAATGAATTCCAAGCTTTGGATTCGACTTCAGTCATTGATTTGACAAAATTAGGATCTTTCACGAGTTGCCTAATCTGTGGCCCATCAAAAATAGCAGCTTTCAATTTTTCTGAACTTAATCCTGGAAACTTGCGTGAAAGAAAATTAAAACATTCGCCACTTTTGTCAAGCGCCTTCACAAACTGTTTCATTATGCCGAGTTTAATATGAAGTGGTGGAAGTATGATGCGGTCTCGGCTAACTAAAGGCACGTTTATAACATTTTTTGTACCAACTTTTAGCTCTTCCCGCACTGGCCAAACTTTTTGTGACCAATGGTGTTGTTTGTCACGACTCTCCCAGAGACACATGAAACAAGGGAACTTTGTGCACCCCCCTTGTTGACCTAAAAGAAAGTTAACCATTTTCAGATCAACACAAATGACCCATTTGTGGTCTTGATACTTAATTTTTTCCATAACCTTAGAAACATTTACGTATTCTTCTTTTAAAGTCGTCGAATGTGCAATAGATATAGATCCGTACTTGTTACCGTTATGAAGCAAAACACACTTTAAACTTCTTTTGCTGCTGTTTATGGAAAGACGCCAATCACTAGGTTGGTACTGTTTTAATCCCATCTGCTGCAAAAATACCACCAACATCGTTACAAAAAACTAAATCCTTCTCTTGAGAAAAATACGGTAACAGATTTTTTTCTCGGGTACGATAAAATGTAATGTTGGTTTCCGGAGTAAGCAAATTTTTTTTGTTTTAAACGAGATGCTAAAATTTCAGAAGCTTCTTTTGGTAAGTTCAGATCTCTTACTAAGTCATTTAGTTCTTTCTGATTAAATGGTTGAGGTTCTGAAAGGCTACATTTGTAGTCTGAATCAGAGTCTTCACTTGATGTATTTCGTTCGGGTTCACAGAGATTTAGATCATCAGAAGATTAGATGTGCTGGGTTGTACCTCTTGTGATTTAATTGAGGTCGTTGAGCAGAAGATAAGTTAGGATATGACCACTTACTTCGATTTCCAGGGTTAATTCCGTTTATTTTCACAACGCGGAAGTAGCATTCGTCATGATGGTTTCGAGGTTCTCGCCAAATCATGGGTGTTACGAACATTATTGCATCTATTTTTCCACTGGACCATAAGCGTAGACATACCACACATTTCTGGCATACAATTTTATTTTAAAGTATTGATGATACGCAGTTTTCACAAAGTCCGATATAGGTTTTCGATATTTTGCAAATATAAATTCACCACAAATATAGCAAAAACAATCGGGATTAAGCACACAACATCCTCTTGACGAAGCCATATCTAAAACAACAACAAAATATATTTTAGTGTCCAATAAAAAACGAAAATCTAAGTAAAAATAGTAAATGAAGGTAGTTAGCTATAACTCAAAAACAAAAGCTGTTAGAGAAAAATTGTTGCCAAAATTAAAAAATACGCGTCAATTTGAGATAGAAACGAAAAAAAAATCACAGGAAACAAGCAATTTTCTTTTTTTTTGTTGACCAGTGTAATTGTAATTACTAAATATTAGAAAGAAGTAAATATTTTAACTAAGTAACACAATAAAAATAAATAGGTAAAACTATCTTATACTAGATATAAATTTGCTAGGTATTTATTCCAAATGTTCAAAATACTGTCCGTTGTTAATTCTACACAATCTTGTTTTTCTCACCGTGGCCCTTATAACGTTCTCCAACTGAATTTCAATAATTTGATTTACTGCTCTTCTTAAGCGCATTTCTAAATCATTTCTGTCTATTGGTAGATTTTTGTAAACTTTTTCTTTTAGATGGTTCCATATAAAAAAATCAAGAGGCGTAAGATCTGGCGATTTTGCAGGCCACTTATTAGGTCCATTGGTACCTAACCAATTTGCACCAAATCTTTGATTTAAGTAGTTTACTACATTTCTACTATTGTGGGCTGGAGCACCATCCTGCTGGAAAATAATGTCTCCACGATTTAATGGTAAAGTTTCTAAAAAATCTTCGACATCATTTTGAAGGAACTTCAAATACTTTCTCGCATAATTCTAGGATTTTCTTGGGCCCAATATCAAGTATTGTTATGATTAAATAGACCCAAATTGGTAAATCTAGATTTATCCGAAAATAGAATGTTATAATGAAATTGGTTATCAAGGTATTATCTTTGCAAAAACAAATTACAATAATCCATTCTTGTTTGGTAATCTGTTTGAAATAAATGTTGATTTATTTGATATTTGTAGGACCTGAATTTATATTTTCTTAAAATGCGGCGGGCGGTTTCACGATTTACACCGGTTTGTTCATCAACATGTCTTTTAGAAATTGTAGGATCTACCTGAACAATGGCCAATACATTGATTTCTGACTCTTCGTCACCAATAAATACATCAACAGGTTGCCTTCTGAACTGCTGCTCTACCCTTAAAAGATAATTGTTTTGTGGGGAATCCTATCGGAATATCTTGCCATATACAACTCGGCGGCTTGCCGGCTATTCTTTCTGCATTCTCCATAAATTAATAGTATGTCTACTTTTTCATCCGTTGAATACATTTTTGTTAACGAAAAATTATTTTTGGCGTAAAGTAAACAATAATAATGGCCATTTTGGTAACATGCAGCAACCATGACTTTCAGTTCGTCTGTTTTATCACAGCCTACTAAGTTCGTAATGGAACTTGTTGATATCACATTATTGTATAATAAAACGGTGTATTTTCTGAAAATAATATTAAATCCAATTGGCGTTAGATAGTTCTGTTAGATGTATGTTGGTAAAAAACCTGTAATGTGTAACTAGATTAAATAATGATAGGTATTCCTATCTTAATTTCGGTGATATTGATCATTATTTAAAGAGAAAATTCTGTAACTTAATATAAAGCATAAAATTTTATAGGAGCCACTTAGACTCGCGAAAATGGCACGATAAATGGATAGTCTTAAATTCTTTCCAAAGTGAGATAAAATGAACAAAAACAATTGCGACAATTTCTTTTTTCGATGTTGCTATTTGTTTTGTAGTCATGAGTAGGCTTTTGGTTATTTGTGCGTTTAGTTCATCAAGTTCTGTTTGGTAGTTTATGTGTTTTATATGATTTTCTAGTGCTTGTCGATATTCGTCAATGTTTTGCTTTATTATTCCTGTTGGTGTCTTTATCTTTGTCTGCGTTATCAATCTACGTCTCTCCTGCTTCAGATTTATTCTTATTTTTGCTCTGAGCATCCGATGGTCACTGCCAATGCTTATCGTGTTCAGGACTGTGGTGTCAATTACAATATTCTTGTCATTTGATAACACATAATCAATTTCGTTTCTTATTATATCATCTGAGTTGTTATTATGTATAGAATATAAATTTTGAAGAACAACATTAGCTTTCTTTTGAGATATTAAGCGTGTTTCTATTATTTACCGTTCTGGAGTTATGGCTCCATATGTCAGCTTTTTGGCCAAAAATTTGGATTTTTTCAAACTTTGAGCGACGAGCGGCACGGGTTAACGTCGTTTAATCGAGCTCAAATTTCGGCTATCTCAATATCTGGAAAGGGGAATCGTTTTGTGGGGTCCAGACGAACAAAATTCCGACATCGATTTTTTGCGGTCACCCTAGTGCATATACATACCTGAATGATCTTACATTTACATCTTCTGTTCATCTGTATGTCTACTGAAATCACTCTTTCCGATATGGCCTTGAATTATAATGTTAGAAATGAATTGCTTTCCACAAAGCTTTGTTTGTAGGGGTACAAACAAATTTCGTTTACCGACTATAAGTTATAGGCGACATATTCTTACTTTACCGACTGTAGACTCGTTTAAACCAAACAAATAAATTGTGTAAAATAACGCGGGGATTGCGCGAACATTGATCCGAAAAAATATTGTTTTTTATGAGAGTATAACCATATATCAATTAGACATCTATACCACGGCAATGTTTACACATCGTAATTAAAAAGCCGCGAATATTATTTACCCAATTTTATATCATTTTTTCCGTAGCATGTATTAAAAATGATCGCTAATTCTCAGATTCGTTCAGTGTTTGTACCGCAGTCGTTCAGGCAAGTAAGTGTTCTTGAAATGCAGTTAATTGTGCAGGCAGACGTGTAAAACAGGTAATATTGGGGAATCCCTATACTTGTTTTCTTTTTTCTTATTAAATTCTTATAAATTACCAGAGGTATTTACTTTGCGGTACGGTGGAAATCCCCCTAGTAAGGTGGGTGCGTATCGCAAAAATTTCCAGTTTTATTAAACGACTTTGAAGAGATTTTTTTAATACGTTTGTATGGAATATCGTTCAGAGGTGATAGTTTTGTATCCGTATGTGCGCTTTCAAACCGATAACAAATTATGCGAATGTAAATATGTTCGCATGTATGTTTGCCCTTAAATGTCAACAAAGCTACTGGGCAGATTTTAATGAAATTTCTTGTAGTTCAAAAGTATTTTTATCTTCTTCTTAGTTCGCAGTCTCCTGACGAAGGCTGACGACCCAAATGGCTAACGTAGTCCTGGAAATTGCAGCTCTGAAAAATATCTATTGATGAGCAATTAAACCATCTTCAGATGTCCTTTAATCAGGAATTTTGTCGTCTTCCAGCCGATCTTCTTCCTTGTATTTTGTCTTTGATGACAATGCTCAGCAAATCATACTTTGCATTATATGGCTGATATAACTAGTTTTTCTTTCCTTTATAGTCAGCAGCAGTTCTGTGTGGATTTGCTGATTGGCCTAAGTACTTCAGCATTTGTTACTCTATCCACCCATGATATCCGTAGAATCCTTCTATAAACATACATTTCGAAACCTTCGAGTCGTTTCTCTGTGCTGGGATCAAGAGTCCAGCCTTCACATCCATATAAGAATACCGAAAAAAATAGCATCTAATCATAGATTAAGGTCGGATCTAGTGAAAAAGATTTTTCATGTTCATGAAGGTCCCACGGGCCCGCTCGATTCTCGATCTAATCTCTATTTTTGGATTACACTGGCTATTAATTAGGGTTCTCAGGTATTTAAAAGACAAAACTTGCTGAATTCTCTGTTCATTAGCAATAAGATTCGCATCAATGTGTGATTTTGAAAATACAACCAGCCTGGTCTTTGTTATATTTATATGTAGTCCAAATTGCTCGCTTCGGCGAACTATGAGATTCATCATGCTCTGCAGATCGGGTAAATTATCAGCCGCAATAACGGTGTCGTCTGCATATTTTAGGTAGTTATTCAAGATGCCATTCGCTTTCATTCCCGTTGTAGTCTGGGCTAGAGCCTTTTTGAAGACAGCCTCTGACCAGAGGTTGAAGAGAAGCGTAGATAAAATGTCGCACTCCTTTCTTGATAGAAGCGCCCTCCGATAGGCTTTGTTCGATTTTTACTTTCGGTGTATGATGCCAATATAAACCGGACATGATGTTGACCTCTTGGCTGTCGACACCCGAGGCACATAGGATCCTTTTAGCGTATTTCATACAATCAAAGGCCTTACGATAGGCAATGAGACACGCAAGCACATTTACGGTTACGTTCCTGCATCGTTGTATTAGAACATTAAGAGCGAAAAGCGCCTCTCTCTTGCCAAAACCATTTTTGAAACTAAATTGTGTATCGTCCACCACAACACACCACCACATTTTCTATACGTACGTGGATGAATTATCCGGAGGAAGATTTTTAGTTCGTGCGACATACGGTAGTCGTCACAATGAGAAGAATTAGACTTTTTTGGAATGGTAATAAACGTGGATTCCAGCCAATCTGGCCCGAGTTATAAATGGCGTTAAACAACCTACCTAAACAAATATAGCGTACGCACTTGAAGTTCTAGACTAAGGTCGGATCTAGTGAAAAGATTTTTTATATTCACGAAGGCCCCACGGACCTGCTCGATTCTGGATCTGATCTCTATTTTTGAATTACACTGGCTATTAATTAGGGTTCCCAGGTATTTAAAAGACAAAACATGCTGAATTCTCTGTTCATTAATAATAAGATTCGCATTAACGTGTGATTTTGAAAATACAACCAGCTTGGTCTTTGTTATATTTATATGTAGTCCAAACTGCTCGCTTCGACGAACTATGAGATTCATCATGCTCTGCAGATTGGGTAAATTATCAGCTACAATAACGGTGTCGTCTGCATATCTTAGGTTGTTAATCATGATGCCATTCACTTTCATTCCCGTTGTAGCCTCCGAAAAGAGGTTGAAGAGAAGCTGAGACAAAAAACATCCCTGTCGCACTCTGTTCTAGATAGAATCGTCCTCTGATAGGCTTTGCTCGATTTTTACTTCCGATATATGATGCCAATACAAACCGGATATGATGTTGACCTCTTTGCGGTCGACACTCGAGGCACATAAGGTCATTTTAGCGTATTTCACACAATCAAAGGCCTTACGATAGTTAACGAGACACGCAAACACATTTACGGTTACGTTCCTGCATCGTGGTATTAGAACATTAAGAGCGAAAAGCGCCTCTCTCTTGCCAAAACCATTTCTGAAACCAAATTGTGTATCATCCACCTGAGAATTTTCTATATATACGTGTATGAATTATCCGGAGGAAGATCTTCAGTACGTGCGACATAAGACTGATCATACGGTAGTCGTCAAAATGGGAAGAATTAGACTTTTTTGGATTCCAGCCAATTTAGCCCGAGTTATAAATGGCGTTAAACAAAGATGTTAAAATTTTAAGACCTGCTCTGTCTTGTTCTACAATGTCTTGATTAGTTCGACGTGAACGTTATCTGAGCTAGTTTTTGTTTTTCTTTTAATTACTTCTTCGCAGCCCCCCTTGTTAGAAATTCTGGCGCCTAAGCATATAATATCTCCAGAACGGTAAATAATAGAAACACGCTTAATATCTCAAAAGAAAGCTAATGTTGTTCTTCAAAATTTATATTCTATACATAATTGTTGTTATTTTAAGTCAAACCGAGTTACAACAGCCTTTAGCCCCAAAAACATGACCTGGTACCACTAGGAGCATACTTCGTATATTTTGTTATTAAGTGATAAATTTTCCTTTTTTTTGGTATATTTTTGAGTTTAAAGTAGAAATATAATAAAAAAACAAGTAATACTGATAAGTCTAATGACATTTTTTATTTTAAAATATAAAAATTAGGTATATAATACATACAAAACAGACACAGAAAAGATACAGACGTAGTACCTACATGAGTTGATAATTTTACATAGTTATCTAATCTATTCTAGAGCTTTTGTTAAAGTAGTTTTTGAAACGTCAGGATATAATGCTCGGCATTTACTTACAACTTGCAGGACATATTGCTTTTGGTCTTCATCTTTTGTCAGAAGGTCGTTAAGTCGGTTATTAATTTAACACCGCGCTCAGCCATATCATTAACTACTTTTAATGTTTTGACAATTTTCAATCCTTCTTGGAAGTCACTATTTTGAGGCCAGGTGTTTGGATGTTGTCTTAGGAAATCTGTTTTTATATTAATCTGGTCAAAGAATGTAAACGTTTCTTTGGTAAGTAAATTTACCAATCCTCCATCAACTACCTCTTTTAAGTTTTTTTTCCTAACTTTTGGATTTACAATCCTAGCGTGCTGTGATGGTTCATCTGTGCTACTGAGCAATTTATTAGCCATTAACAACTTTTCATCGTCTGTAATGGTGGGATCAAAAAACGATAATCCCACCAACTTTGCATTCAAATACCACAAATGGTTCGAAAATTTGGTCAGGGCTATTTCTGCAATGTCGTCACATTCTTTATAGTCTAACAGACTATGCAAAATACCTAAATCTTGCTTTGGTGCAAAATGAGCTTTTGGAGCATTGAACCAAGCTTTACAATAAATTTTAACTAGGAAAACAGAAATGGTACGCACAGAACTTTCTTCTTCTTTAGACATCTTAAATCGACGACGAAAAATGAACATTTTTAAGCAGTAAATAGCCTTTGCCATCCACCTAGCGTGATGAATGGCTCCTGGAGTTCTAAAACCCACAACATTGCCGTCTAGTGATCCAACAAATACGAGAACCAACTGCAATAGCTCCTTGTAGTCATCTCTGGGGTGGCTCTCAGTTAATTTGGTCTCGAATTCAGCAGTAACATTTGCAATTACTTCTGGAGTTAGCTGCTTTTGTATTAGATTGTCACTGATACCTGTGTTGTATTTTCCTTTGTCTATCTTGGGCCACGCAGTGAGGAATCTCTTGAAAATGTCTGGATGAGGTCCAGTGGTTGATCCCATTTTTGTGTCGAATACGCCTCTTAACAGAATTTCCAAGATATGGTGACGGCAAGCTAGGTATAACAATTCTCTTCCTAACATTTGCTCCAATATGACGCATGCTCCTTTGAGTCTTCCCGTGTTGGATGCTGTAGTGTCGAAGCACATCGCCTTGACGGTGTTGAGAAGACCCCATTCATGTAGGCATTCATATACGGCTACGGCTTGCTCCTCTCCAGAGCTGTTTGCTGTTACAGGAACTCTCAGCAGCTGTTCCTTTTCGCCATATGAAATAGCTATAGCTATTCGCTCACATTGTTCATTTTTTAAAACACCCGGTAAAAGGTTACCGTCCCAATGGACAACCACGGGCTCTTTTTCAGGAATGTTTACTTTATCAAACATTTTTTTTATTATATTGTTCTCTGAACATTTGCCTTCTATCATGTAATAAAGTTTTCGAGACTTTGTACTCAAGAGGGTCAAGGTTTAGTGCTTCTAGAGTAGCTATTAAAATTCTCGTGGCATTTCTGTCGGATACCTTACATCGATCTAATAAAATGGACAATTTCATCTTTAAAATCTCTTTAACGCCCCTTGCAAATGAAACTTTCATCCTCTTGCTCTCAGATGGTCCTGGATCTTCTGCAGCTTCTTCAGGGATGTCCATTTCTTCCAAGCTCTCAAATTCCTGGTAGATGCTGTCCTCTTCAGTGTCTTAAAATATCTTCACTAGATAATTGTTCGATCTAACCAGCTCAAAGGCACTTTAGAAACTAAACTGAATAAATAAAAGGTCGGTTGTACGCTGAAGTGAAATCACCATCCCTAAAATAGAAATTAGATTCACCCTCCTTTTTACCTCTCAAACGGGTCTTTCTTTGGTAAACTAGTCAGGTAATCCCCATATAATAAAAGATTAAATTTGAACAAAAGGCTCTTTATGTTTGAAAATTGAGTTCCAAAATACTTTTTAACAAAAAAATGTTAATTCCGAGACACATTATGTAAAAACCCGTAAAATTCTTAGAATACTCCCAAACTGGCTCCTACTGGTACCAGGTCACGTTTTTGGGGCTAAAGGCTGTTGTAACTCGGTTTGACTTTAAAATAACAACAATTATGTATAGAATATAAATTTTGAAGAACAACATTAGCTTTCTTTTGAGATATTAAGCGTGTTTCTATTATTTACCGTTCTGGAGTTATGGCTCCATATGTCAGCTTTTTGGCCAAAAATTTAGATTTTTTCAAACCTTGAGCGACGAGCGGCACGGGTTAACGTTGTTTAATCGAGCTCAAATTTCGGCTATCTTAATATCTGGAAAGGGGAATCGTTTTGTGGGGTCCAGACGAACAAAAATATATAATATACCGCACGTGACAATCTCTGTCTTGCACGCTATATATCTGGTATCTTTTTTCTCTTCGCATTACTTTCATGTTTGCCTCTGTCTACACTCCTTGTCAAATACCCTTTTTACCACACTCTCATTTATCCACTTAACTAAAAGGAAAAACATAAAACTAATATGAAAAAAATTAAATCGAATTCAAAAAATCATACCGAGTATAAAATAATATCTTCTTTTAATTTTAAAAAGTTAGTTTCTACCTACTCATAAAAGAACATACAATTAGCAAGAGAATTCTGAAAGAAAATCGCAAGAAATATAAGCAGTATATACTTAATACTTAATACTTAATACGCAAAATGCAACATGTTAACACCTAGAATTAAGCAAAAGTTAGCGCAAGTCATGTGTTTAAAAAGAAACTTATTAAATAAAACTTAACGTCGAAAATTAATATCTACAAACAAAGGAAAGTACTTAACACAAAATATGTTGAGTATTCTCTTTTATAATCTATTTTAGCGTAAAGAAATCTCCATCTTGCTTAATTTTGTGTGTTTACGTATTATATTTAAGTATTAATTACATATTACTTAAATTGTTCGCGGTGTTCGTTGAGAGTTACAATAACAAAGTTTTTTTTTTGTAAATATTATTTTCTTTTAAAAGCGGGCATTCACTGTTTTATTTCTTGATTAGTTTTGTAGTTTTTGCAAGTTGTTCCCCAATTTCAAGCAAACAACGAAAAAAAATCAATAAATTATCATTTGGACGGCATTTGACTTAATACTTAACTTACTGTTTAAAGTAAATATTATATAAGTAACCTTGTGAATTAGGTTCATTTTGTGTATGTATCATGTCCTTATACAAGGTGTTATGAAAAAAACGCTTATTATATATAAATCAGTGATTCTTTAAGCCAAGTACTACAGGTAGTTACTTTTTTTTCTTACTTGTCAAATATTTATCATAAAAATGTTCAATAATGTCCTACTCTTGATTTCCAAGGAAAAATAACTGTTCTCGTGGTGTAGTCAGGGATGCCCGATATTGTCTTCAGACAGCATATCATAAAACGTATTTTAATAAGGCTAGACACCAAAAAAGCTTCTGGCAGTGACGGAATACCTGCCATAATACTCAAAAATGCGCAAGAGAACTATTATCAGTTTTATTTTTTTTTTTTTTATTGGTCTAGCACACATGCTGCAGGGAAGTCCCTAAAGCGCTCCAGGAGCGGCACGAGTGCGGAAAAAGCGATTCACGTTGTTCTTGAATCGCTGTAAATTGTACTCGGTGGGAAACACAGCGCTGGGCAAATTATTCCAAAGGGATGACGTTCTCCATATAAAAGATTGCTTGAAAAAGCGTTGTACGCGGAGTAACAAGCTGAACCTCATACGGATGCGAAGCACCAGCGCGACGTGTATTTCTAACATGCACCGCTTTGGGAGGAATTAAGCGGGCTACATCCTTCGAACACTTTCCATGAAAATACTTGTAGAACAGACTCAAGTCGCCAACCGTTCTTCGATGTTCCAGCGAATCAAGGCCGCCGGTCAATTCCGTGCCCCCAATCAGACGGACCGCTCTTCTCTGAACAGAATCCAACAAATGCAGTGTATGTTTGGGAGCGGAGCCCCAAACGTGGGAGCAGTATTCCATAGTTGGTCGAATTTGGGCTTTGTAAAGAATTAACAGTTGCTGTGGGGTGTAAAGCTTTCTGGTTCTAAATAATATTCCCAACTTTTGAGAAGCTCTCCTTGCTATGCCTGCTTCTGTAGACTTTTCAACCTATCCTACAGAAACGGAATATTTTCTTTCTGCTGGAGATGCGCTACAGTTCATCCGTTATCCAAAAAGGCAGAAGACCTTGCAAATAACCTCCGACCAGTCGCACTGCTTTCAATAATATCGAAAGTCATAGAAAAGGCTATTAATCGACATCTTTTAAACTATCGTGAATATTATCATCAACCATCAATATGGTTTTCGTAAGCAAAGATCAACCGGAGATCTTCTAACTTATGTTACACATATTTGGAACAACACAATTGAACACTGATCTTAAGCAGTTGCACTTGATATATCCAAGGCATTCGACCGTGCTTGGTATGATGCAATGTTGGCTAAGCTGCGTTCTTATGGTATGTCTGAAAAGTTCAGTTTATGGCTCTCGTGTTTTCTCAGAAAGCGTTCTTTACGAGTGGCGATCGACGGATTTTTTCTAACACCTTCACTATCAACGGCATGAACATGTCGCAAGCATAACAAAGAACATCTACACTAAGTACTGCACTTAAAGTTAAAAAAAGTTACTTTTTAGAACACTCGAACAACACAGCGTTATTAAAACCGAAACGCCAAATTAAAAAGTCATCAAATGATATTCGATATGTTTTTTCCGGTTTAAATAAGTGCCCTCTAATCAAAATATTAAGCAAATACATTATATATTATTAAAATGAACACAATCGCGCTTAAGATCTAAAATACGCACTATATGGCGTGCAGACATGACGATATTAATCCTGTTTGGCTTGAAACTATTGGCGAAGTATGGATTTTCGCGCTGACCTGCGTGATGGTCAGCGCTGACCATCACGCAGCATGTGATAAGCAACGATTTAGCTAGTGCGAACTCCTTAATTGCAAGAAAAGCATGTAAAGCGACACGAGAACGCTTTGTTTATTAAATCGTTCATTTTGTATTGCAGCAAAAAAAAAATATATTTTGTCTTCAAGAGTGCGTTATAATTAAACCACAAAAATGTTTTTAATGGGAATGCAGTGATTATTAGAGAGCGCGAAAAATTTCAGCTTTCGATAGAAAATTGTTGGTATAAGGTATTTTTGTTACTGATTTCTTTTTAAAACCCTAAACTTTGGTAATCGGTTATTTCTTTTTCGTTATCAGTTGCTTTTTGTTTTTTTTTGGGTCTAGCACGCGAGCTGCAGGGAAGTCTCTAAAGCGCTACAGGAGCGACACGTGTGCGGAAAAAGCGATTCACGTTGTTCTTGAATTGCTGTTAATTTTACTCGGTGGGAAACACAGTCCTGGGCAAATTATTCCAAAGAGATGATGTTCTCTATATAAAAGACTGCTTAAAAAGTGTTGTACGAGGAGTAACAAGTTGAACCTCATACGGATGTGAAGTATTAGCGCGACGTGTATTTCTAACATGCACCGCTCTGGGAGGAATTAAACGGGCTACATCCTTCGAACAGTTTCCATGAAAATACTTGCAGAATAGGCTCAAGTCGCCAACCGTTCTTCGATGTTCCAGCGGATCAAGGCCGCCGATCAGTTCCAGGTCTCCAGTCAAACGAACAGCTCTTCTCTGAATAGAGTCCAACAAATGCAGTGTATGTTTGGGAGCGGAGCTCCAAACATGGGAGCAGTATTCCATAGTTGGTCGAATTTGAGGTTTGTAAACAATTAACAGTTGTTGTAGAGAGTAAAGCTTTCTGGTTCGAAATAATATTCCCAAGCTCTTCTTGCTGTACCTGCAACATGTTTATGCCAGGACATATTTGCTTCAAAATTAACGCCCAACAAATTGAGTGACGATGGTAGAGAAATGGAGTGCCCTGACATGACTATGTCGGGTTCAGCAACGTTAACTTTTTCAGAAAAAAACTGCCATCTGGGTTTTTGTAGCGTTAAATTCCACTTGTTTACTGTCACCCCAAGATAGAATTTCTTCCAGGTCTTTGTTAAGTTGAACGACCTCCTGCTGTCTGCTGATATTCGTCTGAGTAGCCGATGTCTGAGCGTTGAAAGTGAATGAAGAGATACGTGTACTGTCATCTGCAAAGCTGTAGATTGGATTCCCGGTTTTTTGCAGCAGATCGTTAATGTAAATGAGAAAGAGAGTAGGAGACAAAATGGAACCTTGGGGCACACCGGCGTTGGTAGTGCCACTCGCAAAAAACGCTCTCTGAGGAAACATGAGAGCCACAAACAGAACTTTTCAGTCATACCATAAGAACGTAGCTTAGCCAACAGCCCATCGTGCCAAACACGGTCGAATGCCTTGGATATGTCAAGAGCAACCGCTCGAGATTCTCCAAAGTGTTCAATTGCGTTGTTCCAAACATGTGTTACATAAGTCAGGAGATCTCCTGTTGATCTGTTTTTACGAAAGCCATATTGGTGATCGCTAATAATGTTGAATCCTTCAAGATATTTTAGAAGATGCTGATTGATAGCTTTTTCCATGACTTTCGATATTATTGAAAGCAGTGCGATTGGTCGGTAGTTATTTGGCAAGGTCTTCTTCCCTTTTTTAGGTATTGGCTGAAGTGTGGCACATTTCCAGCAGGAAGGAAATATTCCCTTTCTGTAAGATATGTTGAAAAGTCTACAGAAACTGGTGTTAGTTCCCTCGCACAGTTTTTGAGAAGCACCAGAAGCCTTTTTGGCGTCTAGCTTCATCAAAATACGTTTTATGATACGCTGCCTGAAGACAATATCGGGCATCCTTGACTGCACTATGGGAATATTAGGTGGTGTTTTTCCTTGGAAATCGACAGTAGAATGTTAAGCAAAGAGTTCAGCCAACAAGTTCGCTTTCTCAACAGGTGTCGTTGCAATAGAATTATCTGGCCGTGTGAGTGTTGGTATGGTGGATTTGGTGAAATTTTGACTAACTGCCTTAGCGACTGACCAAAAGGACCTGGAATTGTTGGGACAAGCGAGAAGTTTGTTTCTAATCCGTTGATTGTGTGCCTCCTTGGATTCGTCGATAATTTCTTTGCATGTGTTCCTGGCACGACCAAAGGTGTTACGATTTATGGTGTTAGGATTTTCACGCCAAGTATGCAAGATGTTTAGAAGCAACAGCTTCTTTGCATTTTCGGTCAAACCAAGGCTTGCCGTTTGAAGGGCATTTCTTCGAAAAAGGGATGTAAGCCTCCATACCGGCCAAAATAACATCGGAAACCTCCTTGGCGCAGTCAGATGGGTCATCGGATCGAAAACAAACGTCTAACCAAGGGAAAGTTCGAAAATATTCAATGAGATCTTTCCATTTGCCAAATCTTGCGTGGTTTAGGTGCGTCTCTGTCACTGATTGGTAGGATACTCGATGTCGATAATAGTTTATGGTCGGAAGAACCTAATGGCGGATTTACGCTGACCGTGTAAATCTCCGGATTGGTGGTTAAAAACAGATCAAGAAGACTGGCGAACTCCCCGTCTTGATCAGGGATCCGTGTTGGTTCGTCAATAAGCTGAGTTAAGCCACAACTGACTGAAAATGATTCGGCTTCATGACCTTGTTCATCGGTAGTATTTGAATATTTAAGCCAGTTGATGTTGTGGACATTAAAGTCGCCCAGGATGGCAATTTGGACATTTGGATAGTTAATTTGTAAATGATCGATGGTGTCTGCAAGAGAAGCGAAAAGTGCTCTAAAGTTAGTATCGCTTGGTGGTCGATACAGCATACAACCTTGTGGTTGGTTGAGTCGTTATTTTTAACCACATAACATCAAAGTTTGGGGGCTCCAGAGCCTCTTCTCGTTGGCAAGAGAGGTCGCTTCTGACAAAAAGACAGATTCCAAAGTTACGCCTAAATCGGGAATGTAAGTCGTACCCAGGATAAAGATAGTTAACTGTGCTGGTCGATGAACTGACCTTGGTTTCACAGAGAGCGAGTATATGAGGTTTATTTGATTGCAGGTGTTGGTGCACTGAATTTATGTTCGAGTTTAAACCTCGTATGTCGCAAAAATCCATTTTAAAATTCTGATCTCTGCATGTCAACGCACCTGAACCAGCCCCCCACCCGGAGATTCGAACGGGGGGCTATTTTACCTCCGAAATTTTTTGTATCCAGGTGCCTCATCATGCTATTTGGTCTCACAGTCCGGGACATCGGCACAGCCACGAAACGTTAAGCAACTTCACGCAGCCTAAGCCGATGCGATGGTATCACACCGGGCGATGCTGGTGGGATCTGGGCATCTACCGTCTAGGTTGTTCTTTAAGTCGCCTCCTACGACAGGCAGAACGTACCGGGGGAGTAATTCTATTCCGCTTCCCCACGGGGTCTTTAATTTGTTATAAAAGAAAATAATAAGCCGTTAATTTTAAGTGGGTAATATTGCTAAAATCTATTTTGTTACCGTTGGAGTACATACTAAAAAACCATAAATCTTCAGGGTCAATGTTCTCATTACTTGTAGCGAATCGCCGTTTATCCCTATTTTTCCACAATTTCTCTTGATACAATGATTTACCGGATTTTCATAATATCCTGTATAAGTTTGATCATGTGTTTATTTTAAGTGGCAAAACACTTAAAGATAATTATTATCAAAACCTGTTTCACGTATCAAAACAAAAAAGAAAATCGTGGATAAACTTGAAAGTATATTAAATGACGCGTTACTATGTATCGTGTCCTACTGCTGAGTCATAACTCAATCAAATTAAACGAAATATAGTTGAAAAATACTAAAGATTTTTTTAGTAATGGATTTAACTTGCTAGATGGTAGATGCCCAGATCCCACCAGCATCGCCCGGTGTGATACCATCGCATCGGCTTAGGCTGCGTGAAGTTGCTTAACGTTTCGTGGCTGTGCCGATGTCCCGGACTGTGGGACCAAATAGCATGATGAGGCACTGGGTACAAAAAATTCCGGACGTAAAATAGCCCCCCGTTCGGATCTCCGGGTGGAGGATGGTTCAGGGGCGTCGACATGCAGAGATCAGAATTTCAAAATGGATTTTTGCAACATACGAGGTTTAAATTCGAACATAAATTCAGTGCACCAACACCTGCAATCAAATAAACCTCATGTACTCGCTCTCTGTGAAACTAAGGTCAGTTCATCGACCAGGACAGTAAACTATCTTTATCCTGGGTACGACTTCTATTCCCGATTTAGGCGTGACTTTGGAATCTGTCTTTATGTCTCTTGCCAGCGAGAAGAGGCTCTGGAGCCCCCAAACTTTGATGTTATGTGGTTAAAAATAACGACTCAACCAACCACAAGGTTCATCTGTATCCTCTATCGACCACCAAGTGATACTAACTTTAGAACACTTTTCGCTTCCCTTGCAGACACCATCGATCATTTACAAATTAACTATCCAAATGCCCAAATTGCCATCCTGGGCGACTTTAATGTCCACAACATCAACTGGCTTAAATATTCAAATACTACCGACGAACAAGGTCGTGAAGCCGAATCATTTTCAATCGGTTGTGGCTTAACTCAGCCTATTGACGAACCAACACGGATCCCTGATCGAGACGGAGAGTTTGCCAGTCTTCTTGATCTCTTTTTAACCACCAATCCCGAGATTTACACAGTCAGCGTAAATCCGCCGTTAGGTTCTCCGACCATAAACTACTTTCGACATCGAGTATTCTACCAATCAGTGACAGAGAGGCGCCTAAACCGCGCAAGATTTGGCATTACAAGTCTGCTAAATGGGAAGATCTCATGGAATATTTTCGAACTTTCCCTTGGTTAGACGTTTATTTTCGATCCGACGACCCATCTGACTGCGCCAGGGAGGTTTCCGATGTTATTTTGGCCGGTATGGAGGCTTACATCCCTTTTTCGAAGAAATGCCCTTCCAACGGCAAGCCTTGGTTTGACCGAAAATGCAAAGAAGCTCTAAACATCTTGCATACCTAAGTTGGGAATGTGGAATCTTTGGCACAATGATACTACTCAGTATATATCACCACTACACCAAACACTTTATTTTTGCACTCGACGCGCGTTTCGCTAACCATGTTAGCTTCATCAGGAGCGATGATTGACTAAAGCTAAACTACCAAATCTACCCTATTTATACTTAGCCTAACCCTTGAATTACTCAAGCGGAACTAATGACATAGGCAAGGCTATCAGTTCCGGTCAAGTAACCAGTAGAGGGGACTATAAGGAATAGGCCCTCTGTCTTTGTTTAAACTACTTTTACATTTTATGATTTCCATACTTTCGTATGCGTTCAACAATCTCCTATCAGATACATTTTTTATTAATCTTAGATTATCTAATGTTACAGTATGATCAGCTTCAAGAACATGTTCGGCAATGCTAGACTTTTCTGTTCTGTTGTATTTTAAGTGTGCTAAATGTTCTTTAAATCGTGTTCTAATTGACCTTTTAGTTTGCCCAACATACTTTTTGTCACAATCATTACAACTAATTTCATAAATTCCACTTTTCTCACAATTAGGAATCTTATCTTTGGGATTTCCTAAGATATTCCTCAGATTGTCTGATGACTTATAGACTAAGGTGAGGCCTACCTTATTAAATACCTTATTGAGCCCCTTGCTATATTTCGGATTATATGGTATGGAGACATACTTGGTGTTATTTTCTTCGCGTGTAAAAAAGGTGGAATTCTGAATATTAAACCTAAACTTATGCCTATTTATTAGCTTATTTACTAAGTCATCGTCATAACCATTAACTCTAGTTATATTTCTAATACGATTCCTTTCTTTATTAAAGTTTACTCTATTCAGAGGGAAAGTGACCAAACGATGAACTAAAAAATGTAATGAGGCTAATTTATGTTGTTTGCAATGAAATGAATCATTAGGAATATATCTATCTGTTACTGTGTCCTTCCTATAGATATCAAATTCTAATCTATTATTATTTTTTAATAATTAAAATATCTAGAAAAGGCAATTGTCCTTTGTTCTCAACTTCGTAAGTGAATTTAATGGAATCATACCGGCTATTTAATTTGGAAACAAAATCATCAATATTTGTTTTCCTTTGTATCAAAAATCGCGAAAATATCATCCACATACCTATACCATACCCTTGGGAAATATTCGAATCCTTGACTGGCTTCGATTTCAAACTTACTCATGAATAAATTGGCTATGAAAGGTGACAAGCAATTACCCATAGCTGTTCCTTCTTTCTGAACATAAAATTGATTGTTATATTGGAAATAATTTTGTTCCATACAGAGTTTAGATAATATCAAGTATTCACGAATAATTTCGTCTTCAAAGTCATTCATTCTAAGTAATTCTTCGAGATATTGTAAAGTTTGTGGAGTTGGCACACTTGGGAACAAAGAACTAATATCAAAAGAAATTAAGACTTCACCTTCATTAAGAACTAGATTTTTTGTTTTATTAATGAATTCTAACGAATTCTTCACTGCGAAAGTATTTAATGGTAACTTCTCAAGTTCTTTTGATAACCATTTGGATATTAAATATGTGGGTGATCCGACCGATGAAACAATGGGTCGCATTGCTTTTCCAGGTTTGTGAATTTTGGGTAAGCAATACAATTTTGGTATGGTCGGATTACTCACATTTAATTTAAATTTTAGCGAATCGGAGACAAGGTTCTTACATTTTTTTTAAAGAATTTTTAACCTCTGATATCATTCTCGGTTCTAGGAACAGCTATGGGTAATTGCTTGTCACCTTTCATAGCCAATTTATTCATGAGTAAGTTTGAAATCGAAGCCAGTCAAGGATTCGAATATTTCCCAAGGGTATGGTATAGGTATGTGGATGATATTTTCGCGATTTTTGATACAAAGGAAACAAATATTGATGATTTTGTTTCCAAATTAAATAGCCGGTATGATTCCATTAAATTCACTTACGAAGTTGAGAACAAAGGACAATTGCCTTTTCTAGATATTTTAATTATTAAAAATAATAATAGATTAGAATTTGATATCTATAGGAAGGACACAGTAACAGATAGATATATTCCTAATGATTCATTTCATTGCAAACAACATAAATTAGCCTCATTACATTTTTTAGTTCATCGTTTGGTCACTTTCCCTCTGAATAGAGTAAACTTTAATAAAGAAAGGAATCGTATTAGAAATATAACTAGAGTTAATGGTTATGACGATGACTTAGTAAATAAGCTAATAAATAGGCATAAGTTTAGGTTTAATATTCAGAATTCCACCTTTTTTACACGCGAAGAAAATAACACCAAGTATGTCTCCATACCATATAATCCGAAATATAGCAAGGGGCTCAATAAGGTATTTAATAAGGTAGGCCTCACCTTAGTCTATAAGTCATCAGACAATCTGAGGAATATCTTAGGAAATCCCAAAGATAAGATTCCTAATTGTGAGAAAAGTGGAATTTATGAAATTAGTTGTAATGATTGTGACAAAAAGTATGTTGGGCAAACTAAAAGGTCAATTAGAACACGATTTAAAGAACATTTAGCACACTTAAAATACAACAGAACAGAAAAGTCTAGCATTGCCGAACATGCTCTTGAAGCTGATCATACTGTAACATTAGATAATCTAAGATTAATAAAAAATGTATCTGATAGGAGATTGTTGAACGCATACGAAAGTATGGAAATCATAAAATGTAAAAGTAGTTTAAACAAAGACAGAGGGCGTATTCCTTATAGTCCCCTCTACTGGTTACTTGACCGGAACTGATAGCCTTGCCTATGTCATTAGTTCCGCTTGAGTAATTCAAGGGTTAGGCTAAGTATAAATAGGGTAGATTTGGTAGTTTAGCTTTAGTCAATCATCGCTCCTGATGAAGCTAACATGGTTAGCGAAACGCGCGTCGAGTGCAAAAATAAAGTGTTTGGTGTAGTGGTGATATATACTGAGTAGTATCTTGCATACCGACAATGGCGCGAAAATCCTAACACCATAAATCGTAACACATTTGTTCGTGCCGGGAACAGATGCAAAGAAATTATCGACGAAACCAAGGAGGTACACAATCAACGGATTAGAAACAAACTTCTCGCCTGTCCCGGCAATTCAAGGTCCTTTTGGTCTGTCGCTAAGGCAGTTAGTCAAAATTGCACCAAATCCACCATACCACCACTAACACGGCCAGATAATTCTATTGCAACGACACCTGTTGAGAAAGCGAACTTGTTGGCTGAACTCTTTGCTTCATATTCTACTGTCGATTTCCAAGGGAAAACACCACCTACTATTCCCATAGTGCAGTCAAGAATTCCCGATGTTGTCTTCAGACAGCGTATCATAAAGCGTATTCTGATAAAGTTAGACACCAAAAAGGCTTCTAGCGCTGACGGAATACCTGCCATAGTTCTTAAAATCTGTGCGAGGGAACTAACACCAGTTTTCTGTGGACTTTTCAACCTATCCCACAGAAAGGGAATATTTCCTTCCTGCTGGAAATGTGCTACAGTTCAGCCGATACCTAAAAAAGGCAAGAAGACCTTGCCAAATAACTACCGACCAATCGCACTGCTTTCAATAATATCGAAAGTCATGGAAAAGGCTATCAATCAGCATCTTCTAAAATATCTTGAAGGATTCAACATTATGAGCGATCACCAATATGGCTTTCGTAAAAATAGATCAACAGGAGATCTTCTGACTTATGTAACACATACTTTTCGACAACCAGTATATGAATATAATCTGCTGCGATTCATGACCAATAGGAAACACTACTTTTGCACACGCGCTACTCTTGTAGCGATTTAGGTTTTTCCAAGTACTCTGTGTGTTAATTCCATAAAAGTGCGACAAGTAGTAGTGTGGTAACACAACTCGATAACGTGCAGGACTCTCCGTATGGTGTTATTCTGAAACTTGCTTCCTCGTTCTCCAAAATACTACTTTCCAAGCTTGTCTCGTAAATAATCGTTTAGTATTTGTACAAGTAATGATTAGTTTGTATGGTTAATCTGAAGTTTGTACCGTCTTACGTAATAATCGCTCATCTCGCGTGCCTTGCATTATCGCCCAGTTTTTAGCATACCGTTAAAATTGATATCTAAGCGTAAATTTCTATTTTTTTATCGCCCAATTTACGAAAAAAACACGCACAAGTTGGTAGCCCTGTAAGTAAATTAGGAGTTCCGTATGTATTGATCAGTTCGATTATACCGAATACGAAAAATAACCGCTAATTGGTCAAATTAAAAGCTGATCTATTTAAATAATCAAATATTTACAAAGAAATAAACAACGCCGAGAGTAAAGTACTTTAAACGGATGTTTGTTTTTGACGATGCATAACTAATTTTGTCTGGTACTGCCCTATTTTTTTCGGGTGACGTGCGATGCCTCACGTCGTGGTCCCTTATTCATTTTCATCATTTACCGCAATGTACCTAGGGTAGCTCTCTGAGCGGGCGCAAGTAATTTCCACACCACTAATCCGTTTATGATCTAGACATATTTAAGGGATTGTAATTGCAGAAGTAAATTCCACACCGAGTACTTTCAGGTAGAGGATGAGGGTTAGATAAATGGATGGTGGTACGCACCGGCCTGTTCAATTAAATCATTATTAAACCCTTCTACATATCAGTTTAGTAGATATTATTAATTTGTGATTATTACTTGGTTGTGCGTATATTTTTTAAAGTGTTGCTAATATGGAAGCAAAGTTAATAAAAAGTAATCGAGGAAAGGACATGTTGTTTATTTATTTATTTATTTACGGTTCATTAGAACCTAATTTAACTATCGGATAGGCATATTCTTACAATGTCGATATAATAGTTGCTTAAACTTATTTATGGTTTCACAATTTTTAATATTATTTGGTAGGTCATTAAAATGTTTAAGTCCTTTATAATAAAGATTTGCTCGATTAGCTTCATTTGTAATTCCCACCACTCGGAAGTCATTTCGTCCTCTGGTGTTGTAGTTGTGATTGACGTATCTAATTTTCTCGGTCAAATATGTGGGATAATTTTCTAGCTTTATATTATAGATGAATTTCATTGCGTAATAAAATAAGCTCTGCTTTACACTCAGCCAATTTAATCGATCTAACATATCTTTTATGTGCGTATCTCTAGGCTTCCGCAATATAAATCTTATTGCCTTGTTTTGAAGTTTTTGCAGTAGTTCTATTTGTGCATCCTTAGCAAGAAATAATACCGAAGGACAATGAATAAAATGTGGCTCAATTATGCTTCTATATATTAATATTTTATGGTATTCACTTATGATGTGGCAAGTTCTATACATGAGATAAAGTTTTTGGTTTATTTTATTCACTAAATATTGAAAGTGTGCATCAAATTTAAATTTACAATCTATCATTATACCCAAGTATTTAATTTCGTTTACTTTTTCTATTTCACGATTATTTATGTATAATTTATGATTATTATTATTATAGTTGTTGTGTGATATTATCATATATTTAGTTTTATCTGTATTTAGTTTTAACATATTTATACACATCCACTTGTAAAGAATATTCATATCAGACTGCATTTTATTAATAGCCACATCCAAACTAACATCACTAATTGCAATCAGTGCATCGTCTGCAAATAGTCTAACATCCCCGTACTTTAAACCGCCTTTAATGTCATTTATGTATATGAGAAACAGTACCGGCGCAAGGACAGAGCCTTGCGGTAGACCAATATTCACTGGTATCGCTGATGATGTCGTGTTTCCAATTTTTGTTTGTTGCTTTCTATTCGATAGATAATCTTCAAACCATTTTAATTCCATATCAGGCACTCCAATTTTTGTGTAGTTTCATAAGCAATAATTTTCTGTCTATAGTTTCAAATGCTCTTTTTAAATCTATGAAAGTTGATACAATGTATTTTTTATTCATCAAATCTTCACGCCATTCACTTATAACATAATTAATTGCAGTTTCACATGAGTGTTTGCTTCTAAAACCCGATTGCTCTGAAATAATAATATTGTTATCGTTCAAATATTGCAGTAACTGATTTTTTATCACAGTTTCAAGGATTTTTTCGTCACTTGGAAGCGTATTTATTGGCTGCATCTCTTCAGGTTTTATAGTATATTTTATTTTTTCAATTGGCACAATTTTGGAAATTTTCCATTCGTTAGGCACTTTTCCTTGCAGCATGCTATTATTGATGATATTGGAGTAAAAAAAAGCCGTGTACGTTATAGAATGTTTAATTACACCTTCAGATAAAATATTCTTACCGCCAATTTTATTTTTAAATTTTTTAACTATTTCAATTATTTCGTTACTATCTACTGTTTGAAATTTAAATTGGTGATTAATTATATTTGTATTTCCCATAGTATTCTGCACAACGTCTATACCATTTTTAATGTCAATGACACTCTGAACAAAGAATTTATTTAAAAGTTCAACAATTTCTTTTTCATTTTCAATTATTTTACCATTCATAACGATTCTGTTTATTGCACTGGTACTTTTTGACATACAAATTTCTTCTTTTAAAACTCTCCACATTTCTCTGCTGTTTCTTTGATTATTTTCAATTTTATTCTGTACATATTGCACTTTCTTCTGTTTAATCATATTTTTATATAATTTTTTCACTGTCTTGTAATCTTCCCAATCATTAGTTATATTGGCTATTTGGTATTTTTCATACTTTATTCTATGTATTTCTGTCAGTTCCCAATCATACCATTTGTTCATCAACTTTACATTTACGGTTTTTTCTTCAGTTAGCGATAACATAATATCCTTCAATGCGTGGCCTATGAAAAACACCTTAAAATCTATATCACCGTTTAACATATCACCGAAATTTATCATTCGTAACATTCCGATAATTTTATCACAGTCACAGTTATGTGTGAATTACTACACTTACTTTCGACAAAAGGTGCTAAAATGTAGAGAAACATTTTGGAGATTTTCAAAAAAAGATTGCAAATCAAAAGTCTTCACCGTTGGGCCCGAGAATTTAGTTACCAGAAGTGAAGGCCTCCATACACACGAAGCCGACACCAAGAAGTTGAATCGGCAAATAATTAGTAATTCCTGCAAAAGAAAAGCCGGAGAGCATATGAGTGAAAGGCCATCTAAAATTATCCGACAAGAACTACAAAACACGCTGCCTGAAACAGTAACAAAAAAAAATGTTGAATATATTAGAAAAAACATTTATAACCATAGACGAAAATTTTTGCCAGGACGTAATCCAAGAAGTGCTGAGGAGGTGCATAGTGTTTTAGAGACATTTGAAATCAAAACTAGCAAGGGTGAGAATTTTCTATATATCAATGAACTCGAAAGTCGCATTATTGTTTTTTCTTGCACTACAAATGTCAATATGTTGTGTAAAATATTCAATATATATATGGACGGCACCTTTTCATACTGCACTAAATATTTTACACAGTTATTTACAGTGCATGGTTTTGCAAACGGTCATTACATTCCATTATTATTTTGCTTATTGCGTGATAAGAGAACTGAAACATATAAAAACCTCTTCACATTATTAAAATGTAAGATTTATTCAACAGATACACTGTATTTCATTCATAAGGCAATATCTGAAGTTTGGCCAAATGCTAAAGTGTTAGGATGTCGATTTCTTTTACACCAATTTGGGTTTCGCGAGATACAGAATCTAGGTCTAGCTAAAGAATATTGCGACAAAAATTCTGAAATTGGTCGTTGGTTAAAGTATTGTTTCGGCTTGTCCTATTTAGCACCCGAAGAATTAGGTGACAGTTTTGCATACGATTTATATTCTATAAAACCTGAGGATGAACGTTTAAATAAATTTTGTGATTACCTCCTAGAAACGTATATAGAGGAAGGAGCCGATTTTCCAGTTGAAATATGGGCAGAATCGAGTCCATCTTTAACTCGAACGACTAACTGTTGTGAGTCCTTCCATTCCCATCTAAATAATTCTTTTTATTCTACACATCCGTCTCTGTATACTTTTATCGATAGGCTGAAAGAATTTCAGATTAACGTATATATAAAAATACAAAGTGTCGACGAGTCTAAAATAAGTAATAATCATAATAGTCAAAAATTAAAACATTTAAAAAATCTTTATGAACAAAGACAATTAGGAAATATTAATCGTTTCCATTTTTTAAAATGTGTCTCTTATTTTTCTCAACCTGTTTTGTAAATATATATAAATAGATATGTATAGGTTTGTAGCATTATCTAGTATATGTAAGGAGATTTGTCCAATTGTATTTTATGTATTTAGCAAAAACTTCATGTTTTATCAATATTATTCTACTATGAAAATAAAAACATATATTTTTGCAAATATCTAAAATTTTCAATAAAAACTGATTTAAAAGAAATCCGTCCAATTTTATTTAGATGAATAAAGTATAATTATATTTGCTTGGTGTAGAAATTACCTGTAAGATTTAAGCACCCTTATAAGGTTAGTGTGGAATTTACCTGTTGTATTAAAGGCGCAGGTAGTCTTTATATTTCATTTTTAACATCCAAGTACAATGAAAACAGTTACTGAAAACACAAAAATTCTAAATTACTCGAAGAAATTAAATTTATTACGTACTATCTGGCCGCCATATTGGATCCGCCATTTTGAATTTTTCATATCTGTCATCGGATTCTTAATCAGCACCTCGAGAAACGCCTTAATAGCCAATTTCAAAATATTTTACGGTATACAGAAACGTTAATTTAATCATAAATGAGGTTGGAAGCATGATTCTCACTATAACTGAAGAGGTTGAACAACCCATTTTATTTTAAATAATTTTTAGTGTTCCGTACGGAACACTTATAAGATGAGTTCGGTGTCTGGCTGTCTGACCGTCTGTCTTGTCTGTCACACGCGATTTTCTTCGAAACTATTTGTCATAGAAAGTTGAAATTTGGTAATAATATTGGAATTGATGGCCTCATCAGAGCCGTGTAGTTTTGAAAGTTAAATTTTGACTTAAGGGGTTAGTTTTGGGGGCTGAAATCGGAAGTGAACAAAAATTTTTTTACTAGGTCATCGAATGTGGTGTCAATTGAAAGCTTGTGAAAAACACGAGTAACAAAAATATATATAATGTAATACTTGCGCACACTTTTCTTTGTATTATTTTTAAAAAATCGCGAAAAATCGCTATCCCCCACCTTATCTCGAAAAGTACAAAAAATGTTGAAAAAAACAAAAATTTCAAGGTCATCAGTTTTCAGTAAAGACTGGAATCAGAAGTTGTTGAAAACTCATTTGGGGTGTGTTTTTATGAAGTCACTGATCATTTTATACTACCGTAACAATTTTTTTTATTTTAAAATCAATCAACGTACGGAACACTAATTGTGCAAGTTCAACTTGTACTTGACCGTTTATTTAAATTAAGATAAAACTTAAAAAAAATAATCTACATACTATTTTTTTTGTAAAATTTCCCGTTCTTTCACGTAGTGCTACTAGTTTTTCGATATCTTTTTTATTTTTAGAGATATTTGCGAAAAACGAATTTTTCATTTTATTTTTGATTTTGTAGGCTTAGCATACACTTTAGAGCAGCAAACTTTTTTATCGTATTCTACGTGCAAAAAACTACCTGCATGCCAAAATGTAGCCTGTTAACATTTAATGAGTGCTTTTCGTCAAAATTTGCCTCTGACTACTGGGCTATTAGCATAAGAAAACCTTTAGATCCTGAGTACACTTCACACTTGATCGATTTAGAGTTATTTATAGAAAAATAAAAATGTATTTTTTAATTATTAGGAAGAGTTACTCGAGCTAGTTTAATTCAGCATCACAATTCGTAATGGCAATGATTTTTATTACTAATCTCTTGATTTACTTAATTCAAGGTAAATAATCGTCTTTTTTTCGCAACGACAAAAGTAATAATTGTTTTAACCTTGTGCTCTCTTCCTCACCTTGCCTCAGATTTTTTCATTAATCTATTATTATCATAAAAATACAAAAAAGTCACACTTGTTTTAACGAAGTAAATGTGCTCCACGTTTAGCATAGAAAAGTGATAAGAAACACTTGTCTTTTTTTGTTGTTTTGTGGAATAGTTTTTTTTTGTAAATGTATTTTTATTCATGTGTATGTATGTTTTAACGGATGTATCAAAATACCGGTAAGTTTTACAACAGAAAAAGTAATGTACTTCCCCATTATTTTTAGCTGATTGAGTGCGCCGCGGGTGTATGTATGTTTCTTTATTTCCTTGTAGAGCCGAAATTACTGGGTGGATTTTAATGAACTGTACCATCCATCACAATTTTGCGAGTAATAAGTCCAGTCAGAATACGACCAAAAACAGGCCAAAACAGAAATCGTCGGATACTGCTACTTTTTTTTTAAAAAAAAAACTCGTCTCATTAAGGAAAAAATTCTGCTACTGGTGAAAAATCGGGGGGCAACAACCTCAAAAATGGGAAAATTGACCTAGTTTGGGTTTTTTTAGCGTTTTTGGCAATTTTATCATAAATTTATGGAAGATAAATTAAAAATTCTGACAGATTTTGATTCTAGATAAAAAAAAACCGGTCAAGTGCAAGTTGAACTTGCACAATTAGTGTTCCGTACGTTGATTGCTTTTAAAATAAAAAATGTTGTTACGGTGGTATAAAATGATCAGTGACTTCACAAAACACACCCCAAATGAGTTTTCAACAAAGTTTGTTTCCAATCTTTACTGAAAATTGATGACCTTGAATTTTTTTTTTTTTTTTTTTTTTTATATACCAGATAAATTATTCAAGGTAATGCACTCGTGATAATTTTCGTTCAATCTACACCCCCTGGAGAATATTCCAGAACTTTCTCAAAATTTTTTGATCAGTACTTTTCGAGATAAGGCGGATGGACAGCGATTTTTCGCGATTTTTCGCGATTTTTTTAAAAATAATACAAAGAAAAATGCGCGCAAGTATTACATTATACATATATATATATATATATATATATATATATATATATATATATATATATATATATATATATATATATCTTTTACTCGTGTTTTCACAAGCTTTCATTTGACACCACACTCGATTACCTAGTAAAAAAATTTTTTTTTCACTTCCGATTTCACCCCCAAAACTAACCCCTTAAGTCAAAATTTAACTTTCAAAACTACATGGCTCTGATAAGGCCATCAATTCCTATATTATTACCAAATTTCAACTTTCTATGTCAAATAGTTTCGGAGAAAATCGGGTGTGACAGACAGACGGACAGACAGGCGGACAGACAGGCGGACAGACAGACGGACAGACAGACAGACACCGAAGTGATCTTATAAGTGTTCCGTACGGAACACTAAAAACGAAAAAGTTAAGATATATTTTTTACTCCTCATATTATTGATAAATTTTACCGATTTTCTTTCGACGAATTTTTTAAACAATTTTTTTTTAAGTATACTTCTACCATACCTAAAATATCAGAAAATTCTCCTTATTCCCTAAACTTTCATTTGAAGTACTTAAGAACTCAGAAATTGCCCATTTTAATCTCAAATTTGCCATTTTTAGAAATCTTAATGATGTTGCTCCTACTTTACTTATACGTCTAGTTACTCAGCAACATTCATCCAATCATAAACGGTGCCCTTAGATATATAAATAGATGTAGTTCTAGGGCTTTTAATACCATACTGATTACATAATAGTACACATAGTGTATACAGTGAAGCAGCTGTCACGGAAAATTCGGGCAATTTGTAAATCTTTGCCCCAAGAATATCTCGTTGAACGTATGCCCCGAGGATACTAAGCGATCACCGACGCTGATGGGGACTAGACGAACTACTCCATCATTACCATTTTAATGGCAATCCTTTACTGTCGAATGATATAAAAACTTTTAAATAAATGCATTTTTTAATGAACAGTGTGCTTACTCGACCCTCTGTATATTAATAATTCAATATGAAAGACTTTAGATCTGTTTTTGTACAGCGAGTATATGTTTGGAACTGAATTTTTTTTTTTTCACTTCCGATTTCACCCCCCAAAACTAACCCCTTAAGTCAAAATTTGACTTTCAAAACTACACGGCCCTGACGAGGCCATCAATTTCTATATGAGTACCAAATTTCAACTTTCTATGTCAAATAGTTTCGGAGAAAATCGGGTGTGACAGACAGACGGACAGACAGACAGACACCGAAGTGATCTTATAAGTGTTTCGTACGGAACACTAAAAAATGGAAAGTTCACAAAATACCATTAAAAAATAAAAGATAATCAAAATCTTACTGAAATTTCAAACGTAACAGTGTCTTTTTAAATACACATTATATCTTTTGTTTGTTCACCCTGTAACTTGCAAAATTTTCGCTATATTTACTTAATTTAAGTAATAATCTACGAATGAATTAATTAATTGTAAGACATTAGTCTATGCGACAGCGTCGATTTTAATGATCAATTATTATATCTGTGCAGTATATCGAGCTGGCCCAAATTTCTAATTAAAAAACCGTGTCAGTTAATGATTAGTTTCAAAGATCATTGTTTTATCAGTAATATTATGTTTCTGTTTTTTTTTTTTAAAATCATTGTCTAACATTATTGTGAATTTTTGTATTTTATGTTGTGTGTCAGTAACCTTTGAGATTTTATTTAGGTATGTGATAGTGATAGAAGTAAATAGTGATAGGGATTCATCCGTGTACATTACAGGTATTCTGTAAGTTAGGAGATTTATTTTAAAAGGTTATTCGCGTTTGTAATTAGGGGGACCTAGCAACAACACACTTTTCTTCGTATTACTTTTAAAAAATCGTGAAAAATCGCTGTCTCCTACCTTATCTCGAAAAGTACTGATCAAAACATTTTGAAAAAATCCTGGAATATTCTCCACGGGGTATAGATTGAACGAAAATTATCATTACCTTTAATAATTTATCTGGTATATAAAAAAACCAAAATTTCAAGGTCACCAGTTTTCAGTAAAGATCAGAAAAAACTTTGTTGAAAACTCATTTGGGGTGTGTTTTGTGAAGTCACTGATCATTTTATACCACCCTTACAAAATTTTTTATTTTAAAAACAATCAACGTACGGAACACTAATTGTTCAACTTGCACTTGACCGGTTTTTTTTTAAATGTGTCTCCTATTTTTCTCAACCTGTTTTGTAAATATATATAAATAGATATGTATAGGTTTGTAGCATTATCTAGTATATGTAAGGAAATTTGTCCAATTGTATTTTATGTATTTAGCAAAAAACTTCATGTTTTATCAATATTATTCTACTATGAAATAAAAACATATATTTTTGCAAATATCTAAAATTTTCAATAAAAACTGATTTAAAAGAAATCCGTCCAATTTTATTTAGATGAATAAAGCATAATTATATTTGCTTGGTGTGGAAATTACCTATAAGATTTAAGCACCCTTATAAAGTTAGTGTGGAATTTACCTGTTGTATTAAGAGCGCAGGTAGTCTTGGTGTGAAATGTACTAACGCCGCTGCCGAGAGGCGCGGCATTGAAACAGGTAGCGGTCCCAATCCGACGCCAGGTCACATTTAATGCTATAACTTTGTAATGGAATGGAATTTTCTTAAAATTATTTTTTTGAATAATCCTTAGAAGTATAGAGAATAAAAATGCGTAAAAAAAACATCGTATTTTTGAAAATTCGAGGTGCAGGTAATTAAAAAAGTTTTTGATGTCTAGCTGAGTGCAAAACAAGAATATGCGTGAGTGTTTTTATCATTATATACCATTGAATCCAAATTATCTATCACAAAAGTGCTCATATCCACGTTCCACTTGTTTAGTGTTGATTTGTCAGATATAATAGAGTGTAATATCGTATTGTTTTTTTCTTTTCTAGATAACTGCCATCGATAGTAGCTGTTGATTCGCAATTGGAATTTTATAGATAAGGAGTATTAAAAATAAAAAAAAAAACTGTGCATACATTATTAAAATTCACCATTAAAACGTACAGATAACGTCCGACAAGAGATTTGCAAAAAATTAAGAAATACTTTTGATGATTTATTAGATCCTGGTTAGAAGTGCCGAAAAGCAATTAGATTGTTTTTTACTTTGTATGAAGATTAAGTACAAAAAATGCTACATGAGTTTTCGTACTGAATTATGAATACTGAAGATTGAAAATGGGTGAAAAAAAGGAAAATTCATTATTGGAGCCAGTATTTTACAATGGGTATGTACCTGCTTTGTATATATGTATATATGTATTTAAAAAATTAACTTTATAATATTTGAGGTGAACATTAGCTTAAGAATTATCGCGATTTATAATTTTTTAATATTGTACCACATTTTTATAACTTTTACATTATACCATGACATTTTTTTTTTTTATAAGAAGACAAGAATAGATGATAAAGGGAAAGATAATGGTGATTTTGAAGCGGATAAAATATCGGGTCTTCCATTAAGGACTTGACAACTTTTTTTTGAAATAAAACGCAACCCATTTGAGACATTTCGAAAATTTTACTATCGGCTTGAAGTACAATCAAAACATTTATGTATGGAATTCGACTTCATTCATATGTCCACCACGGGCACGTTTGCAGCGGTCGATTCGTTGAACCCAATTTTCGATGACTCGGCCACACATTTCGACGGAAACGGCCGCTATCTCTCTTTCAATATTGGCTCTGAGCTCCTCTAATGACGCAGGCTTGTTAGCATAGACCAATGATTTAACGTACCCCATAAAAAAGAAGTCTAGAGGTGTTAAATCACACGATCTAGGCGGCCATTCGACGGGACCATTTCTCGATATAACACGTTCACCGAATTTAGATTGCGGTAAGTCGATTGTTACACCTGCTGTGTGGCTTGTGGCGCCGTCTTGTTGAAACCCCATATCATTAATGTCTAGCCCATGCAATTGATCAAAGAAATAACGTTGCAACAAGCCTCTGTAGCGATCTCCATTGACTGTAACGTGACGGTTATTTTCATCAACGAAAAAGAACGTCCCAATGACACCACCGCATCGGCATGAAAACCGCACCAAACAGTAATTTTTTTTGTGGATGAAGTGATGTTTCTTCAAGCACATGAGGGTTTTCACCTGACCAATAACGCATATTCTGTTTGTTGACGAAGCCGTTTATCCAAAAATGCGCTTCATCACTAAAGATGATTTTGCCATGAAATTGGTTATCTTCTTCCAACATTTCTAGAGCCCAATTCGAGAACGTACGTCGCTTCATATGATCGAGTGGCTTTAGTTCTTGAGTTAACTTTAACTTATAAGGGTGCAGGCCAAGATTCTTTCGCAAAATTCGCCATAGTGTGGTCTGAGCGATGCCCAATTCTTGAGAACGCCGTGAAATCGACTGTTTTGGACGCTTGAACGGCAGCAATATTCTGGCCACTTCGACCAACCCGTTGTCTCACTGGCACGGGAACATCCAGCAGCGAATATGTTAACTCAAATTTGTTCACTAGACTATGAATTGCTTGTCTACTGGGACGACGAGAATTACGACCAAAAATTGGCGTTAACGCTCTTAAAGTTGCAGTCACCGACTCCAAATTTTGGTAGTAAATTTTAATTATTTGTAAACGTTGTTCGTTCGTGTACTTCACTATGATGAAAATGTTGACTTTACTGAATGTTTTGACGTTGACAGTTCGGTGATTGGCTTAAGGGTGCGTTCACAGTGAAATTTTAAAGTTGTCAAGTCCCAAATGGAAGACCCTTTACCAAACAAAAGCAAGAAAGTTTGGCTTTTTATAACTAGGGTGAAAAAAACCATAAATGAAGAGGTAGTTAAAACCTATGTTTCTAAGAAAGGTAATTTAAGGGCTGATGCTATTGAAGTAAAACAGTGTCAGGAAAAAAATGAAAGTACCAGATTTAATTCCTTCGTGGTTGGTGTTCATCCTGATTTAAAATATACGGTTTATGGGGAATCTTTATGGCCTGCAGGGGTAGGTTTCCAACGCTTTGATTTTTCTTTGGGACGCAATTTTTTAGAAAAACGTTTGAGTCACTAAATAATGACATCCATGACGTCAACTTGATATCTGATAGACCTAACATCTCCACATCTTCAAATGGGGAAATTGAGCACGGAACAATTTCAACCTCTGCCTCAATGAATGTTTTGCATTTGAATGTTAGAAGTTTGAATAACAGGGTGCTAGATCTTGATATTTTATTAGCGCAAGAAAAACCCGATATACTTTGTTTGACCGAGCACTGAATGCCAGAAGCTGAAATTCAAAATGTGAATGTGTCCTCCTACAGCCTGGTGAATTACTAATCAAGATCTGGCCTGAGAGGAGGCGGAACTGCTATTTATGCCAAACAGGATTTTAAAAAGCCAGAATATTTATACCCATGTACTACCTATTCATAAAATTTTTGAATTTTCTTTGTCTCAATCTGTAATTAAAAAGAAACATTTTATCATTTTAGCTATGTATAGATCACCTCAGGCTGACTTTGGTGATTTTTTCTTGGCCTCCTCAATGTTCTGTTGGATGAGATATATGATCCGGATAAGTTCCTGATCATATGTGGGGATTTTTAATATTGATTTTTTAAAACCAAGCGGGAGTCTCACAAGTCTCTTGAAGCTTTTTAACTAGCTTTGACTTGAGACCACATGTAAGTGAGTTCACAAGAGTGAGTGGCACTGGTAATTCTTGTATTGATAATATCATTAGTAACGTTCCGGGGGTGTGGTATCTTATCAATCTGTAATTACAGATATCTCTGATCACTATGGTCAAAAAATAGCATTTAATCTATCTCATGACAAACCTAAGGATGTAGTTGTCAAGAGACGATTTTTCACCAGTTGTAATATTCTTAATTTTCAAAACCTGTTATCTACTGAGAATTGGGATGATATATTTTATCAAGAAGATCCAAACGTGCAATATGATATATTTAAAAATATCTTCACTCATCACTTTACCATTGCTTTTTCTAGTTTGCTCGTCCAGAATAAAAAGTACCCCTACTTGGGTCAATACTGAAATTAAGAACTGTGCAAATAGGATTAAGGATTTGTATATCTTTTATAAACAAACTAATAGTCAAAATATTTTGAACCAGTATAAAGAAGAGAAGAGAAAATATAAACAATTTATATTTGATTTTAAATGTAGTTTAAATGAAAACATAACAGCAAATGCGAAAAACACAAATACGGCAGTGTAGAAAATTCTTAACAAAGAATGTAATAAAAATACCAAAATAAACAACATTAGATTAAACTCTGCCGATAATTCCTTGATTAAAGATCCAATAAATATCTTAAATACCTTTAAAAATCAATTTAATCTATCAAGTGATATTCACTACAATGCAAACAACTATGACTAAAATTCCCAGGAACCCTCATTCACTGTTTCTTGAGCCTGTGGATGAAAATGAGTTATTCAGAATCATAATGGCTCTGCCTAATAAATACTCCAGTGGAATGAATGAAATTCCTATATTTCTATTAAAACACATTGCTTACTACATTAGTAAACCATTATCATTTATAATAAACAACTGCTTTTCATTGGGAACTTTCCCAGATTCTCTTAAAATGGCGAAAGTAGTGCCCATTTTCAAAAAGGGTGATATTCATGATCCTGCAAACTATAGGCCAGTGTCTCTTTTGTGGGCGGTGTCAAAGGTGTTTGAGAGATCAATTTTTCAACAGACTCTTGCCCTTTCTTTTACAGTGCAATATTCTCTCACCAAACCAATTTGGTTATTTACCAGGAAAATCCACGGAGATGGCTATTTATCAAGCCCTCACGGAAATCATTATGAAACTTGACAGAAATGAGAAAGTGGCTGGCCTGTACTTTGATCTCTCAAAGGCCTTCGATACCATAAATTTTCACACTGCTATTCATTAAGCTTGAGAGATATGGGGTGAGGGGAGTGGCCCTGGGGCTTCTAGAGTTATATTTACAAAACCGATCGCAGTCAGTGAATGTTAGGATTAACCTCCGAGACTATTTCTCGGACCCTAACAGCATAGGTAGGGGTGTACCGCAAGGATCGATACTACAGTCCCTGGCCAAATTATTAGACGCACTGCAAGATTTCATATAAAATATTAATTACCGAGTGATATTGTACCGTTTTATTATTTTAAATTGATTTGTTTTTTATTTTTATATTATCCAATAAATTACCTATTTATTTGACATAAATAAAACAGCATTAATTTAGAAAAGCATAAGTTTATTAAGTTTTAAAGAAAAGTGAAATTAATGTTAGTAAAAGTCAATATTTAGTTGAGCCACCTTTAGCCGCTATCAAAGCTTTAATTCTGTGCGGCATGCTATCAATGCAAGATTGTACTGTCTCCTGCATTTGAGGATGATGATTCCACACATGAATAATCTTTTCTAGGAGCTGGGTTTTGTTGGTAATCACATCTTTAGCCACTTCTCTTTTCATCAGCTCCCACACATTTTCAATGGGGCCAATCCAACAGAGGGATATTTTTTTTCTGCCAAAAAAAAAAGCTTTAACAGACCGAGCAGTGTGGCAGGGAGCTCCATCTTGCGTGAAAGTGAATGGTTCCCCATTTGGAAACCATTCTCTGAGCTGCGGAATCAACCGATTTTGTAATACTTCTTTGTACTTTTGTAACTGATCTTGCCTCATTATTCTTTTGACGACGTACAGACATCCAGTGCCCTTGCCGCTGATGACTGACCAAATCATCACTTTGGTGGGATGTTTAACCGTCGGGGACGACACAATCAGGATGAAACTTTTCTCCATGACGACGACGCACATACTGAGCTTCATTCTGCAAAATTTCGAATGTGCTTTCGTCACTGAAGCAGACCTGTCAAAAATAGGAAAAATATATAAACTTTCATGTTTATTTGCTTTATTTAACTGAAAATGATAATAATGTATCAATTATTGATTAAATTGCTGTATCTTACCGATCTCCGGAAGTCCACATCTTTGTCTTGCCATTGTTTGGCCCACTTCAGGCGCTTTGCTTTCATTGCAGCTGTTAACTTGGGCTTCCTGGCGGGGCGACAGGCCTTAAAATCTATTTCTTTCAATTTTCTGCGAACAGTGCGCTCAGAAGCATTTACGCTAGCATCCTGGAGTTGTGATTTTATTACCTTTGTGGTAGCAAATCTGTTTTCTACACAAATTTTCTTCAAACATCTCTCTGACCGTGGAGTGAAAAATTGGTTTTCTACCGCATCTTTTCTTTTCTTTTCGGGCTTAATTCCTTCCCTGACTCAATTTTCTTTTTTATGCGTCGTACACTAGCTTCAGAAACCTCCAATCTTCGTGATGTTTCTCGGTTTGTAAATGTTTTCGCAATCACAAGGGCCGTCACTTCAGCTTTTTTACGTGGTGAAAGATCGCCTTTTTCTACCCATAATGAAAATAGTCCAATTACTTTTTTAAAACACTGCATACAAAATAAACTAATAACTGAGTAGTATAAAACTGTTAAACAAACAATCACAGTCCATAAAGCCACAGAAACACGTCCGTACCTGACTCGATTCCGATCGCGACTGATACAGGTTTGTACTTATTTACGTTCATGTATCACTTTGTCAACACAGTGTTGCCATATGTTAAAAATAAATACAAATATGTAGTCTACAACAATTCTTTTAAATAAAAATCAATAATATTGTAGTTTAAATATACCATTATTGCATAAAAACTCTTAAGAAACATAAAATTACTAAAAAAAATACAGTGTGTCTAATAATTTGGCCAGGGACTGTAGGTCCGTTGCTTTTCTTGTTGTATGTGAACGATTTACCGGACTATCTGCGGCGGCAGCAGGATGTGGATGATGATGATGGGGATGGAATGGCTTGTCAATTTGTTGATGACACATCGGTCATTTTGTCAGGCTCTTCTATCGCTAGCCTGTCGGTGATCTGTTCTCGTATAGTGGCAGGAATGGCAGAGTGGGTGTGAAAAGAATTACCTTTGTCTAAATGGAAATAAAACGGGCCCTATATTATTTATTAAAAATAAAATACCCACACAATCATTATATATGTGACATGAACTAAAGTCAGTACCCAATATACAGACGATAAAATTTTTGGGGGTTAATATTGACTCAAGTATTTTTTGGGAAATACATGCAGTGAAACTTCGGTCTAAGCTCAATAGTGTGTGTGCTCTTATTAGAAGACTTAGATATATTGTATCATCAAATAACATACAACTTTTCTATTTTGCTTATGTTCAATCCTAATTAAATTATGGGATTTCTTTCTGGGGATCTTCAAGATTTGCTAGGGATATCTCTAGGGCACAAAATAGAATTGTGAGATGCATGTGCCATTTACATCCTCTAACATCGTGTCGACCATACTTTATTGAAATGGGGTTACTTACGGTCCCAGGTCTCTACTTCATGGCTTTGGTCACCTTTGTTAAGAAGAATCCATCATTTTTCTTGACAAATAGAGATGAATATGCTCCAGATATGGCAATCACGACTAGAGGCAGAAAACGATTTACGAGCGCCCTACCATGCTATTTCTTTCTTTAAAAAAGGGCCATATTTTAAATGCATAAAAGCATATCGGCTTCTCCCATTGGAGATCAGGAACATTGAGGGGATTGAGAGATTCAAAAGGGAAGCAAAAAGGTTTGCTCTCTCAAAATGTTTCTGTTCTTTTAATTTTGATCAATAATTTTAGTTATCAATAATTGTAATCTTGATGGCAATAAAGGAATAAAAAAAAATAATTAATCAGTTTTAATAGCCCAGTCGACAGGGGTTTTGAGCTCTCATTAAATGTTAACAGGCTGCATTTTGGTACACATGCAGTTTTTTGGATGTAGAATACGATGAAAAAAAAGTTTACTAAAGTTTAATGTACATTAAGCCCACAAAATCCAAGATGAAATAAAAAATTCGGTTTTTCGGTAATATCTCGAAAAATAAAAAATATATTGAAAAACTAGTAGCATCACGTGAAAGAGCGGGAAATGTCACAAAAAAATAGTATATGGATTTTTTTCCAGATTTTTTTTATTAGCGTGAAAGTTTATTAAATATTCGGACAGGTGATTCAAAAAGTGTAGTGCGCCAAACAGGTTAGTTTGAAAGTCTACGCGCACCGATCGAAGGTTAATTGATATTACTTGTTTTCAAAGTTTAAAAGAAAATTAAAACGTAGCTTTTTGAAGAAGAGTTTCAGCTTTCCGATGATACTAATAGTTTTTATTTTTATAGCTTTATAATTTGTAAATTTTGGAAATTTTTGTTTTCATGATTTTAACGGGGATACAGAATATAAGACATTGTCTGTGTTACTTAAAAATTAAGTTTTAAAATATGAAAATTTGCCTGCTGTAGTGCGCCGCCGGCAATTTTACTTTCAAAGCAGTATGAAATGGTCAGAAAAAGTCGGACAATTTTTTTTTAGTTACAGTTAAAAGTATACTTGATATTAGAAAGTTATTAAAAACTTTTAAAAACCTTCTCTTTTTTTTGTAATTTTGCTCTTAAAAAAGTGTTCATGATAAACGTATTTTTTGCTTATTATTAATAATACAACTGATTAACATAAAAAAAATATTTAAAGGTGGGAAATGAAAGATGAAAGTCTAAGCTTTAAGTATAAAGTATTTATATTTTATTTAAACATTCAGATACAAAAAAGAAAATAGTCATTGAAAACACAAAAATTCTAAGTTACTAGTAGGAATTTTGTTAATGGCGTTAATGTTGGATCCCCCATTTTGAATTTTTCAAATCTCTCATCGGATTCTTAATCAGCACCCCGAGAAAAAAAAATATATCTCACGCGTTCTGTTGATATCTTCATGAGGTCAGCTATCTCTCTCACTTTTACTTTGCGGTCATTCAGAACAATATGGTGTATTTTTGTTGTATTTTTTCGAGTAACTGCCTCATTTGGACGTCCGGAACGTTATGCATTATCGGAGCTTGTACGACTGCCTTTAAGTTCACTAAAACATCGATGAAGCAGATGTGCCATAAGATTTCTCAAGCCATTCTTGAGTTCTGGGTTGTGGCTGTATTTTTTCCCATCAAAAAGCAATGTTGTTCCATCGTTTTGCAAAAATCAAAAGCAGCGTCACTTAAACAGCTGTAACTCGCAAACTAATAGATAAAATATCATGACAATTTTGCGCGAATCTTCTGAAGGTTGACACTTACTGAAAATCATTTGATTTTTGCTTGTGCTGTCATCTCTCGAAAAGTTTCGGGACTTTTCACATGATGTAATAACACGCGGTGGGATCTTCATTCGTCAAACTAAAATCACCAATTCTTTAACAAGTGTGATGGTTTTTCTCATTCGTGTGTTAAACCTGTTTTCCTAATTTGGGGTCATCCGGTCTCAGCTGCATTGAAACTGTTTAGACCACAATGTTACTTGAATATAAGATGTGGTAAGAGCAACACGTACTCAACAAGTTTTTTTCAGTTTTTGCCTCAACCGGTGTTTCTGAACTGGGGCATCCTAAGTCCCGACATAATTATAATTTTATTTGAAAATAAGATTGACCACCATTGCCGTACAATTGGGAGATATCAATAACTTTTTATTTATTTGCTTCTTTAGTAAGAAACTTCGTTACTCACATTTTCGGAAGAAAAAAAAAATTACAAGCCAGAATGAACTCGTACAAAATTTTGTCAAAGCGCTTAGAACAGTGACAGTAATTTGACAACCAAACAGTTTTTTTTGTATAAAATAATTTTCATGGTTTGGGTACGGGGACTAGCAGAGGAGAAATGTTATCAAATTTTGTACATGGCAAAACCCAGCTGGTATACCAAGAAACGAAATTGATTATGTTTTATCAAATGACAAGAATATTGTAATCGACACGACAGTCCTGAACACGATAAGTATTGGCAGTGACCATCGGATGCTCAGAACAAAAATGAGAATAGATATGGAGGCGAGACGTAGATTGATAACGCATACAAAGATAAAGATACCAACAGAACTAATAAAGCAAAACACAGACGAATATCGACAAGCCTGGAAAATCATATAAAACACATAAATTACCAAACAGAACTTCATGAACTAAACGCACCAAATAACGATAACCAAGAGATCGGACAAATCAAACAGATAAAGGAAGCTACTCAGTATATATCACCACTATACCAAACACATTATTTTTGCACTCGACGCGCGTTTCGCTAACCATGCTAGCTTCATCAGGAGCGATGATTGACTAAAGCTAAACTACAAATCTACCCTATTTATACTTAGCCTAACCCTTGAATTACTCAAGCGGAACTAATGACATAGGCAAGGCCATCAGTTCCGGTCAAGTAACCAGTAGAGGGGCTATAAGGAATCAACAATCTCCTGTCAGATACATTTTTTTATTAATCTTAGATTATCTAATGTTTACAGTATGATCAGCTTCAAGGGCATGTTCGGCAATGCTAGACTTTTCTGTTCTACTGTATTTTAAGTGTGCTAAATGTTCTTTAAATCGTGTTTTAATTGACCTTTTAGTTTGCCCAACATAAGTTATTTTAACACATATTTTATAAATATTAATGATTTTGTTTCTAAATTAAATAGCCGGTATGATTCCATTAAATTCACTTACGAAGTTGAGAACAAAGGACAATTGCCTTTTCTAGATATTTTAATTATTTAAAAATAATAATAGATTAGAATTTGATATCTATAGGAAGGACACAGTAACAGATAGATATATTCCTAATGATTCATTTCATTGCAAACAACATAAATTAGCCTCATTACATTTCTTAGTTCATCGTTTGGTCACTTTCCCTCTGACTAGAGTAAACTTTAATAAAGAAAGGAATCGTATTAGAAATATAACTAGAGTTAATGGTTATGACGATGACTTAGTAAATAAGCTAATAAATAGACATAAGTTTAGATTTAATATTCAGAATTCCACCTTTTTTACACGCGAAGAAAATAACACCAAGTATGTCTCCATACCATATAATCCGAAATATAACAAGGGACTCAATAAGGTATTTAATAAGGTAGGCCTCACCTTAGTCTATAAGTCATCAGACAATCTGAGGAATATCTTATGAAATCCCAAAGATAAGATTCCTAATTGCGAGAAAAGTGGAATTTATGAAATTAGTTGTAATGATTGTGACAAAAAGTATGTTGGGCAAACTAAAAGGTCAATTAAAACACGATTTAAAGAACATTTAGCACACTTAAAATACAGTAGAACAGAAAAGTCTAGCATTGCCGAACATGCCCTTGAAGCTGATCATACTGTAACATTAGATAAACTAAGATTAATAAAAAATGTATCTGATAGGAGATTGTTAAACTCATACGAAAGTATGGAAATCATAAAATGTAAAAGTAGTTTAAATAAAGACTGAGGGCCTATTCCTTATAGTCCCCTCTACTGGTTACTTGACCGAAACTGATGGCCTTGCCTATGTCATTAGTTCCGCTTAAGTAATTCAAGGGTTAGGCTAAGTATAAATAGGGTAGATTTGTAGTTCAGCTTTAGTCAATCATCGCTCCTGATGAAGCTAACATGGTTAGCGAAACGCGCGTCGAGTGCAAAAATAAAGTATTTGGTGTAGTGGTGATATATACTGAGTAGTATCATTGTGCCAAAGATTCCACATTCCCAACTTAGATAAAGGAAGCTATAGACAAATATTGTCAAACATTATATGACACGAAAATGGAGAGAAGAAGGAAATGAGTGATGTGGGATCTGGAGAAATTTCTGATGTAACGACAGATGAAATAATGAACGCCCTACAACACACATATTATTTAGATAACTTAAAAAAACCCGGGTAAAAAGAAAATTATATGCTTTAATACTTGTAACTTACGTGTGTCACGGACATACGCCACTTCTCTAATTAATTGTTGTTAAAGATTTTCATTTATAATAAAAATATTAATAAAAACACCACCACTACTATCAAAATACTTAAAACCAACATTTTCTTTGCATATCTTTGTTTTTTTTTTGAATCACAAGACTAAAGTATTGATATTTTGAACAAAAACTATTTGTAACGTGGCCATGTTAAGCACTAATAAGCCTCTTATCAATAATATTTTATTCTTAAACAATGTTTATAAAGATTACAACAGTAAATCTTTTAAATGTTTAACAATTGTAGACATAATAACAAAGTCAACTGTCATTTAAGTAAAAATACTATCAATGTTTATTTAAATATGTTTCATTCAAAATTGTATTGAATAGTAAAAAATTAATGTCAATAATATGATAATTTTCAACTTATTTGTGAATTTGCTCGTAAAATAACATTCCTCTTGTGAGATGACTGAAGACAAATTGCCTCTTTTAAGTAAAACCTATTTATTATAAATATGGTTGGTAAGTTATATTTATAATGATTTTTTTAAGTATAGAATTTGAAACCAAACACAAAAATGAATTATTTTCTGTAAATTTTCAATTCAAAGTAATTTCTGGATAAGTCAAAATCTGAACTAACTGATTTGTTTGTTTTAATATTTTATGTTACTCAGAATTGCGCACAGTGTGGCCATTCGGGTGGTGTTTCAGGTCTCAGGATTCATCCATGTTAAATATATATATTTTTTAAATAATCCTGATCAAATTTTGAAGAGATCTTCGGAGCCCAATTAAAAAAAAAAATCTAACCTAACTTAACCTAACGTAATCTAATCTAGCCTGACATAAAATTAAATAATGAAAAATTAGGAAATATAAAGTAATAGTCTCTGAATCTAAAAGCCTTAAATATAACCCAACATAACCTAATCCAGGGGTCGGCAACCTTTTAACTAAGGGGTGCCAGTTTTCATCCATACAACATTTTGCGTGCCGACATAGGTACTTACTACAACTAAAATTAACCAAAATTAACTTAAATTAACTTAAAATATTGCTTTTAGAAGGTTTAATTACAAAAAAATTTTAACATTTAACAAATAATTTTATTATACTAGTCCTAGGACCTAGTGTGAACCCTGTGGTTGAAGTTCTTTAGAGAGTTTTCTTATATCCGGTTCATGTCTGGTTATTTTCAGTGTCACACATGCTTCCGAGTTGTCTGTTGTCAGCCTGCTTCGGTACGGGTTTAAAATCACTCTCATATGGGAAAAAAGTTGTTCACACAGATATAGGATGATCCGAAAGCTGTAAGCATGGCAAACGCTACTTTCTTAAGACAAATAAATTTCTCTGGTAAACTCATCCAACAACTAAGTATCTCGTTTGAATGGTTCTGGCAGTCACCTTCTAATACCCTTCTTAATTCTACAAATTTCGTGTTCCATAACTCGGAGCTTTTAAATTCAATGTACTGAATATCAAAATCATTAATGTCCATCCATGAGAAAAGAGATATGTCAAAGCAACTGCTGGAAAAATCCATTAAATCTGGTTTGATTAAAAAAGCGAACATAGGACCATGTTTATCAAAATCCTGACCCCTCTCGATAAACTCCTCTTTTAAATTAGTCATATATTTAAGAATTTCGTCTATTAGTGCACCATCGTCGACACTGGATATATAAGTTTTTAAATTTGGGAAATATTTATATGTGTTTGTAGTAATATCGCTGATAAATAAATCTATTTTTAATTTGAATGATTTCCAGGATTCGTATAAATCCAGAACTGTTTTGCCCGAATCTTGTAACTTTAAGTTGAGTTCACTGAGATGGTTTGTAATATCAGTAAGAAACATTAACATACAGATCCAGTTCTTATCTTCTAGTTCAGGATAAGCATCCACTTGATTTTTTTCCAACAAGAACGATTTAATTTCGCCCAGACATTGCACAAATCTAGAGAGCACTATACCACGGCTGAGCCAGTGCACATTATTCTGCAATGGTATATCTGAATATGCACTGCAGAAATGCCTTAAATTGTCTATGGATCAGTGAAGAACGACCGACAATGTAGTTAACTATTTTAACCACCCTATCCATCACGGATTTTAAACTTCCAGCGGAGATTTTAGCGCACAAACTCTCTTGGTGAATTATGCAATAAAAATTCAAAACTGATCGACCCATGCGTTCAATAAGAAGGGAAACAAATCCTTTATGTCTCCCAATCATAGCAGGAGCGCCATCTGTCGTTACGCAAAAAATTTTATTTAAATCAATGTTCCGCTTTTCAAAATGTTTAACAAATTCTGAAAATATATCCTCTCCTCTTGTAGTTTCCTGCAATGGGAGCAGATAAATCAGCTCTTCATACACATTGCCATCATCGAAGTATCGCGCAACGATTGCCAGACGGGCAATGTCATTAATATCGACACTTTCATCCAATGCTACACTAAATACAAAACTCCGTTTAATAGCGTCTCTCTGTTGTTTTTGGACATTTTGTGTCATTTCGGTAATTCATTTCTCGATGGTCCGCGCTGATGCCGGTATATCCCTAATCCTAGCCAATATTGTATCCTTATTGGGCAAGTCGTCGAATAAAATCTCGCCAGTACTCAAAAACGTTTGCTTCATAAATTCTCCGTCAGTGAAGGGCCTACCCCTTTGTGCCAACGATTGTGCAATTTTGAAACTGCATTCAGTTACCTGATTTTTTTCCTTGGAAAACTTTGCTAAAGAATGTTGACTGTTTCTCGTATTGTTTACTTGCTCTTTGTATTGCCTCCCTTTTATCAACGTTATCTTTAAATGACGATTCATGTTTTTATCTGGAAATGTCGTTGAACACTAGATGTCCGGAAAACTACGCTTTCCCGACATAGGACACAAAGGGCCCGATCGTTTTGCTGTACAAAACCGTAATCTGTTGTCTATGAAGTTTGAAATGATCGAACGTCTACCTTCTGTTTCTTCGCGGCCATAACGCAACGTAATTTTAATTTTTAAACTTTTTGACGACTTTTGACTAGAACGGATGTTACTTCTATACTAAATGATCCAAACGTGTAGCCGCTTGTTATATATAGAAAAATAATGTTTCCAGAAAATTCCAATAATTAGGTTTATTAAATTTCTTAGAACAAAAATTATTATCTACAACGCGCTCATTGCAATCAAAGGGCCGCATAGAAGTTAAATCTAACAAAAACTAAAGTTCGGCAATATAAAAAGAGTTGCGGCGCGCATCGGAACGATTGAAGTTAAGTCAAACAAAAACCGCCTTATAGCTGCTCTTTTGATCTGAATTGAGGACGTTTATTTGTGTTTTTGCCTAGGCTTATATTTTGAGGCTATTTGAATATATATTTTTGTAGTTTTTGTTAATAATACCTAGTGACCTATATAATATATCGTTTTTGTTTGTATCATTAAAGTAATACTGTCTTCGAATATTTACTTAATTTCGAACCATGTCACAGATTACAGAATTAATGTGTAAACTTTGAATAGGTACGCGTGCCATTCAAAATCGCTTGGCGTGCCAGAGATGGCACGCGTGCCATAGGTTGCCGACCCCTGACCTGACCTAACACGACTTAACCAAATCTGACTTAACCTAACCTAATCTGAACTAATCTAGCCTAGCATAACAAAATACAAAATAAGTATATGTAAAATATATGTAAGGTAGGAAGTCAAAAATATAATAGTCTCTGACTCTAAAAGCCTGACCTAACTTAACCTTACTAATCATGCGTATGGTTAGTAAGGTTAGATTAGGTTTGATTTAAGGATTTTAGATTTCCTACCTCACATATATTTTACATATATTTATTTTGTTATGCTAGGCTAGGATAGTTCAGATTAGGTGAGGTTAGATTAGGTTTGATTAAGTCGTGTTAGGTTGGATTAGGTTATGTTGGGTTATATTTACTTTTCATTTCCTAATTTTTCATTATTTTACTTTATGTTAGACTAGATTAGGTTACGTCAGTTTAGGTTTTTTTTTTAAATCGTGCTCCCGAAGATCTCTTCAAAATTTGATCAGGATTATTAAAAAAAAAAAATAATAATAAAATGGATAAATCCTGAGACCTGTAGGTATTTTTGAAACAACACCATTCGAATGACCACACTGTGAGGCGTGCCAACTCTACCCGAAGTCAAATTGAAGTTTTGACACTTGTAGGACTTAAGACGTCCCACAATGGCGACAATACGTAATTTTTACCTAAACTCATTTTCTGGCCGCAATCTTCAAGGAAGCTCAATAGTTTTTTTTAAAAAATTTTCATTCTGTATTTCTTGCATCTGTTTGAAACTTTGAACACAACCGTTAAAGAATCACGCTTACCAACAGTCGCGCTTAACAAAATTATCCACCATTTCAAAAAAAAAATTACTATAGACTTATCAACCGACCCTTGTATTTCCGTGTTTATTGTAAATAGTTTCCAAAATAAAAATAAATGACTCCTTGAGGATTCAAAAATTTATTTTTCCAGTGAAGGCAATCAGATATTGTTACGTTGGTAAAACTCACAAACTTTAGGAAGTCTATTTTTGGTCTTTAATGGAATTTAACGTTTAATTTAGTATTTTTTTTTAAATAAAGGTAAAACTTCGTTACACGGGCTTAAAATGATTTATGAGAAAATATCGGGGGAAGCCTTTGTTGCACTTTTTTTTGATAAATAAAAATTAACCTATGTCACTGACAACTGTTGATAACCACTGTTCGATTCTGTCAATTGTTTTCGGAAGAATAGGTTCCGTTCACACTAATGGGTGAAATGTAGAGATCAGCCTAATCTTTTTTTAAGAATTATTAAATTTTTTTCAGTTATAATCTAATCTTATCTCAAAATTGTTTATTGTCATTATTTTTGGTAAAATTTCGGTACGCGGGCTTTTCAGAAAAAAGGAAGATTTTTTTAAATAGGCTTAAATTTATGAGAAAAATTCGGGAGGTAACCGTTTTTGTTAACCTGAACTAACCGAAACTAACCTGAATTAAATAATCAGCAATTAAAAAATACATAAAATAATTAAAAAAAAAACTGTACTATCTTAATGTGAAAAAATGATATACGTGCTATATTAGTGGAGACCAAGGTTAGTTCACGTTAGCAAGAACAGCCTTACCTCGATTTTTTCTCGTCAATCTTTCATAATTAGACCATTTTAGGCCTATTCCAAAAATACCTTATGTTTTGTTATTTTGGTGTTGTTTTTCGCAAATAAAATTTCATTGTAAATGTAGCATAATCATCTTGGCGTATGCGTATAAACGAACTGAGTTTTCCCGGTAGTTGCGATCAGTGGTTGTCAATTGTAAATAGATTTTCGTACTCTTACATATCAATGTTTATAGGTAAAAAAAACGTGTAAAAAAACGGCCTACTCCCGATCATTTCTCGTAAGTCTATCAAAATTAAACCATTTTTAAACCTATTCCAAAAAAAAAACCCTTTTTCTGAAAAGCCCACGTAACGAAGTTTTGCCAAAATAAATTACCATGTTTTAAATACAATTCCTGGAAAAGTTTTTCATAAGACACAATTATAAACTCCTGGACAAAATTAACGCAACAATCTGAAAATTAATTTATCTTTTTCTTATGTCAGTTTTAAAGTTTATCGAGTATTTGAATAGTAGGCTATGCATATTTTGTTTCGTTGTTCATGACAGAAATCAAAACAATTCGTTTAGATTTACAGTTTTAAAGAATTTTTTAGAAGATAAACAATTTTCTGTAATAATGCGATAGATTTTCTTTAAAAGTAAGCTTATAAATTGTTCCCTTTTTTCAAAATAATACGTTTTTGTGGTAGACTGTTTTATTTTTGACCTCGAAGAATTAGAAAAATGAATCGAACAAGGAATTTAACTGAACACGAGATAGTGCGAGCCTTAGTTTTATTGGACGAGGGATATTGTCAGAGTTATGTTGCCAATTTGTTAGGCAAACATCGTTCCACAATAAGTTGTATGGTAAGACGCTTGAACGAAGTAGGAACTTATTCTAGAAGGCTAGGGCAAGGGCGAAAACGATGCACTAGCGACCTAGATGAACGTTTTATAAGACAATAGGCTTTAAGAAACAGGACTGTCACTAGTTCTATAATAAGAAACGAACTCGAAAGCGGTTCGCAATGTCACAATTTCTTCTAAAACAGTTAGAAGACGGTTAAATGAAGCTGGATTAAACAGTAGGAGACCAGCCACTGCGCCCTTGCTTATTAGAGAGAACAGAGTTGCCAGGTTACGTTTTGCTCGAAATCACGAAAACTGGTCTGTGGATGATTGGAAACAAGTTTTCTTCACAGATAAAACTAGGGTTAGTCTAAAACATCCAGATGGTCGTGAGCGAGTATGGCGAAGACCAGGAGAGAGGTTTGCTCCTTGCAATATCTCTGCAAGGATTCCATTCGGCGGTGGCTCTGTTATGTTCTGGGTGGCATCTGCTTTGATGCTCGCACAGAGTTAGTTCCTGTCCGTACGAGATCCATGAATGCTGACTACTATCTTGAGAATATTGTAATAGAACATGTGATGCCTTTCGGTCATTTTGTGGGGCCCAATTTCCTGTTTATGCAAGACAACGCTCGACCTCACGTGGCTAGGGAGGTACTCGATTATCTTAATCAAGTTGATATACCGATTATGCAATGGCCGCCAAAAAGCCTGGATCTGAATTCGATAGAACATGTATGGGATCACCTTAAGAAAAATGTGAAACGTCATATACCTGCACCTAGAAACCTGAGGCAACTTGAAAATGCAGTTATCACAGAATGGGAGCAAATTCCTCAAGATTTTATCCAAAATTTAATTAGAAGCATGCCTAGGCGCATAAACGCTGTCATCCGAAGTAGAGGAGGCAACACACGCTACTAGTGTCCCAGTTACACCATTAATTTTGCTACTAGTGTCCCAGTTTATTTTTTTCATTATTACATAATTTCAACGATTTTGTTATTAGGTCTTAAGAATAATTTTAATTCGAATCTTATAGAGAAATTTGGTAGCTAATTCACTTTTAAAGTATCCGAATAAGTTTTTTCTAACTTTTAGTGTAACCAATGTTCATAAAAAATTATTAAAATTAATTCGTTATAGAGATTTGTATGATTTAATATATTGTTGCGTTAATTTTGTCCAGGGAGAGTATTTTTAATAATAATTTGAAGTTTTAGGCACTAGTGACATTGTCAAAACTATTAACATTGTCACAAAAAGAGTAAAATTAAAAATTAGTTTTATGTTTATTAATCCATTACTCTTAAGATACTGAGGTAGTAATGTATTCATTGTTGTATTTTTCAAATAACTTCGTGGTCGATTATATCGGCAAACTTTTTGATTCCTGCCATTTGCAGACGTTTATAATTTACCAATAATTTTTATATTCTCTTTAACGGTTTCTGAGCGTGTTTTAAATCTGTTCATGGTATCAGAATCTGCATTGTCTATTTTGAAAAAATTAAGTAAACCTTTTTTTTTAGTTTTGATAAAAACCAAGACATTGCGAACCAAAACAGTCCAGATTTACACATTGAGAGGCCAATATACCAGTTAGAAGATCTCCATAGAGATACATTATATGAAAAACCATACTCTACAGGTAAGTTAAAACTTTTAAAACATTTAATTACACAGGCCAACAAAAAAATATTTGTAAAAACTTTTTAAACTAATACATTTAAGTGTTATGTATTTTTGGGTGCTGAAACCGTATCTGGTTTTGTTGTATCACCCACAGTTCTCTCACAATATGACATCGATTAAATTTAAATCAAATTAATTAATTAAATTTAAACCAAATCCTCTTCCTGCTTGAAAAACTGAGCAAACTGTTGATCTCTTGTTCTATAATGGTAAATATATGTTTCCAGATTCCAGTAAATGTTTTTCTTTCAGCCTAGAACCAAGCAATTCTGCTTTTTCCTTAGTCAAACCCAAATCTCTCACTAAATCATTTAACTCAGCTTGTGTAAACATCTGTGGTTTTAAATTATCTAGAGAACATTAAAAGTCATCATCATCCGGTTGACTTTCATTAAATTCGGGACTGGCCTGTAAAACGTCATCAATAGACTGAGGTGGTTCAGGGACAGGATGTCCCGGTCCATGTCCTACCGGCCGATTAGCTGAAGTAAAGTTAGGATAGACAATTACTTTCTTATTTTTGGAGTTATGTCCAGAAACATTAACGCTGCAAAAATAACAATCATTTGAATAATTTTCTGGCTCTCTCCATACCATGGGTACTGCAAATCTAAAAGCTTTCTTTTCTTTCTTGTACCATTTCTTCCTCGACACGAACATAACATACTTTGTGAGGAGCCTAACATTTTTCTTGATTACCGATTTCTCTACCAAAATATCCAAAGTATACTTTTTTTACAAAATCAGTAATGTTTCTTTGATGTTTTTTAACTACAAACTCACCACATATATAACAAAAAGTGTCGGGAGAGTTTTTACAACCCGATTAGCCATACTCTGAATGTGAACTAAAGCACATGGGTTATACACTGCAATGCGAGGTTATATTAACTGGAAGAAAACAAACAGCTGTGACATTTATTGGAACTGCCAACCTAATAACATTTGATTTTACTGCCAACCTTATAAAATTCTGATTTTATTGCCATCCTAATAACATTCGAATGATAAATAATAAACTTGTCACATTTTGAATATCAAAATGTGAAAAATTGGTGGGTGATACGACTTTTTTTATTATTATTTTTTCGGACTCAGCACACCAAAAAACATAGGAATAAGATAAAATTATTAAAAAAGTTTTTTCATCGTTGGCTTGTGTTATTATTGTTAAAGAGACATTCATTCTTTATACAGGGCTCGCCAAAAAGTTCTTTCTATGTGGACAACGCATTTATTGTTAATTAAAATAACTAACTGGTAGAAATTTGGGCGTGTAGCCAAAGTTAAAATTATATGGGACTAGCCAGGCCCGCGGCTCCGCTCGCGTGGACTTGATTCACTACTATCGTCACTGCTTATTCCTTATGTTACCCAACGTAATAAAATATCTCCCATTATTTCTCCTTATCTCCCAATATTCCTCCTTATTTCCCATTATCTCTACATAATTTCCATTATCTAGGCTTATCTCTGCTCACCTCCCATTATTTCTCCTTATCTCCTATTATTTCTCCTTATCTCCCATTATCTTACTTTATTTTCCATTATCTAGGCTTATCTCGACTTATCTCCCATTATTTCTCCTGATCTCCCATTATTTCTCCTTATCTCCCATTATCTCACCATAACTCCCATTATCTAGACTTATCTCTGCTTATCTCCCATTATTTATACTTATCTCCCATTATCTCACCTTATCTCCCATTATCGAGGCTTATCTCGACTTATCTCCCATTATTTCTCCTTATCTCACCTTATCTCCCATTATCTAGGCTTATATCGAATTATATAGAACATATGTATAAATTTATAAAAACACGTAAATCGGATAAGTGGTTCTCGAGTGATAAGCGCACTAACGGACAGACAGACATACAGAGAGACGTTGCATTTTATATATATTGTATTCTTTGCTACATGATATTGTTCCATATTTAATGCTTTAGGGAGAGTATTGCAAGAGAACGTGCTAGCGGCAAACTTTTCTCCGACTTGATTCACTATTATCATCACTGCTTATTCCTTATGTCACCTAATAAAATATGTCCTATAACCTGGCCAGAGAACATACGTATGTTTAAAAAAAAGCACGTAAATCGGATAAGTAGTTCTCCAGTGATAAGCACACTAACGGACGGACAGACAGACAGACAGACGGACGGACAGAGAGACATTGCATTTTATATATATATTATAGATATTCTCTGCTACATAATATGGTTCCATATTTAATGGTTTGGACTGTGTATTGCAAGAGAACACGCTAGCGGCAAACTTTGTCCGACTTCATTTACTATTATTGTCACTGCTCATTCCTTATGCTACCTATCGTAATAAAATATAGCCTATAACCTGACCGGAGAACATATGTATGTTTAAAAAAAAAAAAAGTACGAAAATCGGATAAGTGGTTCTCCAGTGATAAGTGCACTAACGGATAGACAGACAGACAGAGATAAGTTGCATTTTATATATATTATAGATGTAATAAAATATATACCTATAACCTGGTCAGAGAACATATGTATGAATTTAAAAAATCACGTAAATCGGATAAGTGGTTCTCGAGGGGATAAGCGCATTAACGGACAGACAGACAGACAGACAAACATTGCATTTTATATATATTATAGATATAGATTATTATTATTATTATATAACCTGGCCAAAGAATATATGTATGAATTTAAAAAAAGACAGGTAAATCGGAAAAGTGGTTCCCGCGCGATAAATGCACTAATGGACAGACAGACAGATAGAGAGACATTGCATTTTATATATATTATAGATTATTCATTACAGATATTCTTTGCTACATAATATTGTTCCATATTTAATGGTTTAGGCTGTGTATTGCAAAGGCACGCGCTAGCGGCAAACTTATTTTCGACATCATTCACTATTTTACGTCACTGCTCATTCCTTATGCTACCTATCGTAATAAAATATAGCCTATAATCTGGCCAGAGAACATATGTATGTTTTAAAAAACAAAGTACGTAAATCGGATAAATGGTTCTTCAGTGATAGGCGCACTAACGGACAGACAGACAGACAGACAGACAGCGAGACGTTGCATTTTATATATATTATAGATGACTCAAAGCGGCACAACATTCTTAACGTCGTGTTTTACGTGGTTTACTAGAGCGATAAAAAAAACACTGTTATATGGAGACGTCCTACATAGATGCGATCGCTATTCCCACGGTTCGAGCGATTTTTTTTAAGCACCTACATCAACCACATTTTTTAATTTTATCCCGTGACTCGCGTCAGCTACTAGTTTGCTGTGGTAATACTTTTAATCTTTCACAAGTATTTTTTTATGGGTGTAGCATACGTGCTACAGGGAAGTCCCTAAAGCGCCCCAGGAGCGGCATGTCTGCGGAAAAAGCGATTCACGTTGTTCTGGAATCGCTGTAAATTGTACTCGGTGGAAAACACAGCCCTGGGCCGATTATTCCAAAGGGATGATGTTCTCCTTATAAAAGAGTGCTTGAAAAGCGTTGTACGGGGAGTAACAAGCTGAATCTCATACGGATGTGAAGTATTAGCGCGACGTGTATTTCTAACATGCACCGTTCTGGGAGGAATTAAGCGGGCTACATTCTTCGAACACTTTTCATGAAAATACTTGTAGAACAGACTCAATCGCCAACCGTTCTTCGATCTTCCAGCGAATCAAGGCCGCCGGTCAGTTCCTGGTCTCCAACCAGACGAACAGCTCTTCTCTGAACAGAATCCAACAAATGCAGTGTGTGTTTGGGACCGCAGCCCCAAACATGGGAGCAGTATTCCATAGTTGGTCAAATTTGAGCTTATTATTAACAGCTGTCGTAGAGTGTGAAGCTTTCTGGTTCGAAATAATATTTCCAACCTTTGAGAAGCTCTCCTTGCTATGGCTGCAACATGTTCATGCCAGGACATGTTTGCTCCCAAATTAACGCCCACAAATTGAGTGAGGATGCTAGGGGATTGGAATGCTCCGACATGACTATATCGGGTTCAGCAACGTTAACTTTTTTAGAGAAAACTGCCGGCTGGGTATTTGTAGCGTTAAATTCTACTTGGTTATTGTCACCCCAAGATAGAATTTCTTCCAAGTCTTTGTTAAGTTGAACGACTTCCTGCTGTCTGCAGATATTCGCCTGAGTAGCCGATGTCCGAGCGTTCAAAGTGAATGAAGTGATAAGCGTACTGTCATTTGCAAAGCTGTCGATTGGATTCTCGGTCTTTTCCATCAGATCGTTAATGTAAATGAGAAAGAGAGTAGGAGACAGTATGGAGCCTTGAGGCACGCCGGCGTTGATAGTGAAGGTGTTAGTAAGAAATCCGTCGACCGCCACTCGTAAAGAACGCCACGCCACAAACAGAACTTTTCAGACATACAAGTAATACTCTGTAATAACACATTTGAGATTAAACCAACAAACCCCTTTTTTTTATTTTTTATTTCCAGTTTCTGGTAGTTTTAACCTCTTTATATTATTATTTTCTTTTGTGTCAACGTTGTTTCAATTAAGATGTAGTTATATATTCTTAGCTAGGGATTCTCCTTTGCCTTCGATAAAGTCTTGTGTATTTCCGTCGCGCTTGCTTTTTGTTATAAACATTTTTAATAAATATCTCGTATATATCCCGGTTTTGACTCTCAAAAAAAAAACATTTTTATACTTAATTTTATTTTACTACTACCAAGATTTTTAACATAAACAAGTATCATTTTTAATTTGCGTTATTATCGAAACGAACATAGTAGTATTGTTGTTATATATTTGCTATAAAACTAAAAGAGATATGTTTCTGTTATAATTCCTTAAAAAAATTTTGTAAAACGCTTTAATTTTTTTATTTAACACTCTTGACCAACTCTTATGGTATGTTCTTTTTATTGAAAATACAGTAGAATCTCACAAATTAGAACCACTTTGTGCACCGGGCAGTTCGAATTTCTGAAAAGTTCGAATTTCTGGACATTTTTTTTTTTACAGAAAATGATAAAATTATAATAAAACTAGTTATGTAAGCTTTATTTTAACACAAAACAGTTTTTATTTATTAACATTTAATTAATTGAACATATTAAATTCATAGAAAAACTTTTAAAAAGTTTTTTAATTATTAAAATTGGTTTTTAACATAAAATCAGTAATACTTGTTTGTTTTTTTGATTTATTTAAACTGGATACAACGATATCGTTACGGACGTCCAAAAGGTTAGACATGTGTTTACTGGAAAATATATCACTGGTTTTGCACCATTTTATAACATTATTGATGCCTTCAAGGACTTTTAAATGAGGAATAGCTGGCGTTATGTCGACGTCGCTGCTATCTGAAGCCTCCTCATCGCTATTCTCTGCATCAGATCCGTCAGTAAACACATCTTTATTCCATTCCTCGATTTCATTTACATTTACGGAATTGTTTGGCATAATTTCATTCAAAAGATCAAGATTTATTTGAAGAACTTCATTGCAATCCTGATTTCGCTGAGCCAATTGTGCTAGTGGCAAAACATCATCGTTGTCGTAATCGCCTGAGTCCCAATTTAATAATTTGGACCAAGAATTTTTTAACACTGTCTGTTGTACCTCATCCCATGCTTGTTTCAACAATATTATTGCATCTCGGATTGAATGCCGTTTCACAAGCTTATCAATATCACCACCATCACCAATTAATTGAGATAGCAACTTACTTCTGTAAATAAGTTTTGTCATTTTTAATAGGATTTTGATCCATTGGCTGCACAGCTGCGGCATTTGGCGGCAAGAAATATGCAATTATATTACCATCCTCACTTCGAAGTTTATCAATTGGTGCATGAGCGGAACAGTTATCTACAAGCAGAAGAGCTTTTGGGGCCAAATTATTGTCTTCAGAAAATCGGATGACCTGTAGAACAAAAAAAAAAAATTCAAAAATATGGAACTTAAAATATGCATGGGTTAAACATACTTCTTTGATAAATATCTTGTGAAACCAATCATGAAAAATCCGGGAAGTCATCCACGCATTTTTCGAAAAGTCATAATGAAGTGGGTTATCAAATCCTCTGAAGCTTCTTGGCTTTTTAGCTTTTCCAATAACCAACGGTTTTTTTTTTTTAATTTGTGTGAGCCATCAGAATTTGCGCCTAGTAAAATTGAAACGCGTTCTTTTTGAATTTTTAAATCATTGGACACTTTTTTCACAAGCAGCGACAAATGTTTTATCTGGAAGGCAACGGAAAAATAATCCGCTTTCATCAGCATTATAGATTTGTGTTTCCAATAACCCCATTTCCGCGACTTTTGCACGAAATCTGTGTAGAAATGGAGTGACCTCACCAACATCACTCGAAAGTATTTCACCACCAATTTTTAAAAACCGTATTCCTTGACGGGTTTTAAATTTGGAAAACCATCCATCACTTGCAGTAAATGCGTTTTCATCTTTATCGGGTACACTTCACTAAAAAATTGACTTAGCTTTTGCTTTTAATACGGGTCCTGTCACTGTGTTCTTCTTTTCACGTTGATTTAAAAACCACTTATAAAGGCGCTTTTCCAATTTTTTTTTTCCATTTCCTCATATTCTGTCTTATGTAAAGATTTTTTTTTTGCTTCCTGATAGGTGCTGGTGACTGCATCCATTATTTCTTGTTTTTTTGATTTTATGTAGTTGATGGAAAATTTTGTCACATTAAAATCTTGAGCTAAACGCCTCACGCCTTCATTAAGTCTTTTTAATATTTTAACCTTAGTATCCAAAGATAAGGTATTTTTTTTACGTTTGTTTGGCATTTTTTTTTTAACTTTCACACGTATGAACACTTCACTTTGACCTTCAGTCATCAACTGACCCAAATTTGTACAAGCATATCAAATTTCATACGCATATGACCGAATTGTACACACCACGAATAACTCGGTGATTCCCCGTTTTATTTTTACTTTAAATGAGCGAAAAAAAAATAATTTGTAGTGAAAATACAAAAAAAAAGTAAAAAAACTTCCAGAAATTAGAACCCCCTGTTCTAATTTTAGAGCGTTTAATTTGGTTTTTCGCCTATTTAGTTCAAAATCATAGAAAAAAAATATTTTCTAGTAGAAATAAGAACCAAAAAAAACAACACTTCCAGAAAATTAGAACCACAGGTTCTAATTTCAGAGCGTCCAATACATTGAAATGGCCGGTTCTAATTTCTGGACGGTTCGAATTTGTGACGGTTCGAATTTGTGAGATTCTACTGTAATGATAATATTTTAGAAACTCCGGTGAGACCGGAAGTAGAAGAAACCTCCTTATTTTTAACGGAATTTTATATATAATAACTACAGTTATTAATAATTTGATATCAGATACTGGCAGTTTTTTTTTTTAACATTTGGCTGCCTATTCCTGATGATGTAAAAAATAACCGTTCTATAAAAAAATTTTAACTAAGAATAATAAAGCTTGTTTCAATTTTCGCCATGTTGTAGATGAAATCGAATGAAAGGACCTGTCAGTGCATAAAAAATATATCTCCGCCACTTTGGTTGTCATATATGTAAATACAGTCTGTCAAGTAAGAACGTGTCCGCGATAATTCATTTTTGGTAGGTGCGACTCTGGCAGTTCAACAAAAAACCGGTAGAGGGAACCTTTTTCTACGACTCGGTTTAGTAAAAGAATCAGTCGATTCCGCATTTTCGTCAAAATCACGTAAAATCCAAAATGAGTCACTTCTTTGCGTGTTGTTTCGAGGCAGTCTTTATTTATTCCCATCCTAGCCGCCGCTAAGTATATTAAAAAGTCGGTTTCGTTTGTGAAGAAGTGGGTAAATCGTTTTAACGAGACGAAAAATGGCGACGACTTGCCAAAACGTCACTCGGTAGGCAAGGTTACTTCAAAAATAGAAAACTGGATCGTGCCTTTGTTTTCACGGGACTCGAAATTGACAGTGTGTCAAGAAGCGGCAAAATTAAGAAAATCAGGTTTAAATGTGTCCCATGGGACCATTCGACAAGATCTTCATGCTCATAATGTCAAATTCCGAAGCACCTTGAAGGAACCGTTGCTGAGCGAAAATCACGTCACGAAGCAGCTCACTTGGGCCCACGATAAGATACTAGAGTAGCCCTCACAATCGCCGGACGCCAACCCTATTGAAAACGTTTGGTCCCTTGTAAAGAGAAAGCTCAGAGGAAAGGCTCTGAGGACTTTGACTCAGTTGTCTCGCGAGGTTCGAATAATTTGCAGAGTATGCGGAAAATCTCGTAGACAGCATGCCTCGACGATGTCAGGCGATTATTGATGCAGGAGGCGATTAGACAACTTACTAAGGTAATTGCGCCGTTCTTAACACACCAAAGAAAACATCAATGGCAAAAAATATTTTCGAAACACATTTTTTTTCAAGAATACGAACGGTCACGTTCTTGCTTGACATACTGTAAACATGTATTCTTACGTTTCTCTCATTTCATTCTTCGTGTTATCGTATCATCGGGTTACCTGCGTCTACCTGACGAGTTTCAACAGAGCGAAATGAAGCGAATTTACAGAGATTATGTACATTTCTTTTTAATTTCATTAATTTGTTGCTTTTTTTAGTAAGAACAAAAGCTTGCAAATATGCTAAATCTATACACCCAGTAGAGTTTCTTTTGGACAGTATTCCGCTGTTAAGATGGCTACCAGAGTACAGTTGGAAACGAAGCTTCCTGTCTGATATTATGAGCGGTTTCACTGTGGCTATTATGCATATACCACAGGTAAGATTATTTTAAACATACATTGACGTAAAATGGAGCATGTTTATCTAGGCAAAGTTGAGATTCACAATTAATTGCATTCTATAAACAATTATGTATTACTGTTTAAGAGTGGATTAAAAAAATACTATCTTTTTATCTAATACGAGGCTGGTTTGAAAAGTCCGTGCAAAAATAAAAACTACTTATGTGTTTGGGGTAAACCTTTTTTATTTTTCGACATGGTCTCCTTTTAGGCTTATACACTTCGTCCAACGACTTTCTAGTTTGTTGATCCCTTCCGAATAATAGGATTTGTCCAAGTCTGCAAAATATCCATTAGTGTCTGCAATCACCTCCTCGTTTGAATAAATCTTTGTCCCGCCAGCCATTTCTTCAAATTGGGGAACAAATAGTAGTCCGAGGGAGCCAAGTCTGGAGAATAGGGGGGATGTGAAACGAGTTGGAATCCTATTTCCATTAATTTTGCGACCACAACTGCTGAGGTGTGTGCTGGTGCGTTGTCGTGATGGAAAAGGACTTTCTTGTGGGCCGATCGCGGGCGTTTTTCTTGCAGCTCGGTTTTCAAACGGTCCAATAACGATAAATAATATTCACCTGTAATAGTTTTACCCTTTTCCAGAGAGTCGATGAGGATTATCCCTTGCGAATCCCAAAAGACAGTCGCCATAACCTTTCCGGCCGAAGGAACGGTCTTCGCCTTTTTGGTGCAGATTCCCCCTTGGTAACCCATTGTTTAGATTGTTGTTTGGTCTCAGGAGTATAGTAATGTATCCATGTTTCATCCACAGTGACGAAACTACGCTTAAAGTCCTCCGGATTCTTCTGGAACAGCTGCAAACCATCCTTGCAACACTTCACACGATTCCGTTTTTGGTCAAGCGTAAGCAATCGCGGCACCCATCTTGCGGATAGCTTTCTCATGTCCAAATCTTTATGCAAAATATTATGTACCCGTTCAGTCGAGATACCCACAGCACTCTCAATCTCACGCACCTTAACTCGTCTGTCATCTATCACCATATCATGGATTTGATCAATGATTTCTGGAGTCGTAACCTCCACAGGCCGTCCAGAACGTTCGGCGTCACTTGTGCCCATATGGCCAGTCCGAAAATTTTGAAACCACTTATAAACTGTTCTAATCGAAGGTGCAGAGTCACCATAATGTTTTATCAAGCTTCTCTTTAGTCTCCTGAGGCGTTTTGCCTTTCATAAAGTAATGTTTAATCACCACACGAAATTCTTTTTCGTCCATTTCTGGAAAATCACTCGACTTCCTTGATTCACACGAATGCCAAACACAAAGAAATAGACCAATATGGCTGAAACTTGGTGTGCGTTCATTCAAGAGATGCTACTAACTAAACATGACCTCGATACGCGCCGGTGGTGCCATCTCTCGGACTTTGCACGGACTTTCCAAACCAGCCTCGTATATTACTGTTTTTTTTAAGGGTATGGCTTATGGGTTGCTAGGGAATGTACCGCCAATTATTGGAATTTACATGGCCTTTTTCCCAGTGTTAGTGTATTTTGTGTTTGGAACTTCTAGGCATGTATCGATGGGTATGTAATTCTTTTAGTTTAAATTTATCGAACATTAGAATATTATATAGGAAATTACTATTTAAATTACCGAATTTTTTAAAATAACATAAAACAACACGCCAATGTTGGTTCTGAACTACAAATTTTAATCGTACCAAATTGCATTTTGTCTAAATCTAATTACCCGAAAACATTTTCTGAGATTGACCAATACAAATTGACAGCTGTCATTTTACAGGAACGTTTGCCATAGTATGTTTGATGACAGGTAAAGTAGTGAGTGAACATGCAACAGTTGAAATAATGCAAAACGGTACCGCCAGAATGTTGGATCCCAGTATGAAGCTCAGTGGAGAGGCAGTGCCTCAAATTAATAACATCCAGGTAGCTGTGACTGTGACATTCTCTGTGGCAATTATACAGGTAAGAGTGATATGCTAGCAGTTTTATTATTATTCATTGAATTTGTTTAACTATGGATTTAAGATTGGCATTATTTTTTACGTACTTACCACAGCTGTTAAACTGTGTGATGTATCGTTGCAGGCTGTATTTAGTGTGAAACAGTCTTCGGTAGTTTATTCTAAAGGGATGATGTTGTTCATATACAAGGGTCCTTAAACGGGATGGCAAGAATGACGACGAAGCCATCAGCGCTATTTGCTTCTATTTTAAAACCTAGCAAGTTGTGACGTTTATTTTTTCTTAGAAATTCCTGCCTATTGTTTTTTTAGCTTGGTTACTCTCACGCTAAGCCACCATTTTATCCAGGTCTTTGTTAAGTAGTACAATTTTCTGCTGCCTGTTGATGGTGGCTTCGGCAGGTGGTGTTCAAGCATACTTGTAAATAAAGAGGTAACTGTGCTGTCATCAGGAAAGCTACTGACTGTACCCGCTTGGGATTGTTCAAAATGTTAAGATCCGTTGTTTTCAATACTTGTAACATAAATTCACCTGTTGATCTTTGTTTATAAAAATCGCATTGGTGGTCACTAATGAAATTAAATCTTTCCAGATTCTTTAGAAGTTTTTTATTACTTTTAACATTACTAAAAGCAATTTGACCGGACGGTTTTATTTGCACCTGTCTCATAACTTTCATTTCATTCGAAGCGAGTATAATTTTATTGTGTTTTTGGAATTTCATATTTACTTAATGTTAAGGGATTAACTGTTCATTTATCAAGTTTTTTAAGAAAATATTCCCAAAAATCCTTAAAGAACAAGCAATAAGTTAAAAACTCCATTGAACTCTAACGAGTTGGAGGTTGTTTTAAACATTTTTTGCCAAAATATCGAGTACTAGATGTTGCAAGTTTGGTGTCTGTGTTAGTCTTTGTGCGAAGGTGTGCCATGGATGCGCTTTTCTTAAAATTCTGGAAATTATTGCAAAATGTGAAAAATAGTTAACAAATTCGGGTAAATGTTGAAATTTGGGAAAAGTAGTTTAAAAATTCTGTAAATTGTTGCAAAATGATAAAGTTAGTGAAACAATTCGGGAAAATGTTGCACATGTAGCAAATTGTTTACAACTTCGGGAAATTGTTGCTAAAATTGAAAAATCCTCGAAAATTTCAATAAAGTGTTACTAAATTGGAAAAATAATGTTAAAATTCTAGAAATTGTTGCATAATGTAACAAATTATTTAAAAATTCATAAAAAGTTTCATAAAAATTATTCACGTTTTTTCAAGAATAGTTCGCCATTTTAGAGCCGCCATTTTGTTTTTTGAAATGTGAACTTTATAATCACAATCAGCGACCGCAAAAACCCATGGATACAGAGTTTTATAAAAATAACTCACGTTTTTACAAAAAGAGTCCGCCAGTTTGGAGTCGCCATTTTGCTTTTTGAGAATTTGATTTCATATTCGTGATCAGCGGTCCCGAAAACCCCGATATACCGAGTTTTGTTGAAATCGAATACTACCTTCATATTTTGGCCAGCATTTCGGGATATTTTTCTTCTGTGTGCCTATAATTTATATATATATATATATATATATATATATATATATATATATATATATATATATATATGTATATATATATGTATATATATATATATATATATATGTATATATATATATATATATATATATATATTATATATATATATATATATATATATATATATATATATTATATATATATATATATATATATATATATATATATATATATATATATATATATATATATATATATATATATATATATATATATATATATATATATATATTACTTCACATTAAGTAAGATTTTAGTAGTTGTATTTAAGCATTCAGAGGCGAGAGTTGCGATTTCTGAATTTATTGTGCTTCAAGTGTTCGTACAATTGTTTAATCCGAAACTTCGTTTTTAGAATTCACTGCCTAGGTTAGATAAGAAATTGTGGTTCTTGGGATTAGACCGTTTAAATTCGAATTACTTTCCGACGTTTCGCCCACGATTGCACTTGTCGTCTTCGGAGATCTTACTTTTTGATATTGGAATACTGAATATTGTTCAATTCATTCAGTGTTCTAACATGGAAGAGTAAAGATTCCTGAACATGAAATCATAGGAAAAAGATTTTTTTTATTGTAAATAATTTCACATTATAATTCCGAACCACCCCAATCACTAGCTTACAGTGCATCGCATCCACTCAGTCACTCCAACTATCTCGCCAACTCTCACTGTTAAAATTTTACTCAACTTCCCTACATCGACCTCATACCATATCCTCACTCAATCTGGTCAATCTCCACAGACCAAACATTACATTCCCCACTGATTCTGTTCCCTACAGAATCGACAAATTACTCATCCAGCACACAATATCTCCCCCCCTCATTACAACTACCCCCTCCCAACCACCTTTCGTCCCTGGCTCTCCCCTCTCCCCAACATTGACCTAACTTTGCACTCCTATAAAAAATCAGAACATTCAAACATATTCTTTAACAAGCTCTTTCTTGACAGACTATCCAATATCTATCCCAATCATTTACTTTTCTTCACAAATGGATCAAAGACGGAAAAGGGAGTTGGGGCTGCCTTCTTTCTTGATAATATCGTCCAAATGTTTAAATTACCTAAACACATTTCTATTTTCTCCGCAGAATTGTTGGCAATAAAGGAGACTATCAGATACTCCCTCCAAGCAAACATACAACAACCAACTCTCATAATTTCTGATTCCCTAAGCGCTCTCAAAGCCATCAATTCTAGAAATCTCAATTTCAACTATATCAGGCAAATTCTGGATCTGATGTACACAGTCAGCTTGAAAAAACGTACCATATCCTTGCTTTGATTGCCCAGTCACATAGGCAACCCTCATAACGACAGAGCGGATTATCTTGCTAAACTTGCCATAGAAAGGGGCAGTATGAACATGGGAGAGAATCACTACTCTGATTTTAACATCTTCATAAAACACCTACATAGCTCTCTCTTCCAACTTAAATGGGACTTGGAAGATCCCAACAACAAATTATGGTCCATCAAAACCAATGTATTTCCTCCCCTTAACTCCACAGAATTGAACCGAAGACATAATGTAATAATGAGAAGACTGGCATTGGGACACACCTACTCCAGGCATGTACATCTAAAGAGAGATCCCCCTCCACTCTGTCCTAAATGTGACTCCCCCTTATCAGTGTTACATCTAATCGAATCCATTCGACATCAAAACTTAAAAGACACCACGGCATCCCATCCAACATCACCATCCTCATAAAATCTTTTGTCCCACTTAAAGAAAACATAACCAATTACTTAAAAGAATTCAATCTTCATAGTCTAACCTATTTATACCAAACTGACTCTAGTGGGCGCTAAATGATCTTAGCTGTCGATGCGCCCTGCCCAACAGAAACAAACAAACAAAAACAAAACATTATAATTATAGATTAATTTTTTTTTTTCTAATAATTTTCAGTTGCTAATGTATCTCTTCCGACTAGGGGCCGTGTCGAGTTTGCTGTCGGACAACTTAGTGAGCGGATTCACGTGTGCCTCCGCCTTCCACGTTGTATCTTCGCAACTCAAGGATCTTCTAGGATTAAGTATAGGAAAAAGACGGGGAAATTTTTCATTTGTGTATGTAAGTATTTTGATTTCGTAGTTTGATAGGAAAAGTAATTCTTTATTAATAAATTATTTAATATGTAAAAAAATTGGATATGTCCTCTGCCTCTTAGCCGATGGAAAAACAGCCAACAGCCTATGGACTAACGACGAGACCATACATTGTATCCCACTGAAGGCGGAGCCAACATCAACCAATAATCTGTGGTCACTACACATTAATAGCTCGTGCAGTTTAGAAAGTCTTAGTTCACCGTCAACTAATGACCTGTCAAATGAAACTTTGGCGAAACGTCTGCGATTAAGTGAATGGAAACATTTAAATTCCCATCTCTAGTCTTAACATTTAAACGGTTTACAATTCCAATATTTATTTGTTAATCGTGTACATGCTAACAAACATTGTGAAGACTAAAACAGTTATTGTTTATTGAAACTAGCCGGGCCCGCGGCTCCGCTCGCGTAGACTTGATTCACTACTATCGTCACTGCTTATTCCTTATGTTACCCAACGTAATAAAATATCTCCCATTATTTCCCCTTATCTCCCAATATTTCTCCTTATGTCCCATTATCCCTACATAATTTCCATTATCTAGGCTTATCTCCGCTCATCTCCCATTATTTCTCCTTATCTCCCATTATTTGTCCTTAGCTCCCAGTATTTCACCTTATCTCCCATTATCTAGGCTTATCTCGACTTATCTAGGCTTGTCTCGACTTATCTCGCAATATTTCTCCTTATCTCCCATTATCTTGCCATAACTCCCATTATCTAGACTTACCTCTGCTCATCTCCCATTATTTCTCCTTACCTCCCATTATTTATACTTATCTCCAATTATCTCCCATTATCGAGGCTTATCTCGACTTATCTCCCATTATTTCTCCTTATCTCCCATTATCTCATCTTATCTCTCATTATCTAGGCTTATATTGAATTATATAGAACATATGTATAAATTTATAAAAACACGTAAATCGGATGGTTCTCAAGTGATAAGCTCACTAATGGACAGACATGCAGACAGACAGACAGAGAGATGTTGCATTATTATATATTCTAGATAGGAGATTATAGATAACTTGGCCAGAGAACAAAAGTATAAATTAAAAAAAAACACGTAAATCGTATAAGTGGTTCTCGAGTGACAAGCGCACTAACGGACAGACAGACAGACAGAGAGACGTTGCATTTTATATATATTATATTCTTTGCTACATGATATTGTTCCATATTTAATGCTTTAGGCAGTGTATTGCAAGAGAACGCGCTAGCAGCAAAGTTTTCTCCGACTTGATTCACTATTATCGTCACTGCTTATTCCTTATGTCACCTAACGTAATAAAATATATCCTATAACCTGGCCAGAGAACATATGTATGTTTAAAAAAAAAGCACGAAAATCGGATAAGTGGTTCTCCAGTGATAAACGCACTAACGGACAGACAGACAGACAGAGAGACGTTACATTTTATATATATTATAGATATTCTTTGCTACATGATATTGTTTCATATTTAATGGTTTAGCATGTTTAAAAAAAAGCACGAAAATCGGATAAGTGGTTCTCCAGTGATAAACGCACTAACGGACAGACAGACAGACAGAGAGACGTTACATTTTATATATATTATAGATATTCTTTGCTACATGATATTGTTTCATATTTAATGGTTTAGCATGTTTAAAAAAAACCACGTAAATCGGATAAGTGGTTCTCCAGTGATAAGCGCACTAACGGACAGACAGACAGACAGAAATATGTTGCATTTTATATATATTATAGATGTAATAAAATATATATCTATAACCTGGTCAGAGAACATATGTATGAATTAAAAAAATCACGTACATCGGATAAGTGGTTCTCGAGGGATAAGCGCATTAACGGACAGACAGACAGACAGAGATACATTGCATTTTATACATATTATAGATATAGATTATTATTATTATTATTATATAACCTGGCCAAAGAATATATGTATGAATTTAAAAAAAGACACGTAAATCGGATAAGTGATTCTCGCGTGATAAACGCACTAATGGACAGACAGACAGACAGAGAGACATTCCATTTTATATATTATAGATTATAGATATTCTCTGCTACATAATATTGTTCCATATTTAATGGTTTAGGCTATGCTTGCAATGGAACGCGTTAGCGGCAAACTTTTTTCCGACTTCATTCACTATTTTACGTTACTGCTCATTCCTTATGCTACCTATCGTAATAAAATATAGTCTATAACCTGGCCAGAGAACATATGTATGTTTTAAAAAAAAAGTACGTAAATCGGATAAGTGGTTCTCCAGTGATAAGCACACTAACGGACAGACAGACAGACAGAGAGACGTTGCGTTTTATATATATTATAGATGTGCTTAGTTTTTAACGTAACAAAATTGTGCACAAACAAATGTATGGAAACATTTTTGTTATAAAATAAAAATTTCACTAAGACGACTATGATGTCAAAAATATTTAATATTTAGTGGGATATCCTTTTGTGTCAATCACTGCTTGACATCTTCTGTCCATAGAGTCAATAAGCCTAGGGTAAAAATGGGATGGTATTTTTTTTCCCATTCTTGTTTTAATGCGATCCAAAGTTCGTCCCGGTTTTTTATATTTCTTTTCCTAATTTGTTTACCCAGATAGTGCCAAAGATTCTCTATCGGGTTCAAATCAGGTGATTGTGAAGGCCAGCGCATCCCCCGAATTCTTTGTTCAGAAAACCAATTCTTGGCCAAGCGAGATGTGTGTTTTGGGTCATTGTCTTGTTGAAAAATCCATGACAGTGGCAAATCTTCTTCATAAGGAATCAAATTATTTTCCAATATCTCAAGATACATTTGAGCATACACTCTGCCATTTATCTTTGCCATTGGCCCCGTACCAGACCGTCGAAAACAACCCCTTACCATGATATTTCCACCGCCATGTTTGACAGTAAGTACAAGGTACTTTGGGTCATATCTTAGACCAACTGGTCTTCTTACATAACGAGTAGAATCACTTTCAAAGAGATTGAACCTACTTTCGTCACTAAAGATTACTAGAGACCATTGATTTTGAGTCCAGCCTTTATGTTCCTTAGCAAATTTCAATCTCTCTTTTCTGTGACATTTTGTAAGGAGTGGCTTTTGAACAGCACACCTACCATGAAGATTTTCAGATAACAGACGACGCCTAATAGTCATGTCTGACACCAATACACCCTGACATTCCTGCGTTAGTTCTTTATTAATAGCAGTTTTCTTGGCAAGACAATGACCCAAACACACATCTCGCTTGACCAAGAATTGATTTTCGTGAAATATTGCAAATTAGTAATACAATGAACGTTTAGTGACAATTAGTTATTATTAGAGTTTATTTAGTTCAGGTTAGTTCAGGTTACAAGAAAAATAGTAAATGAAGGGAAGCACTTGATTTAAGGCATTCAAATATTAAAATTGTCAGCTAATGGCAATAAGATAGGTATCAATAAATTCAGCCAGTCTAGGAGTGGCGTTGATGATTTTGGGTTCAAAGTTTGAGACTTCTTTGACTTAGTTTTACGTTTTATTATCGAGGAGCGCTATTTATCAATATTTTTTTCTTCAACTGTTATAATATATAAAAAATTAATAAAAAGAAAATTTCTGAGTGTTAAGAAATTATTATAATTTAAATATTAAACAACTATTTTAGTTATCTTGTCCTCCCTCGCATTACCTGTAACTTTATTTGTGTTTCTAGCAACGTGTAATTGCTCAATTTATTTTTAAAACTTAAATTAAGTATGTCACGTATTATATTTTGGAAAATGGGTTACCTCTTAATAAATATATAAATAAAATTACAAACTGAAATCTTTCAAATCTCGGTCACGGAAAGATTCGTGTTACTGAAATACAGTTTTAAAATTTGAGCAGAGGTCTTTTAATTAGTTTAACAGCTGTTTTTTTTTGGTTTTTAGACTATTTATGATGTGGTACTTGCTATTCCCCACGCGAACACCACTGCCATACTTATTTCCTTGGTTGCTTGTACAATCGTAGCCCTCAATAACGAACTGTTCAAGGTAAATATACAGGATGTTAGAAGAAGTTTTTTTTCGGGGAACATATCAGCCTGAGGCCTCTGTCTGATTAACTACCTGCTCGCCATCTATAGTCGTTAACTCGACGTCGCGGATCCCCTAAAAATTCTTTGCTCTTGCTTAATGAGTGTTCAGATAGGCAGAAATTTAGCCAGCCATTTCGCGGATGTTAATTATTCATACGTAACGAACCACGCTGTGGATAATATCGATCAATTTTAATAAGAGCGAACCCAGACAGTCGGAAAGAGGCCTTAGGAAAACATTTTTTTCTACAACAATAATTCTGTAAATTTTGTTTCAGCCATGGTTATCGAAAAGGACCAAGATACCATTTCCGATAGAGCTAGTAGCTGTGGCTATCGGTACTGGGGTAACCTATTTTACAGGAATTCATAAAACTCATAGCGTTAGTACTGTCGGCTTCATTCCTACAGGGTTAGTATCAGACTGAAATGTATGCTGTATCTTTACTACATGGGATAAAAAGTCCTAAGACTTTCCGAGAGATGGCTGCATAAACAAAAAAAAAAACTTTATGATTTTCAGTTAATGCCAACTCTCAGAAGATTCGTGTAAAATTTTGATGATATTTGGTCTATTAGTTTGCGAGTTACAGCTGTTTGAGCGTCGCTGCTTTTGATTTCTGCAAACCGATGGTACAAAAAAGAATTTCGTGTGTTGAACAAACATTGCTCTTTGATGGGCAAAAATACAGCCGGAAGCCAAGAATGGCTTGGGCAGTGTTATGACATATGTGCTCCGTCAAAAGCAACTATATGTCGATGGCTAAGTGAACTTAAATGCACCACGTTTCAGACATCCAAATGAGGTTGAACGCTGTTTGGCACTGCTTCGGCGTAATCCAAAGGAATTTTTGCGTCGATTCGTAACAATGGACCACCAACAGTCTCTCCGCAGAGTGGCTGGAATCGCATCAAAGTCGATCGCAGCGTCCAAAAACAGAAACCGCAGCTGGAAAGGTTTTGGCACGTATTTTTTGGGATGCGCATGGGATAATAATGGGCTCTTTGGAGAAGGAGGCGAACAATCACCGGAGACGATTATGTTGGTTTATCAGACCATTTGAATGGTGAAATTAAGAAAAAACAGCCGCATTTAGCGAAGAAAAAAGTATTGTCTCACCAAGATAACGCACCGGTTCACAAGTCCATAAAATCAATGATGAAATTGGATTAATTGGACTAGGAAATTCTTCCTCAGCCACCGCATTCACAAGATCTGGCTCCCAGCGATGATTACCTCTTTTCAAATTTGAAAAGATCGGTCTAGGGAAAGAGATTTGGTTCAAATGAAGAAGTCGAATGGAAAACTGAGGCTTATTTTAGAAAGCTCGACAAATTTTACTGTATGAAAGGTATCCAAATGTTGAAAAAAAAAAAACGCTGGAACAAGTATGTCGCTCTTGAAGGGATCTGTGTTGAAGAATAAAATCGATTTTTGGCAAAAACATTGTTTTTTCTTCAAAAGTCTCGGGATTTTTCACCCCATGTAGTATTTTTATTTATGATGATGACGTTTAAAAAAACATGTTTTTGTAGATTGCCAGAACCTATTTTGCCAGTCTTTAGTCTTATACCAGAAATATGGTTGGATGCTGTCGTCATTACCATGGTTTCTTACACTATAACTATGTCCATGGCGTTGATATTTGCAAGAAAACTCATGTACGAGGTCGATTCCAATCAAGAATTATTAGCTCTGGTTAGTAATGCTAGTTAATAGTTTAACAGAAAAATCGGTAAAGTGAGTTAGTCAATATTTGCCTTGCAAATATGTGGTTCTAAAATAAGTAAAGAGAAAGTAAATTAAAATAGGCAGATCGTGATCTATATACATATACATATATATACATATATATATATATATATATATATATATATATATATATATATATATATATATATATACATATATATATATATATATATATATATATATATATATATATATATATATATATATATATATATATACACAGTAGAACCCTGGTTATCCGAGGTAACGAGGGGGGCACCCTCCTCGGATAACTGAAAACTCGGATAATCCGGATTTGTTTTTTATTCATTCAAAAAATAAACACCAATACTTTAAACCGATGTATTAACGTTTTTAACATATAAATAGGTACATACATTATAAAACAGTGAAATAGGTATCTATGCGCTTCTGTTTCATATTGCATCTTCTTTTTCTCGCTGCAATGTTTCTCCATCTATTAAGAAGAAGTAAATCCCCTGAGATTGCCTCTGGTTCTTGTTCGATATACCTCAAAGCTTTTTCCAAAGAAGCAAAACCTTCTTAATGGGACACTTAGTGGGAGACTGTTCATCCACCGCCGCTTCCTGAAAGGCATTCGTTATTTCTTCAATACTCATTTCTTCTTCTGTAATCCATTCAACAACATCTTCTCTTGTCACATTTTCGCAACCTTTTAATTTTTGCATTAATTCAAATAAACTTTTTTCTTTTTCTTCTATCTCGCTGTCAAAATTTGAACAGGACATTTCTCCATGGTTTCTCAATTTCAAAGCTATTTCATTTAATGGAGTATCATCTTCACTGTCATTATAGTCCTCAAAATCAATAACTTTCGACCAAGATTTTTGAATAGTGGTAGTACGCGCAGAATCCCAAACATGCTAAGAGAGTCCAAAAACATAAATAGGGGAACCCCTCACATGGGCCAGGGGATTCCCCGAAGGCCCCGACGACTTTAAATGGAAATATATACATATATATTTTAGAAGCTCGGTTAATACGCAGCATAGACGCGCGTACCTCGGATAATCAGGTTCTTAGATTGGTTAATCCGGAGATCGCGACTCGGTTAATCGGGGTTCTACTGTATATATATGTATGTATGTATGTTATGTATGTATGTATGTATGTATATATATATATATATATATATATATATATATATATATATATATATATATACATATATATATATATATATATATATATATATATATATATATATATATATATATATATATATATATATATATATACAGTCGACACTCTATATAGTGAAAGATCAAAATGTTGACCGAAATTTCACTATATAGAGTTTCACTATAAACAGTGTCGACTATATATATATATATATATATATATATATATATATATATATATATATATATATATATATATATATAGTATATAGCATTGTATATAAGTATATTTTTGCTTTTTGAAAAAGTTTAATTTTTTCGCTTTCATAGGGTCTCAGCAACTGCACGGGCTCCTTCTTCTCCTGCATGCCAGTAACAGCATCTCTATCCCGTTCAATGATCCAGCAAGGTGTAGGTGGGGTAACACAACTGGCCAGTGTCGTTAGCAGCTTGTTGCTGTTGGTTGTACTCTTGTGGGTCGGACCAGTGTTCGAGACCTTGCCGAGATGTGTACTGGCTAGTATTATTGTTGTAGCACTAAAGGTAATGTGAATTAAATTTGCAATTTTTTATGTATGTGAGAAATCACGGCTCAGAGGACTAGACCGTGTCCAGTTTCTTCCTGGCGTTTTACCCGCGACTGCACTAGGTGTTTTAAAATTTCAATTAATTACAACGGGAGATGCAGGCTACCACCTATATCTTACGTATGCGTAGCGTCGTCGTAGACGAAATGTCGTAGTGTAATTCTAAATGGACATGGTCTAACTGTGAGAACACTGTAACTTATATCATTCTTTTTTCTGTAAATACTCGCGGATCTATTTGTAAAAAATTGAAAAAATAATTGTTCTTTTCAATTCATTCTCTAGGGTATGATACTGCAAGTAAAAGAACTGCCACGCCATTGGCGTCTAAGCCGCTGGGACGGATTTGTGTGGGCCGTTACGTTTTTCACAACTCTGTTGATGCAAATAAGCGTGGGCCTCGCGGCAGGCGTGGCTGCGTCGCTGGTAAGTGTGGCTGCGCAAGGATTGAGACCGCGCGCTTCTATTTTGGGACGATTAGCTGGAACTGATTTGTATTTGGATATGAAGAGGCACAAGGCGGTAAGTTTTTATGGTAGATTAATACCGGGCGGCAAGAGCGACTGTCAAGTATCCTCAGCGGTTTTTCCTTGCTACATGACATCAACATTTAATAAATAGATTTCCGACATCACATTATTATAGTTGATCAAGTAAAAATGTGTAGCTTATAACTTGTAGTCGGTAAAAGAAATTCCTTTTTTTTGAGGTTATGTTTGGCACCTTTGCAAACAATGCTTTGTGGAAAAAAGATTTATTTCTAACCTTATTTATAGATAAATAGTAAATTATCGAACATGAGTGTTGCATATGCTTCGCACTTCGAGGCTATGTTCCAATGTAATCTTCCGAAAAGTCCGAAAATGAGGCCTACAGCGGCTGCTAAGTATATGGGCAAGTCTGGGGCATTCGTTAGCAAATGGGTGAAATTATACTCTCAGTTAAAAAAAACATTAATGACCTACCAGAACGTGGTTCGAGAGGAAAAGGGTCGGACAAGGATAAAGAAATTATACACATACACACAAAAAAAAAATTTTCTTATATTAGACATGCGACAGGTCACTTCCTATGTATTTTTGTCTGCTGAATCCAAATTTGATATTAGTTTTATCAGATTCGCGCAAAAAAGTGATTGAGATCCAAAAAATTATCAAATTATTGCTGACCGCAAAATTAGATCGTTTCTGCAACCTCCATAACTTTGAGATAAAAAAGCAAACTTAACGTAAATGGTCTTAAATTAAAGCTAATTAAAAATCTAGAGGGGTATATTTTACGATTTTTTTTATTTAGGGGTAACTACCCCCTATTATGAGGTTTAAAAGGCTGAAAATAAAAAAAAATTCTGAATTTGTTCCCATAGTGAGAAGTAATTTTTTTACATTATAACGGTACTGAAACGCATTTCAACTCCCTTTTAGGAGTTGGCTAGCGTGGCTTATTTCAAATTATCTAGGCTTATATCGGCTTATCTGTCATTATTTCGCCTTATTTCCAATTATGGCACAATAACTCCCAATATCTCGACTTATTTCCCATTATTTAGGCTTATGTCGCATTATATATCATTATTTCGCCTTATTTCCAATTATGGCCCATTAACTCCCAATATCTCGACTTATTTCCCATTATTTAGTCTTATGTCGCCTTATATATCATTTTTTTCGCCTTATTTCCAATTATGGCACAATAACTCCCAATATCTCGACTTATTTCCCATTATTTAGGCTTATGTCGCCTTACATATCATTATTTCGCCTTATTTCCAATTATGGCACATTAACTCCCAATATCTCGACTTATTTCCCATTATTTAGTCTTATGTCGCCTTATATATCATTTTTTCGCCTTATTTCCAATTATGGCACAATAACTTCCAATATCTCGATTTATTTCTCATTATTTAGGCTTATGTCGCCTTATTTATCGTTATCTCGCCTTATTTCCAATTATGGCACATTAAATCCCAATATCTCGACTTATTCCCATTGTTTATGCTTTGTCGCCTTATCTATCGTAATTTCGCCTTATTCCCAATTATGGCACATTAACTCGCATTAGCTCGACTTGTTTCAAATTATCTAGGCTTATATCGGCTTATCTGTCATTATTTCGCCTTATCTCGAATTATGGCACATTAACTCCCAATATCTCGATTTATTTCCCATTACTTAGGCTTATGTCGCTTTATCTATCGTTATTTCGCCTTATTTCCAATTATGGCACATTAACTCCGAATATCTCAATTTATTTTTTATTATTTAGGCTTATGTCGCCTTATCGATCATTATTTCGCCTTATTTCCAATTATGGCACATTAACTCCCAATATCTCGACTTATTTCCCATTATTTAGTCTTATGTCGCCTTATATATCATTATTTCGCCTTATTTCCAATTATGGCACAATAACTCCCAATATCTCGACTTATTTCCCATTATTTAGGCTTATGTCGCCTTATTTCCAATTATGGCACATTAACTCCGAATATCTCGATTTATTTCCCATTATTTAGGCTTATGTCGCATTATATATCATTATTTCGCCTTATTTCCAATTATGGCCCATTAACTCCCAATATCTCTACTTATTTCCCATTATTTAGTCTTATGTCGCATTATATGTCATTGTTTCGCCTTATTTCCAATTATGGCACAATAACTCCCAATATCTCAACATATTTCTCATTATTTAGGCTTATGTCGCCTTACATGTAATTATTTCGCCTTATTTCCAATTATGGCGCATTAACTCCCAATATCTCGATTTATTTCGCATTATTTAGGCTTATGTTGCCTTATTTATCGTTATCTCGCCTTATTTCCAATTATGGCACATTAAATCCCAATATCTCGACTTATTTCTCATTATTACTTTCCATGGTATCTTGTCAGTATTATTTTCATTAATTTTCTGAATTTTTTCAGTTTGAAAACTTTTGCATAAATAGCAACCCCTTTTTAGAGGGTCCTTTTTAATTTATTATACGGTATAGGATTTGACATTGCGCCATTTTGTTGTGTCATCAACAAGTGTCAGACGCGCACGAGTGATAAATTGGAAAAGTGTGTGCATAGTGTTGTGTTCAATATGTCGAAATTTGCACCGAACAAAGAGCATTCGCTGACTGCATTAATTTTTTGTTTTCATTTAAAGAAAACTGCTGTTGAATCATACCGATTACTTCGAGAAGCTTATGATGAGCATGCTCCATCGCAAGATACGTGTGAACGATGGTTTCGGCGTTTCAAAAGTGGTGACTTCGATGTTGCAGACAAGGAACGTGCCAAAAAAATACGAAGATGTGGAATTGCAAGCATTGTTGGACGAATATGATTCGCAAACACAAAAACAACTCGCCGAGCAATTGGGCGTTAGTCAACAAGCTGTTTCCAATCGGCTACGAGAGATGGGAAAGATTCAGAAGACCGGTAGATGGGTACCACATGAGTTGAACGACAGGCAAATGGAAAAGCGCAAAAACACGTGTGACCTTTTGCTCGCTCGGTACAAAACGAAGTCGTTTTTGCATCGTATAGTTACAGGGGATGAAAAGTGGATTTATTTTAGGAATCCCACGGGCAAAAAAATCATGGGTAGACCCAGGCGCACTATCCACATCCACCGCAAGACGGAATCACTTTGGCAGAAAGACGATGCTCTGTGTCTGGTGGGACCAGAGGGGGGCGTGGTCTATTATAAGCTGTTAAAACCTGGGGAAACGGTTAATACTAAACGTTACCAAAAACAATTGACCGATTTGAACCGTTCGCTGCTTGAAAAAGGGCCAGAATACCGAAAGAGGCAACACGAAGTCATTTTTCTTCATGACAATGCTCCATCACATACGGCAAAACTAGTTCGCGACACGTTGAAAGCACTCAGCTGGGCAGTTTCTACCTCAAGCGGCTTACTCGCCAGACTTGGCTCCTTCCGATTACCACTTGTTTGCATCGATGGGTCACGCACTTGCTGAGCAGCGCTTTGGTTCGTACGAAGATGTGAAAAAAAATGGCTCGATGAATGGTTCGCAGCAAAAGGGGAAAGTTTTTTACTGGCGTGGTATTCACAAATTGCCCGAAAGATGGTAAAAATGTATAACAAGCGATAGAGCATACTTTGAATAAAGCACTTTTTATTATTCTTCCGAATTTAACACGTTTTTTTAGAAAAAAAAATCCTCATTTCATACTTGTACACCTGGTATATATATATATATATATATATATATATATATATATATATATATATATATATATATATATATATATATATATTACAACCCTGTTACGGCCAGGTACATGCGAAGATCCTAACGATGTTTTTATCGCATCAATTTGCCAAATCACTTTCTTAGATCTTGAAAAATACTATACATTATTTTTGTTACCCTTTCAGGATTTGTTGATGTACCTTAATATTTATGTTTGTATTAGGATTCTTACTGACCACCATTGAGTATATATCATCACTACACCAAATACTTTATTTTTGCACAATGAGTTAATCGTCGCTCCTGATGAAGCTACCATGGTTAACGAAAGCGCGTCGAGTGCAAAACTAAAGTGTTTGGTGTGGTGGTAATATATACTGATTAGCGACTATATATGGAATAATACGATGTTGCAAGTCTTTTTATGTGTCGTAACAATTCGACGTCTTTGTGCTCTTGTTGCTTCGTTGCTCTTGCGGATTTTTCGTGGCCGCAATCTTGGGAAATGTTACATTTGTAACACATCTTTTACATAACTGTAGTTAATTAAGTAACGGTGAGGAGGACGAGTTACTTATGTGATTTTTTTTTGATGATGTGAAGCTTATTGCTTATTTAATGGTATTTTCCGTTTTAGGCCGAGGAAATTCCAGCCTTAAAAATTCTACATTACGTGGGTGGACTAAATTTCGCGTCCAGGGACGCTTTTAAAGATTTGTTTGTTCAAAAAGTTGGTTTAGATGCTGCGGCGGTTTTAAGAAAACGGGCCAAACTAAAAGAAAAGGTAAGTTTTACTTTTTTTTTAATATTTATCACTTGTCGTGATAACTTGTGCACTTCTGTCTGGTTTATGGGTTTGAGAGGCTATTCCAGTGTAACTACTTAAAAATAAGGATATTTTTCTAGAATTTTTTTAAAGAAAACTACTTCACATTGTATATCTTTTATAAACAAACTAATAGTCAAAATATTTTGAGCCAGTATAAAGAAGAGAAGAGAAAATATAAACAATTTATATTTGATTTTAAACGTAGTTCAAATGAAAACATAATAGCAAATCCGAAAAATAAAAATAGGGCAATGTGGAAAATTCTTAACAAAGAATGTAATAAAGATACCAAAATAAACAATATTAGATTAAACTCTGCCGATAATTCATTGATTGAAGATCCAATAGATATCTTAAATACCTTTAAAGATCAATTTAATCTATCAAGTGATATTCACTACAATGCAAACAACTATGACTCTGAAGTTTCCAGAAACCCTCATTCTCTGTTGCTTGAGCCTGTGGATGAAAATTATTTATTCAGAATCATAATGGCTCTGCCTAATAAATACTTCAGTGGAATGGATGAAATTCCCATATTTCTATTAAAACACAGTGCTTACTACATTAGTAAACCATTGTCATTTATAATAAACAACTGCTTTTCATTGGGAACTTTCCCAGATTCCCTTAAAATGGCGAAAGTAGTGCCCATTTTTAAAAAGGGTGATATTCATGATCCGGCAAACTATAGGCCAGTGTCTCTTTTGTCGGCGGTGTCAAAGGTGTTTCAATCCCAATTAAACTATGGGATTTCTTTCTGGGGATCTTCAAGATTTGCTAGGGATATCTCTAGGGCACAAAAGAGAATTGTGAGATGCATACGTTATTTACATCCTCTAACGTCGTGTCGACCATACTTTATTGCAGTGGGGTTACTTACGGTCCCGGGTCTCTACTTAATGGCTTTGGTCACCTTTGTTAAGAAGAATCCATCATTTTTCTTGACAAATAGGAATGAATATGCTCCAGATATGGCAATCACGACTAGAGGTAGAAACGAAATACGGGCGCCCTACCATGCTACTTCTTTCTTTGAAAAAGGGCCACATTTTAAATGCATAAAGGCATATCGGCTTCCCCCATTGGAGATCAAGAACATTGAGGGGATTGAGAGATTCAAATGGGAAGCAAAAAGGTTTGCTCTCTTAAAATGTTTCTATTCCTTTGATTTTGATCAATAATTTTAGTTATCAATAGTTGTAAGATTTTGTCCTTTGTACGGTGTCTTATATTTTGCTGACTATATGCATATATTCTACTTTTTTGTGACGTTGCTTTTTTACGTTATGTAATCTTGATGGCAGGAATGAAAAAAAAAATGTTTTAAAATGTTAGTTACGTATTTATTATTTATTTACAAATACACACAAATTTTTTCCGATCAAAATATTGAACTTTACGGGACTTATGCTCCAATAACGGGACATAAGAATGGTGGCGTTTAGAAAGAAAAACATAACATTTTCGCTAAAAAAGTATCCGTTTTTTGCACGCCAAAGTGACATTTTTGACCCAATCAAAAAATCCATTGTTCATGGAACGACAAAACCTATCCTTAATATGCAAAAAAAATTTAAGTCGATACAATAAATTGTTTTCGAGTTACAACGGTAGCAACTTTAAAAAATGTAGTTTTGAGAAAAACACGTTCAAAGAATGACTAACGTGTAACATATAAATAATAATCTTTTGTCACGTACCTACCTTTGTGACTATTTTGAGTCCACTGAAGTATTAGATGTTTAACTTTCACTTACGTGATGACGTCACGGCATTGGCATTTTAATACCTGCTCCGGTTCGCGTTACGCTTCCAAAAACGAGTTTATGGCCCCCGAGCAGCTGTTCCTGGCGACAGCTGTATTTTCAGAGATAAACGTAGGCTGACTTTGATAATCGAAATATGTCAAAAAAATCGATTTTTTCAAATTATCACACTGATATGGCCCCTTAATCCATATACTTACTCGCTTTTTTTTACACACTTGCCCTATTTATTAATATTTATGTCCTGTTTTTAGGGCATCCACGTAGATGAAGAAGAAGACCTATTGGCGCGCGGAATAATTCTAGATTTTTCTTCACTGACATTTTTGGACCCATCTGGAGTAGATTTTTTGAGACAGTTGCAATCCGATCTCGAGAAATTGGGAGTTTCCTTGTATATTGCCGGTTGCTCGGGTAAGTTTAACACTTTTTATTTTTAATGTTAAGAATATGTTATTCATATACGGAGTGTTTTCAAAATTTGACCAGGTTATGTTAATAAAATAAACTTCTGCTAAGATCCTTAGTCAAAATTTTACTAAATATACTATATCACCACTCACACGGCCGATAATTTCTTTGCATCTGTTCCTGGCACGAACAAAGGTGTTACGATTTGTGGTGTTAGGATTTTCACGCCTTTGTCGGTATGCAAGATGTTTAGAAGCAAGAGCTTGTTTGCATTTTCGGTCAAAGCAAGGCTTGCCATTGGAAGGGCATTTCTTCGAAAAAGGGATGTAAGCCTCCATAGCGGCCAAAATAACATCGAAAACCTCCCTGGCGCAGTCAGATGGGTCGTCGGATCGAAAACTAACCAAGGGAAAGTTCGAAAATATTCCATGAGATCTTCCCATTTAGCAGATCTGTAGTGCCAAATTTTGCGCGGGCGCCTAGCCTCTCTGTCTCTGATTGGTTGGATACTCGATGTCGAAAGTAGTTTATGGTCGGAAGAACCTAACGGCCGATTACGCTGACCGTGTAAATCTCCGGATTGGTGGTTAAAAACAGATCAAGAAGACTGGCGAACTCCCCGTCTCGCTCAGGGATCCGTGTTGGTTCGTCAGTAACCTGAGTTAAGCCGCAACTGATTGAAAATGATTCGGCATCACGACCTTGTTCGTCGGTAGTATTTGAATATTTAAGCCAGTTGATGTTGTGGACATTAAAGTCGCTCAAGATGGCAATTTCGGCATTTGGATAGTTAATTTGTAAATGATCGATGGTGTCTGCAAGAGAAGCGAAAAGTGTTCTAAAGTTAGTATCACTTGGTGGTCGATAGAGGATACAGATGAACCTTGTGGTTGGTTGAGTCGTTATTTTTAACCACATAACATCAAAGTTTGGATGCTTTCAGTAATATTGAAAATTATGGAAAAGGCTTACGAAAACCATATTGATAATCGCTGATAATATTAAACCCTTCTAGATATTTTAGAAGATGCTGATTGATACGGGGGCCGCCGTTTAAGTATTTATAAGCGACCACTAGATGGCGCCATTAAGATGTGACATTACAATTGTTGTAAAATTTAACATTTGTTATTGTTAAAACAGTGGCAGCTCAGAAATTGGCGAGTAGTCTGTTTACAGTGAGCGTTTAAAAAGCAGTTTTGTGAACAAATGAAAATTTCACGTGAAGGTTTTCGTTGGCTGATTTTTTACGATTCTAGTAAAGGCCTAACTCAACAATAATGCCTCAAATCGGTTCGTTCAACTTGTGATAATGAATCATCATCAGAAAAGATTGTTTACAATTGGTTTGCTGAATTTCGTCATGGTCTTGTTTCCGTCCGCGATGAATTTCGTGCAAGTCGATCAAAATCGATTGTTGTTCAAAAAAAACATCGATGCTGTGCGCAGCATAATTGAAGAGGATCGGCATGTGACTTACCGTGAGATAGAGGCATCCTTAAGCATATCGAAGGCTGCAATACATTTGATTTTGGATGACCATTTAGCTGCTAAAAACATTTATTCCCTATGGATTCCGCATAATTTGAAAGGTTCATCTCAATTGGTGTAAGAAAATACTCAAAAAATTCGACCAAGGATATGCAAAATCCGCATACATCATAACAGGAGATGAAACTTGGATATATTCGTACGAGCCGGAAACCAAGCGACAATCCACTGTTTGGGTGTTCCATGACGAATCGAATCCAACAAAAGTAGTTCGTTCGCGAAGCACTTCCAAGAAAATGATCGCTTGTTTCTTTGGTTACACTGGACATGTTGCAACCATTACTTTAGAGGATCGAAGAACAGTTAATGCTGAATGGTATACAACAATTTGTTTGCCAGAAGCCATCGATGAAATTAGAAAAAACAAAACAAACGTCACGCCACGGGGAAAAACGTCAAATTAATGTCTAATTGCCCGTATTCACCTAATTTATTATCTAACGACTTCTTTTTATTCCCGATTGTCAAAAAAAATTCGTGGACAGCGATTTTCATCACCGCAAGAAGCCGTTGAACCCTTCCAAACTTCTATAAAAGTGTATAAACCTTAACGGCGAATATTTTGAGAAACAATAAAAGTCCTATTTAGTCTAAATCATTTTTCCCGTAATATATAACTACATTGGAACTGAAATAAATATCATTGTCAATTTACGTCATGTTCAAATGTGCAACGGTAAAGTTAGACAAAGCGGTTTTTGTCACTTCATTTGCACAATAACATGCTTAAAATATATATCGATGTGTCTATAAAACTAAGTTGGGAATGTGGAATCTTTGGCACAATGACACTACTCAGTATATATCACCACTACACCAAACGCGTCAACCCTCTTATTCAGAAGTGTGTACAGAGTTTTTAAAGAATTTTTTAAGAGGTCAAAACACAAACAGGCGAGTCGTCTGTTTTTGACATATGACACATACTTTATATTTTCTCAGTGCAGCACCCTGTATATCAGTTTTAGGTTTTATAGAAACTACTCAGTATATATCACCACTGCACCAAACACTTTATTTTTGCACTCGACGCGCGTTTCGCTAACCGTGTGAGCTTCATCAGGAGCGATGATTGACTAAAGCTAAACTACAAATTTACCCTATTTATACTTAGTCTAACTCTTGAATTACTCAGGCGGAACTAAGGTGAGGCCTACCTTATTAAATACCTTATTGAGTCCCTTGCTATATTTCGGATATAAAAATGATATACAGGGTGTGCTACACTGAGAAAATATAAAGTGTGTGTCATATATCAAAAACAGACGACTCGCCTGTTTGTGTTTTGACCTCTTAAAAAAATTCTTAAAAATTTTGTACACACTTCTGAATAAGAGGGTTGACGCAGAACTGCAAATAAAACAATTCGAGAGTGTTATTTATTTTCATGTTCTTTTTTTAATTTTTTTTAGGTCCAGCATACGAAGTGATAACAAACTGTGATAGGTGGGAAAAGAAAGATAGTAAATTTACAATATTCCCCACCGTACATGATGCGGTACTTTATGCACAAACAGATATTGTCGTTAGAGAAAAGGGAATTGTGAAATAAGAACCCGTAGAGATACAAAAGTATTAATATAGGGCTCTTTGAATTTCTTTCTCTGTAATTACCGGAAAATAATTTGTATCGTTCAGTTTGTTTTTGGTTTGCTTTTGTACTTTTTTTTACAATTATTTCCGGGGACTTTGGGGCGAAGTTATGTTTGTCGTTTTGTGTTGACTCTATGCCAGTGATCTGTATCATCTCGGTAAATGTTCCTTCCAATAAGCAAGGTCAGCAGACCAATAAACACTTATTTACTAGAGAGTCAGTTGCCTTCGTTTATTACATGATTCTAAAAAAGTATAATAGAAAGTTATTGATAGATTTGTCCGTTACTTCGTGATAAAACATTATAAATTTAAATATATTTTTTTCTGTCGTTCACTTCCTCGCCTGAGTAGGAATTTTACCCTTTTTCATATCCCGAGGATATCGGCGGGGATGTCGTAATACCCGTCAACGTTGTCCAAGTGCCGAAACGTACATTTTTGTATTTCACGGCACCTTTTAGACACTGCGGTAGTACTGCCACGGACGTTATTGTATTTCTGCAAACAGCTACTACCTATGTACGTGGTCAGGCCATATATACTTAAATAAAAGTGTAGCGACCTGCTGGGATTGAACCCGAGACCTTCTGTACCGCAAGCAACTACTACGCCATGGAACCACGGGCCGCCACAACAATAGGGACAATAACAAATAAATATGAACTATTTACTTTGTTAATTTATCACTTTATTATCTAATTTCTATCTGACTGCAGCTTCGTGGATGTCGGCATTTGAAAATGTGGAAAATCCGCGAAACTCCAGTAGAAATTAAATAATAAAGTGATAAGTTAACTATGTAAACTGTTCATATTTAATAAGTATAATAAAATGTCAAAAATATGCTTTTAACGAGAAATAAAGTATATATTTACAACAAAAAATAACAGTTACATTTATTTAACGCCTGTTTTAAGTACTGTTTGTAGATACGGAATCTAACTGTCCCAATCAACATAAGTTCATAACTGTACATCAAGCATTTTTTTTAATTTGGTTGTGATACTAATTAAATAAAATCTTTTCGCCAAAGTTGCGACTAATTTAAAAATACTCATTGATTTTGAATTAGTCACAGGAGAGGGTTATTTATGAAAAAGAGTCCCCCCACAGAGTTAAACTGTAAAAATTTACAGTACCCCATGTTTTATATCCATATGGACGGGAGGCATATGTCCCTCGCCTCCTCCCTTGGCTATGAAGGTAGTTTAGAATGTTCTCTTTTTGACTTTCCAAAAGAATATCAGGCAATGCTGGACTCCGTATAGAGGGGGATTTCACCGTGGCAACATGTGTATGCTTTGTTTTTCAGTATCGTCGATAGCAGCATCTTGCCGAAATGTTCTTTCGGTGGAATCCCGTCTCTGTTGCGAACATTTGGCGATCAACTATCTTCCAGGGCTGTAAAAAGTACTTGGATGGGTATTATATGCTTGGTCAATATTTTGTACACAAAACATTGATGCTTGAACAAAGCCTTTTTTTGACAAAATGACTTATTTTATAAAAATTAAATTATAAAATATGTACTTATACATTTCATATATTTCACAATATAAAACCTCTGCAGGTTATAAATGTGCCTTTGAAATATTGACTTAAATAGTTTGTATTTTAATTTATATTTTAAGAATTTGTATTAATTTAAGTTGTAAATAGCTATGTTTTAAATAAATTATTTATTTAGAAGTTTGCGTTTTTTCTATGGACTATAAAATATCTTGCCAATACAGAAAAAAATGTCATAAAAGAGTAATTTCCAATGAAATAATTAAGTTTTGTAAATAAAATTATATGAATACTTAACTTTAAATACTATGATATCCCTCGATTTTAGGGGTTTATAGTTTTTAGGATCTTGGAGTCTGAAAACTGTAATTTTTCTAACTTGGTTTTTCCAAATCTTAAGTTTGCCTAGGCATTAATTGGTTTTTACTTGCAACCTTAAGGTTTTAAGCTTTTTACTTCATGATTGTGGAATGGTTTAGAGCAAGACAAATCCACAATCGTGCTGGCGAATTGCCCTTTTCGGTGCAAAGCCATGAAAAAAGAAAGAAACAAAGAAGAACCTTAAGGTCTTATTGAGCGAGAGGAAGATAGGAATGAGTTAAAATATCAACCATATTGAGGTCTTTAACTGTATAACCCCAAAAGTCAGAATTATATTTTATATTTCTTTCTGTTATTCAATTTTTCAAATATCCAGCGAATATGAATGTTAAATACATTAAAAAAAGTTTATGGATATTTCTTTACTTTTATCTATGGTCAGTAGTTTTATATTTTTCATTTATTGGTCCGACTTAGGTTAGATAGTGTGCCCTCCCATAGACATAGAGCAGGGATGTCAAAGATACGGCCCGCGGGCCGCATCCGGCCCCCGGGACGTATCAATAAGGCCCGCGATCGCAATGTGTCACAGAAAGAAGAATCATGTTTTTTAGAGCCGTATATTATATACTATATAATTAAATAATTTAGTACATTTTTTTTTATTTGAATCTGGCCCGCCTACACATTCTAAATTTAATATATGGCCCTTTGCAAAATTGAGTTTGACACCTCTGACATAGAGGATGGAGGATTAACGTCATAAAATTGACCACTCTCTAGAAAGAGACAAAGCGATTGTGCGGCCAATAACGGTCTCTTTTCTGTAGGCCTGTAATAAAAAAGGCGCCGTACCCCGAGACGGAATTCAAGGCGAGAAAAGCCCCATACCCGATTTTAGTTCAAATAGAATACTTAGAAATATTATTTTTAAAAACTTCGTAGCTTAGCGGCATTCTAAAAAGAGACAGCTACTGGCCATTCATTCGCTTTATCTCTCTCACACTTTTGCGTCCATATTTACTTCACAGCGGGATGCGGAACACTCACTCCATCCTCTATGTCTGCAAATTTTATTGACATAACCTCAAAACACATCAATTTTTCCATTAAATTCCTGAAATAAACGAAAATAGTATTACAAATGAGTACTAAATGTGCGGTGAAAGGTTGCGAATCATATTCCTCCAACAGTGATGAAGGTTTTTATAAAATACCTTATGAATTAAAATTTGGCAATAAAGTTTGCCCTTAAGACGATTACATAGAAAAAGGTGGTTGGAAGCTATAAATAATCCTTCTATTAAAAATAACGATTTCGATTGTGCAAGAGTGTGTTCGAAACATTTTATCAGTGGTAAGTTGCAACTTTTTAAATTAGTTGTGTATGGGGTGCTTTTTTTTGCATCAAACTGTTTCAAATAATGCACATTATGTTTTAGGTAAGCCAGCAAGTCTCTTTGAGAGAGGTCATCCTGATTGGGTGCCAAGACTTTATGTTAGGGACGGTGCTACACAACCAACCTTGCTGCAATACATAATACAAAGTGTACGTTAGAATTGGGATGATGAACAGAATATTGTAACTTTTGAATCTTGCTTATACTGTGTTTTTCCTCTTAATTTTTTAAAGCACAAACTTGAGATTTGATTTTAACAGATCTTAAAAATAGGTTTCTACTTTATATTCTTCTTAAAATTATGCATATATTTTTGCAGTTTCGTCAGTAATTACAGTGGCCAAACTAAAATATGATGAATCTAAAATAAAGGAAAAACATCTTTATAAAAGGTTCAATTTATGTATTTTAAATTTTGTAGGGCATATCCAAGGCAAAACTCAAACTTATTCAAGAAGGTGCTAATGCGAGTCGACACAGGATTAAAAAAAAAATTGTGGTAAGTTTAAGCTACAAATCTGTATACACTACCTTTAGAAAGTATTTGCCCACCTAGATATTTCAATGTAATTGCCAAAATTTAATACCTAATTAAACCCTTTTATTATATTAGGTAAATTTGATTGTTCTTAACAAGTGTCCATCATAAAATTGTTTAGATAAGCCTTTTTGGTGAAATAACAAATTAAAAACCAATTAGAACAAATTTCCAAGTTTTGCATGATAATGGTTTTGAGACGATTTTTGAGAATTCTAGTTGAAGTAAAAACTCATTTCAAGTTTCTATGGATTATAGAGATTCCTAGTAACATTTTATGATAAAAACTGTGCTATAAATACCACCACTTTTGGAAATTAAAACCATTCCCAAACAGTACTTTGTCATTGATATAGGCTCAGTTGTTTTGTGAAAATGCCAAAAATGAAAGAAGTTTCTGTTGAAAATCGGGCTCTCCTAATTGCAAGACATTAAAATGGTCACTTGAGTCGGCAAATCGCAAGTGATATGCTCAAGGAGAACGGTGGACTATATCGTAAAAAAAAAAAAATTTTCTGCGGGACATGGAATTCCCAACCAAAAACGTTGAGGGAGGCCTCGAAAAACGACTCCCGCTGAAGACAGAGCTATAACAATGTCCAGCAGACATAATCGCCGCCTAACTGTACCAGAAATACAGCTCAAGTAAACTTGGAGCAGTCCATCCCCATCAGCGTGACAACCGTGAAGAACAGGTTAACAGAAGGTGGACTACATGGGAGAGTTCCAGTGAGGAAACTACTTCTTAGGCAAGTAAATAAATGTAAACGATTAGAATGGGTCCGACAACATGAAAATTGGACATCAGAACAATGGAATTTCATCCTTTGGAGCGACGAATCCAAATTCGAAATTTTCGGTTCAAATCGACGAGTTTACGTGTGGCTGGAGAGGGGATGTTGGAAGCCTACAGTAAAACATGGTGGAGGTTCAGTAACGGTTTGGGGTTGTTTTGGCAACGGTAAAGTTGGAAAAATCTTTAGGATAAAAGGAATCATGCAAAAGAACAGTATCAAGAAATTTTGCTATCTCAAATGCTTCCTTCTGGAAGAGCTATTTTTCAGAGGTAATTTATTTTTCAGCATGACAACGACCCTAAACATTCTGCTAAGCAAATTAGAGAACTTTTGGACCAATGAAAGTCCAATGACGTCTTGGAAGTGATGACTTGGCCTCCACAATCACCCGACTTGAACCCCATTGAATTACTGTGGGACCATTTGGACAGGTGTGTTCGAAAACTCAATCCAACATCAGAAAATCACTTGTGGGAACTTTTACAAGCAGAATGGGTTAAAATAACCGAAGAAACTACTGGACAGAATGCCGAAACTCTGTAAAGCGGTAATTAAAAACAAAGGTCACATAGGTGAGAAAAATCCTGGAAAATCATGAATATTTTTCTGATTTTCTAGACTGTAAGTAATGTGAAACTAAATAATTCATTACAATTTAAAAAAATATATTGTCTAGGTTTTTGTTGTTTTGGGACTGAAATAACTAGGTAGGCAAATACTTTCTGATGCTAGTGTGTATATATATATATATATATATATATATATATATATATATATATATATATATATATATATATATATATATATATATATATATATATATATATAAAGGGTGATTCATTTAGAGGTACTTTTTTTAAAATAAAAAAAAAAAAATGAATAAAAACAATTTTATTTTATAATCTTTATTATCATATAAAAGAACTATTCTTTACAATTATTTCTTAAAGATAATTTCTTTCAAATGTTGTCCGCGACTACAGTTAACAACGTCCATTCTGAAGTTCCAATTTTCAATGACGCGTGTGAGTATTTCGAGTGGTATTTGGCCAATGACTCGAGTAATATTGGCCTCCAATGCCTCAATTGTAGGTGGCTTATCCATGTAGACTTTGGACTTTACATAGCCCCAGAGGAAAAAGTCAAACGGTGTGATGTCACATGATCTAGCAGGCCAATTCACTGGTCCAAAGCGTGAAATAATCTGTTGGCCGAATTGCTTTCGCAGTAAAGCCATGGTTTCACGGGCTGTATGGCAAGTTGGAACCAAATTTCGTTGAGACCACGGGCTTCAATTTCTGGCATCAAATAGTCTGTTATCATGGCGCGATAACGGTCACTATTCACAGTAACATTCCGGCCGGCCTCTGTTTTGAAGAAATATGGACCGATTATTCCACCGGCCAATAAACCACACCAAACAGTTGTTTTTTCTGGATTTAATGGCAGCTCTTGAACCTCTTCAGGTTGTTCATCACCCCAAATACGGGCATTTTGTTTATTCACGAACCCATTAAGCCAAAAATGGGCCTCATCGGTGAACAAAATTTTTCTCGAAAACAGTGGATCTTCTGCAAGCTTGTCAAGAGCCCAACGACTAAAACGGAAACGATTCGGAAGGTCGGTCGGCTCCAGTTGTTGCACTAGTTGAATTTTGTATGCTTTTAAAGAAAGATCCTTACGTAAAATACGCCAAGTTGTTGAATATGACAGGCCAAGCTGTTGAGAACGGCGACGAATCGACACTTCACGGTCTTCGCGTACACTCTCCGCTACCGCCCCTATATTTTCTTCACTACGTGCTGGATGTGGTCTATTCGGTCGAGCATTATCCAATAATGAAAATTGGGTCTCAAACTTATTGATGGTAGAGCGAATTGTGCGTTCGGTAGGCCGATTATGTGAACCATAAGTTGCTCTAAGCGCCCGATACACATTCCTCGTAGAATGCCCATTTTCGTAATAAAGTTGAACAATTTGTAGACGCTGTGCCGGGCTAAGTCTTTCCATTATGAATTGTCAAACACTACTGAACAGGAATGCCACTTCAGTTGACACGACGCATGCGCAATCTGCAATTAAATCCCCATCACAAAAAGTACCTCTAAATGAATCACCCTTTATATATATATATATATATATATATATATATATATATATATATATATATATATATATATATAAAGGGTGTTTTTTATAGAGGTATAAAACTTTAAGTTGGCAACACTTTTTTAACTGGCGGCCACTTTGTCAGCTGTCAAGTGTTTTATGTTTAGTTTGGTTTGGCATTTCAACATGAATAGACTGACGCCTGAACAACGCTTCCAAATTGTGCAAATTTATTTTGAAAATCATGGTTCTGTTCGAAATACGTATCGCGCACTACGTCCATTTTACGGTCAACATAATCGTCCATCAGAGCAATTAATTCGATTAACTATGGAACGTTTTCGCACCACGTTTACTCTAAATGATAATACGCATCCACAGAGACGTCGTACAGTGTGTACAGAAGAAGTCATTGCTGCTGTAGAGCGTAGCGTAGAGAAAGACCCGAATCAGTCTATTCGCCATCGTGCACAGGAATTGGATGTGTCCATCCACTTTATGGAAGATTTTGCGGAAAGATCTTGGTTTGCGTGCTTACAAAATCCAACTCGTGCAACAATTGAAGCCACACGATCACCTAGCAAGGCGTAGATTCGGTGAATGGGCCCAAAACAAGATTGCCGTTGATCCCGATTTTCATAAGCGAATTTTGTTTAGCGATGAAGCTCACTTTTGTTTGAATGGATACGTCAATAAACAAAACTGCCGTATTTGGAGTGATGATAATCCTCAAGTGTATGTTGAGACACCGTTACATCCAGAAAAACTGATTGTTTGGTGTGCTTTATGGGCTGGTGGTATCATTGGTCCGTACTTCTTTAAAAACGATGCTGGTCAGAACGTTACAGTCAATGGTGACCGCTATAGAGCCATGATTACTGACTTTTTCGTTCATCAATTGAACAACCATGATGTGCAGGAGCTGTGGTTTCAACAAGACGGCGCAACATGTCACATAGCTCGTGCCACAATTGATTTATTGAAGGAAACGTTTGGTAACCGCATAGTTTCACGTTTTGGACCCGTGAATTGGCCTCCAAGATCGTGCAATTTAACGCCGCTAGACTATTTTCTGTGGGGATATGTGAAGTCGCTAGTCTACGCCGATAAGCCCGAAACGATTGACTACTTGGAGGACAACATTCGCCGCGTTATTGCCGATATACGGCCACAAATGTTGGAAAAAGTCATCGAAAATTGGACCTCCAGATTAGACTACGTCCGAGCCAGCCGTGGCGGTCATATGCCAGAAGTCATATTTAAATTATAATGCCAGAAGATTATCTTTCGAATAAAGTAAATTTCATGTCAATTTAAAAAATTCATCTTTGTTTTATTCCATTTCAAAGTTCTATACCTCTATAAAAAACACCCTTTATATATATATATATATATATATATATATATATATATATATATATATATATATATATATATATATATATGGTTTTATGTATATATCTTATTTTAATATTTGTTAGGGCATGCCTAAGACCAAACTCAAACTCAGTAAAGGAACAGCCATCACTACTGAACACAAGATTGATAAAAAAATTTTGGTAAGTCCAATCATTACTGTCATTTTCGAATGATCTCATTCCCTCTTAGTCTACAATACAATTCATGTTTATGTTAAAACTGTATCTAGATAATATTTATCACCACTAAACCAAACATTTTATTTTTGCCCTCGTCGCGCGTTTCGTTAGCCATGTTAGCATCATCAGAAGCGATGATTGACTAAATCTAGAATTAAAAAAAAAGACTGCTTATAATAAAATTCAAACTCAAAATTAAAAGGTTGCTGTTTACAAACCTCGGAGAAAATTCTTTAGCTCTCATTTTATGTAAAGTCTCGGTCATTCGCTGTGAAAAATTTCTTCGATATTTAGTTTAAAATATTTTTAACAATGTAAAACATGATGCTTGTCAGGTTTTCCAATATATTTTAAGATATTGGATACTTAACTGTCAGACGAAATATTCATTTCAATAAGTAAAATGTTTGTTTATCATTTTTACTTATTTCATTGCAATTCGCGAGGGCGAACTGATCTTATTTATACTCGATTTTCCGTTGGTGGACGATAGTTTAATTAAGCATACTATGGCGCAACAGATACAAAAATAGATTTTGTTCTAAGGTTTAGCCTTTTTTACGACAGATATTTGCAATAGTGTTTATGAGATAACAATATATTTATAACATTTGGCAAATTATTATATATAACATATTTTTTGTAGGATATGGAGTCTAAAGGACTGATATCTAAACCAGTTACTAGTAGTGCCAGTCAAATTAGGATTTAAAAAAACAAAAACTGTAAGTGCAGGTGTCTTAGGAAAATAGTAAAGGGTTAAACAAAAAGATTTAATAAGAAAAGAATATTTAATCACTGTATAACTGAATTTTAACGAGGTATCCATACTTCCGTGAGCGGTAGTGCAGTTATTCAAAATACCCTCGTTGTTCTTATATACAGTTTTAAGTGAAACATTTCTTTTAAATTTGAATTTTGGAACTTGTGCGAATATTAGTTTTTCTTAGTGACTCCAAATTTTGGTGTTTGCATCGACAAGTCTTTTATTCAAGAATATCCCACAATCTTCAATAAAGTGAGTGCAAATGTGGGCTACTAGAAGACCTCTCTTCAGCTTTAATAAATGATGAAACTACTTTCCAGCCAGTGCTGCTTTGTCTTAGTCTTAATATTTTATATTTTCTTTCATGTTTCCCTTAATAAATGGTTAGTAACGCGTTCCTAAATCTTCTTTACTAATTTGGGATATCATGTGTAGACCGATGTTTATTTCAAGTTACGTCACTTTTTGTGTTCTCAGAGAATGATAGAAACGGTACGGGAACGCACAGCTTTGATTACTCCTTTTGTTCTGGAACAGGAAGGACAGTCTCGTTACCGTCTATCAACAACATTCGAGTTACGATATTCGGATCTTTCGATGGCTGGCGAAGATTCAAAATCTCTCGCGCACTTTTCTCACATCGTTCAACGCTAAAAACTGTATTTATTTATTTATTTATTTACTGCACTTTACAGATTGATCACAGAGATCTTTCCAATTACAAAGTACTAGAACTTAAATTAATTTAAATAATATTACATAATAATCTACATACACTTAAAACAACGCACGCAATTTAGTTTTGAAAAGACTGCACTTATCATTAAATATATCTACACTATTCTGGATTCCATTGTATAGCATGCAAGCATTATACAATGGAGATCCCAGGTGATAGTTATTATGGGCTACATCTGATATATAGAAAGTGCTATGATTTCTTGTGGTATACGTTGGCACATTAAAATATAAGTTTGATAGAAATACCGAGTCATCAATGAGACCATTCGCTACTTTATACAAGTAGAAAAAAATGCAATATTGTTTTCTACGTTTCTCTAAGGTTACCATCCCATAGCGTTCGTGCAACAGTGTGGAAGAGATCATAGAGTTATATGAACCGGTTTGATTATAATGCATGTAACGCATCATTTTATTCTGTATCAATTGAAGTGTTCACTTGTGACAATTATAAAAGGGTGACCATACTATACTAGCATATTCTAATATACTTCTAACATAGGATATGTATAGCTCTTTTATGCAATTTGTACTTCTAAAATCTTTTGTGCTTCTGACAATTAAGCCATACATTTTGTTCGCTTTTACTTGCTGTATAACTTACGTGATAGTTAAACGTCAATTTGGAATCAAAAATCACCCCTAAGTCCTTTATCTTATCCTCATACAAAAGTGGGACATTCTCAATACTATATGTAAACTTTATCGGCTTCAGTTTTCTAGTATAAGAAACAACAGTACACTTACTTACACTAAAGTAAATCTTATTGTCAGTTGCCCATTTTGCAACGTTGTCTATATCATTCTGCAAAATCCGGCAGTCAGCAGGCGATCTGATTTCATAATAAAGTTTTAAGTCGTCAGCAAATAACAGGCAGGATGCATTTTTAACTACACCAGTGATGCCGTCGATATAGAGTAAAAAGAGCAGAGGTCCTAGGTTGGACCCCTGCGGAATCCCGGATGTAGGTGTAAAAGATTTGGACTCATACCCCTTTATCTTTACTACATGTTCACGATTATAAAGGTAAGATTTTAAAAACTCAATTAAATTCACGTGGAATCCAAAATCCTTCTCCAGCTTATTCAACAATATCGCAAATGAGACCTTATCGAATGCCTTTTCAAAGTCTGTATATACAAATATCCATTTGGCCGCGCCGATTTAAGACATCTGACGGTTTCTGTACTTTGCCCACCCTTGGCGATAAAAGAACAATTAATCTTAGTTGTGTACGTTGTCTGCGTATTCATTCACTGATCACTTTGTAAAATGCCCGACTGCAGCGGATGATTTAATAAATCGATGGCTGGACTTAGTATAGGGCGAAACGACTTGGTTTAATGTGTACTATGCCCAGAGAAAATAATGCCCCAACTTTAAAAAAATATCATGTATACAGTTGTCAAGTAACATAAGAACGTGTCCACTTCTACAGGGTGAGTCAACGATAGAGTAAAGTTCATTATTTCATTTGTTTCGAGAATGATGAAAAAATGTTAAATATGATAGTTTTAGGGAAAGTGCACAGTTTAAAAATTATTTTTGAGTATACAGGGTACTTCTAAAAAAGTGTGGCCGATATAACATGTTTTTTTAAATGGAACATTCTATTTTCTAATTTATTTTTAAATTCTGCGTAAAATTTTATAACTTTTTTATCAATAATGTTATATACCTAAACCTAGTAGTTTCTCTAATATTTCAATTTTTTTAAAAAAGTACTAGTTTTCAGTTTTGTAAAAAATTGCCAGTAGCGGCATTGTTTCTGAATGTGGAATA